>CM061064.1:163897474-164497474 GCA_030762895.1 Sophora flavescens | reverse complement strand
ATAAGCCGGTGGTTCAACCACAAAGACGACTAAATCCCATCATGAAAGAAGTCGTGCGTAAGGAAGTGATTAAACTTTTAGATGCCGGAATAATCTACCCAATCTCAAATAGTAATTGGGTTAGTCCGATTAATGTGGTCCCAAAGAAAGGTGGACCAACTGTGGTGGTCAATGAAAACAATGAATTGATCCCAACAAGGACCATCACGGGGTGGAGAGTTTGTATCGACTACAGAAGACTAAATGAAGCAACGAGAAAGGATCACTTCCCTCTCCCCTTCATTGACCAGATGCTTGAAAGGTTAGCCGGATATGAGTACTATTGTTTCTTGAATGGTTACTCCGGCTATAATCAGATTGTAGTGGATCCTCAAGACCAAGAGAAGATGGCCTTCACTTGTCCCTATGGAGTCTTTGCCTATAGGAGGATGCCCTTTGGATTGTGCAACGCCCCTGCTACTTTCCAAAGGTGCATGCTTTCTATTTTCTCGGACATGGTGGAGAAATGCATTGAGGTGTTCATGGATGACTTCTCGGTCTTTGGGACCTCATATGACAACTGCCTGAAGAACTTGACTTTGGTGCTTAAAAGGTGCCAAGAGACTAACCTTGTGCTCAATTGGGAGAAATGCCACTTCATGGTCAAGGAAGGTATAGTCTTGGGGCACAAAATCTCCCAAAGGGGGATTGAGGTCGATAAGGCGAAGATTGAGTTGATTGAGAAGCTTCCCCCACCAACCAATGTAAAGGGGGGTGAGGAGTTTTTTGGGGCATGCCGGGTTCTATCGGAGATTCATCAAGGACTTCTCCAAAATCGCAAGGCCGCTTTGCGACCTTCTTGTGAAGGATGTATCCTTTGATTTCAATGCTTCTTGTTTAAATGGCTTCACTGCTTTGAAAAATATGCTTGTCACCGCACCCATAATCACTGCACCTAATTGGAATCTGCCTTTTGAAATCATGTGTGATGCCAGTTATTATGCGGTGGGGGCTGTTTTGGGACAAAGGGTGGAAAAATTAGCTCATGTCATTTACTATGCAAGTAAAGTTTTGAATGAGGCACTAGCTAATTATTCCACCACTGAGAAAGAACTACTTGCTGTGGTGTTTGCTTTGGATAAGTTTAGATCCTACGTTGTGGGGTCTAAGATTGTTGTTTTCACCGATCATGCGGCCATAAAACACTTGATGGCAAAACAAGAGGCCAAACCTAGATTAATTCGGTGGATTCTTCTTTTGCAGGAATTTGACCTAAAGATTAAGGACAGGAAGGGATCCGAGAATGGTGTGGCGGACCACTTATCTAGGCTGGTCAATCCCGACACCAAGGAGGAGTTGTTAGACATCAAGGAAGAATTTCCTGATGAAAAGCTGTTTGCACTTATTGAAAAATCCCCTCCTTGGTTCACGGACATGGCCAACTTCAAATCTTCAAATGTGGTTCCGCAAGGTTGGACTAGTCAACAAAGGAAGAAGTTCTTCTCGGATGCAAAGTACTATGTGTGGGAGGACCCATATCTTTTCAAGCAATGCTCGGACGGGATCCTAAGGAGGTGCATTCCCCATGACCAGATCGGAAACGTGTTGTGGCATTGTCATAGCTCGGATTATGGTGGGCACTATGGGGGAAAGAAGACAGCAGAAAAAATTCTCCAAAGCGGGTTTTATTGGCCAACGCTTTTCAAGGATGCCCATACCTTTGTTGAGAACTGTGATCGGTGCCAAAGAGTTGGCAATATCTCTAAGCGGCATGAACTTCCCTTGAATTGCATGCTTGAAGTAGAGCTCTTTGATGTGTGGGGGATAGATTTCATGGGACCATTCCCACCCTCTTTCTCTTACCAATACATTCTGGTGGCTGTGGACTATGCTTCGAAGTGGGTAGAGGCAATCCCGACAACTACGGATGATGCGCGAGTAGTCATGGAATTCCTAAGGCGCAATATCTTCTCGAGGTTTGGGGTCCCTAGAGTGTTGATTAGTGATGGGGGATCCCACTTTTGCAACAATCAATTGCACAAGCTTCTTGAGAAGTATGGGGTCAAGCATAGAGTCGCTACTCCTTATCATCCCCAAACAAATGGGCAAGCGGAGGTATCCAACTGTGAGTTGAAGCGTATCCTTGAAAAAACCGTCAACTCCTCACGGAAGGATTGGTCAAAAAAGTTGGATGATGCTTTATGAGCTTATAGGACCGCTTTCAAGACTCCAATTGGAAGGTCTCCCTACAACTTGGTGTTTGGAAAGGCATGTCACCTACCGGTGGAGTTGGAAGAGAAGTCTTATTGGGCAATTCGAGAACTCAACTTTGACTTGACGAAAGCCGGTGAGAAGAGGCTTTTGGATATGAATGAGTTGTCCGAGATCCGCATGCAGGCTTATGAAAATGCAAGAATCTACAAGGAGCGGACAAAGGCATGGCATGACAAGCACATCTTGCCTAGAAGGTTTGAGCCCGGACAAATGGTACTCCTTTATAATTCAAGGTTGAGGCTCTTTCCTGGAAAGCTGAAATCGAGGTGGTCAGGACCCTTCAAGATCCTACAAGTCTTCCCACACGGAGCAGTGGAATTAGAAGGGGCCTCCGGCAACTTCAAGGTGAACGGGCAAAGGCTAAAGCATTATCATGGGAAATCGGTCCCAATTGGCAAGCAAGTGTTTTTTCTGGATTAACCCTCTGGGGTGACTTGAGTCAGGCTCGGGACGTTAAACAAGCGCTACTTGGGAGGCAACCCAAGCTAGGTATCCTTTGGTTTTAGTTTCTGTCATTTTCATTTATATTTTTTAAAAAAAAAGCTTGATTCGCCACGCGAATCCACAGTGGCCGCGCGAGACAGAAGCCCTGAATCTCAGAGGCTTGCTCACTCTTCTGTCTCGCGTCGCGAGGGCTGCTTTCGCCTCACGATTCTGGGCATCATCATCTGTTGGAATTCCAGATTCGCCTCGTGAGTGATCTCTCACCTCGCGAATTTGCAATTAAGGTTTTAATTTTCAGGAGTTCTTCCAGGATGCTATGCAATAGAAAAGAGCCCGTGAGACCAATTGGATGAGGAGGCAACCATGGAAACTTGATCAGGGAGCACCCTCTCCTCTCCTCACTTTTGTTTTGTTTTTGTTTCTGTTTTTTTTTTTTTTTGTCGCTCTTGAATAATTTGAGAAGATCAAGAGTTTGTGTATGAATGTTGTGTCGGCAAGCTTGTTGGATGTTAATTAAATTGAGCATAGATTGATTGCATGAATTATTTTGACCATTGATAATTTCCCCCTAGGTTCTGAAATTAGAAAAGTTGATCCCCATGTGAAAAATTGAAAATTGAACTTTGAGAATTTTATTGTGATTACTTGATTTATGATAAGTTTGGGGTGAGGGGTGCACACACTAGGAATTGTATCTCGGTCAAACAATTTGCAAAATGTCCAGGTGAGGATTTGAGCCTCCAACTTTGTTTTTGATTGTGTGAATCACTGTTAAGTTGCACTTTCCCGGATTTGCTTGAATCTCTTCATGGTTTGCATGTTTATGTGTTGCATCAAATGATTTAGGTAATTTTATTTGAATAACTACTTGGCCTAAAGAGAACCATCCCTAATGCATGTTCCCTAGTTAGCCCCGTTGAGCCTAATTAGCCATTTGTTTCTTGATGACCCTATATTATAAGCCAAAATCTGAAAAACCATGCCAACCCAATCTTAGGATTATGAGAGCATGGACACTTAGCAAGAGAAGGGTTGTGAGAAACTAAGTTTGGGGTGGCTACAAGGTGATATGTCAATTTGGGTTGAGAAAAAGAAAAATAAAGGTTGAAACCAAAAAAAAAAATGGCAAAAGAAAATGGGCAAAACAGAAAAAAATAGCAAGGAAAAGGCTGTAGTCACCCGAGGCAAAAAGAAAAATGGAAAAAGGAATTTGAGTAGAATATGCGTCAAATGATCATGCTCTCTTAGTTCCTAGGGACTTAAGCCTAGTATCCTTAAACATCCTACCCATAGCCAGGCCCCATTACAACCTTTAAAAGACCTTCTGATGTTGCATGCATGTTTCCGTGGGAACTATTTTTGAGATGAAAATCAAATTCATGGGAAGTGCTCTTGATATGTGAAATTGAGTGAAAAGTTGATAGCCTAGACGAATTTGAGCGAATGAGTGAAATTTTACATACCCTTGTGAGGAAGGCAATTGTTTGAAATTGGTGATCTTCCTTTTGTGTGTGACTCTGATCTTCAACTTAGATTAATGATTGCATGAATGATGAAGTTCTCAATTGTTTAAAGTAAATGAATGTGGGGATTACATTGATGCAGGGGGGGGGATCATTGGAGAAAAACTGTTTTGTTAAGGTTGCATGAAATTTGTGCGAAATCGATTGAATCCCTTAAGTTTGCCAAGTCTTGAGTCCTTTTTGAGTTTTAGCTTGCTTGGGGACAAGCAAGGTTTAAGTTTGGGGTGTTTTGATAAGCCTCTGGCTTATCTAGTTTTATAACTAGATGGACTGTGGTTTCCGTGCTAATTATTCGAGTTCAATCTCGTTTTCGCCCAAATTTGGCCTTGTTTTGTTCCTAAGTAGACTTTTACTCGTTCTAGGCATTTTTAGTAGTTTTTAGTCTATTTTGAATAGAAATACGCTTTTTGTGTCTTTTTATTGTTTCAGGTTAGAAGTGAAGCTCCGGGAGTCAAGGAAAGTCAAGAAATAGTGGAAATTGCCATTCTGGAGATGCTCGCCCTGCGAGTGGATGATCGACTCGCGAGTCTGAAGATCAGCTAAGCAACAACGTCATCAATTCTGTCTCGCCCCGCGAGAAGATTCTCGCCTCGCGAATCATGAAGACCTGCAAGACAGAGACCATCACGGCCTAGCCGTGATGAAGGTCACGGCTGTGACAGATTAAGGTTTGAAGTCTCGCCCCGCGAGAGGCAGATCGCCCCGTGAGAATTTGAAGACCCTGGAAGACAGAGACCATCACGGCCTAGCCGTGATGAAGGTCACGGATGTGACAGATTGAAGTTGGAAGACTCGCCCCGCGAATACACTCTCGCCTCGCGAGAATCCAAATTGAAAGCGCGCCAAAACTAATGTTCGCCCCGCGAACAGCCGAGAACCAGAATCCCTATTTATAGGCTGTTTCAGATCAGGATCCGGATGGGAGTTTTAGCCACTGTTTTAGATTAGTTTTGTTAAGAGTTCTTGTTACTCTGGAGCTGCGTCTCCCTTCTTCTTTTTCTTATTTTGATATGGTGATTATGTCGGATTGTTTGTGTGTTATCACGGGCATGAGGAACTAATCCCCTCGTCTAGGGAATCAATGAAGCCACCCATGGCGGTATAGTGTTCATGTGATGTATGTTTTTCTCCCATTTTCTCAATTGATGTTTTCCAATTATGATTTGATTGTGTTGATCATATGCATGCGTGATTAACTAGTTAAACGTGTTGAGGCTGATCGGCGATTCGCGTTTTAGAACTTGAATTGGGATCATCGATCGAATATTGTACGAGAGTGAATAGGAGATCGGTGCAACCATATAGGGAACAAGATTTAATAGAATTCGAGGATTAGGGTTATGAGACCTGTAAGTGATTAACTCAAATCGTTGAATACGTCCTATTGAGCACGACAGTGAATTTAGGAGAAATTGGGGGTCCTGGTTGACATTGTAGTTGAACTTAGGGAGGAATACATCATCACTTGGGTACTATGCATGATTGGGTAGGTGGATTTGAGACCCTAGATATCTTAATTTCAAATTTTAATACCTTAGCTTTATTTGATTTGTTATTTGAATTGCGATCTTAATCTCTCTCTCTCAACCACTTTCCTTGCTTGACCAACTTATCAGATTTCTCGCGAATTAGTTGAATTGGTAGCCCAATCCTTGTGTTCGACCTCGGTAAATTCTTACCGTGTTTCTTTTATTACTTGCGACGACCCGGTACACTTGCCGGTGACTCATCATTGAGTAGTACGGCGAGTGTCTCCCAAAGTGAGGACGTTGACGTAGATATGGAGGATGATCGAGTAGAGGACATGATCCGTGATATTGGACAAGAATCTTTTCATCGAGCTCATGTGTATGATAGGTTGTGCGGTGATGCGGATAAGCCTTTATATCCAGGGTGTACTACTCATACACGGTTGTCGGCGGTGCTAAAATTGGTTTGTGTGAAGGCGAGAAATGGTTGGACCGATAAAAGCTTCACGGAATTGCTTGAAGTGTTGAAAGACTTGCTTGGAGGAGGACAACACATTGCCTCATTTGTAACTATGAGGCCAAGAAGGTATTGTGTCCTATGGGTATGGAGTATAAGAAGATACACGCATGTCCCAATGATTGCATATTGTACACCGGTGTTCATGAAGACAATCACGATTTCCCCAAATGTGGGTTATCACGATACAAAGTGAAGGGTGGTGATGATGATGATGATCTTGATGATGTGAGAAAAAAGGGTCCTCCTGCGAAGGTGTTGTGGTATCTTCCAATAATTCCAAGGTTCAAGCGATTGTTTGCCAATGCGAAAGATGCGAAGAATCTTAGATGGCATAATGATGAGAGGAAACGTGATGGAAAGGTTCTTCATCCTGCTGATTCTATTCAATGGAAGAATATCAATACTATGTTTCCGGATTTCGCTGATGAGCCAAGAAACCTAAGGCTTGGACTTGCTACGGATGGAATGAATCCTTATGGTAACATGAGTAGTATTCATAGTTCATGGCCTGTTCTGTTGGTAATTTACAACATGCCCCCTTGGTTGTGCATGAAGCGCAAATACATGATGTTGTCTATGATGATTTCGGGCCCAAAGCAACCGGGAAATGACTTAGATGTTTATCTAGGTCCCTTGATTGAAGACTTGAAAACGCTGTGGGTGGAAGGTGTTGATGTAGTTGATGGGTATTCTCATGAGACTTTCAAGCTTCGTGCCATGTTATTTTGCACCATCAACGACTTTCCAGCATACGGTAACTAATAAATGCAGTGTCAAGGGGCATAAAGCATGCCCTATATGTGAAGAAGGCACATGCTACACTCAGTTGCATCATGGAAAGAAGACAGTTTACCTTGGGCATCGGAGATTTCTTAGACGTGATCACCCATATCGTAAGATGAAAAAAGCTTTTAATGGATGCCAAGAGACAGAAGAAGCGCCGGCGGCCTTAATTGGAGAGCAGGTTTATCAGAGGGTAAAGGACATCGATGTTATATTCGGCAAGTCCAAAAAGAAAGGTAAAGTCTTTGAGAAAAACATATGGAAGAAGAGGTCGATATTCTTTGATCTTTCCATCTTGCGCAAGCTTGATGTCGAATACTTGCATTGATGTGATGCATGTGGAGAAAAATGTGTGTGATAGTGTGATCGGGACGCTTCTCAACATTCAGGGCAAGACAAAGGATGGTGTGAATGCTCGTCTCGACCTCGTTGCTATGGGTATACGAGAGCAGTTAGCTCCAGTTGTTGAGGATGGTAAGCGGACTTATTTGCCGCCAGCATGTCATACTTTTTCAAAAAAAGAGAGACAAAGTTTATGCGGGTGTCTTCAGGGCATCAAAGTTCCACATGGTTACTCTTCAAATATGAAGAGGCTTGTCTCTAGTGATCTTAAATTGGTTGGCTTGAAGTCTCATGATTGTCACATCTTGATGCAACAACTTCTGCCCGTTGCTATTCGTGGTATTGCTACAAAAAATGTGAGACATGCCATTACTCGGTTGTGCTCATTCTTCAATTCTATATGTAGCAAAGTCGTTGACCCCCGTATGTTGGATGACTTGGAAGTTGAGGCTGCTACAATCTTGTGCCAATTGGAGATGTATTTTCCTCCTTCCTTTTTCGACATAATGGTTCACTTAATTGTTCATTTGGTGAGGAGATTAGATTATGTTGGCCGGTTTTTCTGAGATTGATGTACCCAGTTGAGCGCTACATGAAGATCTTGAAAGGGTGCGTGAAGAATCCTCATCGTCCGGAAGCATCTATTGTTCAAAGGTATGTTGCAGAAGAAGCTATTGAGTTTTGTTCGGACTACCTTCATAACACGGATCCTATAGGGGTTCCTAAGCCTCGGCATGATGAGATCAGATGTCAAGGTAAGGGTACACATGGCTTAAGAATTAATAGGAAGGATCGGGAGGAAGTGCTTCAAGCACATTTGTATGTATTGAACAACATCGAATGTGTTCAGCCTTTCTTATTTGAACATAAAAGAAAAGTCAATCAAGAAAACCCTCGAATGAGCGAAAGGTGGTTGTTGAACAAGCATAACAAGACTTTCTTACCATGGTTCAAGGAAGAAATGCTTAAGGATGGTAGTCTTGCTTCGATGACGTAAAATGGCTAGCACGCGGGCCTAACTTCAACGTCATATGTTGGAGCGGATACGACATAAATAACTTTTCCTTTTATACAAAGGAACAAGATAACAAGAGTACCATGCAAAATAGTGGGGTTATGATCGTGGCGAAGCAATGCACTTCTCTAGTGCAAAGGACACAAAACCCGTTACAGCACCGAGACCTTACTTTGGATATATTGAAGATATTTGGGTGCTCGATTACACTAAGCTTACGGTGCCGGTATTTAAATGTAAGTGGGTTGATAGTAACGGTGGTGTACAAACCAAGCGAATTGGGGTTCACATTTGTAGATCTCAACAAGTTAGGTCATATAAATGAGCCTTTCATAATGGCTTCCCAAGCAAAACAAGTGTTCTACATCACTGATCCTTCTAACAAAAGGTTGTCCGTGGTTCTCCAAGGAAAAAGCATGTATAATGGTAGTGATGAAAATGAAGATTCAAATCTTGATATTCCTGAGACTCCTTCTTTTTCAACAAACATGCCTACTATAATCGAGGAGACACGTGTGGACGATGTACATGCCACTCGTGATTATCATCACGAAGGGATATTGATATAGGTAGTTTAAACTTAGTATACATTTATTTTTATTTATATTTATGTATTTATTTTGAGTTATAACCTATGTTAATAAATATATATTGTTTACGAAACAGGCATACATATGGATCATTGTTCCATTTTTCCTTTGCAATTCTGTAATGTGTGTGATATTACGTATTCTTGGGATATTTCTTGAATGCGAGGGATGGCTGAGGAGTGATATTTTAAAACTGAATTTAAAAAAAAATTACTATTAACGTCGGTTTTATCATACAACCGGCGTTAATAGTATTTTATAAAATATACAATACACTATTAACGTCAGTTGTTTATTACAACTGACGTTAAAATTAAGACCTTTAACGTCAGTTCTTGATAACAATTGACGTTAGTTTTAACAAAATTAACGTCAGTTTTGTTAAAGAACTGACGTTAATTTTGACAAAATTAACATCAGTTGTGTTAAAGAACCGACGTTAATAGTGTTATATTTAACGTCGTTCTCAATCGGCGTTAAAAGTTTAACTTTAACATCGGTTGTATTTACGTCGGTCGGTATTCGACGTAAAAATCAATTTTAAGCGACGTAAAAGCACTTATTGCACTAGTGAGACAACAAAGGGAATGTAGGAGGACCATTTAGATCTAAGGGTCAGTTTCAGAACCAGAAGGGAAAGCAACTTCAGAACAAACCTTATTACCGAGCACCAAGGAATAACCGAAACCAGCAATCATACCGTCATGTAGCTACTGCATCAGGTGTTGGAGGATAGAAGAATCAAAATCAAAACTCAGGCAGGAAGTGTTACAAGTGTGGAGATCCGAGTCACTTGGCGAATAATTGTCCAAATAGAGGAGCAAAATGTTTCAATTGTGATCAGATGGGACATTTGGCCAGTGATTGTGGTATGCCGAGGTCTACACCAGTTGTTAACACTGTAAAGACCAATGAGCCGACGACTAAGGGGAGAGTTTACACCATGAGTGATGTTGAGGCTTCTGATTCTGATGATCTTATACAAGGTAGTTGCGACATAGCTGGTGATCTCTTAATTGTACTTTTCGATTCGGGTGCAACACATTCCTTTATTGCAATGGATTCCATGAGACATTTGAAATTGCATGTTTCTTCTTTATCCTATAACTTGGTTGTTTCTACCCCAATTCTTGAGCCAATTATCAGTAAATTCTATATGTCCGAATCTGTCCTATTATCATTCGGGATAGACATTTTCTTGTTAACTGATATGCTTGCCTTTAATACTGTTAGATGTGATTCTAGGCATGGATTGGTTATCTTCCAACCATATCCTGTTAGATTGTGCTCATAAAACTTTGATTTTTTCCAATCCTGAGATTTCAGGATTTTTATCTACCAACCAAGTAAGAACTTTTTCGAAAGAAAGAGACCAGGGATACTTGCTTTTAACTAACTTAGAAGTCGAGAGGGAGATCGATTTGAGTAAGGTGCCTATAGTAAGAGAATTTCCGGATGTGTTTCCTAATGATGTTCCTGGTTTGCTGCTTGTAAGAGAGATAGAATTCTCCATCGATTTAGTACCAGGAGCTGGGCCAATTTCTATTGCTCCATATCGTATGCCACCTACAAAGCTTGTTGAATTGAAAACTCAACTGGAGGACCTTTTGTCAAAACAGTTCATACGACCAAGTGTTTCCCCGTAGGGAGCACCGGTTCTTTTAGTGAGGAAAAAAGACGGAGGTTCGAGGCTTTGCGTGGATTTTTGGAAAGTTAACAAAGTGACGATCAAGAATAAGTACCCTTTACCGCTTATAGATGATCTGATGGATCAACTGCAAGGAGATGTTGTGTTCTCACAGATTGATATGAGGACGTGTTATCATCAGATTAGGGTAAAGACTGAAGATATACCAAAGACTGCGTTCAGAACTCGTTATGGACATTATGGATATCTCGTAATGCCGTTCGGAGTGATGAATGCGCCTGCTATCTTCATGGACTACATGAATCGGATTTTTCATCCGTTTCTTGATAAGTTCATTATTGTGTTCATTAATGACATTATCATTTACTCTAAGAGAAATGTGGAACATGAAGAACATTTACGACAAGTTTTACAAATCCTGCGTGAGAAAGTTTTGTAAGCAAAACTGTCTAAGTGCGAGTTTTGGCTCGAGGAAGTAAATTTTTTGGGACATGTGATTACCGAAGAAGGAATCGCTGTCGATCCTGCAAAAGTAGAAGCAGTACTTTCTTGGGAAAGACCCAAGACAGTAACAGATCAGAAGTTTCGTCGGTCTAGCCAGTTACTATAGAAGATTTATTGAAGGATTTTCCAAGATAGTTGCACCGTTAACTCTACTTACGAGGAAAGATCAACCTTTTGTTTGGACAGACAAGCACGAAGAAAGTTTTCAGAGGATTAAAGAACAGTTGACAACCTAGCCAGTGTTAATACTACCCGAACCAAATGAACCTTATGAGGTATTTTGTGATGCTTCGCATCAAGGTTTAGGTTGTGTATTAATACAGCATCGGAAAGTCGTAGCTTATGCATCACGTTAGTTAAAGACTCATGAAAGGAATTATCCGACTCATGATCTAGAGTTAGCTGCAGTGGCTTTTGCACTAAAGATATGGAGACATTACTTGTACAGAGCAAAGTTCGAATTCTTTAGTGACCACAAAAATTTAAAGTATTTGTTTGATCAGAAGGAACTCAACATGAGACAGAGACGTTGGATGGAATTTCTGAAAGATTACGACTTTAAGTTATAATATCATCCTGGAAAAGCGAACGTTGTAGCTGATGCACTTAGCCGGAAGGCCATTCATATCTCAGCTATGATGGTAAGGGAGCTCGAGTTGATTGAGAAATTCCGTGATCTTAATTTGATTATGGAAATAAGTAAAGAGAAGATCAGTTTGGGAATGATCAAAATTTATAGTGGATTGACGGAAGAAATCCGAGAACAACAAGTCGCTATCTTCAAGAAAAGAAGGACTTAATGAAACAAGGAAAAGTTGCAGAGTTTAGTTTGGGACCAGATCAAATCTTGAGGTGCAACGGACGAGTGTGTACCTGATAATTCTGAGATGAAAAAGATGATTTTGGAGGAATCACACAAGAGTAAGCTAAGTATTCATCCTGGATCAAAGAAGATGTACCAAGATCTGAAACAAAGATTTTGGTCAAGCAAGTAGCGGAATGTGTTGCATCATGTCTGACTTGTCAGAAAGCAAAGGTAGAACATCAAAGATTTGGGGCATGCTTACATCATTAGATGTACCATAATGGAAGTGGGATAGCATATCAATGGATTTTGTGGTAAGTTTACCGCGAACATCCAAAGGTTTTGACTTAATTTGGGTGATTGTCGACAGGCTAACGAAATCGGCACATTTCTTACCTGTTAAGATCAATTACACCGTGGAAAAATTGATTGATGTTTATATCAAGGAAGTGATCATACTTCATGGAGTACCTTCGAGTATTGTGTCAGATCGAGATCAGAAGTTTACTTCACGTTTCTGGGGAAGCTTACATCAAGCTCTAGGAACCAAGTTAAGGTTAAGTTCAACTTATCATCCTCAGACCGATGGATAATCAGGAAGAACGATTCAATCGTTAGAAGACTTGCTGAGAGCATGTGTCTTAGACCATCGTGGAAGTTGGGATGACCTGTTGCCGCTTATCGAATTCACGTATAACAATAGTTTTCATTCAAGTATAGGGATGGCTCCATATGAGTCTTTGTATGGGAGAAAGTGTCAAACACCTTTGTGTTGGTACCAAGATGGAGAAAGCATGATTTTAGGTCCCGAATCGTGCAGCAGACAACGGAAAAGGTTAGACAAATCTGTGAAAAGATGAAAACAACACATAGTAGGCAGAAGAGTTACTCGGATCGGAGAAGACGACCTCTCGAATTTCAAGAAGGTGGACATGTATTTTTGAGAGTCACACACATGACTGGGGTAGGTAGGGTTATAAAGTCCAGAAAACTCACTCCTAAATTCATTGGACCTTACCAAATTCTTCGTCGTATTGGTCTAGTAGCCTATCAAATTTCTTTGACGCCTTTTCTTTCAAACATTCATGATGTATTCCATGTCTCACAATTAAGGAAGTATATTCCTGATCCATCACACGTAATTGAACCAGACGAAGTACAATTAAAAGAAAACTTGTCTTATGAGACTTCGCATGTACTAATCGAAAATGGGTTGATTGAGCAGCTCAGGGGTAAGCAAATTTCCTTAGTCAGGGTTATTTGGAATGAGATGACTGGAGAAGCAACGTGGGAAGCTGAGGACAAGAAGAGATTACAATATCCTAAACTCTTTACAGCTGTGTAATTTCGAGGACAAATTTTTTTTTAATGGGGTAGTAATGTAACACCCTGATTTTTCACTACTTTCAAATATCGGTAATATATAAATAAATGTTTACATTTTTATCCGAGACTCAAAATTATTTTGGATAAACCAATGTCATTTCCATGTCATGTTTAATATCACAAGGTTACTATGAAATTTTGAGTTGAAAATTCAGACGAAACCCGGTCTACGTTTTCACTGACAGTAAAAGTTTATTGCTAAAAAAACCTAATTTTAATTCGTGAACAAGATGATTAGTGTTTTTATCATATTTTCTATGATATTGGAATTTTTGAAAATTTTTGCGTGAAAATATAATATTATATTTGCTGCGGACGAAACTTCAAAATGTCTTGAAGATAACCTGAGTCGGGGAGATGACGGAGTCAGATATGGAGCTGAGATGACTGATGTGACTGGCATTTATGACGATCTTATCCGAGTCATAATGGCCATAATGACACATAAATGCCATTAGATATTTTTGGGTGGAAAAGACCATTTTACCCTTAATTTACGATGGTAATTACAAGGCTTGCCATTGTAATTTTGGACCAAATTGCCCCCAAAACTCACGGCCCCATTATCATCACCATCGCTTAGGCAAGTTTCATTTCATTTCATTTCATGTCTTCTTTCTCACCAAAGTTCATCATCTTCCTTAAGAACACCATATGATCATCTTAGGGATTTTGTGAAGAACATCATCAAAATCATCACTTTCTTTAAGCTTCAAGAGGTAATCTTTTCTCTTCATGATCACTTAACTCTTTCTCTTCATAAACTTCTTCAGTTTATGCCATGAATCATCAAGTTCTTCATTTTGTTCAAAGTTCATGAAGCTTTCTTCAAAAATTCATTGACAATTATAGAAAAATCCATTTGACTTGAAACCAATTTCTATGATCTTATAATCATCTCTATGTTTGTTATCCAAGCGTATGTGTTCAACAAAAATTTCTTTCCTATTCTTTCCTTCATGGCCGAACCTAAGATGGTTTAGGGGTGGAAGGATTTTGTTTCAACTTTGATTAAATGATGTTGATCTATTATCTCTAATCCATTTTATTGTTGATTCAAGTGATTAGAAGATCAATTCATATACTAAACCAAAACTTTGTATATGGCCGAAAATCCTAACTTAGTGGTTAGGAAGATTTTGATTCAATCTTTGTTGTAAAATCGTTGTTTATGTCTTAATCTTACTTAAGGGTCATTAATCCAAGAGTTGAGAAATTTTCAATAATCCTATCCTAATCAACTTGAGATGGTTGAAACCCTAACCCTCATGAACATGTATGTTTTGTTTGATTTTGTTAATTTTGGTTATAATTTTTTGTGAAGGATTTAATTCGTACCGGGTTACTAAAGCGGTGTTACGTGAACTGGATTGAGAACTCTGAAAAATCTTCGTGAAAGTTTGATTTGAATTTTCAAGAGGTAAGGGGAGTTTGCCTGAGGAGTTTAAGATAGTCACATGCTATTTTAGAGTTGTCTGTAAATTATCTATGGTGTTTACCTGTGATTTCAAATTTGTTTACTGTTTAATTGTTATATGCTTTGTTGGTGATATGTTGATTTATGTGGTTATAATTGAATTGTTAAATTATAATTGTAATGCATGCCATAATTGTGATGTATGCCATGCTATATTATGGTGAAATTATTTGCTGTTAAGTGATAGATTGAGAAACCTGATAGTGGTCAGTGTTTAACTTAATTTGAGGATAAAAGCTTAATAAGATTAAATATTTAATCAAAGAGATTAATTTGTGAAAATTTGAGGAAAAATGGAAAAAAATATTATTTTAACAATATTTTTGATGGAAAATGAATTAATAAGTGACGGTAAGAGCGGAACTGTGAAAATTTTTCACAGGCCTTAATTTTTCCAAAATAAATTCAATTATATTATAAAATGTTATTTAAAGTAATTAAGTTACAAAAATAACATAATATTGTCATCGGAATAATTATTTATGACAGAAAAGTCATTTGAAATATAAAAGATTTTTACGAAAATTTTTGAGAAAATTGTTTCAATTTAATATTATGGATATTATTTAGAAAAGTTTTTTTTAAAAAAAGTTGATGTTTTTATGAGAACTATTTTCAGAAATGAAGTAAATTGGAAAGAAAAGAATTTGTTTACGATTTCACGTTTTATAAACGTTTTTAACAGAAAATAAATGCTATAAAGGAGTTTTATTCAGTGAAAATAATTCCGTTAAACTTGGATAAGTTTTCAGAGCTTTGTTTTTGTATTTGTTATCTCACTGAGCGAAATGTTTTAAAAAGAGAAAAATGAACCTAGCGACCGAGATGTCGGGGATCTAGTGTTCTGTTGACACGTAGATCAGGGATCTGTGTCATTGGACTAAGTGTCCTACAAAGGTTTTCGTGGACTGAGTGTCCTAAGATTGATGTGGAGAATGTGAATTCCATATCCGCGAGCCTAAGACCGGTGCATCAGTTTAGGGTTTTGCGATTGAGCACTCGGACTGTGTGTGCTGTGTTGAGTTTAAAACACTTGGACTGATGTGTCCCGTGTTTGTTAAAAGTGAAAAAGTCTTAATATAAAATTAAGCATGGTCGTGAGTTTTGATCTTCGACAAGGGAAGATTATGGCGAAAAAGAATACGAGACGAGAATTAAACTTTTTTTCTCAAGCATTTATTAGCGGAGGCGTGCCATGTGTTATAATCATTGAGTCCTGAGTGGGCCAATGTATCTTTGATGGACTATGTTTCCATTTAATCATTAAGTTCCGAGTGAGCCAATATATCTTTCTTGGACTATGTTTCCATTTAATACAATGACTATTGAGTTCCGAGTGAGCCAATAGGTTATGGACAATAAACTCCATTGATCGTAGTAACTATTGTGTTTTGAGTGAGCCAATGTGTTACATTTATGAGCAATAACCTTGGTGGACTGAGTGATGACCAATGTGTTATATGTTCTTTGGACATTGATTTATTTCGTTTTACAATGTTACATAACAAGAGCCTGATCTGCTCAAAACGAAACGGACATGTGTGGGATCTCCAGGAGATTATGTATTAAATTAGAGCTTGAATATTGAAGTGTCATGCATTTTTATAAAATGGCGATGAGTGTCGGGTATGAAACCCTTTTGATAGAATTATTCTACTTGTTTGGATAGTTTTTGTATGTTCGAATACTATGTATATGTTGTTTTGTGTGTCGCGTATGTGGTTGTCTTATCAAAACTCATATATTGGTATCTCACCCTTGCATATTTGTTTGTTGTTTCCTCTGCTATGTGGAATATGTACATATCTCGATAATGAGATGGAGTAGGACGAAGTGGAACTGAACTACTAGGGGATCCGAGCCCTGACGTTTGACAATGCAGATAACTGTGATGCCTGGGTGATTAACCCAGGGGCTCGGAGTGCTACCTACATTGGTCCTATTAGGACACTCCGAGGGACTTTGGCAGGTGGGCCACAACAGCGTATGCATAGTATGGAGACGATTGAGGTCTCACTACCTCCCATTTGGATGATTCTGCAACATTTGGTACGACACGGGGACTTAGAACATCACCCACCTCCACATGTTCAGCCTTTACAGCAAGTAGCCCCAGAGTCACCTCCCGGGCCTATAGTCTTGATCCTGGAGGAGGCACGGGATGAGATGGAGGAGGATCCTGAGGAGGATCCGATGGCTAATCCGGACTATGTTCCTCTTGAGGATGGTGTAGTCCCGGATGTTAGAGAGGGAGTTGAGGTATCCTCTCTAGATACACCTCATGGAGGTGGAGGTGTCTATAGTGGACTCCCCAATGGGTTTCATTAGTAGTGACCAGCTGTAATATGTAGTCTCTTTTTGGGGAGAGTGAGATTTTTAGATAGTCTAACTTTTTGGCTACTGAGAGCCATCTTTTGAGTAGTGAATTCAGACTCCCACTGTGATATAATTAGTTTGTTTCAGTTTGATGGTATGTCTGTATGACTGTAGACGATGACCTGGTAGGATAAAGGTCTTATGTAAAACTCTGGTGATGCATATGTATGATATGTATAGATGTATATTATTTTGATGGTATTTGGTTGTACGTGGAGTAGAGGGAAATAAAAAAATGTTCTCACTATTTTTTAAAGGAATAAATAATTAGAAAACTTATTTTTAACCAGTGTAACACCCAGTTTTTCATTGTTTACTGTTTTTTATATCGGTAAAATAAACAGAAATGTTTATATTTTTATTTTAAAACTTTGAAAATGATTTTGGTTAAATCAAGATCATATCCATACTCTACTTTATCGTAGATAGTTACGATTAAATTTTGGGTCGAAAATTCAGATGTAACACCCCCTGGGGCATTACTTTGTGAACACATGCAGAAATAAAATTAAAAGGAATTTGCTGGTTTCTTTCAAAAAATAAGGCTTATAATTTTGTATAAGTTCGAAAATGGGGGTAAAATTTTTTTCTTCGACGGAACACTTTGAAAATTTGCCACACATATTACAATGGTAACACTGTATAATACTCATCAACACATAGAAATTTATTATATTCAAAATTAAATCTTTCACAGCATACACTTTTTTCCTGAAAGTATTTCATGATTCTCAACTGAACACTAAACCACATAAAGGGTCTCAAGACTACGTCTACCGACTTTCTGAAAAAACACACATCAAGAAAATCCTAAGCTGGTCACTCTAGATACATCCACTGGGAATATCTCCATGGCCCTTACCACTATCACCGACCTCTTCAAGGATTGGGACTAAACTCCTCGAGTGAACTGGAACTTCTTTGCACCATCTGCTTTCATGTACCAAGGTACAACAGCAAAACTCGAAAAATAGATATATCGCAAGGGTGAGATACCAATATATGAGTTTGATAAGAAAACCACATGCGCGACACTCAAACCAGCAGATACATGATATTCACAACATGTGGAAAATTATCCAAACAACATAATAATTTTAGTCAATGGGACTCATACCCGACAGTCATCGTGATTTTATAAAAAATGCATGACACTTCAATATTCAGGCTCTAATTTGATACCTAATCTCCGGAGATCCCAAATTTCAACTTACAACTTACCATGATACATGGTAGGAAAATCCATCTCAACATCAGGTGACAATTGCTCAAACAACTATTGCAACTGTTCACACGACCCCTCTGTGACAACCACTCAAATAGCTATTGTAGTTTGTACACAGATACATAACCACTCAAACAGCTATTACAACCCTCTGTGACAACCACTCAAACAACTATTGCAGTTGTACACAGATACATAACCACTCAAACATCTATTGCAGTTATGCATAAATATTATTTCACCCCTCTGTGACAACCACTCAAACAGCTATTGCAAGTTGTACACAAATACATAACCACTCAAAAAACTATTGCAGATATGCATAAATATTATTCTAATTCGTATGATAGCCACTCAAGCAGCTATTGCAGCTAGTCATACGTCCTCTTGTGACAACTATCCAACTATTGTTGAAGTCTTACACATGGTAACTCAGGTACGTCTGCCAAATAAAGCATGTAATACATTTATTCTCATTTCATTTTCTTTTTCTTTATAATCTTCCCTTGTCAAAGCTCAAAGCTCACGACCATGCTTAATTTTATATTAAGACTTTTTCGCTTTAAAACAAACACAAGACACATCAGTCCAGGTGTTTTAAACTCAACACAGGACACACAATTCGAGTGCTCAATCGCAAAGCCCTAAATTGGTGCACCAGTCTTAGGCTCGTGGATATGGAATTCACATTCCCCATATCAATTTCAGGACACTCAGTCCACTGACACAGATCCCTGATCTACGTGTCAACAGAACATTAGAATTCCGACGTCTCGGTTACTAGGTTCATTTTTCTTCTTTAAAACATTTCGTTCAGTGAAACAACAAATACAAACCAAAACCTCTGAAAACTTTTCCAAGTTTAAAGGAATAATTTTGCTGAATAAAATTCCTTTACAGAAATTCTTTTCTATTGAAAACGTTTATAAAACGTAAAATCGTAAACAAATTCCTTTTCTCAAAATTACTTCATCCTTAAAAATCATTCTCATAAAAACATCAACTTCTTGAAAGTCCTTTCTCAATAAATTTATAACAAAATAAAAACTGTTTTTCCAAAACTTATGCCGTAAAAATCCTTTCATAACTCAAAATGACTTTTTGTTGTAAATAATTATTTCGACATCAATATTATACTATTTTAATAACTTAATCACTTTAAATAACGTTTTATAATATAATTGAATTTATTTTGAAAAAACTAACGCTTGTAAAATTTGTTCACAGTTCCGCCTTTACTGTCACTTTTTTTTTATAAAAGCAGCAAGGCATGCAAAAGCATCACAATAAAGACTGACATCCCAACTAGGTTGGCACCTTATCCCCTATCCATCATCTGCAGCACGCCTGAATATTATTAAAAAAGTGAAAAAAGGAAACAAGAGCATGTGGGGGCATAAACCTGACCCATGGAGAAAGAAAAACAACTAGAATGAAAATCTATACTTAGGGAGACCCACCCTGTTATGGTTAAAGTCGTCCCTAATAAAAGAGGGAACTAAATCCCACCAATGGAACCCATGAACAACAGTACCATAGTTTGCAAGTTTATCAGCACAAACATTGCCCTCCCTATAAATATGAGAACAACTAAAATTCATCCTTTTAACTAAGACAAGGCAAGTCCTCCATCTGTTTCTTATTTTCCAAGGCACCATGTGATAATTATTGAAGGCTAACTGAACAAGCTTCGAGTCACATTCAAGCCAGAGATTCCACCAACCTTTCTTGTAAGCTGTCTCTATTGCAATCATAGCACCATACAGTTCAGCCTGGAAGGCGTTCATGATCCCTAAGCTAACTGCAAAACAGCCTTGAATGGCTGCACTTCTATCTCTAAAGATACCACCACAAGCAGCCGGGCCAGGAGCACCTTTAGTTGCTCCATCTGTGTTACATTTAATCCAGTATGCTTTAGGAGGGAACCAGGAGACTTCTTTAATAAAGGGAGACTTCGTGGGATTATCATCGATGGCAAGGGCCTTCATAGCCATGAATTCCATGATGGAGGAAGACATTTTACCATTGCTGCAATTTCCTGAAAGAGACACATTGGCTAAAACTAAGTTGATTGCAATATTGACAGGGACTTGCTTATTCTCAAATCGAAATTTGTTCCTACAATGCCAAATCACCCAAAAAATGTTGACAATGCCAGCTATTACTATGCCAGCTCCAACCCTTTGAGCAAATAGAAAGGATAGTCTGCACATTGGAATGATCTATGCACAAATTGATCACATTGCCAAACCAGTTCCATAATTCCCTGGCAAACTTGCAACTAAAAAACAGATGATCTGTTGTCTCCACATTACAGCCACAAAGAAGGCATATGGAAACCAGGCTGCAACCTCTAGAACATAGCTGCTCATCAGTGGGAATTCTGTTGTGAATAACTCTCCATAAGATTAGAGATTTGGAAGGGGGAATACAATTCTTCCAGATCAATTTCGACCAGGCCATTATCTGACCAGATGGATTTTGAAATTGAAAAGCTTCCTTAAAGGATAGCAAACCAAAATCAGTGCTGCACCAAATAACATGATCACTGCTCTGAAACTCAGGGATATCAACTTGCTGCAATTCTAATTCAAGAGTAGGGAATATATGCAGAAGTGAGTCTAGAATGCACCATCTGCCATTGTAGATGAAGTCACTAACCTTTGCACTGAGAGAAGGCTGAATTGAATCTGGAATGTCAAGATTTCAACAAGAAGCTTGGTCAACCAGGAATCTAGCCAGAAGTTTATATCAGTACCATTGCCTAATTGCCAAACTGAGTTTTCCAGAACAATTGACAAGAAGGGTTTGATGCCACCCCAAATTGATGACCTTATGTGATAGCTTATAGGCCTACCATTTTTAAAAACTCTTGCATTCAATAAACAAGTCCAGTGGTTATTAGCCGAGACCAGCTCCCAACAAAGCTTCAGCATTGCTGCACCATTGATAACTCTGAGAGATCTGAGACCAAGACCACCCTCAGCTGCAGGCCTACAGACTATATGCCAAGCAACAATCACTAACTTTTTCTGATCAATGGAGCCAGACCAAATAAAGTTTCTTATACATTGTTCCATAGATTTGATGAGACTAACTGGCCAGGAATATATATGAAAACTGTAAGAGAGCATACCACAGATGATGGAGTTGACTAACTGCACTGTCCCCATCAAAGATAGCAGTTTGCCATTCCAAGATGGTAGCTTACATTTAATTTTGTCTGCTATGGGTTGTAGATGAACCCTCCTAGGTTTCCCCTTAAAAAGAGAAACCCCTAGGTAATTGAAAGGAACAGATCCAGCTGAGAAACCAAGCATTTGGGAGATGCCAAGCAGTCTATTATTAGATATAGAACCAGCATAAAACTTTGATTTTTCTTGGCTAATCACCTAACCCGAGGCTTGCTCATATTCCTTGAACACAGCAATTAAGCTTTGCAGACTCTTCTTGGAGCCTCTACAAAAGATCATCAAGTCATCTGCATACATAATGTGTGAAGGCATCCTACAACCTCTAGGACCAGCCATCAATTGAAGCTCACCATCATTAACAAGCTTGGAAATGGCTCTGCTGAGAACCTCCTCAGCTAGGCAGAACAAAAGAGGGGATAAGGGGTCACCTTGCCTCACCCCTCTTTTGCAAGAAAAGAAACCTGCAGCATGGCCATTCACGGATATAGATAATTTAGCAGAATGAAGAATTTCTTGGAACCAACTACAAAACTTGGAATCAAAACCAAAAGAACTCAGAACATTAAGAATGAAATTCCAAACCATAGTGTCAAAAGCCTTCTTGATATCAATTTTCATGGCCAATTGGCCACCAAAAGATCTCTTATCCAGCAGGTTTATTGCCTCAAATGCAATGCATATACAATCATGAATTTGCCTCCCTTTGATGAAGCCCCTTTGGTTTTCAAAAATAATTTTTGCGGCCACTGAAGCAAGCCTATCTGTTAAAACCTTGGTTATAATTTTAAATTGGAAGTTGGCCAAGGCTATAGGTCTGAAATGTTCTATCCTATCAGCACCTTGCATTTTAGGAATTAGAGCAACTAGATTGGAGTTCATATTGGGAAGGACTGCTTTGAAAACATCATTAGCCACAATATCCCAGTACTTTTGATAGAAGAAACCATTGAAGCCATCTGCCCCTGGAGCTCCCTCACTGTTGAGATTGAACACAACAATTTTAACCTCATCAAGAGAAGGCAAATTGGTTAACATAAGATTGTCCTCAGCTGAAACAATATTTGGAATGACCCTGGATATCAAATTATTACCCTGGCAGCTATTATCCGAGGCAAAAAGACCTTTGTAGAAGTCTAAGATGTTGTTTTCCATATCAGTAGCATTATGCAGCAGCTGATCATCTTTTTTCAGAACAGTGATTTGTTTAGAAACTGATCTGACCTTGGCTATCTTATGAAAGAAAGATGTGTTCCTATCCCCTTGGGAGTGCCATTTAATCCTTGATTTTTCCTTCCAAAAAGCCTCTTCATAATTCAAAGCCTGCTGGAGTTGTAATTGAGCCTGCTGTTCCTGAACCAACAGATCATCACTAAAACCCAATATATCTATTTGATCCTGAATGTTCTTCACATGAGCCATTGCTGAATCTACCTGAACATGAACATTGCCAAAAACAGATTTGTTCCACTCCTTCAAACCCATTTTCAGGGACTTTAACTTCTGAGAAAGAATGTACATGGGGCAACCAACTACTGGCTTATTCCAGCTATCAGATAATTCTAGAGCAGTCTGGATGGCTTGACCACATTTTGAGAAACTTAAAAGGAGAGCCAAAGGACCTTATCTCTTTATTGATGGAAAGAAGAATAGGAAGATGGTAAGAGCTGCACTTAGTGAGAGTACAACAAGCTATGCTACTCCAAAAATTCATCCAATCATCATTGCAGATTGTTCTATCCAGCCTTTTCTCAGTATGAGCTAACCTCTTCTACCATTGGACCATGTAAATTGAGCACCACGTGTTGGTAAATGAGTAAGATTTGTGCTTTCAGACAATAACCTGAACTCCTCACAAGGTATCCTCAAAGGAGAACTACTGCCTCTTTGCTCATGTGCTCCTAAAACCACATTAAAGTCCCCTAGAAAACACCAGGGCCCTTGGAAATCTTGCTACAGACTATTAAGCTCAATCCAAAGATTTCTTCTATTGACATATGAAGTAGAAGCATAAACAGCAGATGTATACAATTTGACACCACCATCAACTTCAAAGTAAAAAGATATCTGCTGGCTTGAATTAGCAATCACTGTAGGAGACAAAGAATCCGAGCAAATGCACCATAAATTAGGAGGAGAATCACCTCTACTATTAACAGCAAAAAGCTTCAGATTTAAATTACTAAGGAAATCAGGGGGGAACTGATCATAATTGATCCATGGTTCTGAAACAAAAATGAAATCAGGCTTATGCATATTGCAAATCTTCTTGAGGAACAACCTTGTATCAAGGTTGCCAATGCCTCTAGCATTCCAATAAAGAAACTTCATTAGGCAAAGTATTGGGGACCAGCCCTTGATCGGGCTTTATTCAACTCAGCCTGTTTCTGCTGGTTTATCTTCTGTCTCAATTTCTTTTTGAGACTTAGTTAAAGCTATTGTGAAAGCTGGACTATCCTGATTATTGGGAGCCTCCGATTCATCCAGTGATTCCTCTTCACATCTGTCAGCCCAAAATTTATATGCAATTCTTACATCCTCTCTGACTGACACCGGAAAGTTAGTTACATTCATTGAAGCTACTGCCTTCTTCCCATTGACAGCATAGTTTCCTTTAGCCAAGGCTTGGTTGTTCGAGGTTGAGCCATTCCCTTGAGGATTCACTTTAGGAGACATAGAGTCACTAACATGACTTGAAGAGACATGGATACCTTGATCTGGGGTTTTGCTGACATGACTTTGAGAGCCTTGTGAGCCACTATCATGAGATCTAGCTTCCTGAACATGAGTCTGTTGTGCTTGAACAAATTCATCAAATACAACCTCAATATCCTCTTCATCTAAATTCAGATTCTGAACATTAGCCTGAGAAGGATTTTCTTCAAAGTGTACAACAGGATCATAATTAACCCTGTTGGACCGAATCACCATATCAAGACCATTTACCGGATCTAACTCCTGAATTCCAACTTGAGCATTTATCCCCTCACCATCCTTTGAACCACTAGTTCCTGCACCATCTTTATCATGATCAATAACCTCCTTATTCTTAGGAACATAATTTGGAACAGTTTTTTAACCACAGTATTATTATCTTTCCTTTTATTCACACCAGCAGAAGCATGATTCGAGGGCTCTTTCTTTTTGCAATTAGCCAAAGAATGACCAATGTTTTGGCAAAAAGAGCAGAAGGGAGGGAGCTTTTCATACTGAAATTCCACAGGGAAAGCAAGATCCTCCCTTTCTACCATTATCATGTCAGGCAAGATACTATTTAAATCAACATCAACTAGGACCCTTGCAAAGTGTCCAAAAGATCTTTTGCTTGTTGCATCATCTAACGCAATTGGTATGCCATCTCCTCTTGCTATCTCGAAGAGAATCCTGGGTCGCCAATATTCTTGTGGTAACCCAAGAATCCTAATCCAACATTGCGACTTGGTTTGCTTGGATTAAAATCCGGGGTCCAGGAGTACAAACGAAGAATACCAGGCTTAAGATTCCATGACCCTAAAGTCCAGACACTCCTCAAGTCTTCTGTAAATGAGAAGCTAAACTCGTAGTATCCTTTACCAAGGGGGATTGCACGCCAGGGACCTATGGGTTTCCAAAGACTAGAAAGCTTGACTCGCAAGTCATCAACCCTAATAGGAGAGTCGCCCTTGGAGAGAATAATTCTACCATGCAGGCTGTTTTTGCGTCCTTCTAGGCATGCACGATACTCAGATTCTGAGATCTTTATTGCTAGTTCATCGCCTCTCTTACGGAGCTTTGGGAGTTGACTCAAAGAGAAATCAAAAGAATTATTCAGCGCTTCTACAAAAGATTTGCGTTGAGGAGTTTTAGAAGAAGGTGGAAGGAATGGAGGAGAGGGAGCAAGAGGAGAAAGAAACTTCCATGGACACACAGAAGTGGCAGCCATGGAGATCAAGAACTTGCACCAAACCTATTTCTCATGCAAACCCTAGCAGAGCTAATCTAGGGTTTTTCAATTTGATTGAATATCACTTTCTGCCTTTACTGTCACTTGTGGACAAATCTTTAACCAAAAATATTATTAAAATAATATTTTTTTTCCACTTTTCCTTAAATTTCCACAAATTAATCTTTTTGATTATTTATTTAAGCTTATCAAGATTTTATCCTCATATTAATTTAAATACTGACAGTATCCGGTTTCTCAATCCATCACTCAACAGCAGATAATTTTACCACAACATAGTATAACATATATCACAATTATTGCATGCATCACAATTATAATTTAACAATTCAGTTATAATCACATAAATCAACGAATCACATCAAAACATATAGCAAATTAAACAACAAATAACTTAAAGCCATAGAAAAGCCACAATTGGTAAATTACAGACAACTCTAAGATAGCATATGGCTATCTTAAACTTCTCAGGTAAACTCCCCTTACCTCTTGAAGATTTCAAGTTCCGTTCTCAAAATATTTTCCCGATCCAAGTCTATTTTCCTTCTCACAGCTTAGACAAATCAAACACAGTTTGATCCTTCTCAACAAACCACAACCAAAAATTAACAAAATCAAACAAAACACTACTAGAAATCCATCTTTTTCGGACGGATTTTCAGATGGATTTCGGACGGAAATTGGACAAATTTCGGACGGATAATTCATTTCGGACGGAATGGCACCCGTCTGAAAAATCCTCGTGGGAAATTATAAAATTCGTCCCAAATTCCATCCGAAAATATTTACAGACGGATTTCGGACGGAATATGGACAACGTGGAAATCCGGATTTTGGTTATTTTTCGGACAGATTTATTTTTGTTTTCCAACGGATTTGGGATGGATACTGTGATTTTGTTGGTTATTTTTCGGACGGATTTATTTTTGTTTTCCAACGGATTTGGGACGGATTTCCCACGGAAGAATGAAAAGTCAGAATCTGTCACGGTCAGGCCGTGATACCCATCACGGCCGTGACAGACCATTTAGTGAAGCAACATTCAAGGCAGAAGCTGTCACGGCCAGGCCGTGATGCCCGTCACGGCCATGACATATCACTTCTACATTTCCCACCTGCACAACCATCCCTCATCAATTCACAGTAACACTGCATTTAGGTACACATACACATATATAATGTAAAATTACATACAATATTGGTAAGCATATATATATATATATATATATATATATATATATATATATATATATATATATATATATATATATATATATATATATAAACCAAACCAAATATCAAAATCATGCATATATAACCAATTAATTAAGTAATATACTTTAACACAATTCACAGTAACGCTTACACATAACCAATTCTACTATTTAAGTCCATAAACCAACAGGTCGCTAACCTACACTAGATAATAACCATGCAACTAACAATGTGTACAAGCTAATCAACACACTAGCTAGTAATTATAAACAATTTGTGCATGCTGCTTCCATCTTCTGCTTGATCGCACAAAGTCTTTATTGTCGGCCTGCATAAGATACACATACAGATCATCACTTGCACATACACACAAGTCTAATAATATAGGGGAGACACTAGCTAGCATAATATCAGAGTATGTCGTACCCTTTAATTGTTGATAAATTTCATAACCACATAACGACACCACTTATCTTTAAGTTGAGTAATAAGTAGATCGTCGGAGTATGTGATGCATTTACATTCAGGAAAATACTTTAAAATGAAAATTAAATCAAATTAGAATGACTAAATCTGAGTTATTAAATTATATAAGCTAGAACTGAAATTAAATACCATGGTTGGGAAAGAGCTGTAAGGGATCTAGTGCTCATAGTCTTCACATTTGTGATTCACCCCAAATCACAAACCATAAACAGATTTTGATTAACATTTGGTACACGAGCTATGTGCTTTGCAGATATCAGTTCAACCATGACAAAGGATGCATGCCATCCTTGCTTTAGACCAAATATTTCCAGAAGTCCATCATCAACTTGTGCTTCAACAAAGCCTCTCTGGAAGTACATGAAAAAGTGCTTCCATTTAGGCATACTTAAATTTGGATAAAACGAGTAACAAAATTTAGCAAGCTAAGAGGGACAGAAGAAAAGCATATACAAATACAGTCCAAAAATTTAGATCATAAAATACGGTAAATAAGATATCCGATGGACACCTTCGTTATATGGAAGCGATCTTTCGAATATAAAGAAATGAATAAAAATGATATTCTTCACATTTTCCCTCTATTAGTGCAATGATCAGACCAAGAAAACTATTTGTATGTTTATAATCATACTTATATAAATTCACAAAAATAATTCCAGAAAAACTACTCAAAGGGAGACCAAAGATTGCAATTCACCTGTGTCGAAAAACAGAATATTAGGTATACAATAAAAAGTCGGAATGTGCTATCACCGAAACAAGGGATTATTAGAGGAAACAAGAGCACGATACCTTTTCCAAATATTCTGGTTTCAGATTACCCCAAGGATTTCTTCCACTTCCATAACTATGAAGATTCTGAGCAACTATCGCTTCTCTTACGCTGAAAGTAAATAACATATAACCTTATGTGAAATGAGACAAACCAAAAAAAGAAGCACAAAAGAGATCACATTACTACAAGTGTAAAATTGTGTGATACATGCATGATGCAAAGCCATCTATGCAATTCACCACATGATACGAGTAACTGGCTTGCCAAATCATATCAAAATGTGTGATTCGAATTGTGAATCATAAGATTCTAACAAATATGAAATATGCAATGCTTTGTTTACCGGTTAATAACAAGCACCAGCAAAAATGATATGACAAGAAATATACCTTGTAGGAACTGGAACTTTCTCACAATGTGAGGATCATGAATATTGAATGGGAAATGAACCAACTGCAAGTAAATTAAAGACACAATGTGAGGAACATGAATATTGAATATACTGATACAACTAGCTACTAACTTGATATTTACTCCACCAGGGTACAAGTAATTGGTGACATTTTCATCAACCCAAGAATCTGCAAGCTTAGGATTCTTACTCATCTCCTCCAACATGTTATTAGGTACTGCTAACATCACTTCAATATCAGTCCCCATCAAAGCTACCATAATCCACTCGTCTGCATCAACAACTTCAAAGCAGATTTGAGGTTTTTGGGCTCAAGATGAAAATTGAGAAAAAAAATTAACAAGAGATTGACAAATTTGATTTAGGGAGACACTTAATCATGCTCCCAATTTCAGAAAACACCAATTAATTTCATAAACTGAGAACTAAAAATCAAAACCTAGGGTTAAGGTTTGAGGAGAAATTGGGGCTCTTGAATCTGAACAAAGGAAGTGAGAAAACCACCTACCCAAGGAAGAAGCCAAGCTTATGGTGGTGCTGCGGTGGTTGACGCGGCGGCTGTGACGCGGATCGGAGTAGGTGGTCGGACGCGTCTCCTCCTGGCAGCTTCTGGCGGTTCGATGGGTGGAGGGTGTGGGGCGGTGGCTAGTTGACACGATGGCTAGACTGAGCCGAACGGCAGCCATGGCGGCGCACCGCGACAGCGACGCGGCGGAGTTGAGACGCGATGGCGGACGGAAATGGAGCAGAACGCGCATCCTCTCCTCCGCTACCAGGCGTGACCGGACGGTGAGCGTCGTCCCTGCGGTGGCTGTTGGGAGGTGGCTGAGTTGTGGGGGAAAAGGAGGAAGAAGATTAGGTTGAAGGGAGGAAGAGAAAGTAGCAGCATAGAAAGAAGAAGACAGAGGAAGAAAGAAAGAAAGAAAGAAAGAAAGAAAGAAAGAAAGAAAGAGGGGGGAAAAAGGGGTTACGGGTTTGATAGTAGAAGTAGGAGAGAGAAATTCATGTTTTAACTTAATATTTAGTAATAGGTACAAAAATGAGTGATAAAATATTAGTCCTAAAATAAACATATTTTTACTTTTTAGAATCTAAAAATAAAGTTTGATAAATATATGATTTCGAAATTCAAATTAGAGCAAAGATTAATAATTGAACTGATCAACTGAGAAAATAGTCTGTCCAAAATTAATCTCCGATTAATGTCAAACCAAAATATTTTTAACTCTAAAATCAAATAGGATAAAAATATGAAAATTCTTTTCTATTAATCATATTATTTAAAACATTTTTCTGTACTGGTAATAATGGTGACAATAACGTAAATTATTGTCTAGTAAGCGTGCGTTCACTGAAATAAGTCAGTGCTAACGCACCCAATAAAATAATTTGAAGAGAGTAATTTAATTACTCAAACTAAACCGGTACGGATTGCTTTAAACAGGACATATGTTTTCCTAGATCTTGCATCATTCCATGAGTAATTGCAACACTCATTACATGTAATTGAAAATAAACACACAAGTAAAGGATCCTCGTCTTAATGCTCACGTTAGCTCCAAGAGTGTAATTATCTACTCCATCAAGCAAGCATAGCCGTGTCAAACGTCTCGGAGAGGGAATCAAACAACGCGCAACAATCAGAAATCAAGAAATTAATTACGCATGACCAAACACACATTCTAATTTGATCTAAACACTTAATCTTATTACCAAACAAGGTTATTTTCAAAGAAAATCATGTTTGGAGCTTACACTTAGGTCCTAACAAGTCAATTTGGGCTCTATTAGGATCAAACAAGTCCATTTAGGCTTCATTAGGACCATAGAAGTTCAATTTGGTCGATCAGGGCAATTGGCCAAATTAGGTCCTAACAAGTCAATTTGGGCTTTATTAGGATCAAACCAGTCCATTTGGACTCCATTAGGATCAAAAAGTACAAATTGGCCTAGTATTTGGGCTCTATTAGGATCAGACAAGTCCATTAGGACCAAAGAAGTACAATTGGACCGATCGGGGCAATTGTCCCAATTAGGTCCTAACAAGTCGATTTGGGCTCTATTAGGATCAAATCAGTCCGTTTGGGATCCATTGTGCCCGAAAAAGTAAAAATTGGCCTAGTTAGGTCCTATATGACCTAAACAGTCCATTTGGGCTCTATTAGGATCAAACAAGTCCATTTGGGCTCCATTAGGACGAAAGAAGTACAAATTGGCCCAGTTAGGTCATATTTGATCTAAACACTTAATCTTATTACCAAACAAGGTTATTTTCAAAGAAAATCATGTTTGAAGCTTACGCTTAGGTCCTAACAAGTCCATTTGGGCTCTATTAGGATCAGACAAGTCCATTTAGGCTTCATTAGGACCATAGAAGTTCATTTGGCCCATTGGGGCAATTGGCACCATTAGGTCCTAACAAGTCAATTTGGGCTCTATTAGGATCAAACCAGTCCATTTGGGCTCCATTAGGACCAAAGAAGTACAAATTGGCCTAGTTAGGTACTAAATGATCTAAAAAGTCCATTTGGGCTCTATTAGGATCAGACAAGTCCATTTAGGCTTCATTAGGACCATAGAAGTTCAATTGGGCCGATCGGGCAATTGGCCCAATTAGGTCCTAACAAGTCAATTTGAGCTCTATTAGGATCAAACCAGTCCGTTTGGGATCCATTGTGCCCGAAAAAGTAAAAATTGGCCTAGTTAGGTCCTATATGACCTAAACAATCCATTTGGGCTCTATTAGGATCAAACAAGTCCATTTGGGCTCCATTAGGACAAAAGAAGTACAAATTGGCCCAGTTAGGTCATATTTGATCTAAACACCTAATCTTATTACCAAACAAGGTTATTTTCAAAGAAAATCATGTTTGAAGCTTACACTTAGGTCCTAACAAGTCCATTTGGGCTCTATTAGGATCAGACAAGTCCATTTAGGCTTCATTAGGACCATAGAATTTCAATTGGGCCGATCGGGGTAATTGGCCCAATTAGGTCCTAACAAGTCAATTTGGGTTGTATTAGGATCAAACTAGTCCATTTGGGCTCCATTAGGACCAAAGAAGTACAATTGGGCCGTACGGGGCAATTGGCCCAATTAGGTCATACCAAGTCGATTTGGGCTCTATTAGGATCGAACAAGTCCATTGGGGTTCCTTTATGCCCGAAAAAGTACAAATTGGCCTAGTTAGGTCGTATATGACCTAAACAGTCCATTTGGGTTCTATTAGGATCAAACAAGTCCATTTGGACTGCTTTAGGACTAAAGAAGTACAAATTGGCCCAGTTAGGTCCTATATGACCTAAAAAGTCCATTTGGGCTCTATTTGGATCAAACAAGTCCATTTGGGCTCCATTAGGACCAAAAAAGTACAATTGGGTCGTACGGGGTAATCGGCCCAATTAGGACTTAACAAGTCGATTTGGGCTCTATTAGGATCAAACAAGTTCATTGGGGCTCCATTATGCCCGAAAAAATACAAATTGGCCTAGTTAAGTGATATGATCCAAAAAAAAAGGATCATGTAAATTTTCGGATGAAGATAGGGCTTGAAAAGTGAAGAAAATGAGCCAAACAGAGCCCATCACGGCCTAGCCGTGATGACCATCACGGCCATGATCAAGCAGAGCAGAAGGCAAAAGTCAGAAGCTGCCACGGCCTAGCCGTCATGGCCGTCACGGCCGTGACATGTTAGCTGATCCAGACAGAACTGATCACGATCTAGCCGCGATGAGTGTCACGGCCGTGACAGACCAAAATTTGAAAGTGCGCCAAGGAAAATATAAAAAATAACAAATCCGTGTGAAATCCGTCCGAAATTTTCGGACGGATTTCAGACGGACGTAAGATAAATCAAGGAAAATATAAAAAATAACACAATCCGTCTGAAATCCGTTCGAAAATTTCGGACGGATTTCAGACGGATGTAAGAAATATAAAAAATAACATAATCCGTCTGAAATCCGTCCGAAATTTTCGGACGGATTTCAGACGGATGTAAGAAATATAAAAAAACAACGCAATCCGTCTGAAATCTGTCCGAAAAATTCGGACGAATTTCAGACGGATGTAAGAAATATAAAAAAAACAACGCAATCCGTCTGAAATCCGTCCGAAATTTTCGGACGGATTTCAGACGGATCAAGGAAAATATAAAAAATAACACAATCCATCTAAAATTCGTCCGAAATTTTCGGACGGATTTCAGACGGATGTAAGAAATATAACAAAATAACACAATCCGTCTGAAATCCGTCAGAAAATTTCGGATGGATTTCAGACGGATCAAGGAAAATATAAAAAATAACACAATCCGTCTGAAATCCGTCCAAATTTTCGGACGGATTTCTATTGATGTAAGAAATATAAAAAAATAACACAATCATGCAAAATCCGTCCAGAAATTTTGGACGGATTTTGAAATGATGTAAGAAATATAAAAAAACAACGCAATCCGTTTGAAATCCGTCCGAAAAATTTGGACAAATTTCAGACGGATGTAAGAAATATAAAAAAAAACAACGCAATCCGTCTGAAATCCGTCCGAAAATTTCGGACGGATTTCAGACAGATGTAAGAAATATAAAAAAATAACACAATCCGTCTGAAATCCGTCCAAAATTTTCGGACGGATTTCCGACGGATCAAGGAAAATATAAAAAATAACACAATCCGTCTGAAATCCGTCCGAAATTTTCGGACGGATGTAAGAAATATAAAAAAATAACACAATCCGTCTGAAATCCGTCCGAAAATTTCGGACGGATTTCAGATGGATCAAGGAAAATATAAAAAATAACACAATCCGTCCGAAATTTTCGGACGGATTTCAGACGGATGTAAGAAATATAAAAAAATAACACAATCCGTCTGAAATCCGTCCGAAATTTTCGGACAGATTTCAGATGGATCAAGGAAAATATAAAAAATAACACAATCCGTCTGAAATTTTCGGACGGATTTCAGACGGATGTAAGAAATATAAAAAAATAACACAATCCGTCTGAAATCCGTTTGAAAATTTCGGACGGATCAAGGAAAATATAAAAAATAACACAATCCGTCTGAAATCTGTCCGAAATTTCAGACGGATCAAGGAAAATATAAAAAATAACACAATCCGTCTGAAATCCGTCCGAAATTTTCGGAAAATTTCGGACGGAAACATTTCCGTCCGAAAATTCCGTCCGAAAATTCAAGTTTTCTAGTAGTGAAACTCATCTAGTTCACACGAACTAGGATTCGGCCGTTAATTCAAATTAGGGTTAGAGTTATTTTCTTAATTTCATCTTTTGGATTCTAGTTCCTATAGTATTATCAAGCATAGATAAATTGCTAGAAGTTGAAAATATGAAACAAAATCCTCTAACTCTTTATGAGCTAGGTTTCGGCCCTCTTTAGAAAAATAGGTTAGAAATTGATTTAGTTTTCTAGCCACTTGAATTTAAAAATCATAAGGACTAAAGAGATGAAATCAAGCTTCATTTAACAAAGTTGAAGCAAAAACTTATTTACACCAAAACTATGAGTTTGGCATTCAATGAGAAAATAGGAAGGAAAATTATTTTGGGTTCATGCTTCTAGATGATGAATATATACATCATGATGAGTTCATTGAAATTGGTTTCACATTAAAATGATTTTTCTACAGTTTTCTAGAAATTTTTGAAGTTCTAGATCTAAGAATTGAAATTCATGAAATAATTGATCGAAATGAAATTTTATGGATGATTAATGAAGATATGATGAACAGGGAGAGATTCCTCACCTTGCAATAAAAAGATTTGTTGAAGAACTTGAAGAACAACGATGATCTTAGCAAGAACACTAGGGAGTTCTTTGTGTTTTGTGAAGAAATGACTTGAACAGTGAAATAGAAAGTGTTTAGATCATCTAGAGAAGTGAGCATATGATCTTAGAAGATCAAAACAAGGTTTGGATGGTTATTTATGGGTGTGGGCCGAAATTTGAGAGGAGAAGAGATGAACTTGAAAGTTCATGGATTCAAGAACTAAATGGATTAAAGTGATGACAATGATCTAAGGAACAAGTTTCATGAAGGAAGAATCATGAAGTAATGTTTCTAAGTTAGAGAAAAATGAAGAATAAATGAAGAACAAGGAAGAACAAATCAAGAACAAGTGAAGAACATGTGAGATAAAATGAAGAACATAGAGTTTTGGAGGAACAAAAGTGATGAAGTTGATGAAGTAGGAAAATGAGTGAAAATGATCCAAGTGTGGGAGATGGGCTGCGGCCTAGAGGTGGGTGGGAGGAGAAAATATGAGGTTTAATGAGATAAAAGAACCATTGTTGAGTTTATTTGATCAAGGTTAAGTTGGAAATAATATAATAACTTAACCGTAGTTAATAATAGCTTAACTCGGGTTTATTTGTAATCACGGTTAATAAAATATGTGGTCATAAAATTAGGAGAGGTGTGGCTTGATGAGTGTGATTACACCTCATATTTCATGTACATTTTTGCATGCATTTTCATATAGTTTAGGCAATTTTAATTTGATTTTTGTTAGTTTTTACCTTGGAACGGGTAAGGCGGTTTTGTGGTGTTGTTTTACAGAAATTAAGGATAAAATGCTCAAGTTCAACCATTATGAAGCTTGGATGAAGATAGAGTTTGAAAAGTGAATAAAATGAGCCAAACAGAGCCCATCATGGCCTAGCCGTGATGGTCGTGATGACCATCACGGCCATGATCGAGCAGAGCTAAAAAGGAAGAAAGGCTGAAGTCAGAATTGGTCACGGCCTAGCCGTGATGAGCATCACGGCCGTGACAAACCAAAATTTGAAAGCGCGCCCATGACAGAACCCGTCACGGCCTGGCCGTGATGGCCATCACGGGCGTGACGCACGCCTAATCTATAAATAGGCATCTGGGCAGAACAGAGAGGGGGAGACTTTTACTCTAGAAGACTTGGAACCCTAAAAAGACATCTTCTGAGTCAGGGGGCTGCTGCGACGGCTATGGAAACTTCCATGGAGTTTCTTCTCTCTCGTGTCTCTATTTCTCTGATTTTGGCTTTCTCTATGATCATGAGTAGCTAAATTCCCTTTTTGTTGGTATTAGATGTAGCTAAATTGAACCTCATGTAATTGCCTTGATGTATTAATCTATGTTTATGCCTTCTTATTAGTGTTTGATTCATATGCTTAATGCTTTTTGTGGTCTGATCATCCATGAATTGATTTTGAGATTTGATTTGCAATGGGGAAGTTCTTATCAATTCTTGATCTGGAATTAATCACCTAGTAAACCTTGCATCTAGGAATGGATTTTGGTTTATTAGTAATCGTGTAATCCCTACTCTTAATGCAAATTCACTAATTAGGTCACCTAAGGAATTGGGGTTTAATTAGGGGATTTAGGCTCTTGTCATCTAAGGAATTAGGGCTTGAGTAATCTTGTGGGTTGATTTTAATATTTGAAGCATAAACTGGATTGGTGGTCTTGGTATTGCATGAGGCTAAGGTTTGGTGAAGTTTAATCCCAACATCTTTCATCATATTTGAAGAACCATTTTTCTGCATTCCAAGTGTTCGATAAAAATACAGAAAGAACTTTTTCCTTTTATTTTGTTTATTTTAACTCTTGATTGGGATTGGTATTTAATATTGAGCTCCCTTCCATCCAAAGGTTCGCTTAGATAGTAGTTGATTTGGTACGTGCTAGTACTTGTCTAAGTCCTCGTGGGAACGATATCCCTCTTACCTCTTTATTACTTGCACGACTGGGTATACTTGCCTAGATTCGTCCAACATGGATGCCTCCTACACCACATGTTTAGGAAGAAGATATTTTGTGTTGCAAATCATGGTTAGGTATCATCGATTAGATTTAACCAGACGTAGGTTAAGTTAACGTTCAAAATATCTAGATATTTTCTTCGTCTTCATGATGACTAGGGTAAATTATCACCATGAATCACCATGATGAATCATTCCCCTCAAGTCATCATAGATGACTTGCCGGTCTGTTTCCCGATATATCTCTGCACAAACGTACCCGATTCGGTTTTTACCCGATTAGGGTTTTTGAGAGAAGTGAGTTTTGGTTCATGAAGATGATATAAGTGAGTTGAAAAATTACCTAAGTGTGGTGTTATTGATGGTGGAGCCATGGGGTTTGGGGGGTAATTTGGTCAAATCCACCAATGGCACACTTGTTAATTCCATGTAAAACCAAGGGTAAAATGGTCTTTTCCATGCTAAAATATCTAATGGCATTTATGTACCATTATGGCCATTATGACTCGATAAGATCATCATAAATGCTCATCACATCAATCACACCAGTCATCTCAGCTTCGTATCTGGCTCCGTTGTCTCCCCGACTCAGGTTTTCCTCAAGACATTAGGAAGTTTTCGCCCGCGGTAAATATAATATTATATTTTTATGCTAAAAATTTCAAAACTTCCAATATCGTATAGCAATTACGATATAAAAACTAATCTTCCCGTTCACGAACTAAAATTAGGTTTTTTGAGTAGTAAACTTTTACTGCCAGGGAAAACACAAACCGAGTTCCGTCTGAATTTTCAACCCAAAATTTCATCATAACCTTATTATATTAATTATAACATGCAAATTACTTTGGTTTATCCAAAATAATTTTCTAAGTCTCAGATAAAAATATATGTATTTATATATTTATAATCGATATTAGAAAGCAGTGAAAAAATCGGGGTTTTACATTACTACCGAGCTAAAAAAACAATTCCGTCCTCGAAATTTCGTGACTCGAAACTAAACAGGACTTTATAATATCATCTTAACCTTAAGATCTTACATTTCATTTCCCGCCGCTTCATTCCTTTTATTGAATAAATCCATAACATAATTCATTCTTATGTCATTTCTATTTATCTTCACTATCCTCAACTGTTCACCTGATTTTGTCACACTTAAAGACATAATCAAAACTTAATCACTTCTCTTGTCAACACTATTCCACTAGAAAACCTTATTCCCATAATTTAACTCTCACAATTATCACCAAGATCAACAAGACCTTTATAGCAACATGCCTCAACTTCCTACTCAAAGTATCAAATCATAATCTTAGTCCCTTTGGATTATAATTCACCACTCCAATTTATATCACCTCACACATCTCAACCTCAAAATAACTTATTGCTCTTCTTGATTTAACTAAACCAAAAGAAATCACTTTAGGTAGAAGTATGTAACTCATAAATTTTGAACTTTTCTAACACTTAGTTTTACGTAAGAAACCCTCCTTTCCACCCACATTCAGCGTAGGTAAAACTACTATAAACACTTAACTGTAATTCTTCAAATCATACAATTAAATCTTAGCTATGAGAATTTGATCATTACTCTAGATTTCCTTTAGTAAACTCTACCTCAATCATGATAAAATCTACTGAAATGATCTTACTTACTGATGTTAATTCTAGAAATTCTCCGCTTACTAGTCACATTTATACCTCAATAGAAATCTGCTCACCTTTTATCGTGTTTAGATATTACACTTACTCTCAGCTAGTCTTTCTTACCTGTCCATCAAACTTAGGGTGATAAGCTGAACATTAACTTCAACTTAATTCTTAATGCTCGATGCAAACTTTGCCCAACACTTTAGGTAAGTTTTTTCGGGCTTCATTCAGAACGATGCAGGAAGATTATTTATGAATTTGGATCAATCCTCTGATACTTACTTCTGTTAGCTTTTCCACTACACAGTGGACCTAAGCAGGTAAGAAAGGTGTCGAATTTGTCAACCTACTCACAAACGTTTCGAAAAGAGATCTTCAAGACAAGAAATTTCATGATTTCACTTTCACAAGAAAGCACAAAGAATAATTTGACCAATCTGAAAGATACGAGTGTCCAATATGTATAAAGATTCTACAATAGGTTCGTGAGTGTAAAAATGCATAGCTAATACATGTTTACAAACATGACTCTAATAAAGTGCCTTCTTCCACAAAAATCTTCCAGCGGATTACGAAATCAAAGATAAACAGTTCCGAATCCCAAGAAGATTCATTCTTAGTACAAAAAATTTACAAAATGACAATTTCAAAAAGACAACAGTCTAGCCAAAAATCAGACTAGATCACATTTACCAAAAGTAAAAGTGATTAGACTAAGTTCCATCAATATCAAGAAGTCCTTTGGGTTACAACTCAAAAAATAGTCATAACAAATCTTTCAATGACATAATATGAAAATGTCTAAACCAATGGATACTACCAAATCATTCCACTCAAATGTCTAATACACTGAGGGTTATTTAGAAGTGTGAGCACAAATGCTCCTTTGGGATCGCAAGCCCTAATAATTCCACCTCATCGAGCCAAACTCGCACTTAGGTAACTTCACGATAACTTTTCTCGCGTAGGATCCGTAACACTTGACGCAGAGTTTCCTCATGCTTCTCGTGACTCTTAGAGTAAATGAGAGCATCACTGATGATGACGAACTTATCAAGAAACGGACGAAAATTTCCATTTCATGTAGTCTAATTCGACTAGCTTTGTAGACGATATTCTACACAAAGCGATGGAGATCTGACTAAATCTAGAAAATAGATCAATAAAACTCAAGATCCTTCACAAACACAAACCTGAAACATTATCAGAAAATTCTCCAGAGATATCTTCCACGACAGGTACCTCCTTCCAATGTCTGACATAATCCCTTAAGGATAAACGATGTGTCAACATGAATACAAGTACCATTTACTAAACATGAGTTCTTACAAGGCCTCAACCCGATTAGAACCCATCAAAACACACACACTTGTGTATCAACACACAGTGTTTCGACAAGGAAACAATTCAAACAAGGTCCAACCAGAGATCACACAACAAAAAAGTAACAGACCTATTCCCCAAGGTTCCCGAAAGACTCGACCAGCTCTGTTACCACTCTATAACACCCCCTTGGGCATTACTTTGTGAACACGTGCAAAAATAAAATTAAAAGGAATTGGCTGGTTTCTTTCGAAAAATAAGGCTTATAATTTTGTATAAGTTCGAAAATGGGGGTAAATTTTTTTTCTTCGACGGAACACTTTGAAAATTTGCCACACATATTACAACAGTAACACAGTATAATACTCATCAACACATAGAAATTTATTATATTTAAAATTAAATCTTTCAAAGCATACACTTTTTTCCTGAAAGTATTTCATGATTCTCAACTGAACACTAAACCACATAAAGGGTCTCAAGACTACGTCTACCGACTTTCTGAAAACACACACCTCGAGAAAATCCTAAGCTGGTCACTCTAGATACATCCACTAGGAAAATCTCCATGGTCCTTACCACTATCACCGACCTCTGCAAGGATCGGGACTAAACTCCTCTAGTGAACAGGAACTTCTCTGCACCATCTGCTTTCATGTACCAAGGTATAACAACAAAACCTGAAAAACAGATATATCGCAAGGTGAGATACCAATATATGAGTTTGATAAGATAACCACATGCGCGAGACACAAAACAGCAGATACATGATATTCACAACATATGGAAAATTATCCAAACAGCATAATAATTTTCGTCAAAGGGACTCATCCCCGGCAGTCATCGCGATTTTATAAAAAATGCATGACACTTCAATATTCAAGATCTAATTTGATACCTAATCTCCGAAGATCCCAAATTTCAACTTACCATGATACATGGTCGGAAAATCCATCTTAACGTCAGGTGACATTTGCTCAAACAACTATTGCAACTGTTTAGACGACCCCTCTGTGACAACCACTCAAACAACTATTGTAGTTTGTACACAGATACATAACCACTCAAATAACTATTGCAGTTATGCATAAATATTATTTCACACAACCCCTCGGTGACAACCACTCAAACAGCTATTGCAGTTGTACACAGATACATAACCACTCAAAAAGCTAATGCAGTTATGCATAAATATTATTCAACTTCGTATGATAGCCACTCAAACAGCTATTGCAGCTAGTCATACAACCTCTTGTGACAACTATCCAACTATTGTTGAAGTCATACACATGGTAACTCAGGCACGTCTGCCAAATAATACATGTAAAACATTTATTCTCATTTCATTTTCTTTTTCGTTATAATCTTCCCTTGTCGAAGCTCAAAGCTCACGACCATGCTTAATTTTATATTAAGATTTTTTCTCTTTAAAACAAACACAGGTGATGATCCGCTATATTATGTGATTTTGTGTGTTTATTTAGTGGATTTTTGCTTCCAATTTTGCTAATTGATTGAGTTTTGTCCCTAAGTTTAGCTAATTGAGTTTTTAATAGTGTTTTATAAATTTTATTTTAACTTAGTTAATTTAATAGTATTTTTTTACTTGTTTTATTAAATAGGAAAACATGAGAAAGGATTTTGCAAATGGATTTGGACTTGATTATTTGGTGAAGCCCGCGTGAGTTCTCTAAATCGGGGTAGATGATTTACTTTTGGAATTACCATGTGGAGCCCGCATGAGAGAGTGGCAATTTCAATTTGGAAGATTAGGCACGTACTGACCAAGGGATTGTCACTTGAAATTAATGGACAATTAGAATAGGCCATGGCCCAAGTGATTGGAAGAAGAAAAAAAGAGCTTCACAGGCCGCATTATCTCGTGGAAAGAAAATAACAAGGGCCATGAGGCTTTACGTGGAGCTTGCTGAACAATAATTTGGAGGCCTTTTAGGAAGAAGCTCCCGGAGGTTTTGGGTCTTTAATTAATTAGAATAAAAAGAAGCATAAAATGGAATAGGCACGAGGAGGAAAAATAACACACAGGCAGCGTGAGTAACGTAAGAATTAAAGGTCAGGTGTGGCCAAAACAGTAACGCATGGGGAAATAAAAATATAGACCATCAGCGTGAATAAGGAGGAGCATGTCTAGCTAAATTTCTTTTTGTTAGGGTTTTGATGTAATCCTTTTATGATGAAGTTTTATCTGACAGTTTGATTATTTTATGAATAATTGGTATTTTTGATGTGATGTTTATTGTCCTTGCTTACATTTGAATTTGTACTTGATGACTAATCCCTGTGGATGATAGACGGTTCTTACCGATTTTATTACTTGCAACGATCCGGTACACTTGCCGTGGTCTCAACAACATGACACATCAGTCCAAGTGTTTTAAACTCAACATAGGACACACAGTTCGAGTGCTCAATCGCAAATCCCTAAACTGATGCACCGGTCTTAGGCTCGTGGATATGGAATTCACATTCCCCATATCAATTTCAGGATACTCAGTCCACTAACACAGATCCCTGATCTACATGTCAACAGAACACTAGAATTCCGACGTCTCGGTTACTAGGTTCATTTTTATTCTTTAAAACATTTCGTTTAGTGAAACAACAAATACAAATCAAAACCTCCAAAAACTTACCCAAGTTTAAAGGAATGATTTCGCTGAATAAAATTCCTTTACATAAATTCTTTTCTGTTGAAAACGTTTATAAAACGTAAAATCGTAAACAAATTCCTTTTCTCGAAATTACTTCATCCTTAAAAATCATTATCATAAAAACATCAACTTCTTGAAAGTCATTTCTCAATAAATTTATAACAAAATAAAAACTGTTTTTCCAAAACTTATGCCGTAAAAATCCTTTCATAACTCAAAATGACTTTTCTGTTGTAAATAATTATTCCGACATCAATATTACACTATTTTAATTACTTAATAACTTTAAATAATGTTTTATAATATAATTGAACTTATTTTGGAAAAACCAACGCCTATGAAATTTTTTCACAGTTTCGCCTTTACTGTCACTTATTGAAAAATCTTTCACCAAAAATAATATTTCTTTTCCACTTTTCCTTAAAATTACACAAATTAATCTTTTGGATTAATTATTTAAGCTTATCAAGCTTTTATCCTCAAATTAATTTAAACACTGATAGTGTCAGGTTTCTCAATCGATCACTCAACAACAGATAATTTCACCACAACATAGTATAACATACATCACAATTATTGCATCCATCACAATATAATTTAACAATTAAGTTATAATCACATAAATCAACGAATCACATCAAAACATATAGCAAATTAAACAACAAATAACTTAAAGCCATAGAAAAACCACAACTGGTAAATTACTGACAGCTCTAAGATAGCATTTGGCTCTCTTAAACTCCTCATGTAAACTCCCCTTACCTCTTGAAGATTTCAAGTTCCGTTCTCAAAATATTTTCCTGATCCGAGTCCCTTTTCCTTCGCACAACTTAGAACAATCAAACAAAGTTTGATCCTTGACAACAAACCACAACAAAAAATTAACAAAATCAACCAAAACTCATCTAGTTCACATGAACTAGGATTCGACCCTCAATTCAAATTAGGGTTAAAGTTATTTTCTTAATTTGTTCAAGAACTTGAAGAACAATGATGATCTTAGCAAGAACACTAGGGAGTTCTTTGTGTTTTGTGAAGAAATGACTTGAGATGTGAAATAGAAAGTGTTTAGATCATCAAGAGAAGTGAGAATATGATCTTATAAGATCAAAACAAGGTTTGGATGGTTATTTATGGGTGTGGGCCGAAATTTGAGAGGAGAAGAGATGAACTTGAAAGTTCATGGATTCAAGAACAAAATGGATTAAAGTGATGACAATGATCTAAGGAACAAGTTTCATGAAGGAAGAATCGTGAAGTTATGTTTCTAAGTTAGAGAAATATGAAGAATAAATGAAGAACAAGGAAGAAAAAATGAAGAACATGTGAGAGAAAATGAAGAACATAGAGTTTTGGAGGAACAAAAGTGATGAAGTAGGAAAATGAGTGAAAATGATCCAAGTGTGGGAGATGGGCTGCGACCTAGAGGTGGGTGGGAGGAGAAAATATGTGGTTTAATGAGATAAAAGAACCATGGTTGAGTTTATTTCATCAAGGTTAAGTTTGAAATAATATAATAACTTAACCGTAGTTAATAATAGCTTAACTAGGGTTTGTTGGTAATCACGGTTAATAAAATATGTGGTCATAAAATTAGGAGAGGTGTGGTTGCCTCCTACACCACATGTTTAGTAAGAAGATATTTTATGTTGCAAATCATGGTTAGGTATCATCGGTTAGATTTAACCAGACGTAGGTTATGTTAACATTCAAAATATCTAGATATTTTCTTTGTCTTCATGATGACTAGGGAAAATTATCACCATGATTGACCATGATGACTCATTCCCCTCAAGCCATCATAGATGACTTGCCGGTTTGTTTCCTGATATATCTCTGCACAATCGTACCCGATTCGATTTTTACCCTATTAGGGTTTTTGAGAGAAATGAGTTTTGGTTCATGAAGATGATATAAGTGAGGTCAAAAATTGCCTAAGTGTGGTGTTATTGATGGTGGAGCCGTCGGGTTTGGGGGTAATTTGGTCAAATCCACCAATGGCACACTTGTTAATTCCATGTAAAACCAAGGGTAAAATGGTCTTTTCCATGCTAAAATATCTAATGGCATTTATGTGCCATTATGCCCATTATGACTCGGATAAGATCGTCATAAATGCTCATCACATCAGTCACATCAGTCATCTCAGCTCTGTATCTGGCTCCGTTGTCTCCCTGACTCAGGTTTTCCTCAAGACATTAGGAAGTTTTCGCCCGCAACAAATATAATATTATATTTTTACGCTAAATATTTCAAAACTTCCAATACCATAGCAAATATGTATAAACACTAACCATCCCGTTCACAAATTAAAGTTAGGTTTTCTGAGCAGTAAACTTTTACTGCCAGCGAAAACACAGACCGGGTTCCGTCTGAATTTTCAACCGAAAATTTCATCGTAACCTTATGATATTAAGTATAACATGTAAATGACTTTGGTTTATCCAAAATCATTTTCTAAGTCTCGAATAAAATTATATGTATTTATATATTTATAACCGATATTAGAAAGCGGTGAAAAAATTGGGGTGTTACATCGGACGAAACCCCGTCTGCGATTTAATGACGGTAAGCATTTTACTGCTCAAATGACCTAATTTTGACTCATGAACGAAAAACTTAAGGTTTTTATGAAGATTCCAACATCTTAGGCTATTTTAAAAATTTTCACTTAAAAAGGGAAATAATATATATTATGCGGGCGTGATACAAAATCGGGCGAACGCCGGAGCTGAATACGGGATTTCTGGGACCCGCTAACGGATAAAGAGCTTGTCATTCATGATGACTCACAAGGGGTGAGTCATATAGATGACTACCCTTAGTCATGATGGTTTTTTTTAGGGTTTTTACTAATATGTCCCTAATGTTGGTTTTAACTACAAAAATGCCATTGTACAAGATTACCATTTTGTCCCTCAAAATTTATGTGTTGGACCCTTTTAGCCCTAGATACCCACGGCCCCAAGCCTCCATGAGAGCCCATCCCACTTCTATAAAAGGCATGTTCATCATCTTCATTAAACTTTGTCCATTTTTCTCTTAAAAACTCTTAAGACCATAGCCTTGATTTTGTGAAGAAAGTGTTGGATTCCTTGACCATTTCTCATTTCCAAGAGGTATGCCATACTCTTCTCCCTTGAATATCATCATTTTCTTCAATTAGTTTTGGGTTTTGAAGCCTTGATCAATATGACGCATATATGGGTTTCTAAGTTCAAAAATTCATAGAAAATCATAGGAAAATCCAATGAGCATGAAACCAATTTCTATGATCTTATTGTCATCCCTATATTCTAGATCTAAGAGCATGCACTAAAATTTTTTTCCTCTTGAACCAAGCAAGGCCGAACCCTAGTTTTGTGGGGGGAGGATTTTGCTCATTGTCTTAAACTAGTCTTGCATGATTCAATCTTATAGTATATATATGTATTGAATCTATGTTGATTGGATCAAATCAAAGTCTCTAAGCCATTTTTTTATCATGGCCGAATTGGGTTTGTTGGAGGATTGGAGTATTTTATTTCAATCTTTGTATGATAAGTGTTGTTTTAGGGTTTTAAGTGATTAAGAATCACTAATCCAAAAGCTTAGGAATTTTAGAAATTTATAGCCCTAAAAGCATCCCAAGACCGAAACCAACATGTAGGAGTATAGGTGTTATTAAGTTGTTTGTTTGTTGATTTGTTGTGTGTTGTTGAAGGATAAGCTAGTTTATCGGGTACGAGTGTTACCGACGCGTGGAACTACAACAAATCTTATATCGGAGGAATATCGTCTATGTAACACCCTAGTTTTTCACTTATATGTTTAATTATTTTATTGAAATAATTAATTATTTTGATGGTTACTTTTGTTTAATTTTATGTGGTTTAGTTTGAGTAATTTATTTACTCATTTAAAATATTTTATTGGGTGCGTTAACACTGTGTTACTGCAAGTATACACGCTTGCTAGACAATAATGTTACGTTATTGTTACTATTATTCTTTGTTTATAAAAATATTTTAAAGAATATGATTCAAATTAAGGAATTTATTTTCATATGTCACTATTTAATTTTAGATTTGAAAATAAATTAGTTTAGTGTTAACTGGAGATTAATTTTGGATCACTGATTTCGTTGGTTGACCAGTTAAATCATTAATCTTTACTCTATATTGAATTTTGAAAGTGTATATTTGTCACTCATTGTTTTAGATCTAAGGGTTAATATTATTTCCCTTTTTCTAAAATCAATTTCAACCACACATTTTACCTATTAACTAAAAGAAAAAGAAAATAAAACAAAACAAAAAGCTCTTCTCCTCTCTTTCCCCGTGCGCGACCCACCCCCTTCATTTCTCTCTCTTTTTTTTTGTTCCCTCATCTTCTTCCTCTCTTCATAGAAGAACACCCACACCAAAACTTCTCCTTTCCTCTTGCACCCATACACCGTCCGACCGCAGGACCACCGCGCGCCACCACCTGCGCTTGCGTCCTGTCCCAGTTCTTTGCTATTCAATACCGTGATGCCGCCACCGTAGGATCTCTGTTCCGCTCATCGTAGGGGTCCCTCGACATCTCTGTTCGGGTCTCCTTCATCCCTGTGTTGTTCGCGCAGAAGCGATTCAGGCCATCACTCGGACCACCTCGTCGGAGTCACGTCACTGTCGTCACCACCACCTTGGGCCGCCGCCGCATTCTCTCCCCCTTCTCCTTGGGTGAGTGAAATCTCATCTATATGTCTCAGATTTAGAAGAACCCCAAATTTGATTTTGAAACCCTAACCCTAGCTTTTGATTTATGTTTTGATTTTGAAATTGAACCTTGTTTTGGGCAATTAGGGACGTTAATTAGTGTTATCCTAAACTAATTTTATCATTGTTTGGGTAGATTGATTTTATCCAATTTGTATCATGAACCCTAAAGCCCCAAATCTGATTTTATTTGAAATTAGTTTTGTAATTGTGAAATTAACTATGTTGTTATACAATTGGGACTGTCAATTTATGTTTACCAAAATGATTTTGTAATCTTATGATAAAATCTCATTCTCCCCAATTTGTGGTGATGAGCACTATTTTGCCTAAATCTGATTTCTGTTGAATGTGACCCTGTTTTGAGAAATTAATTATTTAAATCAACTTAAAGTGAGCGTTTGATGATGAGTAGTAGTTGTTTGAATTGTCTGGTTGTTGAAAATGCTTGGACTCCCTCTCTGGGATGTTAACGTGTTTGTGTTTGCTTGGGGAAGCAGGTTTCACATGTTTTGGGAGTTGACAAGAACTGTTTAGAGGAAACTGGAACATCGAGTTGGAGTTTTCTTTGTGTTGCTTTGCTCAGAAGGAAGCTGATTGTTGAAGCACCAATGAAATGATCTTCCCTTGTCTACAAGAGGTAAGGGGGGAGTGAGCATATCACACAATATTGGTGGATGTGAAGATGGATTTATTTATCTGGTTGTCGGAAAATCCTAAATTAAGGATTTTCCACTTTGTTTAATTAGTCCTTTGTGAGGACATGATTGTAGCGGTTAATTATTGTTGGATTTATGTTTATTGGTGTGATTGCTTAGTTTGAAAATGATTTCTAGCATGTTGAAAACCATCACTTTGATCATTGGATCAAAGTGAGGATTTTAATACTTGGTTATTACAAATAACATGATTATTGTGATTATTTGATATAACTTGATATATTGATGCGTATGGATAATTGTGAGATTGTTTGGTGAAGTGCAACCTTCACTTTGGTTGTGAGTGACTTTTAGCCAAATGTGAATGGAAATGGGAGTTTAACTCCAATCCTTGAAACATAAGCGACATTAATATCCTTAAGTGAGAAAATGAATGTTAAATCCATAAGGGAAAAGGAATTTGTTTTGAACAATTATTTTGGAACCTTGATTTTTGTTAAGGTTTTATAAATGGTTTGAGAAATATTTTGATCGTACCTTATATTTTGAATTATCCAAGTGATACTTTAGAAACCGAAGAAATAAGTGTTTTAAGGAAAAATGAAAATAAGAAGAAAGTGTTATTGTTCCAAAACTGTTTTTACAGTATTTAAAACCGTCTTAAAGTGTTCAAATGATTCCAAAATGGCTTGGATAATTGGTTAGCTCATAAAGGAACAAACTTGAGTTTTGAAAATCTTAGAAAATGAGTTTCTAAAATTTGGAAGTGTAAAATGGACTAAAGTAAGTAAATCCGATAAATCTTATTTCTTATGAGTTAGGAATTATTTTACCACTTAACTAAGTGTCTTAAAAACCCAACATGAGTTTTAGAACATTTGAGTTAAAAACTGTTGAAAAAGGAATTACGTGATTTGCGAATTTAGAAACATTTGGTCAAGTCATAGAGTTTTTGAGCAAAGCGTAATGTAAAGTTTGAAATTAGTATTTTCATGTCTTAACATGGGTATTGGAATTTAAGAGAGTGAAAGATTCGATAAAAAGGGCATGCTTTTGAAGATACGTGGTTTAGGTCCTAAATTCAGTAAAAATGGACAAAAATCACCTTTTGTGGATTTCAAGTGTTTTTGAGAAACTATTTTGAGGAATTTGATACTAGTATATCCTTATTTGAATTTATTTGTAAATGGTTTGGTTTGAGACAAGGAATGTTGATTTTGAATCAAAAGGATTTTAGTCGTCATGACTAGTATTTCAAGTTAAATGAAAAACCTAAGTCGAGGATGGCTTAGTGAAAACAAAGACTTAATGATTATGACTCGTGGTGGAGCAAGACCATAGGTCATAAAGTAAGGATGATTCACTTATCCTTACATCCATAATACTTAATGACAAAGAGTATTTTAAGGTTACTTGCTCGATAAGTAATCCCGTTTGGGAATGGATTTAAAGAGGTATAATGAGTTGGTGAGAATGACCAACCTTCATAATATACTAAATCGTTGAAACATGGATAGACCAATGAGGGATCCTAAATCTTGTGCAAGGATTCACGGGTTGGTATTATCTTGCCTCTAGAATGGCTATTGATTCCGTCAAAGGAATCTTGAAGTTTATCAGGTGGATAAATATGAATGCACATGCCGTTATCGATGTAATCCAAATGAAATTGTAAGTAAGGCCTTTGTGCCTAGGAAGCGAGTTGACATGCTCTGTGCGCATGTGGACATGCTAGTGACGATCTTCAATGGTCTTGGGGATGGTCAGGGTAGGAAGGCCACAGATGTCCAGTTGGTGATTCTTCTGGTCGTGGTGTTTCATGCAATACACTGACATCTACTACTAGATGCTAGCCGACCAGGTTATCGAGAATGTTTCACAATCAGTTCTAATTCCACATGTTGCTGTTATTATTGATTCGTACAAGATGCCTAATATTGGCAGTTGTGAAACATCGAGCTCTAACCACTCCTTCCGAATGTTCTCTTAGCTCCAGAGTTAGGGTCAGATCTTCCTTGAGGCTGTGTAGGAATAGGACTATGCAGTTTCAATCAATTACCTATGTTCTCGTGTCTTTATGAACTAACAGTGTCCAATTATGCTTGATGAGATTATGGTCACGTTGTTATTGTGTGTTGTTGGCTATACGTGCACGGGTTATTTGTTATTTGTATTTACTTAGATGTTTGAATGAGATATATGTTTACATGAATATGAATATATGCTATGTGGTGTCGTGCTATTTTCATATCTGCCATATGCTGTGATGTTTGGGAATCTCACCTCCTTATTTTATATTGCCTATGTCGTCTGGCTATGTGCCTTCTGTGTTCTTTTGAGAAAACTGAGATGTGATTCATCACAGAGGTTGAGGTTTGAGCTTGCAGACGATGTGTTGGAGTTCTAGTGGAAGTCTTCCAGCTTTCAGATGGTCCAGGATGATGGTCTTTGTGTTTGTTGTCATGCCTAACCTTTCTTTTCTTGAGACAGGCATGATTGTCGTTGGTCTTTAGGCTATGACTTTTCTCTTGGAAAGGGAAAGGGCTTAGTCCGAGAGCTACTTTTGTAGTGGCTCAAGTAGTATCGTTTGTGACGATGTCGGCAGTGGACTCAAGTAGAGTTTCCACCAGATCTCGTCATTTGGGTTTGTCATTCTCACCATGTATGAGAGAAGATGGTCTTTTATATTTTGCTTTGGCCAGCTTGGGATGTCTGGGAGTTAATGTTATCGTTTATGGAGCTGCGACTCCAAGAATATTATATATTAGAAGCTGTGTCTCCAAGTATATTATATATTAGGAGCTGCGTCTCCATATCTTTATATTGTGTATGTGTATATTTATGTTTTCAGTTTATGAGTTGGGTTGGGTTTTATGTAAACAATTTTCGAACTTACAACCTTAATCATGATTAGTAAATGTTTTAGTGCACTGTTATCTTATGAGTAACCCTGGACTGTATTATGTAAATGTTTGATGTTATAAAATGTTTTATCAGGTGTCCCGACTTCATCCAAACTCCGTTTTTCAAAGGGGACATTTCGAAATGTTTTCTTTCAAACTTTGAGAATTCTTACCTTGATCCATTCTTTTGATCTTAAAAGATAAAAAATTACCCCATTCTATTCTAGAGAATTTAATTAAACAAATTTTTGGCCTTAAAATGTCACAAAATGTAGCGCCCGAGAAGGGTGTTACAGTATAGAGGTAAGGGGATTACCTGAGGGGTTTTTCAGGTAGCCATGTGTAATTGTTTGTGGTATGTATTAATTATTGGGTGTATGTAATTTTTATGTAGTTAGTATTAGTTGCTTAGTAATTATCTGTTGTTAATTATTTAATTATCTGCATTTAATTAGTGTTATATTTGGTGGCATGTCTTTAATTTCTATTTGCTATATTATTGGCATGATTATTATGGATGATTGGTTGTGGATTGAAAAGTCTGACAGCGGTCAGTGCTCAATTAAATACGAGGTTAAAAGCATTAAAAAGTTTTTTATGAAATAATGGGTTTAATTTAGTGGAAATAGTAATATTTTATTACTTAAGTATTTATTTGGTGAAAAATGGGTAATAGTGAAAAATATATTATTTTAATGATTGAACGGCGAAATAGTGTTTTCTAAGTCACAGTGAAGACGTAATCGTGAAAATATTTTAGCACTGCTAATTTTTATGTAACAATATTCTAAATATTACAAAATGTTATTTTAGGAAAATAAGTGTTAAAAATAATTTTATTATGGTGTTGGAAAAATTATTTTACTAGAAAAGTCATGATTTGACTTAAAAACGTTTTTAAAACGTCAAACGTCGGACAATTCCGACAATATTTATAGAAGTGTTATTAAAAACGGTAATATTAGTTAAAATGGAGAATTTGTCTCGAAACAATATTTTCAAGTTTAAATATTGTTTTTTTTTAAAGAAAATGGATTTGAAGGGATTTTGACGGATTTATAAAACGAATTTCCAACGTAAAAGGATTTTCGGTAAACAACGGCGTTATTTCCAACAACTTAGATAAGTTGAGGAACTTTGGTTTTGTTTTGTGTTTCACAAAACGAAAATGGTTTTAAAGATGAAAATGGACTTAGCTACCGAGACGTCGGGATCTAGTGTTCTATGATATGTGCCAGGGGTCCAAAAGGTGAAGTTATGGACTAGATGCCCTATCAAACGTGTATTGGTTTTTGTGCACTAAAATCTACGTATCTAAGATTGGTGCATCTGTCTAGATTTCATGATTTGCACATTTTTGACTTGGAGTCAGTTATTTTTTGAATGATGGATTAAACTTGAAAGTTTAAAACGGTGATTTGGTCGTGAGACTTTTAGCCCCGACATGGAAAGATTGAACACAAAGGAAATGATGTGAATAAAAATGTTATACATGCATTTTTGGGACAGATGTGGCTTTGCATAGGACTTGAATACTTGGTGGCAAGTATTCATGACGTTTGCATCACTGTGCCTTGATGGATATATGACCACGAAACCATATACTATGAATAATATTCACTGTGCCTCATTTTGGACAGTGATATGGTAATTTTAAATCCTGTCTTATCTGGCATCGATTCTGCCTTATTGACAACGATTTTGCCTTATTCGGCAATGAGAGCCTGATCAGCTCATTTATTTGTTGGTAGGAGCTCCGGAGATTAGGTATCAAAGTTAGTTAATGTATATTGAAGTGTCATTGTTTTTAAAACGTCGACTGTCGGGTATGAAATCCTTTGATAAATAAATTGTTTCTTGTTGAGTATACATGTTAAATGTTATTTGAGAGTCGTGCATGTGGTTATCGTTTTAAAATCCATATATTGGTTCTCTGTTGGTGTAAGCCCTAGAGGCCAGTGTATTTCTTAGACTTACATTTGTATCTTGCTATTATATATATATATATATATATATATATATATATATATATATATATATATATATATATATATGAGGCATTCCATTTTATTGTGTTACTTGTTTAAACATAATAAAGTCCTTAGAATAGAAATTTCAGTTTAATAGAATATCAAGTATATGACTTGATCGTGAGACACTATTGAACAATGAAATCCTATTCTTAAATATCCGTAGTCAAGTATTTTATTAATAAGGACAATAATAATACATTGAGACTATTATGTGTGCAGACTGATGACCATATCTCACGGGTCATGGATATGAGATATCGAGTCGCCACATAGGTACACATTAGAGTAATGATGTGCTGGATTGACCCACCATGAGAACACTACATGGAGCGTTGTGTGAGTGTCATAAGTAGTTCTCATAGTGACAATGGTGTATGCAATCCTTCGACCTGAAATCGCTACAATCCCTACATGAGGAGTCGTATGCTTTAATATCGTCAAACGTCATCTGTAATAGGATGATTATAAAGACGGACATTGGGCATACCACGAGCCATGCAGAGGGATGTGAGTGACCTAGATGGAATTTGTCCCTCCTACATAACAGGAGTAATATCTGTGGGCCCCCTGATAGAGTGAGACTGTAAAATGCATGGCCGTGCTAAAATGAGTCAATATGAGATATTGACCTCATTTGTTGTTAAGTCTACTCGGGTGTCAGGGAACATGATATTGAACCATACAAGGGTGACACATTATATGTCTTGTGTTCAATATAGATATATGGACAAAGGGATAATAATGCACATGAATATTTGTCACAGAAAGGTTTCATCAAATCACCGACTTTCTCACTACTTAGGTAGCAGTGATGTATTGCTAGATGCCGCTCACTGTTTGTAATATTAAATGGGATTTAATCTTACTACTAACGTTTTGGGAACCTATAGGGTCACACACATAAGAGCGGATTAAAAGAAGCATTAAAAGGAGAGTTGGACTTTTCTATTGGGCCTAGCGCATAGTACATGGGGCTTAGGTCAAACGCTGCTCACTAACTCACTTAAGGAGGTGCTGCTATAAGTAGACCACTTAAGCTATTGTGCCTACACGGTTTTGTTTTACCCTAGCCGCACACAGAGAGTGATACTGAGCAGCAGGTCTTGTTTTTCGAAGCTAGCACTGTGAGACAGAGACGCTTCGGGTTCGTGACGTTGGACGTTCACGGAATCTGCTCGTGTGGATACCTTAGAGACATCGTTCGTGTGGTGTTCTTGATAGACGATTTTAATCAACTGTCATCGCTTCAAGAGGTAAATCTTCTAACCATGAATCGTGACCATTTGCAAGGATCCTTCGGTGAGATTTTTTTTTTCCGCTGCGTTAATTTATACGCAAATTCCCAACATTCTCACCCTTGCATGTTTTATTGTTGGTCTCTTTTCTATATGGCGTATATTACTATCTGAATATAGATGGATACGGTGATCCCACTGGCGCACACGGGGGTTCATTCCCTTCATTTTGAGGATGCTGAGAACATCAACACGTGGGTTATAAACCCGGGAGCCCACAACGTTAATTATACCGGGCATATACATACAGTAGAGGGAACAATAGCGATGGGGCCACAACGTGAGCACAGTACGATGGAGACCATTGAGGTATCTTTACCTCCGCTGTGGTTTCTCCTGCAGCACCTGGTGGATCATCGGGAGCTTGAGGCGCAGCCATTAGCTGACGCAGCACGAGCACCACCCCCAGAGGAGATGGTGGTAGATCCGGAGGAGGACTCGGAGGAGTTCGTGGAGGATGTGCCAGAGTACATTCCTCTTGATGACGACGATGATTCACCCGATGAGGGTGCAGTCGCGTCTTCATCCGATACCTCTGTGGGGAGTGGGATTGACCACCACGATCTTCCCAATGGGTATCACTAGATGTTGACCAGCTGTAGGTAGTTCCATTTTTGGGGTAGTGACTTCGTTAGTCTTTCTGGCTACCACTAGAGCAGAATATGTAAAAAACGGGTAAGGGTAACGTCATTTAAATAAAAAGTAGACGTTAAAAAGGAGGTTGTGGCAGAACTGTAAATATTAGGGTCATTTAAATCACCTTTTACATCAGTTATTAAAAGAACTGACATTAAAAGTGGTTGGAGTCACTTTTAACGTCAGTTATTTTAGCAACTGACATAAAAAGATCATATTTTAACGTCAGTTCTTTTAACAACTGACGTTAAAAGATGATTGAATTAAAAAATTTTGAGTGAGCACAAAGCTTCACCCGCGTTTCTCCATCACTTTCATACTCTGCTCTGTTCACAATATAACAGCCTGATTTTCATTATACTGTTTAATCAATTAAAATATAAGTAATTATATTTTAATATGAAAGTTGAAAATATTTTGTTTTAATAAAATAAAATCATATTCCTAATCCACCTTATCATATGAAGTCACAGTAAAATTTTTGGTTGAAAATTCAGACGAAAGTCAGTCTACGTTTTCACTGCCAGTATAAGTTTACCGAGCAGAAAACCTAATTTTGACCCCTGAACGAGACGATTAGTGTTTTTATCATGTTTCCTTCAACTTTGGTTATTTTAAAAAATTTCATTCAAAAATAAAATAAAATAAAATATTTTATTCGGGTGAACACGTCGGGAATATATGATCGGGAATCAGAAGGAGTGCGAAATGGAGCAGACTAGGGGACACAAAAGAGATGAGGTGACTTGTTAGGAAAAGGAGGCATGGTTGTAGAAGCTTTATGTCACATCCATAAAAGTACCATCGTTACTTTTTTTCAAAATTTACTATTTTATAATCAATTAAGTCATTCCTTTCAAATTTTGCCAACCAAACATGACATAACTCAAAACTTGGCCTCCAAGCACTCATTTCTCTCCCTCAAAACCGTGGCCCTCTCTCTCTCTCCCTATATATCACACTTTCATTTTCTTCAACTCACTTTTTCTTCTCCAAAAACACTATTTCTTCATCTTCTTCCTTTCTCTTCAAACTTCATACTCATAAAGCTTGCATTTTTATTCATCTTTTCAACTCAAGTTCTTCACAAAAGTTTATCCTTGTATCAAGGGTAATACTCTTATGTCAATATTTTTGCAAGTTTCTTCTTTTACTTTATGGTTTACTCTACTTTTTCTTTAAGTGTTTTTAATGGGTTTTCAACTTCTAAAATCTCTAGAAAATTGTAGAAAAATCCTTTTGAGTTGAAACCACTTTCTATAGTCTTGTATTAACTTATATTTTCACATACTAAGAGTTTGTATAAAACAAAAAATTCTACCTCTTATTTCCAAGGATGGCCGAAACCTATACATGGTGGCCTAGGAAGTTTTGTTTCAACTTTTTGAAAGATGATCATGTATTTGAGCTTCTAGATCCCTCTTGATCTTAAATCTAAAGTCTTGAAAGGTTTGAAAATCTCTACCTTATTTATTCAAGGATGGCCAAACCTATATGGTTTTGGACCTAGGATGCTTGAGTTCAACTTTCTAACTATGATCATGGATTTAACCTCTTAATACTTTGTGATGCCAAACCTAAGAGTTTTCATCAAACAAAAGGCTTTTCCTCATTCTCCTAGGCTAGACCGAAACTCAATGTTTTGGAGCTAGGATGTTTGAGTTTTCATTTTCCAAAATGATCATGGACTTGAAGATCCTTAAGACATTAGGATGCTAAGTCTAAAAGATTGGAAAGTTTAGAGATTTCTAACCTAGTTATCTATGATGGCCGAACCTATGAGGTTTATGGACCTAGGATATTTTGTTTTCTTTTATTTTCAATATGATCATGGATTTGAGCTCCTAAATACATTGGGATGCAAAATCTAAGAGATTGGAAGGTTTAAAGTTTTCTAACCTATTTTACTATACAAGGTCGAAACCTAATCTAAGAGTTTGGATGATTTTATTCAATATTTTCAAGTTATAACAAATTATCTAAGTCACCTAGAACCTAAGAGTTAAGTATCTAAAATCTTAGAGTGTGAAATGAAACCTAACTCTCATTAGATTTAAATGACTGAACCTACCTAATGAGAACATAGATGAGTTTATTTGATTTAGTTGTTTTTATGTTGTTTGGTTGAAGGTGGTGTTAACACCTCGTGGTTGGATAACGAGGAGTTGGGAATTCGAGCTTTCGGTGATAACTCAGGTGGGGGAAAGAATCAACCTATCGTCGGAATCGATAAGTAGTAGATTATGTAGTAATTATGTAGGGTGACCTAAACCTTAATAGAATTCGAATAATCGACAAGACCAGAATCGCTTTAAATTGCTTTTATAAAACATCCATGGTGATTCGGGGATTGTAGGTTGATCGATATTAGGTTGATGTTTATACTGTTGATGGTTTTTTTTTTGTGGCAAAAAAGGCATGCATAGGCATCACAATAGTGGAGGACATCCCAACTAGGTTGGCACCTCAACCACTATCAATCATCTACAGCACACCCGATTTATTAATAATAAACAAAGGAGACAGAAAAGCATGGGGGGCATAAACCAAACCCATGAAACAATCAACTCATATTGTTGATGGTTGATTTGAGTTTTATTACCTTTATTGAACTGATTTAGTGCTATGTTGATTTTTTGAAATATCTTTGATTCACTTGATGTTATGCATGATCTGTGTGGTATTTACTTTATGCTTAGTGGATTAAGCGAAGATATATATGTGGTCTAAGAGATGAGTTGTTTTGGGTGTGAGGATTCATGATGATTTTTAGAGGTGCCTAACCTACATGAAATATGTTAAAGAGGTGTTGTGACATAGAGCATGTGTTGAGGTCTTGATGAGAGGTTAAGGCACTAGGTGATGACCATAGGAGTCTGCGAGGTTCATAAGTTGTGTTGTTTCTATAACCGTATGTTGGACACATACAAGACCCGAAGTCCTTGTGGGACCGTCCAAAGGGTAAACTTAACTTGTGCAGCTACGAGTGTCATTGCTTTGCATGAGCACCTCTGGGAGTGGACGAGGTGTGCACCTGGATCATCGTACAGCTGTAGTGTCACGCTTTACGTGAGCGTTCTTACCATGGTGAAGGTGTGCACCGGGATAATCGTGCAGCTATAGTGTCATTGCTTTGCATGAGCACCCACGGTCCGGGGTGTGCACCGGGTTTAATGTGCAGCTATAGTGTCATTGCTTTGCATGAGCATTCTCACCATGACCAAGGATGTGCACCGGGAATGGGACGTGTCGCTTGGACGACTGACCGATAACCATAACTATGATAGGGAAACCATAGCCATTTTCAGTATCAAGTTTTAGTTGTAGGAGTGAGGGTATGATGGATATAAGAATTTTATGGAAGATGGATGACTTGACTGATGTTGTGTCTGTGATAATTATTGTATAGTTTACTATGAAAATTTGATGATAGAATTGTTTCTTATCCTCTGTATATTTCTGTATGTTGTATTTTGTCTCCTTATGGAACCATACGAGAAGACCCTATGGATGAATGTAACCAGGAGGAGTTGGATGGAACTCCCTACGAACCAGATGCCGGAGGACGAGCTATGACCCATGGTGATTAGGGTCTAGTTAGTTATGGCCAGTGCGTCTGTGTCGTGAAGCTTTATCTTTCCACTTATGTTTTGTATAACTATGCACCAGTTCGGGATCCTATTGATGGGATGCCCTGAAACAGTGTTTCGATAACTCTGATGCTTTAAGTATGTTTAATATATTTATGTTTTCATATTATGTTCTATATGAATCTATTTGCTTAAGAAATTTAGTTTCAATTTTTACGTAATTTTCATGTTAAGTGTGCGATTAAGTAATTAAATAATGAGGTTTTAAACTAAATGACATAAAGGGACACAACGGGGTGTCTCACACAACACATACCCGCGCCCTTCTCTGCCCTAACCCTTTCACTCCTCTCCTCACCACCGCGAACTCCTTTCCTCACCACCGCGAGCTCCTCTCCTCACCACCGCGAGGTACCTCTCTCTCTCTCTCTCTCTCTCTCAACTTCACACTCTTTCTTGCGAGCCCTAACTCTCTCTATCCCCCTCACTCTCAGCAACCACATCAAACACCGTGACCACGACCGAGGTTTTCTCCACTACCACCGCTGCGAGTTCTTCTCCACCACCATCGCGACAGTATTATCTGGTGAGTCATCTTCTCCTTACTCTTCTCTCCTTTCTTCTCTCTTCTCTCTTATCTTCTATCTCATTTAAGGGTACTTTTCTTTCTCAATTAAGGTTCTCCTTCACTCTCCTTCACCATTGAGCCCTAACAGAATCCATTCTCCTTCACCATTGAGCCCTAACAGAAGCGGCTGTATTCTCTGGTAATGCCCTAACTTTGTGAACTGTGTGAAAATATGTCAGAGTCTTTGTCTTTGTTTCTTCTTTCTGATAAATGGTTTGTAAATAGCAATGCTGAAATAGTGATGTGGTATAAGTTGTGTTATTGTGTTTATCTCTGTTATAAATATGGAAGGAATTTTGATTTGTTAAGGTTCATAAAACCAGTAGGAAAACCATGTGTTTGAAATGGTGCTTGGACTCCGATAAGTTATTTTCTACACTCTACATATGGCTGCTAAAGAGACTAATCTATTTTTAAAAAATTCCAAAACTCGCTGGATAGTCCGAGAATATATGCAAAAAGTTCACTAAAGAGAGGGATAGGAACCTCATTTTTTATGCCTAATAGTAACGGAATGTTCTATTGTCCTTGTGTCAAGTGTTTGAATACGAGGAAATGTATTTATCTTTATCTTTAGTTATCCATGTTAAAAAAACATATTTTAATATTTATCGTTTCTGAACAGGCATACACATGGATCACTCGGACCCACATGCACGGGAGGACATTATGGGGCCTACGCAGGACACTATGGGGACTACGCCTGATGATACTGTAAGTTTACATGTTATATACTATATTTATTCTTTATTTATAATGTATGTTTAAGTTCTTTATATATTCTTTATTTATCCTTGTTATACATAACCCTCTAATTTAACATTTTTTTGTCCAAACAGATATCACAGTCTCGGAGGAAACGGGGTAGAGGAGCCACGTCATTGAAGAAGTTAGATAAGGCTAGGCAAAGTGGTCAGCCTCTTGAGGTGTCCTTTGATGCTAAAATAAAGCCCTAGGGCCCCCATGCTAGAGAATTTAAATCGTGGGTGATTTTACAAACCAAGCAGCACGTTAGCATCCTATACAACCATTGGAATGACGTTCCACAGAACGTTAAGGATAAGATTTGGGATGCTATCACGGTATTTTAATTTTACATTCTTTTTATATACATTATTAAATAATTATTCGAGTTTTAATCCATCCTGTTTATTATGTATTTAATGTGTAGATAGCTTGGACCGTGCCGAATGACGAGCATCATCTGGCGAAATGGCTCTCATTAGGGGCAAGGCGCTGGAGTGGGTTCAAGCATGATCTTACTAGGCACTATGTATCTGGGAAGAAGAAGCTTGATAAGATGTTCTTGGATTACCCCTGGATTGATAGGGAGATGTGGGATAAATTTGTTAGCATTCGACATAGGGACACATTTCAGGTTAGTTGATGAAGTTAATTTATTTTTGCTTCTTAGAGATCATTTAAGTAAATAAATTAAATGTATTTAACTCTATTAATTATGTGTTTTTGTTTAAACAGGCTAAGGCGGAGATGGGTAGGCAGAATCAATCTAAGAACGTCCATACCCACACCTTGTCTCAGGGTGGGTACGCCACTAGGATTGACGAGATGATGATGGAGAAGCTTAGGGTGAAGCAGGAGGAGTTGGCTGCGAGGATAGCAGCTGGAGAGGTGCCAGAGGGCACAACTCTTGATCCTCCGTCTCCTATCCCGCGTGAGGATGTTTGGTTGGTCGGCCAAATGACAAAAAAAGGCTCTTTTAAAGCTGAAGCCACTCGCGATGTGGCAGATAAGATTGTAAGTAACTACCTATATGCATTTATAGTTGATATTTGTTTATGGTTTATATTTTTAAGGAACACCTTTCTCTTACTTGTTTTTTCAATTCTTCATTGTAGATGGAGCTTAAGGAAAAATGCTCCCAGGGCTCATTCGTCCCTTCTGGACGCCGGGACATATTGCTCACTGCTCTAGGCAAGGACGACCATCCTGGTCGGGTGATCAGTGTTCCAGAGACGGTGGGCATCAAAGAATATTATGGAAAGTCTACTTCACGAAGGTGGGTCGTCGATGAGGCTGCACTTGCAGAAACCATTACACAAAAGCTCCTTTCCGACCCTGCCATTACAGACTAGCTGATGAGCCGCTTCTTATCCAACCCAGATTTCAAGCAGGCGCTTTTTAGGGAGCTTGCCTCCGTGGGTTCCCAGGACCCCACGGGAGCTGCCAACCCTTCACATGTGAGCACAAAAAAGAGCTATAATAGGACACATCTATCCTGTATGAGTTGGCAGAGAGGGAGCGGGAGTTGGAGGTCCGACGCCGTGAGCTTGAGTGTGAAGCGAAACAGCGGGAGTTTGAGCTGGCGCAGCGGGAGCTCGAGTTGGCATGGAAGGTATATATTCATTATTAATGTCCAAATTTGTCAATTAATTACTTATGTTTTTTTTAATTATTATCAACTTATATACCTGATTTATTTAATATTGAAGGCAAAGGCGGGTAAGATTTCTATCATGACTCGGTTGTTCTCGATTGGCGAGGATTATGCGCCTGTGCTTTTAAAATGGGAGTGGGAGCATGATGATTGGCTGGCACGCCCACTTCATGAGCATGAGCTTGGATTTATATTCAGTGGTGACGATATTGGGTATTTTTGCAATGATGACCATCAACTATCCACTGCAGTTATGAGTCTTTGGTCGACGTAAGTATGCTTTATAATTTTATAATTAATTCAATTTATATATTTTACTTGAAATTTTTGATTTACTATATTCATATCGTAGGCATCTCCATCGACTTCAACTCAAGAGGGGTGACAACCTATTCGCTTCTTAGAGCCCTACTCCCTTCAGCTTGAATTCTTTGACAATAAAAAAGAAGTCACAGCGTACTTAACAAGATTACTGGGAGGTGATGATCACAAGGAGCTATATCTGGAACCGTACATAATGAACAACCATTGGCAGTTGCTCGTAATTCATCCTGCCAGGCATACTGTCATCTTGCTATGCTCTCTCCACGGGGACCCACCACGGGAGGTGGTGGAACCTATCAATAGGTGAGTAATTAATCTTCTATTTAATTTAAGTTTTAACATTTGTTTTTATTTAACAAACATGATGAATTGGTTAATTGACATGAATATTATATTTATGATAGTGCGCTCAAGACTTGTAGTTTGAGCTGTGCCAACAGGAGGAGTAGAACTCCTGCGTCTAAAGGAAATCCTGATTGGATTATCCTCAAGGTTGGTAGTTTGTTAAATAGTATATAATATTAGAATTGCTAATTATTAATTCCAAATATATATATTTATTTAACTGACATTAAATTTCATTTCTTTCTTAGTCTCGATATCATCTAGACGGTTGGTCGTGTGGATATTATGTGATGCAACATATGCTGAACATAGTCTCCACATCTATTGCGGAAGAATGGAAGAGGGTAATAATACTTAATTAAACAACTTATTGAATTATATATTATAGTTTTCATTTTCATTGCGTTAATTAATGTTACCGTCATTTATTTGAACGTGTGCAGGCTTTTAACAACGACTAATCTCCTCTAAACAAAAAAGAGTTCAAAGACTTGAGGACTAATTTTTCTTCAACTATGCTAAAGAGAAAGGATTGCCCGCAAGTATACCTCAGGAGTATATAGAAGATGTGTAGTTAGTAATTAGTATAGAAACTTATATGTAGGTGTGTAGTAATTAGTATGTTTTTTATCCCCCCATTTGTTCCTTAATTTGTATATATATACTTTTATTTTATTAATGAAATTTAAGTAAAATATTGGACTATTACTAGACTGTTTACTGGACTGGACAGTTTACTAAATGCAGGGATAGTTGGGGGAAGGGATATATTGTAACAAAATTTTAAAAAAAAAAAAACAAAGCCTTTAACGTCAGTTGTTTAGTACAACTGACGTTAAAAGTGTAACTTTTAACGTCAGTTTTAATAAAAACTGACGTTAAAAGTTAAGCTTTTAACGTCAGTTTTGTAATAAACTGAAGTTAAAAGTACACTTTTAACGTCAGTTTAGAACTGACGTAAAAAGTTACACTTTTAACGATTGCTCCAATAACGTCAGGATTTTTCAGACGTCAAAAATCAATTTTGACTGACGTAAAAAACACTTCCTGCACTAGCATACTGAGAGCCATGTTTGGTGATATGGTCATAGAAGATTCGCTACGTGTCAATTATATATTTTTATTTCCTTACTTAGTTCTGTTGAGAATGGCCTGTTCTAATTTATTGACTCTTCTTTTTCAATGAAATATCCTAGAGAGGTCTAGGGTTCTCACGCACATCCGTCATGGCATATACCTCGATTTGCCCTTGGCAATTTCACTTCCTAGATTGTCTATCCTCTCCCCCTCAGCATGTTGGTATGGTTTCTCAACCCCCTTCTTCCTCTCCCTCGACGAGTGCTCCCCCTCAATGAAAAACGTTTGCTGAAGCGTTGAATAACTCCATTGATATTCATGTCAGTCAACTACCTAAGCCATGTGTCAAGAGTGGCTCAATCTCTATCAATATCTCAGAGGATGAATATCTGAAAGGTATAGAAAGTTGTAAAAATAATCTTCATGGTAGATTGCTTCTTTCTAAGGGTAGTCAACCAATCAAGATTAATGACTTGAGAGAGAAGGTATCGAAATTATGGAACCCTATAGGGCAGTGGCGCATGGTCCCTCTTGGCAAAGGATATTATGAATTTAGTTTTGCATCTCCTGAAGATCTTAGGAGTGTTTGGACCGTTAGTTCATGGGGCCTTAAACCTGGTATTCTTAGGCTTTCTAAATGGAGTCCAGACTTCAATCCTAATTCACAAAAGCAGACACAGGTGCAGTGTTGGATTCATTTATATGATCTCCCAAAAGAATACTGGAGAACTAAGATCTTGTTTTAAATCGCAAGTGGGGTTGGGCTACCAATCTCAGTGGATGAAAATACAAGAAACAAGAATTTCGGGCACTATGCTAGGGTCCTGGTTGATATTGATCTTTTGAGCGAGTCGCCTTCTGCAATCAGGGTGGAAAGGGAAAGGTTTGCCTTTCATGTGAGCATTGATTATGAAAAACTGCCTTTGTTTTGTTTAGGTTTTCAACCAATTGGTCATTCGAATTATAGTTGCAGGTATAAGCCCGATGCTCCTAAGCCTAAGAATGAGAAAATCCATCGAAAGACTAAGCCAGTTTATGTTCCAAAGCAACATGCAATCCCTGTTCAGAATGTGGAGAATAATGTTGTGATTAATCTTAATGATGTTGCTGCAGTAACAAATCCTGACAATGATGCTAATCAGAAAGAGCAGAATGATGCAAGTGGTTCTTCGCCTAAGAATGGTAATCATGAAGGAGAAAATAATGACTAGGGGCCCCCCAACAATGCAAACCAAGAGGGAGAAGCATATCAAGAAGGGTCTGGAAATAATAATCAAGATTTGCCCCATGATGTTGTTCCAGATATGGGGAATAGAGTTTTTGCCATTCCAAGAGAGAATGATGATGATAATCATGAAGATCATAGTAATGATGTTGATGACTTAGAGTCTTGTGAAAATGTGTTTGATGAATTTCAATCACCTGATGTAGTAGTCAGGGATTCTTTTTCAAGTCAGGACCATCTTGATGCTGTGCCAAATTCCTATGACAGTATTTCTAATTCGGTTAGTAACAGTTTAACTAGAACTCCTGATTTTATCTCTAAGCCTATGAATTCTGCAGTCAAAAAGGATTGGAGAATAGTTTCAAAAATGTGAGCTAATGAAGAAGAGGAAGCTGACTCGGATAAGGAGGATGATCCTCCCACTGAGAAAGAATTCACTAAAATACTGAGCAAATCTCAAAAAAAGAAGCAAAGGCAGAACGAAAAAAAAAGCTGGAAAAGCTTTGGAAAAGAATGCTTGATCAAGGGCAGGTCCTAGGCTGTTTTCCTGATGAAAGCAATTTTTTGGAATGCAAGAGGTGTTGCAATTAGTGACACCAGATTGTACATAAAGAATATGTGTTTAACTCATAAGCCTGATTTCATTTTCTTAGCTGAGCCCAAGATTGCTTCTGATTGCTTCGTTTTGGAGGCAGCTAAACCTTAAGCTCTTTGCTGTTAATGATAGAGGAGCACATCTTCCAAATTTATGGGTCATCTGTGCTTATTATCTTAATCCTTTAGTGATTTTTGTTGCATCACATCATATTTCCTTTTCAGTTGATTTTCATGTCCAGGCTCTTTTCTGCTCTATTATGTATGCCTACACCACCTACATCCAAAGAAGACAACTTTGGTCTGAATTAGCTACTTTACAGCAGAACAACCCTGGATCATGGTGCTTCCTAGGTTATTTTAATGCTATCCTTGGTGCTCTAAAAGAGAGAGGGGCAACCTTCCATCATCAATTTCTTGTGATGAGTTCGGGGCTTGGACCGACTCTTGCTCTTTGACTCACTTGGAAACAAAAGGTGCTGAGTATACCTTTTCCAATAGGAGAAGATCAGGTTCCCACATTGAGCTGAGACTAGATCGAGTAATCTGTAATGAAGAGTGTATTGACTTCTGGAGCTCTATTACTTGCTGCACTCTCCCTAGATTACACTCAGATCATTTTCCTATACTTTTGATGATGCAAAAAGGCTCCAAAACATTTCCATCTTCCTTTAAATTCCTCAAGATGTGGTTGGACCATCCTGACTGTTCTGGACTAGTGACTGAGGTTTGGAAAAGACCTGTATTGGGCTGTCCTATGTTTATTTTGTTTCAAGCTTAAAATTTTGAAATATGAGTTAAAGACTTGGAACAAACAGGTTTTTAGTGATATCCATTTAAAATTAAAGGATGCAACTGTTGCTATTGAGAATGTGCGGAGGCAAATTCAGGTTGATGGCTTGACAGAATTACTTCATGATCAAGAAATGTTAGCTTAGAAAAATCTGCAACAAGCTTTATGTTTTCAGGAAACGTTCTGGAAAGAGAAAGCCAGGATTAATTGGCATTGGTTTGGTGATAGAAACACCTCCTATTTTCACAGAATAGCCAAGATTAAGCATGCCACAAAGCAATTGTCTATGCTTAGGCACAATGGGGTTATTTATGACCAACAGGAGGATTTGGAGAGAATTGTGTTAGATTACCGTGCAGACCTGTATGCTTCAGATAATTCTTGCTCCACGGATGGTTTAATTCAAAGAACCATCTCTGATTCAGTTTCTGCAGATGATAATGATATGCTGTCAAAACAGCCTTCAATGGATGAGATTAAAGAATTTGTTTTCTCTATGAATGGAGATGGAGCTCCAGTCCGGATAGCTTTGGTGGTTGCTTCTACCAAATGTTTTGGGATATAGTTTCCTTGGATGTTTTCAATTCAGTAACTCAATTCTTTTCTCAAGGTTAGCTTCTTCCTAACTTAAACTCCAACTTAGTAGTGCTCATTCCCAAGTTCAAAGGAGCTGATGCAATGGAAAATTTTAGACCTATTGCTCTGGCTAATTATCAATTTAAAATCATCACTAAGGTCCTAGCTGATAGATTGTCTAGGGTGGCTCCAAAGATAGTATCCTAGAACCAGAGAGGTTTCATCAAGGATAGGCAAATCAGTGATTGTATCTGTATGACATCTAAGGCCACAAACATGCTTCATGATAGATCTTTTGGTGGCAACATAGCTTTGAAATTTGACATCAAAAAAGCCTTTGACACAATTGATTGGAATTTCTTGCTGCAAGTGTTGGAGTCTTTTGGTTTCAATAGTCAGTTTTGTAACTGGATCAAGGTAATATTACATTTTGCAAAGCTTTCTTTCTCAGTGAATGGCAGATCAGTTGGTTTCTTCTCTTGCAAGAGGGGGGTTAGGCAAGGGGATCCTCTGTCTCCTCTTCTTTTTTGCCTTGCAGAAGATGTCCTAAGTAGAAGGAAAGCTCAACTCCATGTCAGGGCCTAGAGGGTTTAAAACTCCAAGTCATGTACTTTATGCAGATGACATTTTGATGTTCTGTAGGGGAACCAAGATGAATGATAAGCCTCTGGCTCGACTAGTTTTATAACTAGTAAGACCCTGGCTTTTGTACTAATTACTCGAGTTTAACCTCGTTTTCGCCCAAATTTGGATTTAATTGTCCTCAAGCAACATTTTGAGTCTCTTAAGTAGTTTTAGGATATTTTAGTTAATTTTGAGTCAAATAAAGCATTTACTGCTATTTCATATTTTCAGGTTAATAAGAAGAGCAAAAAGGGAAGGACACTCAAGCAGAAGCCATCACGGCCAGGCCGTGACACTGGTCACGACCGTGATGAGCTACCCATGAAGACCAGAGAGCATCACGGCCCAGCCGTGATACGCATCACGGGCGTGATGAGAAGGCCCTGAAAGTCAGAAAGCATCACGGCCCAGTTGTGATGCCCATCACGGGCGTGATGAGAAGACCCTGAAGATCAGAATTGATCACGGCCTAGCCGTGACAGAGGTCACGGCCGTGATAGATTAGCACCCATGGACAGAATTGATCACGGCCGTGACAGACTGTAATTTGAATGCGCGCCCTTGGCAGAATGCGTCACGACCTGACCGTGATGGCCATCACGGTCGTGACGCGAATCCTGATCTATAAAAGGACATCGGGGCAGACGCAAAACATACAGAATTTTCACTGTTTACACTTTATTCCTAGGGTTTGTATTATGTTTGTGATGGAGAACTAACCACCAGGGATTAGTCTGTTGTAATCGGTTTCCGCCGACACTTGAGGTTCCATAATTCCCGATCAGTTTGCTTATCTCTTTCAATATTATGCTATATGCCTTGTTTGCTTAATTCAAGTTGTATAGAGTAAGTATTGAATAATTTCGATGATTCTATGTTCCTACACCTTGATCGCGTTTGTTTAATTCGCGTGTGTTTGTCGTGTTTGCTTAATTCATGAGAGCTTCAATCCGTTTACTTAATTCGGAAGTTAGGAACATATATCTCGTAGTGTCAATTGCGCTTGTCTAATTACTACTACAATCGAAAAGAGATTAGAATCCGCTTAGGGCATGGAAATTATGTGAATCAATGATAGTTGGGAAACCGAAACAGTAGATTAATCGTTCTAGCTTATTGATAATCACTTAATTGCACTATTTTCTTAATTGAATCTTCAAATCTAACCCCCCCCCCCCCCCCCCCCCCAATTCGACTTATAGGTTGATAACAATCAAAGAGTCCTTGAGATACGATACTCGAGTTGTCGTGCCCTAACTACAGTTTTCTGTAATCACTCGTTTTTGACCCGTGTGCGACAGCGGATCAAAAATTGGCGCCGTTGCCGGGGACTCTTTGATTTTTATTAGCCATAACAGGAATTAAATAAAAAAAAAAGAAAAAAATTTTGAATGCCTAATATTGATTATGAGCCATCATGCATATATTATCCTGACTTTACTGATGATTATGAGTTTAGTAGTGATTTTGGCATGATTGGAGTGAATGAGGTGCAACCTTTCTATTCTGGCCAACATGGTGGAGAACATGGCAGCTTGGATGAGTTAGCTTCTTTGGTGCATCAATTGACAATAAGCCAGCATCAATATCAGCCTGACCCCACACCAGTCCAACCCATTCTGGAAGAATTGGTGCAACAAATGGCAGAACACACTCTTGAATTCCAACAGAGGACAGAAGCAAGTCTTCAGAATTTGGCCACTTAAATTGGTCACATTGCCTCCACCTTGACTGCACTGCAATCACAACATCTCCTTGAAGAGCATTCAGATTCACAAATAGATATCATTGACAATACTTTTACTGAGCATAATTTTGATAATTTTGCTGAGAATAACATTGTTGATGAACTTTGTGTTGAATTTCCAGATATTCAAGCTTTTCCTGATTCTGTCTATTGTACTTCATGTGTTGATTGTGATACTTGTGTGGTGTGTTATTAGATTATTGCATGTATAGAAGGTGATGGACTTGGTAATGCAGTGGATGGAGATTGTACAGAAGCCAAAGCAGCACCAGTGATCCTCTCTACTTGCTTGCCACCTCCCATTGTGAAGCAGCCAACGACGGAGCTCAAGCCTCTGCCTGAGAAATTGGAATTTGAGTCTTTAACTATGAAGGCACTATGGCCAGTCCAAGAGGTTGAACCCCATTTTTATTGGGAAGACTTTGTTGACAAGGAGGTCATCTTTGACCCAAGAGGGAGTGAGAAGTCCGCCACACTTGGCAAGGTCACCATGATTGTCAAGCGCTCACTTTCATATTCATGCTGCATGCCATGAGATCCGGGAGGATCATATTACACTTTGAGCATTCCTTGGCCGCTGTATCACAGGCAGTGGGATCCGGGTGGAACCGCCTTCATGAGTTTTTCTAAACCTTTTTCTTTTTAATTATCTTCGCTTTGTTTTTCTTTGCTTCGAGTCTTATGTGTGTTGACTGTTGTGTTGGTGAGCTTGATGGATTTTAATTAAATTTATCATAGATTGATTGCATGATATTTGTTGACTGTTGATGATTTCCCCCTAGGTTTTGAAAACTGAAAATTGATCCCCATGTGAAAAATTGAAAATTGAACTTTGAGATATTCTATTGTGATTGCATGATTTATGATAAGTTTGGGGTGAAGGGATGCACACACTAGGGATTGAATCTCGGTCAAACAATTTGCGAAAAATGTCCAGGTGAGGATTTGAGCCTCCAACATGTTTTTAATTGTGTGAATCACTTTTAAGCTGCACTTTCCCGAATTTGCTTGAATCCCTTCATGGTTTGCATGCTTATGTGGTTGCATCAAATGATTTAGGCAATTTTATTTGAAATAAATACTTGGCCTAAAAGAACCATCCCTAATGCATGTTCCCTAGTTAGCCACATTGAGCCTAATAAGGCTATTGTTTCTTGATGACCTTATGTTATAAGCCAAAATCTGTAAAAACCATGTTAACCCAATCTTAGGATTAGGAGAGCATGGATGCTTAGCAAGACAAGGGTTGTAATAAACTAAGTTTGGGGTGGCTACAAGGTTTGATATGTCATTCTGGGTTGAGAAAAAGAAAAATAAAGGTTGGAGCCAAAGGCAAAGGAAAAAGAAAAAAGAAAGAGAAAAGAACAAAATTTCAAAAAAAGGGTATTAGAAGAAAAAGGCTGTAGTCACCCAAAGCAAAAAGTAAAATGGAAAAAGGAATTTGAGTGGAAGTTCAATGTGTCAAAATTGCTCATGCTCTCTTAGTTCCTAGGGACTTAAGCCTAGTACCTTTGAATATCCTACCTTTAGCCAGGCCCCATTGCAACCTTTAAAAGACCTTTTGATGTTGCATGCATGTTTTCGTGGGAACTTTGTTTGAGACGAAAATCAAATTCATGGGAAGTGCTCTTGAAATGTGAAATTGAGTGAAAAGTTGATAGCCTAGACAAATTGAGCGAATGAGTGAAATATTAAATGTCCTTGTGAGGAAGGCAATTGTTTGGAATTGGTGATCTCCCTTTTGTGTGTAACTTGGATCCTCAACTCAGATTACTGATTGCATGAATGATGGAATTCTCAATTGTTTAAAGTAAATGAATGTGGGGATTACATTTTTGCAAGGGGGAAAACATTGAAGAAAAATTGTTTTGTTGAAATTGCATGAAATTTATGCGAAATTGGTTGAATCCTTTAAGCTTGCCAAGTTTGAGTCTTTTTGAGTTTTAGTTTGCTTGGGGACAAGCAAAGTTTAAGTTTGGGGTATTTTGATAAGCCTCTGGCTCGACTAGTTTTATAACTAATAAGACCATGGCTTTTGTACTAATTACTCGAGTTTAACCTCGTTTTTGCCCAAATTTGGATTTAATTGTCCTCAAGCAACATTTTGAGTCTCTTAAGTAGTTTTAGGATATTTTAGTTAATTTTGAGTCAAATAAAGCATTTACTGCTATTTCATATTTTCAGGTTAATAAGAAGAGCAAAAAGGGAAGGACACTCAAGCAGAAGCCATCACGGCCAGGCCGTGACACTGGTCACGGCCGTGATGAGCTACCCATGAAGACCAGAGAGCATCACGGCCCAGCCGTGATAAGCATCACGGCCCAGCCGTGATAAGCATCACGGGTGTGATGAGAAGGCCCTGAAAGTCAAAAAGCATCGGGGCCCAGCCGTGATGCCCATCCGCTTAGGGCATGGAAATTATGTGAATCAATGATAGTTGGGAAACCGAAACAGTAGATTAATCATTCTAGCTTATTGATAATCACTTAATTGCACTGTTTTCTTAATTGAATCTTCAAATCTACCCCCAATTCAACTTGTAGGTTGATAACAATCAAAGAGTCCTTGAGATATGATACTCGAGTTGTCGTGCCCCAACTACAGTTTTCTGTAATCACTCGTTTTTGACCCGTGTGCGACAGCGGATCACAGAACTTTCTGAATTTGTTCAAGGAGTATGAAGAGACTTCTGGCCAAGTTTTAAGTCTGTCTAAGTGTAGGTTCTATCCTGGCTGTATCTTATCCTCCAGAATTGCTACTCTTAGCAATGTCCTAGGCTTTACAACTGGTTCCATTCCTTTTAACTACCTCGGGGTTCCAATTTTTAGAGGTAAGCCTAAGAAATCTCATCTGCAGCCAATAGCAGATAGAGCCAAGTCAAAACTTTCATCCTGGAAAGGTTCCCTTTTATCCATAATGGGTAGAGTTCAGTTGGTAAAATCCATTATTCAAGGCATGTTACTATACAGCTTTCACACATACCTTTGGCCCGCTTCTCTGTTAAAGTCCATGGAATCTTGGATAAAGAATTTTGCTTGGTCAGGAGATATCTTCAAAAGAAAGTTAGTCATAGTTGTTGGAACCAAAGTGGTTTTGGATTTAATAATCTCTAAGTTTTGATGCTAACAAAAGGATTAAATTTGCTTGGCAAAGTGTTAGTTGAGATCTAACATGTGATTTCAGTTATGCAAGAATACTTTAATATAAGTAAAATAAACTTGGGACAAGTTTTCATTGAAAAATACGCGTCCACCCTTGTAGACGGGCTGCTCAAAAACTTTGGTATAGTTACTTCTTTATTTAACTGAGTAGACTGGTTTACTTAAGTAGACGAAGCTCTAAATGTTTGCTAGATATGTACCAAAATAACTTGTTAGATACAGCAAGTCCAAAAACTTGATGATAAGCGAGTCCGTATTGCCACGTAAGCAGACGGAAGTAATTAGTAGAACTAAATGGACTGAAAAATGAAGTAATCTAGTAGACGAGCTCTAACCGCCACGTCACTAGAAGGGGATCTTTATAAACTCATTGAGGAATAGCAAGTCCAAAGACTTGATAGACAAGAGGATATTCCACGTCATCAGACGAGCAAAATAAAATATTGAACATACAGAGTCTCTCATATAACTAAGTAGATATAGTTCTTTTTAGACGAGCTCCATCTTTGAAATAAATTAAATGCAATTCGAATCTCTTGAATTTATTTCAAATGATTGATATTTATTTCAATAGAATATTTGTTCTTCACATTTGTTTTATCCGCTTTAATATTTTACCTTGTTGTAAAAGAAACATAGTACCATCAAGAAATGCAAAAAGCAGAATCATACAATAAGTTACTGCAAAACGATATGTACGATGACAACTTTATGGCTGAAAAAGATGGATTATACACAAAGGAGGAACAACAAAGTTCTCAAGCTACAATGCTCAGAGCAGTAAGCCTCCAATTTCATGCTACCTCGATAACCAAGAGTACTATTCAGCATTGCCACAATCAAGCTCTCAGTCACAATGGATATTATACATTAAATACTATCTCTAAACGGGATTATTCAAAGTAACCGTTGAAGAAATACAAGCGAAGAAGAAGGTCACTATAAATAGGAGACCTGAGATACTGAAACCACAACTCTTGACTACATAACCTTACGAGCTCAACTTTTACTCATACTCATATTTCTTTAGAGAACAAGAGCCAGTATTTCTTAGTTTGAATATTGTGAAAATATTCATCTGATCTTAAACTGTCATATTCTCACACATAGTGAGTTAAGAAGATTAAACATTATATCTCTTTGTTAGAGTTAGAGCCTGAAGAGGCTTGGTAAGAAAGAAATACTTGTAGCATGGAGAGGTGTTGAATACTTGGCTGTAATCTATTTTGATAATAGTGGAGAAAATCCTTCAAGTAGAAGGGACTGGACGTAGCTCCTGGTTGGAAGAGAGTGAACCAGGATAAAAACATCTTGTGTGATTCTTCTATCTCTTAACTCTTACAGCTTTTTTTTTTCTTACTAACCGAGGGGTTTTGATATTGCTCTTGTTAAAGTATTTTTAAAAGGATCTTTTTCTTTGTGCTTGCTTTTGTTTCTAATCTCCTTGACTGCAAAAATTGTTTTAAAGGTTGTTTTCAAAAATTATTAACAAACACAATTCAACCCATCTTCTTGTGTTTGCCTGTGTCAACTTCAATAGTGGCTTCGAAGAAGGTATGCACACCTTTCCTGGAAGGAGGCCTAGGCATTAGGCCTCTCAAAGCCATCAATCATGCTGCACTTTTAAAGCTTAGCTGGAATGTGATTTCCTTAAACAGACAGTGGTCTAGTTTGATCAAGGCTAGATGCTTTAGAAACAATGTTCCTTGTTCTTCTTATATCTGATATTTTGTGTGGCCTGGTATTTCTTTGTTCATCCACTCAATATTAGATTATTGCTCTTCGAAACTTGGTAATGGTCTGCATATTAATTTCTGGACAGACAGGTGACTTGCTAATCCTATTGTTGATGTCTTGCATATTCCTCCTGAGCAGCATAAGCTTCTGTTAGCCTCTGTTGGCAGACTTCATTGATGGTCAGGCTTGGTCTATTCCTGATTCTCTGTCCGTCAATTGTCCTGAGATTACAACAGAAATTAAGAAGGTAACAATCCCTCTTGTCCACACTGATGATCAGCTTATGTGGAAGCTCTCGGATTCTGGTTTGTTGACGTTTAAGGATTCTTATAACTTCCTCAATCCTAGACAGCAACCTGTTGATTGGGGTAAAATGGTTTGGAATTCAGCTATTCCTCCTTCTAGATCTCTGTTAATGTGGAGGCTTCTTCATGGAAAAGCTCCCACTAATGAGAATCTTAAAGCAAAGGGTTGTGTTATGGTCTCTAGATACCGTATTTGTGGGAAGGCTGAGGAAAGCTCTAGTCATTTATTTCTATCTTGCCCCTTCTCCCTGGAGATTTGGAACTGGTTCAAAAGAATTTTCTGTTGTAGGCCAAACTTGTCCTCCTTTAACAGCCTACTCACTTTCTGCTATGTCAGTAACAGCTCTCAAATAACTAATATGAAACTGGCAGCAGTAGTTAATATAATTTGGTTTATCTAGTTCAACAGAAACAAAATCCGTTTTCAGAGCAAAGCCTATAAGTCTTGGTCCATTATTAGCATGATAACAGCTTCAGTTTCTCTATCAGGAACTTACTCTTCTGGCACCATCTCTTCTCCTGATCATCACTCCAATGTGCTGAACTATTTTTTTGTTACGGGCCATTTGGGAAAAGCTCCAATTATCAAACAGGTCAACTGGATCCCTCCCTCTTAGGGATGGTATAAGTGCAACATTGATGGCTCATCTAAGGGTTGTCCTGGCATAACAGCTTGTGGGGGTATCTTCAGGGATGGTTGGGGCAGTATCCTCAGCTGTTTTGATTTGAATATTGGTGTTAGTTTCTCTTTACACGCTGAGTTCTTAGCTGCTATAAAAGCTATAGAATTAGCAATTGAAAAAGGCTGGAGAAACATTTGGATAGCGAGTGATTCTTCCCAGGTGGTGGCTGCCCTCAAATAAAAATCTATATCCTTGGTTCCTTGGAAGCTAAGAAACCGTTGGCACAACTGTCTTTTTCTTTTCGATAGTCCAAATTTAGTTGTTTCTCATATATATAGGGAAGGGAATTGTTGTGCAGACAAGTTGGCAAATTTTGGTACTAGTTCCCAAGGGTTCACTTGGTGGAATGTACTTCTGGATTTTATCTTAGATGATTTCAATAGAAATAAATTTAACCTTCCTACCTATAGGTTTAGGTGATTCCTTATTTCCATGGGTTTTGGTTCATGTCCCCCCATGCTTGTTTCTTTTTTTTTGTATTCTTTTGTCTTTTTTTAATAAATTATAGATGTGCTTCAAGTGATTGTTAGTGTCTATGGTGCCTACCTAGTTGGGATGATAGGCCCTATAGTGATGCTCTTGCACATCTACTTTATAAAAAAAAAGAAAAAGAATGGCCTGTTCTGATAAAGGCCCTGTATAGTTATATAGTTTGTACAAAACTGATGATGCATATGATATATATATATATATATATATATATATATATATATATATATAGACACACACACACACAGACACACACATAGATGGTGTGTTGTTTATGTTGTTGTATGATGTTGAATGTAAAGTTAAAAAAAAATTATCACCATTTTTTTTATTAAGAAAAATGTTATAAAATAATATTATTTTGAAAGTAACCAACACAATTAAAGTTTATTTTTTCCGTAACGTGTTATGGTGTGATGACCCAAGAAGAGGTGTCATATTTGTGGTATCAGAGCTGGTCGAGTCTTTCGAGAATGTTGGGGAATAGGTATGTTGTGTTGATGTTGTATGTTCTCTGATTAAGAATTGTTTGGAATTACTTCTTAGAAGTAATGTGTTAATATGTAAGTAAGCGTGTCATTTTCTGGTTGTGGTCTAACAGATGTGGTCTTGTAGATCAGTTATGGAACTGGAACCAGAAGGTAGACGTGGACGTGGACGTGGACGTGGACGCGGTCGCGGAAAGGGACGTCCAGGTGGTCCCATTGGTGGCCATGGTAACATGAATGAAAATTATGAAAAAGGAGTGGATTATGCGGGTCAGGCAATGGAAAATGTGGCAGCTGCAATTGCAAATCAAATTGCATCTATGAATGCCCAGAATCTGTAAGCTGCGGAAGGCAAGGCTCTGATTACGTTTCGAAGCCAAAATCCTTCACAGTTTGGTGTTGATGCTGATCATGAGTGTAACACCCTAGTTTTTACGCATATGATTAATTATTTTATTTGGATGTTTATGTTTATTTTGTTATGTGGTTTAGTTTGAGTAATTAAATTACTCTCTTCAAATTATTTTGTTGGGTGCGTTAGCACCGACTTATTTCATTGAATGCCCGCTTACTAGACAATAATTTACGTTATTGTCACTAGTATTGCCAGTACAGAAAGATATTTTAAATAATATGATTAAGAGAAAAGCATTTTCATATTTTCATTCTATTTAATTTTAGATTTGAAAATAAACTGATTTGACATTAATCGGAGATTAAATGTTGGAACGTGGATTTTCTTAGTTGATCGATCCAACTACCAATCTCTACTTTATTTCAAAATTTGAGACTATATATTTGTCACCCTTTATTTTTAGATTCAAAAACTAAAAACATGTTTATTTTTAGGCTTAATATTTATCACTCATTTTGTACCCACTAATACAAAAATCAAATTTTCTCTCTCCTATTTCTATCTAAAACCTGATCCCCACCCTTCCCCCTCACTCTTCTTTTTCTTTCTCTGCTTCTTCTTCCTTCTCACCCATCTTCTTATTCTTTCTCCCTAACTCCATCTTCTTCTCTCTTGCTGTTCGAAACAGCGTGCTGCCACCCCGCGCAGACGCAACACCGTGTTGACCGCCACTGCCTGAATCCGCTCGGAACTGTGCCTTCGTCGAAGTGAGGAACCACAAAACGCGCAGCCTGCACACGTTCCCCTGCGAGAAACGCGCCGCCCTCCACCGAGGTAAGCTCGGCCGCCACCTTCATGATGGTTTACCCCTTCCCTTGTCAGCTTAAACACCTTCTTCTTCCTCAAAAGCTTGTCTTCATTTTCTTGGGTCATGGTTGTTTCAGGATCTGTTTTACGGTGATCCGCCGCCCCTCCATCACCAGCCGCCACGTCTGCTATTGGAATAGCCACCATGTCCTCTTTTCTTGACATCTTGGGTGAGTACTTCACCATAACCTCTCCTAGTTGAAAATCCCCAATATTATTTTGAAGACCCTAACTTTTCATTTTACCCAAATCATGAAATTGGTTGTATTTTAGAACAATTAGGACTTTTAATTTATGATTTCTATGTTTAGTTTCATGATTCTCTAATCATCAATTTTTCCCCAAATTGTGTTATGAACCCTAAACCCGAAATCTGATTTTCTTTGAAAATGGCTGTTTTGTGAAATTAAGCGTTCAAATCCAATTAGAGTGTGTGTTTGACGATGAGTAATTGATTTCTTGATTTCTGGTTGTTGCGCGTTGTTGGATTCCCTCTCTGAGACGTTTGACACGGCTATGCTTGCTTGATGGAGTAGATAGTTACACTCTTGGAGCTAATGGGAGCATTAAGACGAGGATCCTTTACTTGTCTTCAATAACTATATGCATGTGTGTATGTGTGTAATTGAGTGTTGTGAATTTTATTGTGATATTGAGCCAATACTTGAATAACTTGTTTACTTGAACTATTGTGGTTATTACTTGCAGTTGAACATTACTTGCTTTAAAGTGTTATGAATTATATATATGTGATGAACTGTCATTAACTGTGATATTATCATTGTTGTGAATATATTACTGTTGATTGAAGTTTGAAAAGCCGGACTTGAGTCTGTGCCCAATGACTATAAGGATTAAAAGCCTTAATAAGCCTTGAATAGAACTTTGAAAGTATTGGTTTCATTTATAAAAGAGTTTGTAAAGGAAAATATTTTCTCCCAAATGATTTAGAAATGTTCCGGTTACTTGGATAAGTGACCGAGGTTTTATTTTGGTTTTTGATTTTCACTGAGTGAAAAGTAAGCACATGTGAAAGAGAATCTAGTTTGCTAGGCATCGCCTCTAGCATTCAGTTATAGGCACGTGATCTGGGATCCGTGTCAACAATTATGGACTAGGGGTCCTAATCGTGATATAATGGGCTAGGAGTCCTAATCTTGGATTTGAGGACTGTGTGTCCTAATTTCGTTGTTATGGACTAGGAGTCCTTATCATGTTGAAATAAAACATGGATAAAAATATAATTGTTTCTGCGACCACAACCTTGGACTATGGCATTGGTCTAAGGTGTTGTGATTGAGCACTCCGACTGCACGTCCTGTGTTATTGATTTTCAAATGATGAAAATTGTGAATAGTCGTTAGCTTTGGGCTTCGACAACGGAAAAGAGCGAACACAAAGAAAAGTCTTGATAATGAAAAGTCTTTTATTCATATGCATTTCCCTTAGCAGACGTGCTTAAGTTACCGAATACCCGTTTAAGATGTGGTGTTCGATGATGTATACATCCGGATGGCCGTTGATAAGGGATCCGTGATGATGTTGATCCGGGTACATGAGGTGACGGAGACAACTTGCCAATGCGGCATATGAGTCTGATCAACTCTTTATTTCTTAATGATAAAACGGTGATGATATCTCATGATATTAATTTTAGAGCCTGATGATTGAAGTGTTATGCATTATCTTTATAAAACTGATTGATTCGGGTATGAGACCCACTGATATAACACTTGTTGTTTTATCTATGAATTTTTATTAAATTCTAATATGCCAATGTGTTGTATGTATCATGTATATGGTTGTTGTGTGATATATCCATTTGTCGGTATCTCACCCTTACAGATATATCATGTTTCTTGTGGTTCGCTATTGTACCCTGGGTACTTTAGTACAGATGGTGCAGAGGAGTATTCCTAAGTCACTCAGAGACTTAGATCTGGTTGTTTGATGAAGTATTTGATTGTGGAATGATCACGTGTGTTTTCCTCAGGAATAACTTTTAGAATGACCAGCTTAGGGTTTGAGACTTAGATTTTTGATAGTATGTATGAGTTTGGCTGAGAGAGTCTTTATTTTAAAATGGAATGTTTATGGCTCGGAGAGCATATCTTTTGAATGAAAACCTAAGCTTTTCCTTTTGGTCATGTATAGCTTATTGATATAACTATTTTTAGCATATTATTGCCCAGTTGTATTTGGTGTAACTGGAATTCTGGAATGAAAATGTAATTATTTTAGCAGGTGTTCTTTTACCTGAGATGTTCGAATTACAGAGGAGACTCTGTCGAAATTTTTGTAAAAACACTAGCTTTTATTCAAGTATATCTCTAAATTAAATAGGCTTGCCAGGCTAGGATTGTAAGCCGGTGTGCCGACCAAGGCTTAGGTTTGGAGTCGTAACAAATTTGTATACCCAATTTCAGACGCTTATGTACTTATATAAATTATTTTTCGAAAGCAACCAGTAAATTATCTTTATAATTTAAATTCCGCATGTGTTACGTAGTAATACCTAGTGGGGGTGTTACAAGTGGTATCAGAGCTGGTCGAGTCTTTCGGGGTCTTTGGGGTATAGGTCTGTTAAGTTTTTGTTGTGTGAACTCTGGTTGGCTCTTGTTTGAATTGTTTCTTGTTGAAGCAATATGTGTTGACGCACAAGTATATGTTTTCTTGATGGTTTTCCAAGGGTTTTATGTCCCGGGAGACCGTAGATCTTGAATGTTACTTGGGTTCGGATATGACATTCGACTATCCTTGCGAATCGTGTCAGACATTCAAAACAAGGTGCTTGTGTAAAAGGTTTTTCCGGGAGTGTTCCCTAGAAATATTCTAGGTTTATGGTTAACAAAGGACATTGATTTTAGATTGATCTAGTTTCTAGATTAGGTCAGATCTCTGTCGCTTTGTGTAGGATGTTGCCTACAAAGTTAAAACGAGTTGGACGACTCGATTCAACTGGAAGATCGATGGTCGGAACCGTTTGATAGACTGAGTGTTTTCCTTGTGAAGCACCAATGATGTGTGAAGGCTCATGTCACCGTGTGGATTTCTGACAACTAAGTAAAAGGACGACCTATGAACAAGTATTCTCTGACTTGCGTAGTTGATTTGGAAAATTAATTGCGAGGAGTTGTCGTCTACTCAAAGATCGACTTGGAGACGAGTTATTACCAGATTGGAGTGATGACCTATTTAAGATTTTGCGTCGTCAACTCAGTTTATGAACAAAGATCAACCCTTTGTATGTTTGATTGATTGATTAAGTTGTCTAGGATCGTACCCAATTCAAGGTGGTCATATTAAGCATGGCTAGAAAGACTTGTATGTTGGTTGGAACCAAGACGAATCGAGTGGATTTTCGATCTTGGGTGAGTGTCTCATGATTAAGGAACTCTTCACTTCCCTTTGATTCTCTTGTATTTGTCAGTTGACATTTATTTCTCCAATCCTATGATTGTATTAGATAATCACAACTGTGAAGTTTGTATGTGTCAGAAAAATTTTCTGAATTTAATTTGAAATCTGTCAGGACTCGTGAATTAGTTATGTCAATTCATAAATTTCCAGTTATCCATTTCTTTGTTTGTGAGAAGTCGTACTCACACTTCTAAATAATCCTCGATGTATTAGACATTTGAGTGAATTGATTTAACGGAATCCATTGGTCTGGATACTTTCACATTTTGTTGAGAGAAGTGGTTATGACTATTTCTTGAGTTATAACACAGATAATTTCGTGATAGCAGAAGTTTCTTGGTGAAACTTAGTTTCATCGCTTCTATTTTTGGTAAAGGTGAAAGTCATCATTTTGTAAATTCTTTGTACTAAGAATAAGAGTTAATCCTCTTTGTATTAGAAATTATTCACCCTTGATTCCTTAAATCCGCTGGAAGATTCTTGTGGAAGAATGAACTTTATTTGATTCATGTTTGTAAATGTGTATTGATCATGCATTTTTACACCCACGAACCTGATGGAAGGATCTTTTTCCATAATGGATGTTCCTGTATCCTTCAAATTAAGGAAATTCTTTTCTATGCTTATGTGAAAGTGAAATCAAGAAAAAATTCTTTTCTTGAGAAATTCTTTTATGATCACGAAGGTCATGTCTTATTACGGTTTGAAAGTACTTGTCGCCGTTGATCATCTTTGTTCTACGTATTCTCCAAATGTCATCGATGTGTGACCTATCTCATCAGTCATGAGTTGGGTATCTCCACATCAAGATGTCGAAGTTAGTCGAGTACAGTGAAAAAGGGATAGTTTAACAATTGAGACCTTCCTTGTTAAGATATTGGCATTCCTTGAATCTCTGTTATGAGTTTGCTGAAGACCTACATGAGTCTTGTTTGAATTCAAGTGATCGTGGATCGACTGGTGAAGTCTACACCCTTCTTACAAGTTAAGATCCACTATGCAGTGGAGGAGTAAACCAAATAATGTATCAGAGGATTGTTCAGACTTCATGGAGTATCTTCAAGTGTTGTTTCAGATGAAAAAACGGAAGTTTATCAACATGTGTCGGTTAAGTTTGATTTAAGTGTTGAGGACTAAGTTGAGGCTAGGTCCAACTGATCATCCCCAGTGGGATGGATAAGTAATGAGATGACCTATCCTTAGCAGGTTAGTTGGGAGATAGTGTGGTACCTAATTTTTGTCATCTCTATGGTAGGACAAACCAGAGTTGATAGGAGCTTCGTTAATGTATAGATGTGAATGGTACTATGAGAACCCTTAAGTTCAACATCATTGAGTGAGATGATTACAATGGACCTTATCATGATCGAGTCAGATCTATCATTAAAGGAATTTAGAGTAGTGATCAACGTTTATGGTTAATGTTGACTTCGTGAGTCCGAGGATTAACGAAAAAAATATCTATAGTAGTTTTCCTTAAGCTGAACGGAAATAGTAAAGAGGAGTTCTTGAGAAACTAAGTAGTGAGAAGAGTTTCAAAGCTCTGTTTTAGATTTTGAAAGGTCTGACCGTGATGAAATTTGGAGTGGTGGAATAAGTCCAAAGGAAACTAAGACTACAATTGTGTGCTTTGGGTTGAAAGTTGATATATGTGGTAGAGTTAATGTTGAACTTAATGTTCGTCGTGAGGATAAGGTGTTGAAGAAGTTTTGTTAGAGGACTAATTTTGAGGCAAGAAGTGATTAAGTTTTGATTATGTCTTTCGAGTGTAATAAGCTATGGCGAAATGTTTCTAATCTTTGAGGTATTATTCTGGTAAATATGTGGTTGATGAACCACAGTGGAAACTGGACATTTTAAATCCAAGATTGCCATTGGGGAGTGTCCACCTGAATTTCTTGGCTTTGTTTTGGTGCAACTCCTAGGGGTTATGGCCTCAGAGAAACTCTGCTTTATAATCTCTTTTCTCGGCTGCAAATATATAAGATAAGGGCAGATATGATACAAGCACTTCCTTGCATAAGTGATAGAGCTATGTCTTTAGATGGAGGAATTGTTAGGAGTTGTGTGTACTTTCCTTGGGCAATAGGGTAGATGTGCATGTGAAATTTCTTAAACTAGGGATATTAACGGGGCTTGATAACCAAATTGAAAATGAGAGGCAAATGAAGAATATGAAATCGAAGAAGGAAAAAGATTCTGGAGGAATTAAGAAGGGAACGGACTATGTTGGATGTGGTAAGGTTCAATTTCAATAAGAAGATTGAATTTCTTAGGTTCTTGGCGCAAAGTTTATCATGTGCAACTCAGGCTCAGATGTAGTTAAAAGATAAATAGAATGACATAAGAATCAATCCTGTTATAGAGTTATAGATGAAAGGAATGAAGCGACGAGAATACAAAGTAAGACTTTAGGGTCAATGTGTTATTACAAAATCCTGTTTAGTTTTGAGCTAAGAAATTTCGAGGACGAATTTTTTTTAAGAGGGGTAGTAATGTAACACCCTAGTTTTTACACAAATGATTAATTATTTTATTTTGATTTTTATGTTTATTTTGTTATGTGGTTTAGTTTGAGTAATTAAATTACTTTCTTCAAATTATTTTATTGGGTGCGTTAGCACTGACTTATTTCAGTGAATGTACGCTTACTAGACAATAATTTATGTTATTGTCACTATTATTACCAGTAAGAAAAATATTTTAAATAATATGATTAAGAGAAAAGCATTTTCATATTTTCATTCTATTTAATTTTAGATTTGAAAATAAACTAGTTTGACATTAATCGGAGATTAAATGTTGGACCGTGGATTTTCTTAGTTGATCGATCCAACTATCAATCTCTACTTTATTTCAAAATTTGAGACTATATATTTGTCACCCTTTATTTTTAGATTCAAAAAATAAAAACATGTTTATTTTTAGGCTTAATATTTATCACTCATTTTGTACCGACTAATACAAAAATCAGATTTTCTCCCTCCTATTTCTATCTAAAATCCGATCCCCACCCTTCCCCCTCACTCTTCTCTTTTCTTTCTCTGCTTCTTCTCCCTTCTCCCCCATATTCTTATTCTTTCTCCTTAACTCCATCTTCTTCTCCCTTACTGTTCCAAACTGCGTGCCGCCACCCTGCACAGACGCGACACCGTGTTGACCGCCAATGCCTGAAGCCGCTTGGAACTGTACAGTCGTCGACGTGAGGAACCACAAAACATGCAGCCTGCATGCGTTCTCCAACCCAAAACGCGTCGCACTCCACCGAGGTAAGCTCGGCCGCCGCCTTCCATGATGGTTTACCCCTTCCCTTGTCAGCTTAAACACCTTCTTCTTCCTGAAAAGCTTGTCTTCATTTTCTTGGGTCATGGTTGTTTCAGGATCTGTTTTGCGGTGCTCCGCCGCCCCTCCATCGGTAGCCGCCGCGCCGGCCATTGCAACAGCCACCATGTCCTCTTTTCTTGACATCTTGGGTGAGTACTTCACCATAACCTCTACTAGTTGAAAATCCTCAATTTTATTTTGAAGACCCTAACTTTTCATTTTACCCAAATCATGAAATTGGTTGTATTTTAGAACAATTAAGACTTTTAATTTATGATTTCTAAGTTTAGTTTCATGATTCTCTAATCATCAATTTTTCCCCAATTGTGTTATGAACCCTAAACCCCAAATCTGATTTGCTTTGAAATTGGCTCCGTTTTGTGATATTAAGCTTTCAAATCCAATTAGAGTGTGTGTTTGATGATGAGTAATTGATTTCTTGATTTCTTGATTTCTAGTTGTTGCTCGTTGTTGGATTCCCTCTCTGAGATGTTTGACACGGCTATGCTTTCTTGATGGAGTAGATAGTTACACTCTTGGAGCTAACGGGAGCATTAAGACGAGGATCCTTTACTTGTCTTCAAAGGTAAGGGGAGCTTGCCTAGGGATATTCAATAAATATATGCATGTGTGTATGTGTTTAATTGAGTGTTGTGAATATTATTGTGATATTGAGCCAATACTTGAATAACTTGTTTACTTGAACTATTGTGGTTATTACTTGCAGTTGACCACTTGCTTTAAAGTGTTATGAATTATATATAGGTGATGAACTGTCATTAAATGTGATATTATCATTGTTGTGAATATATTACTGTTGATTGAAGTTTTAGAAGCCAGACATGAGTCTGTGCCCATTGACTGTAAGGATTAAAAGACTTTATAAGCCTTGAATAGAACTTTGAAAGTATTGGTTTCATTTATAAAAGTTCCTTGTATAAAACGCTTACTTCAAGAAAATGAGATTCTTGTTTTGAAAAGAAACGTTGAAGTGTTTTTAAGTCAGTAGAAACTATCTTTTTATGATCCAAAGTTTGTACGAGAGAAAACCTTTTTCGAACTATGTGTTTTATGAAGGAAAAACCCTTTTGAAAATATTTGACTTTATTCCATCAAGGATTTCAAAAGCAAACGAATTTCCTAATTGTTTTATAAAAGAGTTTGTAAAGGAAAAGATTTTCTCCCAAATGATTTAGAAACGATCCGGTTACTTGGATAAGTGACCGGGGTTTTATTTTGGTTTTTGATTTTTACTAAGCGAAAAGTAAGCACATGTGAAAGAGAATCTAGTTCGCGAGACGTCGCCTCTAGCATTCAGTTATATGCATACGATCTGGGATCCATGTCAACAAATATGGAGTCCTAATCGTGATATTATGGGCTAGGAGTCCTAATCTTGGAATTGAGGACTGTGTGTCCAAATTTCTCTGTTATGGACTAGGAGTCCTTATCATGTTGAAATAAAACATGGATAAAATTATAATTATTTCTACGACCACAACCTTGGACTGCAACATCGGTCTAAGGTGTTGTGATTGAGCACTCAGACTGCGCGTCCTGTGTTATTGATTTTCCAGTGATGAAAATTGTGAATAGTCGTTAGCTTTGGACTTCGACAACGGAAAAGAGTGAACACAAATAAAAGTCTTGATAATGAAAAGTCTTTTATTCATATGCATTTCCCTTAGCAGACGTGCTTGAGTTACCGAATACCCGCTTAAGATGTGGTGTTCAATGATGTATACATTCGGATGGCCGTTGATAAGGGATCCGTGATGATGTTGATCCGGGTACATGAGGTGACGGAGACAACTTGCCAATGCGGCATACGAGTCTGATCAACTCTTTATTTCTTAATGATAAAACAGTGATGATATCTCATGAGATTAAATTTAGAGCCTGATGATTGAAGTGTCATGCATTATCTTTATAAAACTGATTGATTCAGGTATGAGACCCACTGATATAACACTTGTTGCTTTATCTATGAATAATGCTAAATGCTAATATGCCAATGTGTTGTATGTATCATGTATATGGTTGTTGTGTGATATATCCATTTGTCGGTATCTCACCCTTACAGATATATCAGGTTTCTTCTAGTTCGCTATTGTACCCTAGGTACGTTAAAACATATGGTGCAAATGAGTCTTCCTAAGTCACTCACAGGCTTAGATCTGTTTGTTTGATAAAATATTTGATTGTGGAATGATCACATGAGTTTTCCTCAGGAATAACTTTTAGAATGACCAGCTTAGGGTTTGAGACTTAGATTTTTGATAGTATGTATAAGTATGGCTCAGAGAGTCTTTATTTTAAAATGGAATGTTTATGGCTCGGAAAGCATATCTTTTGAATGAAAACCTAAGCTTTTCCTTTTGGTCATGTATAGCTTATTGGTATAACTATTTTTAGCATATTACTGCCTGGTTATATTTGGTGTAACTGGAATTCTGGAATAAAAATGTAATTATTTTAGCAGGTGTTCTTTTACCTGGGATGTTCGAATTACAGAGGAGACTCTCTCAAAATTTTTGTAAGAATACTAGCTTTTATTCAAGTATATCTCTAAATTAAATTGGCTTGCCAGGCTAGGATTGTAAGCCGGTGTACCGATCAAGGCTTAGGTTTGGAGTCGTGACAAATTTTTTAACCAATTTCAGACGCTTATGTAATTACATAAATTATTTTCCGAAAGCAACCAGTAAATTATCTTTTTAATTTAAATTCCGCATGTGTTACGTAGTAATACCTAGTGGGGGTGTTACAATGAGAAAGCTGATTTATGGATTCAGGAGCTGGAGAAAATCTTTGAGTTGGTGGTCACTCTGGCAGAAGTCAGGGTTACCAATGCTGTTTTTCTACTGATCGGAGAAGCGGAGTACTGATGGAGAGGTGCTCGACAACTGCTGTAAGCTGATCATCAGGAAATTACTTGGGATGTGTTTAAAACCGCATTTCTGAACAAGTATTTTCTAGAGAATGTTCGGATTGAGAAAGAACAAGAATTTCTGTGATTGTACCAGAGATATCTTATTGTGGGGGAATATACGGTGAAGTTCGAATCACTTGCTAAATATTTTCGTTTCTTTCAAGCACAACCAAACGAGAGCTGGAAATGTGGGAGGTTCGAAGCAGGTCTGTGGTTCGAGATTAAGGAATCTGTGCTACCACTGCAGCTCAGTAATTTTCAAGCTCTAGTTGAGATGACCAGGAAGATAGAACAGATAAGGAAGGGAAGAGACAACAGAGGGAATGCTGGAGGACCTTCTTGATCCAAGAACCAGTATCAGAATCAGAACCAGAGTCAGAGAGGGAAACAGGAGCAGAGAAAACCTTATTTACGACCACCAGGAAATAACCAGAACCAGAATTAGCAACAAAATCGTTTGAATGTTACTGCAACCGGGAGTGGAGGCCAAAGGAATCAAAATCAAGGCCAAGTTAGGAGATGCTTTAAGTGTGGGGATCCAAATCATATGGCGGATAAGTGTCTAGTCATTGGAATCAAATGTTTCAACTACAATCGTTGGGGACATTTCGCTAGAGATTGCACTACACCTAGGCGTGAATTTGCTGTCAACAACACCATGACCAATAAACCAATGGCGAAGGGGAGAGTTTACACTATGAGCGGCATCGAAGCATCAAACTCCGATGAGCTCGTACAGGGTGATTGCGACATTGACGATAATCTCTTAACTGTACTTTATGATTCGGGTGCGACGCATTCATTTATTTTGATGGATTGTGTGAAACTATTGAAATTGCCTATCTCTTCATTACCAAATGATCTTATTATTTCAACTCCAACTGCTAAGCCAGTTGCTGTCAATTCTATATGCTTGAACTGTCCTATTATTATTCAGGATAGACATTTTTTTTGTTGATCTAATATGCTTGCCTTTAATACAGTTAGATGTAATTTTAGGCATGGATTGGTTATCTTCTAACCATATTCTTATAGACTATGCCCACAAAACCTTAATTTTTCCTAAGGATGAGATTTCTGGATTTTTGTCTGCTAATCAAGTAAAAGCTTCTTTGAAAGAGGGAGCTCATTGATACATGTTATTGTTTTCCTTAGACATTAAGAATGAGTTAGACTTACAGTCCATCCCTGTCGTCAATGAGTTTCTAGAAGTTTTTCATGAAGATGTACCTGAACTACTGCCTGTTCTGGACATAGAGTTCGCGATTGATCTGGTACCGGGCACTGGACCGATATCCATGGCACCATATCGTATGTCGCCATTAGAGCTAGAAGACTTGAAAGAGCAATTGGTGGAACTGATGAGGAAAGAATTTATTAGACCCAGTGTGTCACCGTGGGGAGCTCCAGTTTTACTGGTACGGAAGAAAGACGGGACACTTCTCGTTTATGTGTAGATTTCTGACAGTTGAACAAAGTGACGATCAAGAACAAGTATCCACTTCTGAGGATAGATGACTTAATGGATCAGTTATGTGGAGCGGCTTTTTCTCAAAGAGAGACTTGCGATCGGGTTATCATCAAATTCGTGTGAAGGAAGAGGATATCCCAAAAACAGCGTTTCGAACACGCTATGGGCATATGAGTATCTTGTGATGCCATTCGGCGTGACGAATGCTCCTGCTATATTCATGGATTACATGAATAGGATTTTTCGTCCTTATCTAGATCAGTTTGTCGTTGTCTTTATAGACGACATTCTAATTTATTCTCCTAGTGAAGAAAAGCATGTTGAACATCTCAGTGTGATTCTTCAAATTTTAAAGGAGAAACAGTTATACGCAACACCTGAAAAATGTGAATTTTAGTTAGACCAAATTCAATTTTTGGGACACGTTATATCGAATGACGGAATCGCAGTGGATCCGTCAAAAGTTGAAGCTATTTTACAATGGGAAAGACCAACGACGGTAACATAAATCCGTGGTTTCGTGGGTTTAACTGGATACTATAGGAGATTCATCGAGGGATTTTCCAAAATAGTAGGACCTCTTACCCAATTAACTCGGAAGGAGTAAGCGTTTACATGGACCGAAGCCTGTGAAAAATGTTTTCAGGAGTTAAAGAGAAGGTTGACTACGTCACCTGTGTTACTATTACCTGATCCTAAGGAGCCTTTTGAGGCATACTATGATGCTTCGTATCAAGGGTTAGGTTGTGTACTAATGCAAAACTGGAAAGTTGTAGCTTATGCTTCAAGGCAATTGAGGATTCACGAGAGGAATTACCCTACTCATGACTTGGAGTTAGCAGCGGTGGTCTTTGCGTTAAAAATTTGGAGACATTATCTATATAGATCGGTGTTTAATGTTTTCAGTGATCATAAAAGTTTAAAATACCTTTTTGATCAAAAAGAGCTCAACATGCGACAGAGATGCTGGTTGTAAATTTTGAGGGATTACGATTTTCAACTGCAGTATCATCCTGGGAAAGTGAATGTAGTAGCGGATTCCTTGAGTAGAAAGTCTATGCATGCATCTACAATGATGGTTAGGGAACAAGAATTGTTAGAACAATTCCGAGATATGAGGTTAACAGTTAAGACGTCTCCAGGAAAGCTTTGTTTAGGTATGATTACTGTTTCTAACCAACTGATGGAACAAATACGAGAGAAACAAGAAAGTGATCAATACCTACAAAGAGAAAGGGAATTAGTAAGAAAAGAAGCGGTATCGAATTCAAAGAAGGAACAGATGGAATTCTAAGGTTCGGTGAAAGGATTTGTGTACCTGAAGATGCTGAACTTAGAAAGTTAATTTTGGAGGAAGCTCATGATGAGTGTGATTTCACTGCATATTTTATTTGCATGAAGATTGGCCATGATGGAGATTGGATGAAGATAGAGCTTGAAAAGTGAAGAAAATGAGCCAAACAGAGCCCATCACGGCCTAGCCGTGATGACCATCACGACCATGTTCAAGCAGAGCTGGAAAGAAAGAAGGCAAAAGTCAGAGACCATCACGGCCTAGCCGTGATGCCCATCACGGTCGTGACATGTTTCCTCAACAGGAAGAATTGATCACGGCCTAGCCGTGATGAGTGTCACGGCCGTGACATACCAAAATTTGAAAGTGCGCCCAAAGCAGAACACGCCACACCCTGGCCGTGATGGCCATCACGGCCGTGACGCGTGCCTAATCTATAAAAAGGAACGCAGAACAGAGTCTGGAGGAGAGCATAGAGGGGGCTGGGAACCCTAAACACTTGGAACCCAAAAAGGAGGATTCTCTGAACCAGGGGGCTGCTGTGAAGGCTTCAATGGAGTTTATTCTCTCCTTTATCTCTATTTCTCTTATTTTGTTTTTCTCCATTAGCATGAGTAGCTAAATCCCTTTGTTGGGATTAGATGTAACTGAACCAAATATCATGTATTTGCCTTGATTGATTAATCTACATTTATGCCTTATTATTAGTGTTTGATTCCTATGCTTAATGCTTTTTGTGGTCTGGCCATCCATGAATTGATTTTGAGATTTGATTTGCAATGGGGACGTTCGTATCAATTCTTGATCTGGAATTAATCACCTAGTAAACATTGCATCTAGGAATGGATCTTGTTTTATTAGTAATCGTGTAATCCTTACTCTTAATGCAAATTCACTAATTAGGCCACCTAAGGAATTAGGGTTTAATTAGGGAATTTAGGCTCTTGTCATCTAAGGAATTAAGGCTTGAGTAATCTTGTGGAATTATTTTAATATTTGAAGCATAAACTGGATTGGTGGTTTTGGTATTGCATGAGGCTAAGGTTTGGTGAAGTCTGATCCCAGCATCTTTCATATTTGAAGAATCTCTTTTTCTGCATTCCAAGTGTTTGACAAAAATCTCAAAAGAACTTTTTCCTTTTATTTTGTTTATCTTAATTGTTAAATGTCCGCTTAGATAGTAGTTGATTTGGTACATGCTAGTAATTGTCTCAGTCCTCGTGGGAACGATATCGGTCTCACCACCGTATTACTTGTACGACTAGGTATACTTGCCTAGATTTCGTCCCAACAAGTTTTTGGCGTCGTTACCGGGGACTGAGTTTTAATATTAGCATACCCATTTCGACTACTAATTTAAGTACAATTTTGTTTTTTCTATTTTATTATCTGTTTCCCTTTATTTTTATTTTTGTATATATTTGATCTTTTCTTTTGAGTTTTGGTTTTGCAAGGTGGATTCAATTCATGGACAGCTATTATTATCCATCTGATGAGGAAGCTTCAAGTCATATTTTGGAGAACAACTTGTGTTGGGGAGACGACCTAGATTTGGGAGATCATGATATTCCAGCACAAGTTGATTGTATGACGGGCAAGCTTGTATATAGATGCTCCAAGGAGGAATGGGAAACCTTTTGTTCGTATTTACCACCTCCACCCCCATGTTTACAAGTGATTCCCAAAGAGCCATGTGAAGCAAAAATTGAGCAGAATATGGTTGTGGGGATGGATCAAAATGAAGATGAAGTGGTGGTGGTAGACGAATCACAAGAAGAGGAACTACCTTTCACAACTCCTTGGGAAAGAACAGAAGGCAAGTCATTTGGAAAACAGTCACTCCACCATGCTTGCTAAGAAAACTGAAATTGCTGCATTAGATCAATATGTTGGCTTACATGCATGTGTGGACACTACGAAGTTAGTTCCTTCCACTTGTCTATCAAACTTCCTCGTGAAAATACCATTTGACCCGAGAGGAAGTGAGTTCATTACTGTAGTTAAATAGGTCGATGGAGTTTTCACACACTTGCCAGGAGGAATTGCGGATAGAGTCATATTGCTTCTGCAATTGCCACTTCATCTGCCATGGGATCTGGGAGGAGGATCCTAGGCCTGTCAAGCTAGTGACGTTAAAGAAGCGCTTATTGGGAGGCAACCCAAGTTTTCTTTTCCTTTTCCCTTTGTTTTTGAATTTAACTCTTGAATAATTTGAGAAGATCAAGAGTAATAAGATCATAAATTAATAGGTTTATTAAATGTTTTCAGGGCAAGACGGAAGGAGAAGCAAAAAGGGCAAGGCCAAACACAGTCAAAAATATCACGCCCAGGCCGTGACACTGGTCACGGTCGCGATGAGCTAACCAGAGAAGTCAGAAAGGATCACGGCCTACCCGTGATACCCATCACGGGCGTGATGAGAGGGACCCTGAAGATCAGAGAGCATCACGGCCCAGCCGTGATGGAGGTCACGGCCGTGACAGGCCAGCTCCTATGGACCAGAATTGATCACGGCCTGCCCGTGATGAGCATCACGGCCGTGACACATTTTCCACTTTGCAGCCTCCCTTTGACTAGCCATGTGAGCCAACACCCTCTACCGCCTCTGTGAGTTGTTCCATTTTTCTCCTCTCTCCGACTTGATTATTTACATTGGGGACAATGTATGTTTTTAAGCTTGGGGTAGGGGTATTTTTGCAAATTTTTGAAATTTCTGCATTTTTCATGTTGCATTCATATAGGCATAGCTTTGCATGGTCACATGATTCGATTGCCCCTTGTTTAGATTATGCATCCAATTGTGAGAACTTAGTGCCAATTAACTTGAGATAATGAATTTTTGAACCCAATTTTTTATTCTTGTGATAAGGCTGCAAATAAAAATTCTTGGGATGATCTTTGATAGTTGATAATTAGCTTATGGTGCCTTAGATTTGTGTTTCTCATTGATTTTTGAACTACTAAATGTGAGATTTTTGAGCCAAAAAGGGGTACTCACTAAATCTACCCCATTCTTTGTGATAGAGTGTTTTAATTCCTCTTGGATTGTATTCTCTAGAACTTGACTTGAAACCGTTTTGAAGCTTAAAAATTTTTGAAAACATTTTTGAAAATGATTGAGGCACTAGGTATTTTTCCGGTCTTCTGAGCTTTGATTGACTAAATGCTACCCCTTAGTTGCCCAATTTTGAGCCAGAAAGAATAAAATACTTTTCTTGGTACCTTGAATTACTTTGATGAATATGCTTGGTATGGCACCTTTTAAAGTATTCCGAAAAAGGGTAAAAAGGTAGTTGAAAAATTATGGGATGAGAAATTCAGAAAATATTTCTCTTGGATTGAAAATCTCCCCTTCTTATTATTAAAAAAAAGAGAGAACATAGAGAAGGGGATGACAAGAAGAAGTGAGAAATAAAATGAAAAGAAAGAAAGAAATGTGGAAAAAAGAATCAAAACCCAAAAAGGTATTTTAGAAGGTGTCATGCTTTGCAATGCTTGATATTTTGTTTAGCCTTCTTGAAATTTCCTTTTCTTGATTTCCCCACCTAACGATTAATCCCATGCCCCCGTTACAACCAAAGAAAAGACCTCTTGATTCTTAATTGTTTTCATTAATAAAGTAGAGATTTGGTTGATAGTCAAGCTTATGGTAGAATTCATTCCTTGAGGAAATTGAGCGAATTGTCATATATCCTTAAATGCTTGAGTGAGGTGAGAAAGAGTGCCCGAATCAGTGAGAATATGAGTCTAAGAAAACTAAGCTTCTAATTGGACTTGAAATTGATCGTCTCTTGATGAATTATTTGAAAATGCTTGTTACTTGGATTAGTTACTCGGGTTCTTGGTTCACTATCCATGCTCTGATTATTTATCTCTTCTGGCCTTAGTGATTGCTTGAGGACAAGCAAATGAACAAGCTTGGGGTGATTTGATGAGTGTGATTTCACTGCATATTTTCATTTGCATTTTGCAGGCATTTTTCATATAGTTTAGGTAATTTTATTTGATTTTTGTTAGTTTTTACCTTGGAACGGGTAAGGCGGTCTTGTGGTGTTGTTTTGCAGGAATTAATGGTAAAATGTTCAAGATTGGCCATGATGGAGCTTGGATGAAGATAGAGCTTGAAAAGTGAAGAAAATGAGCCAAACAGAGCCCATCACGGCCTAGCCGTGATGACTGTCACGGCCATGATCAAGAAGAGCTGGAAAGAAAGAAGGCAAAAGTCAGAGACCATCACGGCCTAGCCGTGATGCCCATCACGGCCGTGACATGTTTCCTCAACAGGCAGAATTGATCACGGCCTAGCCGTGATAAGTGTCACGGCCGTGACAGACCAAAATTTGAAAGCGCGCCCAAAGCAGAACACGTCACGCCCTGGCCGTGATGGCCATCACGGCTGTGACGCGTGCCTAATCTATAAAAAGGAGCGCAGAACAGAGTCTGGAGGAGAGCACAGAGGGGGCTGGGAACCCTAAACACTTGGAACCCAAAAAGGAGGATTCTCTGAGCCAGGGGCTGCTGTGAAGGCTTCAATGGAGTTTATTCTCTCCTTTTCATTCCTTGAGGGAATTGAGCGAATTGTCATATATCCTTAAACGCTTGAGTGAGGTGAGAAAGAGTGTCGGAATCAGTGAGAACATGAGTCTAAGAAACCTAAGCTTCTAATTGGACTTGAAATTGATCGTCTCTTGATGAATTATTTGAAAATGCCTATTACTTGGATTAGTTACTCGGGTTCTTGGTTCACTATCCATGCTCTGATTATTTATCTCTTCTGGCCTTAGTGATTGCTTGAGGACAAGCAAATGAACAAGCTTGGGGTGATTCGATGAGTGTGATTTCACTGCATATTTCATTTGCATTTTGCAGGCATTTTTCATATAGTTTGGGTAATTTTATTTTATTTTAGTTAGTTTTTACCTTGGAACGGGTAAGGCGGTCTTGTGGTGTTGTTTTGCAAGAATTAAGGGTAAAATGCTCAAGATTGGCCATGATGGAGTTTGGATGAAGATAGAGCTTGAAAAGTGAAGAAAATGAGCCAAACAAAGCCCATCACGGCCATGATCAAGCAGAGCTGGAAAGAAAGAAGGCAAAAGTCAGAGACCATCACGACCTAGCCGTGATGCCCATCATGGACTAGCCGTGATGCCTATCACGGCCGTGACATGTTTCCTTAACAGGCAGAATTGATCACGGCCTAGCCGTGATGAATGTCACGGCCGTGACAGACCAAAATTTGAAAGCGCGCCCAAAGCAGAACACGTCATGGCCTGGCCGTGATGGCCATCACGGCCGTGACGCTTGCCTAATCTATAAAAAGGAGCGTAGAACAGAGTCTGGAGGATAGAACAGAGGGGGACTGGGAACCCTAAACACTTGGAACCCAAAAAGGAGGATTCTCTGAGCTAGGGGGCTGCTGTGAAGGCTTCAATGGAGTTTATTCTCTCCTTTATCTCTATTTCTCTTATTTTGTTTTTCTCCATTAGCATGAGTAGCTAAATCCCTTTATTGGGATTAGATGTAACTGAACCAAATATCATGTATTTGCCTTGATTGATTAATCTACATTTATGCCTTCTTATTAGTGTTTGATTCCTATGCTTAATGCTTTTTGTGGTCTGGCCATCCATGAATTGATTTTGAGATTTGATTTGTAATGGGGACGTTCTTATCAATTCTTGATCTGGAATTAATCACCTAGTAAACCTTGCATCTAGGAATGGATCTTGGTTTCTTAATAATCGTGTAATCCTTACTCTTAATGCAAATTCACTAATTAGGCCACTTAAGGAATTAGGGTTTAATTAGGGAATTTAGGCTCTTGTCATCTAAGGAATTAGGGCTTGAGTAATCTTGTGGATTGATTTTAATATTTGAAGCATAAACTGGATTGGTGGTTTTGGTATTGCATGAGGCTAAGGTTTGGTGAAGTCTAATCCCAGCATCTTTCATATTGGAAGAATCTATTTTTCTGCATTCCAAGTGTTTGACAAAAATCCCAAAAGAACTTTTTCCTTTTATTTTGTTTATCTTAATTGTTAAATGTCCGCTTAGATAGTAGTTGATTTGGTACGTGCTAGTAATTGTCTCAATCTTCGTGGGAACGATATCGGTCTCACCACCGTATTACTTGTATGACTAGGTATACTTGCCTAGATTTCGTCCCAACAACTCACAAGAGTAAATTGAGTTTACATCCGGGAGCCACCAAGATGTACCAAGATCTTAAGCAGTTATATTGGAGGTATGGGATGAAAAGGGACGTAATGGAATACGTAGCTTCATGTTTAGTCTGTCAGAAGGCTAAAATTGAACATCAAAGACCAGCAGGAATGCTACAATCTTTGGATATTCCAGAATGGAAATGGGATGGAATTGCGATGGACTTTGTAATAAGTTTGCCAAGGACTCGAAAGGGGTATGATTCCATATGGATAATAATTGATCGATTAACCAAGTCGGCTCACTTTTTACCCATCAACATAAAGTATTCAATGGAGAGATTAACTCAGTTATACATTGGAGAAATTTTCAGATTACATGGTGTACCTTCAAGTATTATTTCAGATCGTGATCCGAGATTTACGTCAAGGTTTTGGTAAAGTTTACAAGAGTCGCTGGGAACGAAACTCAGATTGAATTTGGCTTATTATCCGCAAACGGATGGACAATTAGAGAGGACAATCCAGTCACTGGATGACTTGTTGAGAGCTTGTGTTTTGGAACATACTGGAAGTTGGGATGAATTTCTACCATTGATAGAATTCACCTACAATAACAGTTTCCACTCAAGCATAGGAATGACACCCTCTGAAGCTTTATATGGTCGATGGTGCAGAACACCGTTATGTTGGTACCAAGATGGTGAAAGTCTACTATTAGGACCAGATATCGTGCAACTGACAACAGAAAAGGTGAAGATGATTCAGGAGAAAATACGGAGATCTCAATGTAGACAAAAGTTATGCAGACAAAAGGAGACGACCTCTTGAGTTTGAGGAAGTCGATCATGTGTTTCTGAGAGTCACACCAACGACTGGGGTTGGCAGGGTAATTAAATCCAGAAAACTCACACCTAAATTTATTGGACCTTACCAAATTCTTCGTCGTGTGGGTTTAATAGCCTGTAAAATTTCTTTGCCACCATTTCTTTCCAATCTTCATGATGTTTTTTATGTTTCACAACTGAGGAAATATATTCATGATCCATCTCACGTAATCGAACCCGATGTTGTACAATTAAAAGAGAACTTGTCTTATGAGACAACGCCTGCACGAATCGCGGGCAAGACAATTAAGCAGCTCAGGGGTAAACAAATTTCCTTAGTCAAGGATATTTGGGATAATACAACTGGAGAAGCAACGTGGGAAGTTGAAGACAAGATGAGATTACAATAACCTGAACTTTTCACCGGTGCGTAATTTCGACGACAAAATTCTTTTTAGTGGGATAGTATTGTAACACCCGATTTTTCACTGTTTACTATTTTTTATATCAGTAAAATAAACATAAATGTTTATGTTTTTATTTTAAAACTTAGAAAATGATTTTGGATAAACCAAGATCATATCAATACTCTACTTTACCGTAGAGAGTTACGATTAAATTTTGGGTCGAAAATTCAGACGAAACCCTATCTGCATTTTAATGACTGTAAGAATTTTACTGCTCAAATGACCTAATTTTGACTCATGATCGAAAAAGTTACGGTTTTTTTGAAGTTTCCAACATCTTAGGCTATTTTAAAAATTTTTCACTTAAAAAGGGAAATAATATATATTATGCGATGTTATAGGAAATCGAGCGAACAACAGAGCTGAATACGGGATTTCCGGGACCAGCTAACGGAGCTTGTCATTCATGATGACTCATAAGGGGTGAGTCATATAGTTGACTCCCCCTTAGTCATGATAGTTTTTTTAGGGTTTTTACTAATATGTCCTTAATGTTGGTTTTAACTACAAAAATGCCATTGTACAAGATTACCATTTTATCCCTCAAAATTTATGTGTTGGACCCAGTTAGCCCTAGATACCCACGGCCCCAAGCCTCCACGAGAGCCCATCCCACTTCTATAAAAGGCATGTTCATCATCTTCATTAAACTTTGTCGTCTTTTCTTTTAAAAACTCTTAAGACCATAGCCTTGATTTTGTGAGGAAAGTGTTGGATTCCTTGCCCATTTCTCATTTCCAAGAGGTATACCATACTTTTCTCCCTTGAATATCATCATGTTCTTCAATTAGTTTTGTGTTTTGAAGCCTTGATCAATATGATGCATATTAGGGTTTCTAAGTTCAAAAATTCATAGAAAATCATAGGAAAATCCAATGAGCATGAAACGAATTTCTATGATCCTATTGTCATCCCTATATTCTAGATCTTAGAGCATGCATCAAACTAAAATGTCTTGCCTCTTGAACCAAGCAAGGCCGAACCCTAGTTTTGTTGGGGGGGATGATTTTGTTCATTTTCTTAAACTAGTCTTGAATGATTCAATCTTATAGTATATATATATGTATTGAATATATGTTGATTGGATCAAATCAAAGTCTTTAAGCCATTTTTTTAACATGGACGAATCGGGCTTGTTGGAGGATTGGAGTATTTTATTTCAATCTTTGTATGATAAGTGTTGTTTTAGGGTTTTAAGTGATTAAGAATCACTAATCCAAAAGCTTAGGATTTTTAGAAATTTTTAGCCCTAAAAACATCCCAAGACCGAAACCAACATGTAGGAGCATAGGTGTTATTAAGTTGTTTGTTTGTTGATTTGTTGTGTGTTGTTGAAGGATAAGTTAGTTTATCGGGTACGAGTGTTACCGACGTGTGGAATTGCAACAAATCTTATATCCGATGAATATCATCTAGAGGTAAGGGGATTACCTGAGGGGTTTTTTCGGTAGCCATGTGTAATTGTTTGTGGTCTGTATTAATTATTGGGTGTATGTAATTTTAATATAGTTAGTATTAGTTGCTTAGTAATTATCTGTTGTTAATTATTTAATTATCTGCATTTAATTATTGTTATATTTGGTGGCATGTCTTTAATTGCTATTTGCTATATTATTGGCATGATTATTATGGATGATTGGTTGTGGATTGAAAATCCTGACAGTGGTCAGTGCTCAATTAAATACGAGGTTAAAAGCATTAAAAAGCTTTTTATGAAATAATGAGTTTAATTTAGTGGAAATAGTAATATATTATTACTTAATTATTTATTTGGTGAAAAATGGGTAATAGTGAAAATTAATATTATTTTAATGATTTAACGGCGAAAGAGTGTTTTCTGAGTCACAGTGAGAACGTAACCGTGAAAATATTTTTGCATTGCTAATTTTTACATCAGAAAATTATAAATATTAGAAAATGTTATTTTAAGAAAATAAGTTTTAAAAATAATTTTATTATGGTGTTGGAAAATTTATTTTACTAGAAAAGTCATGATTTGACTTAAAAACGTTTTTAAAACGTCAAATGTCGAATAGTTCCGACAATATTTACAGAAGTGTTATTAAAAATGGTAATATTAGTTAAAATGGAGAATTTGTCTCAAAACAATATTTTCAAGTTTGAAATTTTTTTTTTTGAAAGAAAATGGATTTTAAGGGATTTTGATGGATTTATAAAACGAATTTCCAACGTAAAAGGATTTTCAGTAAACAACGGTGTTATTTCCGACAACTTAGAGAAGTTTTTGGTTTTGTTTTGTGTTTCATAGAACGAAAATGGTTTTAAAGGTAGAAAACAGACCTAGCTGCCGACACGTCAGGATCTAGTGTTCTATGATATGGGCCAGGGGTCCAAAAGGTAAAGTTATAGACTATATGCCCTATAAAATGTGTATTGGTTTTTGTGTGCTAAAATCTATGTATCTAAGACTGGTGCATCGGTCTAGATTTCCTGATTTGCACATTTTTGACTTGGAGTCAGTTAATTTTGGAATGATGGATTAAACTTGAAAGTTTAAAACGGTGATTTGGTCGTGAGACTTTTAGCTCCGACACAGAAAGATTGAACACAAAGGAAATGACGTGAATAAAAAAGTTTTACATGCAGTTTTGGGGCAGACATGCCTTTGCATAGGACTTGAATACTTGGTGGCAAGTATTCATGACGTTTGTATCACTGTGCCTTGATGGATATATGACCACGAAACCATATGCTATGAATGGTATTCACTGTGCCTCGTTTTGGACAGTGATATGGTTAATTTAAAACCTGCCTTATCTGGCAACGATTCTGCCTTATTGGCAACGATTCTGCCTCATTCGGGATTGAGAGCCTGATAAGCTCATTTATTTGTTGGTTGGAGCTCCGGAGACTGAGAGCCATGTTTTGTGATATGGTCATAGACGATTCGCTACGTGTCTGTTATATATTTTTATTTCCTTACTTAGTTATGTTGAGAATGGCCTATTCTGATAAAGGCCCTGTATAGTTATATAGTTTTTATAAAACTGCTGATGCATGCTATATATATATATATATATATATATATATATATATATATATATATATATATATATATATATATACCTAGATGGTGTCTTGTTTATATTGTTGTATGATGTTGAATGTCAAGTTAAAAAGAAAAAAAATTATCACCATTTTTGGTATTCAGAAAAGTGTTACAAAATATTATTTTTCTGAAAGTAACCACACAATTAAAGTTTATTTTTTTCCGCAACATATTACTGTGTGATGACCAAAGAATGGGTGTCGCAACCAGCAATATGTTTTTCTTTAAGTTTCATTTCCATAACAAGTTACTTAAATGTGAAATCCTAGGATGGGGTGTCGCATGTTTCATAAGTACCAATTGTAAGTCAAAGAAGATTTTTTTTATCCCTCGATGCAGTTCATACCATATACAAGTTACACATCTGAAACTAGAATGGAAACCTAGCTACCCAAATTTTGGGCCAGCAAATTGAGATGAACATGTTTTGTTTCATATATTCCGGAAAATCTTATGGATACAATCATAAACAAATGCATTCAGAAGACATGATAGTGTCTGAACTCTAACATACCTGAATATGAATCAAGAATATTATGTCAAAGCCTACTTAATGAGCCAACCAATAGTGAAAAAGCTTCCTTGTGACATGTTGTTACCAAGGTGTCATACAACGATGCATACACAAAGGTTGTTTATTCGTGATATCGATCCGAAACCTGAGCAGATATTCAAGAAACTAAAACTTGCAAATATATGTAATTACAACTGAAATTATTTATAAAATGGATAAAAAATAAAATATTGCACATCTAAATCAATAAGAAAATAATCACTTACAGTGGACCTTGCTTTAGGTTGTTGAGGAAGGGGTCTTTGACAAGCGCATCTAATCCAACTCCAGTTATGGCATAATTCTCTTCATAAGCTATCAAAACATTAATGACTCTTGATTTCAATTAGGCTTGTTCCTTATCAGCTCTGTGAATCAGTAGTTCCACCACCATTAAGTTTATTGTAACACCCCCACTAGGCGTTACTACGTAACACGTGCGGATTTAAATTAAAAGATAGTTTGTTGGTTGTTTTTTGCGAAATTATGTTCTTTCAAGTCAGAAAACCGGGGTATAAAAAAATTTCTTTTATGGATAACTCTGAAACAAAAAATACATACATTTAAACAGTAAAGTCGCATTTGGAACAAAGTCGCCACAACATACAACATCTCTCAAAAGTTTCAAAATTCGAAGGAAAAAGAGTAAATTACATACTGATACATATAACACTACATTTACCGATCTCTTCAGATATACGACCCAACCCAGACTCCTAAGTTGGTCACTCTATCAAATATTCATTGGAGAGACCCCCGTGGCCATCCCCAAATCAGAATACTCCTTCAACCATTTAAAACGAAGTCTTCGAGCTACTTAGGAAGATTCCTCTGCACCATCGGTACTAGAGTACCAAGGTACAACAGCAAAACTAGAAGAAACCTGATATATTTGTAAGGGTGAGACACCAATATATGGATTGGACACAATAACCATATGCACGATACATGTATCACATCAACATATTAACAATTAACAAATATTAATAGATGAATCAACAAGTATTATATAAATGGGTTTCATACTCGTACAGTCAGCTTTTATGAAGATTGTGCATGACACTTCAATATTCAGGCTCTAAAGCTTAATCTCTGGAGATCCCAACATCCTCAAAATGAGTTGACCAGGCTCGATACATCGTCTCATTGGCTAGCTAAGCACAATGATAATACATCATCTCATTGTCCATTTAAGCACAACGATAGGTACATCGTCTCATTGTCCATTTAGGCACAACGACACACGTACATCGTCTCATTGTTCCTTTTAAGAACAATGATAATACATCCTCACATTGTTCCTTTTGAGAACAACGATAATACATCATCACATGATACCCTTCCTATTAAGGTCTCACGTTAAACCACGTCGGGCATGTCTGCCATAAATGCAAATGTAAAACGTTTGTGTTCTTGATATTTTCTTTGTGTTCATTCTCATTTGTTGTCGAAGCTCAGAAGCTAACGACTTTCCATAATTTTCATCATTTGAGATTATTCAACATCAACACGGGACATGCAGTCCGAGTGCTCATTCACCACACCTTAGACCAATGCACCAGTCTTGGGCTTGTGGTTATAGAAAACATCTTACAATTTTATCCATGTTTTGTTTCAACATGATTAGGAGTCTTAGTCCATAACACCTTGATTAGGACTCTTGGTCCACAATACTTGACACAGATCAAAGATCAACGTGCACATTATAGAATACTAGAAGCGACGTCTCGCGAACTAGATTCAATTTCCACATATTCTTACTTTTAGTTCAGTGAAACACAAATACCAAAATAAAACCTCGGTAACCTATCCAAGTTACCGGAATATGTTCAAACCATTTAGTAGGAAATCCTTTCCTTGAAAAAATCATTTATAAAACATTTATATGAAAACTACTTTCTTTTGAAATCCTTTCGTTTTTCCAAAACACTTTAACACTTCATCAAATCTTTTTCTTAAAATCATTTATAAATAGAATAAAGTCAAATATTTCTCAAAGGTTTTTCTTTCATAAAACACACGTCTCTAAAAGATATTCTCTTGTGTAAAATTCTTATTCATGAGAAGGTAGCTTTCCTTTAACTTAAAAAAAAATTCAACACATGTTCTAAAAATCTCATCTATCAAAATAAATACATTACTTGAATATTTTGTTTCCAAATCATATTCTTTAATCAAATAAAACTTCCAAAAGAAATATCTTTGTTTCATGATCTCATAAAGCTTATTAAGGCTTTTATTCTCATAGTTATTTGAGAACCGATGAATGTCAGGTTTCTCAGACATCAATCAATCATCAATATAATATCAGTCAACAGTATAACAGTTAATAACAGTCCATGACATATATGATTCATCATACTTCAGTCAAGTAAATAATCAAGTAAGAAATCAACATCAAACAGTTAACACAATAGTTCAAGTACATAAATCATTCAAACATTGATTCCAATAATATAACACGATCCAGATAAATCAAATAATTCACATACACACATGCACGCAGTTATTGAGTATCCCTCAGGCAAGATCCCCTTACCTTTGGTGAAGGTTAAAGTGCTTGTTGTTTGAAGTATCGAACCACGAACGTCCTTGCTTACTTCGTGATGAATGTCTAGGTTTATGAACATAATACCACAAGTTAAAAGTTAACCAAGAACACTAAACCAAGAGGGTATAGGTTCGGCCATGGCATAAGGTTAGAGGTTTTCAAACAAAGAATACAACTCATGGATTAATGATCCTTAAGTGTTAGGAGTTCATAACCAAGGTTCACTTTACAAAGATAGAACAAAAATCCCACTAAATCCATGCTTAGGGTTTCGGCCTCTTTAGCATAAGTAGGCTAGAAATTTCCAACCCTTCTAAGCTCTTAGATTTAGCATTAAAAGATACCAAGAAGTCTAAACTCATGATCATATTTGGAAAGTTGAAATAAGGCATCCTAGGTCCACAACCACATAGGTTCGGCCATCATAGGATAAATAGGCTAGAAATCTTTATACTTTCCAATCTCTTAGACTTAGCATCCGAATGTATTAAGGAGCTCAAGTCCATGATCATATTAGAAAATGAAAACAAAACATCCTAGGTTCACAACCATCATAGGATAAACAAGCTACAAATCTTTAAACTTTCCAATCTCTTAGACTTAGCATCCAAATGTATTAAGGAGCTCGAGTCCATGATCATATTGGAAAATGAAAACAAAACATCCTAGGTTCACAACCACCATAGGATAAACAAGATACAAATCTTTAAACTTTCCAATCTCTTAAACTTAGCATCCAAATGTATTATGGAGCTTAAGTCCCTGATCATATTGGAAAATGAAAACAAAACATCCTAGGTTCACAACCATCATAGGATAAACAAGCTAGAAATCTTTAAACTTTCCAATCTCTTAGACTTAGCATCCAAATGTATTAAGGAGCTCAAGTCCATGATCATATTGGAAAATGAAAACAAAACATCCTAGGTCCAAAACATTAAGTTTCGTCCATCATTGGATAATGAGGAAAAGTTCTTTGTTTGATGAAAACTCATAGGTATTAAGAGTTCTAAACACATGATCATAGTTGAAAATTTGAAACGAGCATCCTAAGCCCCAAAACCACATGGTTTGTCCATCATATATAGGACAACAAGCTATCAAACCTTCCAACATTATAGACTTTAAGATCAAGAGGTATCTAGAAGCTCAAAACACATGATCATTTAACAAAAGTTGAAACAAAACTTCCTAGGCCATTAAGGGGTAGATTCGGACATCATAGGAAAAGGGAGTTAGAAATTTTTGTTTTACACAAACTCTTAGTATGTTAAAATAAAAGTAAATAGAAGACTATAGAATTTGGTTTCAACTCAAAAGGAGTTTTCTACCATTTTAGAGAGATTTTGGAAGTTTAAAGCACATAAAGGACACATAAAGTAAACTATGAAATAAAAGAAGAAACTTGTAAAAAGATTTACATGAGAGTATTACCCTTAGTGTTAGGAAGAACTTTGATGAAGAACTTGAAGTAAAAAGACAAGTAAAAATGAAAGCTTTAATTGTTTGAAGTTAGAAGAGAAAGGAAGAAGTAAGAAAGTGATGAAGTGAAGAAATGAAATGGGTATTTATAGAGGGGTGAGAGAGGCACGAAATTGAGGAGAGAGGAATGAGCTTGGAGGGTAAGTTGTGATCTTGGGCCTTGTTTGGTTTGAGAAGAGAGAGAAAAATGGGTTTTTAGAATATAATATGTTATATATCAAAAAGTGTCATCATGACCACTTTTTAGGAGGTAGCTTAGGTCATACCTCTAGTGAGTCACCTCACTTCCTCATCTCACCTCAAGCCTTTTATGTCTCCTATTCTGCTCCATTGTATAACCGGTTCAAGTTTCCGATCGTATTTCATCCGGAATAAATATTTTATTTTATTTCCGAACTCAAATTTTCGAAAATTTCCAATATCCTACAAAACATCATAAAAACACTAACCGTTTCATTCACGGGTCAAAATTAGGTTTTATGCACAGTAAACTCGTACCGGCAGTGAAAACACAGATCGGCTTCCGTCTGAATTTTCAACCAAAAATTTTACCGTGACTTCATATAATAAAAAAACACAAGAAAATGATTTTAGTTTAATTAAAATCATCCACTGAGTTTAATCTAAAATAAACACATTTAAATATGTATTTATTGCTCTTTTATGCCGTTGTTGTAGACGTGCCATTATGTATTCGAGCTACAGTTTCACAAAGGGTGAACTGACAAACTGAATAGTTACGGACCAACGATGGCTCCTTTAGTTTTTGGGTCTTCGGGGACATTCGGGTTCGAACTCCACGAAATGCTTGGGGCTTTACAACCTCTTGTCGTGGAAATCGGCTACCCTGCTCGAAATGTACTCAATCAGGAACCATTATGTATTATTTAGGTGAGATGCGATACCCCAGAACAATTCGGGATCAGACCTAAATTGAGAGTCCGACCCAAAACGCTCGAGACAATTGTGTTATGGGCATTATCGCGATCCTATCATGCTCGAATGAAGGGAAGTTGGGATCTCCGGAGATAGTAAACTAGATAGTGAATATTGAAGTGACATGAAATATTTTACAAAATGCATTTGATAGTCGGGAATGGATCCCTGTGTTTACAGTCATGATATATTGTATGTCATTGTGTGAGAGTCGTGTATGTGACTGCTATGATAAAACTCATATGTCGGTATCTCACTTTTGCATTATTTCTGTTTGGTTTCTTTTGTGGTATTTTGGGTTAAGTGTACAGATGATGCTGATGAGTTCTTTGTCCCACTCGGAGGGATTGGTCCCAACTTTTGAAGAAAGTTGATTTACTGGAATAACCATGGAGTCTTTTTCCAGTAAGAGTCTCATAGTACGACCAGCTTAGGTTATTGAGTAAATTTTATTTGGAAAAATTCATAGTTATAGGCATTATGACTCTGAGAGTCTTTTATTGGATCACTGTTATGCGTATGTATGTTTACGGCTCGGAGAGCTTCTATTGTGGATAGGATGTTTATGGCTCGGAGAGCCTTTATTTTGGGATGAAAATATAAACATTTCAACATGTGTTTTATTTTTGAGATATTGGAATTACAGAGAGGACTATGTCGAAAATTTTGGAAAAGTTATAGATCTGTATTCAGGTATAATTCTAAGATGTGGTGTTATTATTTTAAAATAGGTTTAAGTTTTACCATAACCGCGGAAAAAAACATTTATACCCACTTTCATGACCTATAGAGAATTACATGAAATGTTTTCTGAAAGTAACCAGCAAATATTAATTTATTTTAATATGTTATTACGAATTTGAACTAGTCATGTAATGGCCAAGGGGGGTGTTACATTAGTGGTATCAGAGCTGGTCGAGTCTTTCGGGAACCTTAGGGAATAGGTCTGTTATGTTTTTGTTGTGTGATCTCTAGTTGGTCACTGTTTGAATTGTTTCCTTATCGAAGCAATGTGTGTGGGCTTATAAGTATTTTGTTTTCTTGATGGGTTTCCATTGGTTTTGCCTTGTGGGAAACCATAGCTAGTAAGTTGTGTTTTGGTTCATGTGTTACACATTTGTTTATCCTTTTGGGATTGTGTCAGACATTTGAATAGTGTGCCTGCTGCAAAGGATTTTTCGGGAGTGTTCCCTGGAAAATGTTCTAGGTTTGCTGCTAAAGAAGGATATTGATTTCTAATCGATTTAGTTCTAGGTTCGGTCTGATCTCTATTACTTCGTGTAGGATGTTGTCTATAAGTTAGTCGAGTTAGATGACCTGATTCAACTGAAAGATTAGATCGAGTGTTTTCTGTAGGAAGCACCAATTTTGTGTTGAGGTTCGAGACAATGCGTGGATTTCTGGAAACTCAACAAAAATGACGATTATGAACAAGTATTCTCTAATGTGTGTAGTTGATTTGATAGATAAATTGCGAGGATTCATCGTCTACGCAAAGATTTGACTTGAGGACGAGTTATCACCACAATTGAATGAGGATCTATCTTAGATTTTGGAGCCGTTGACTTAGCCTACGAGGAAAGATCAACTCTTCGCATGATTCACAGACCGACTAAGTTATCGGAGATTGTACATGAGTCGGAGGAAAACAAAGGAGGCAACAACATAAACATGCAAAGATGACATGCATGTTGATATTAACTAAATTTTTAAGAAGATTAAGAGTAAAGGATGGGAGTTATATCTTCTTGATGATGATGTGAAGGAGATGAGCAAGCTCTCCAAGTCTTCAAACTCAAGAGCAAGAGGTTGAAGAAGATGATAGTTTCAGTGAGAAAGTGAGTGAAAATAGTTGAATTTTTTGAGAGAAATGGAAGAAAGCAAGTCATAGTGTTAGAAGGGAGTATTTATAGAGATGGAATTAGGGGGCGATTCTTGTGCAGAAAGAAAAGAGGGGATTTTTTTCCATTTAAATTAAAATCAAAATAAAACCAAATTTTTAAATAGTCAAAAGATAGCTTTCTTGCAAATTTTAACAAGATGATGAATGGCCATAAATAATAACACTATGCACATAAATCTCAAGTCTATTCTTCACATCATGACTCTAAAATTCTGCACCAAAAATTATTTAAATAAAAACTCTCTTAAATATTTTATAGGTTTCTTGCAAAAATTGACGAAATGATTTGATGACAAATCATGATATTGTGATTTGAAGGCAATACTATTCAAAATCACATCCAACGATTCAAATCTACACAAATCTTATTTTGATAATTGTTACTCGCCCTGGTTCCATTAATTTCTTAATCGTAAAAACCGATCGTATATTACTTGGTCAATCCCCCCCCCCCCCCCCCCCAACTAGTGCAGAAAAGGGATTCCACATCGGAGTTTACACATCGGTTTCTTGTAAACCGATGTGTAAAACGAGGCGGTGGCATTTTTGAAATTAAAATCAAAGTATTACACATCGGTTTAGAGATTAACCGATGTGTAAAACATTTCCACATCGGTTATTTCTAACCGATGTTTAAAATTAAAATAAAAAAAAATTTAAAGTCAGAATTTTTAACATTTAACATCGGTTCTTTACGAACCGATGTGTAAAATAGTGATTAACCACATCGGTTTCTATCTAACCGATGTATAAAATTATTAAAAAAAATAGAATTTAAAATTTTACTTTTTCACATCGGTTTTAGTAACCGATGTATAAAATTATAAAAAAAATTAGAATTTAAAAGTTTACTTTTTCCACATCGGTTTTACCATAACCGATGTGTATAATATGGTTAACCACATCGGTTTTTCCTATAACCGATGTGTAATATTCCTAATTTTTGTCATTCCCTCCTTCTGTTCCGCGCCCTCTCCCATTCTTCAGTTTATGAACCCTAAAACAGAAAACACTCCCTCCCTCTGCTAACGCGCGGCTTCTTCCTTCACGCAATCCCAGCTCGAAGTTCATCTCCTCCCTCATCTCCTCCTCGAAGTTCATCTCCTCTGCTAACGCGCGGCCTCCCAGCTCGCCGGCCTGTCTCCGCTTCTGCCTCCGCTTCTGCTTCTGCTTCTCCCTCCGTGTGAAAGGTATTTTTGTTTACTTTTTTTCTTTGGCTGAAATCCTATTGTTTAATATTAGCATTACTCATAAAACCGACGGCGTGGGTTGTTGTGCGTGGCGGAGTAGGACATTGGTGCGATGGCTGTGTGGAGCTTCTAGAACGGCAAGTTTTCAGTTCACCTGGATATGATATCCTTTTCTATGAAATGGTTTATGCGCTTCATATATAATTGATTTTATTTATGTATGTGGACGTGTTATACCCTTAACTAGCAAACATATTTGGAGAAGATCAGCCACTGCCATGGGATGTTGAAAACAACTACAAACTCGAATTTGTTGAATTATACTATGAGGTAACCTTTCTCTAAATTTTTGTTAGTTTGAGTTTGATTGCTTTCTTGAAATGTAATCATATTTTTATTTGAAAGACATGTAATGTTGAACTTCACATGGAGCAAGGCCAGTAATACCCTCCATTTGTGAACGGTTCACTTGTGGTTTCTCTTGCTTGGGGATGGAGTACTGTCAGACATGCCAAGATTTATCTTGTGCCAGTTATTGAATATTTTGGTAGTGAAAGACATAATGCTCAAAGCTTGTATGCTGGATTGAAATCAAATGTGATTTTGCTTTAGTATGCATATATTGATTCTCAAAATTTGCCAACTGTTTTAATTGTTGAATCCATATTGAATGGAAAAAGTAAAATCAGCATTGTGCAAACTGTAAAGACTTGGTGATGAATAGAAAGATGCATATGAGGATTTTAAACACGACATTGACATGTTACTTTTGAAGCTTTTTTCCCTCCTCCTTTACAATTACTGTCTGGTTTCTTTTAATGGGTCCATTACCCTGCTTTTGTGGTTTATAATGTGTTAAAATAATATAACTTGGGTGTGAAGGACATAAACAATGAGGAATGCATGTATTGCTCTTAATTTATGGTGAACCAAATTTTATTACTTATGATTAAAACTTCTCCAAATTGTCTAAATTTTTACATGCGACACACACACACACACAGATGTTGCCAAGCCTGTCTTCAATTTTTTTGACCTTATTTCATTTGCTTGAAAGAATATGACCAAAAGATACAAAGGATGTGCAGTGGGAATAGACCTTGGCATGACATACTTGTGCATTGCATTATGGCAGGAGCAACACTATCGAGTGGAAAAACTACACCTTAATGATTGAACTTGATAACTAATTATTTATTTACTTTTACCTGATTACTCAAGTATAGAAGTATGCATCATGGAAAGCTACCACTAATTATTGATTTAGTTTTACCTGGTTGTGAACTTGTGATGATTTTTGTATATGGTTGTGATGGGAACTTCTTATTTCCAAAATTGTCTCATGTACGCTGACATAACTTTAAAATTGATTTTTTTTTCTTTGGCTTTTGTGTTTAATTGGCGAGGTTTTGTCAGATTTTTACTTTAAACTTAAAAGTGCAAGTCTCTATCATCTACCATCCCATTTGCATTCACATGCCCCCTCATAGCTTATGTGCTTCTAAATTTTCTTGTGGCATTTCCTGTTTCGTGACAGACGCAGGTTGTTCTGTAACATATTATATTTCTTTGTTCTGTAATTGCAGGTTGTGTCTCTTTTCAAAATAATATTTGAAATGTGAGTGTGCCATTGATTTGAATACTTCTCGAGCTTTACTTGTTCTTTGTCAAACTTCTTTCTAAAAAGCACATTTCTTTGTGGCAGATATACAACTTGTGTGGTACCAATAAGTGCCTTCTTCATGTAAATAGTATTTGTTTGATTTTGTGTATTATTTATGTGAATCACTTCAGAGTAACTTCTTGTCAGCATGCATCTTCTTGTCAAGTGTAAAAAATGTCTAATGCTCGTCTAAATAAAATTTCTAGTAGTTAGATCTTTTTGGCCATTGACCTATATACTGAATTACCGACGGAGTTCTTCATACATATCCTATATGACTCATTTTTAATCATTTCTAACATTTAGCATTTCTACCAATCATTGCCGCTGACCAACTTTCTTACTCTATTTGCAGAACAAGAAATTGACAGGTGTTATTTTCTGTGAATGTCTACGGGGAGTCAAAGTGCCACAGGGTTAATCTTCAAATATCAGAAGACTTGTCTCAATGAAAGATCTCAAATTAGTTGGCTTAAAGTCTCATGATTGTCATGTCTTGATGCAACAACTACTACCGGTGGCCATTCGTGACATATTGCCTAAAAAAGTCAGACATGCCATTACTAGGTTATGCTTATTCTTCAATGCTATATGTAGCAAGGTCATTCACACTAAAAATTTGGATGAGTTGGAAAATGAGGCAGCCATTGTCTTGTGCCAATTGAAGATGTATTTTCCACCTTCATTTTTTGACATCATGGTTCATTTGATTGTTCATCTAGTGAGGGAGATTAGATTGTGCAGCCCCGTTTATTTAAGGTGGATGTACCCGGTTGAGCGATACATGAAGATCTTGAAAGGATATATGAAAAATCCACACCGTCCCGAAGCATCTATTGTTGAAAGGTATGTTGATGAAGAAGCTATTGAGTTTTGTACAAACTACATGTCAGAAGAGGAACCTGTAGGGCTTCCGAAGTCTCGTCACGAAGGAAGATATGATGGTAAGGGTACACGAGGTATCACTGTTAAGAGCATGGATCGGGAGGAAGTGCTTCAAGCACATTTGTATATATTGAATAACACTGATGAGGTTGAACCATACTTATGTGAGCATAAAAGCATCATCAATGAAACTTACCCTAGAATGAACGAAAAATGGTGTTTGAACAAGCATAACAAGACTTTCTTGACCTGGTTTAAAGAAAAAATTGTAAAGGATGGTATTTCTTTTGATACATTAAAATGGCTAGCACATGGGCCTAACTTTGATGTCATATGCTGGAGTGGGTACGATATCAATAAGTTTTCCTTCTATACAAAGTCCCAGGATGACAAAAGTACTATGCAAAACAGTGGGGTTATGGTCGTCGCTGAGTCCATGCATTTCTCTAGTTCGAAAGATAAAAACCCTGTTATGGCATCAGTTTCATACTTTGGAATCATTGAAGAGATATGGGAGGTTGATTACACGAAGTTTAGAGTACCTGTTTTTAAATGTCAGTGGGTCGACAGTAACAATGGTGTGCAAACCGATGAGTTAGGATTCAAATTGGTGGACCTTAATAAGGTAGGTAATAAAGAGGAACCTTTCATCATGGCATCCCAAGAAAAACAAGTGTTTTATATCCGTGATCCTTCTAACAAAAGGTGGTCAGTGGTTCTCCAGGGAAAAAACATGTATAATGGTAGTGAGGGAAATCACGATTCAACTCTTGATATTTCTGATACTCCTTCTTTCTCAACACGAGTGCCTAATTTCAATGAGGAAAATGAAGTGGATGATGTACATGCTACTCGTAATGATCACCAAGAAGGGTTATGGGAGAACTTTATTAATTGACCAGAAAGTAAGTTTAGTTTGATATTACCATCAAGTTTGGCATATTATATGTTTACGTTGATATTTATAAGTTATGTTTATGTACGTTGATCGATATTTATAAGTTATGTTTGATATTTATCCTGACATACTAACAAGTTTTTTTTTTGTTTAAATAGGTATACATGACTGATCGTGAGGATATCCCTCCTTCATGCAGCGGGTCGGAGACCCCGTCTACTGGTAGAAAGGGTAGACGTGCCACACGAATGAGGAATTTGACTGCCAACCGTGGTTCAAATCAAAGGATAAGAGTAGACTTTGATAATAACCTCGATCCTATTGGGCCAATGGCAGATCAGTTTAACAGTTTTGTGGCGACCCTTGCTAGGAACAGGCCTAGTATACTCATTGATAGGTGGAAAGATGTACCGGCGGACGTGAAGGATCAGATATGGGAGAGTATTCTGGTATCTATACTTCTACGTCCTGTGTTTGTCTGTATCTACTTTATTTTTATCTTAATAATATCAGACAGTAATTCGTTGATTCTTTTGGTCTTAATGTAGTTGACCTTTGACATACCGGATACGTACGTTATGAAGAAGCGTTTGCTAAAGTATGCTCGAGAGCGTTGGAGGGATTTTAAGGCCGACCTGGGCATATACTATGTATTCAATCCAAAAAGTAAAAAGAACCCACTTGAGGTGTATCCGTTTCTTGACAAGGCGACGTGGGATCGCTTTGTTCAGAGCCGACATGATCCCAGCTTTCAGGTTAACTTATTTGATTTGTCTCTAAATTTATGTAATTGCATTAATTTTATTTACTTATGTAATTTAATTGTCTTTTATTTATAACAGGAGAAAAGGAAAAAGGGGCAGAAAAACCAAAGCAAGAATGTCTACCCCCATGTCATGTCTCGTGGGGGATATAAAAAGCTTGTTCAGAAAATGGTTGAAGAGGAAAAGAAAGCATGCCAGGAAGCAGCATCTCAGGCGGATCCTAATGATGAAAATCATCCAGAGGTTGTTGATCCACCTCCACCCCCATGCCATCGTAAATGGAAGAGGGCCCGACAAAGAAAAACGGGACAATATACATCTGAGGAGGCCCGCCAAGTAGCTGAGAAGATTGTAAGTATAGTTTGTTGTAATTGTCATTTTAAGATTGTTACCGAATTGCAATGTGACCTGATATTTTATGTGATAGGATGCCTTGAATGATCAGCTAACCCAAGGAACCTTTGTTCCTAGAGGACGCGATGATATCTTATCTGCTGCCATCGGTAAACCAGACCACCCGGGCCGTGTCATTGGTGTTGGATGGGGAGTCGGCATTCGCCAATACCATGGTTCATCTTCACACCAATGCCACAGGGACGTTGAAGCAGATAGAGCACGACTAAAACAGGAGATTGCAGCTGAGCTTCGACAGGAGATGGCCGAGCAGTTTGCCCAGCAGATGGCAATATTGACTTCTATGTCCCAGCAGATGACAGCCGGTGTCCAACCCTCTGTCCATGTGAGCACTAAGGGCTCATGTGATCCTCCTCATCATCCTGAAAATGATGATGATGGTGATGATGATGATGATGATGATGATGATGATGATGATGACGACGACCCTGATAGGTGTGAGCTGTATGTTGATGATCATCATGATCGCCGCTTAGTGGTATTGGGTAGGTCACATAATAACTTAGGTAATACCATACACCATCGTTTATTACCGGATGATCAACTGAGGGTCGTTGTTGAGATTATTCGAGATGCTGATGCTCGAGTCCCTGTGCCCACTGAGGAGGTTCAAACAGTGGGTCAGGCCCCCGGTAACTTCATCCTCTGGCCAAGAAGACTGGTCAGCTTTCTTGTTGCATCTGAGGTATTCGGTTAGTTGTGTTTTTCTATATTCATAGTTGAAATAATTTATTATTGTTTAAAGATAATTCTTTATTTTTATTCGTTATAGGATGTTGGAAATGATATTGTGCCTAAAAGGTCGGATCTAGGAAGACCAGAGATGTCTGCTCCTGCCAAGGTATTCATTTGACCATTTAGTTAATAACGAATTAAATAACTTAATTATCCGTGATTACTAATATATATCTATGTTGTTTAGGGGATCGACAAAGGGGCACCTGGCCATGGTGATGTTTTTAAAGTTCTGGCTATACAGGTTGTCACCATGGAGAATGACGCAGCCTTGGTAAGGTTGGAACATGATGCCAGCCCTGGTGATGAACTGTATATCCCAAAGAAGGAACTTATGGAGATGGTACTCAATAAAGAAATGGCTAGTTCTGCACAAATATCGTTATGGTGCACGTAAGTACATTTTATTTATAAGTTAAGTAATTAATTTTTAAATACTATGATAATTAACATGTTTTTCCAATATATTAGGTATCTGCATCGTATGTTAGTCGATCAGGGTAACCTCGCCCTTTATGGGTTCATTGACCCCATGTTCATTCAGGGTGATGTTCTCCTAGCATCAGAAGACCCGGTCACTACCATACGTGATATACTTGCCCGAGACGATCATCAATTCTATCCTGCGCCTTATCTCAATAAGTAAGTACCGATTATTTAAGTATAACTATATATGACTTAGTCACTAACTGTTCCGTAAATACAGCCTGCATTGGCAATTGTTGCTCTTGTACCCAAGAATGAACGTCGTGGTCTTCTTCTGCTCATTGGGAAATAAGCCGGTGAATCAACTGAAGACGATCATCGAAACGTAAGCATTAAAATACTTTATAATCAGTAATGCAGTTGTTTTAATTATCTGAAATCTATTAGATATACTTTAATTAATGTTTTTGTCATGATAGGTCTATTAATGCAACCCACATGTTGCATGGTGAAAGGCGTACTCGGGCTATCAGATGGATTATTCCCCCAGTAAGATATTTATTAGTTCAAATGCATCAAATGCAGTGGGTACAATAATTGATTTCTATTTTATTTAATTCCTCATATTCTAATTGGGTTTCATTTGTACGTAATCACGTATACAACGTGGATCATGGGAATGTGGCTACTATGTGATGCAGTGGATGTTGGAAATTATCTCCTCCAGGATAACTGAAAGATGGCACGAGGTAAATGTTAATTGACACAATTAGAAGTAATAGTATAGATTAGTTATATGTTTTATGTTAGTTTATTACTTAAAAGATATAATCTTTTGTCCAATTAAACTTGCAGATATTCAACAATCCAACTCCATTATCTGATTCCGACATCAACAACATAAAGAGGCGTTGGGCAACTTTCTTTCTTGAAGTGTACCAACCATAGTTTGTATATATGTAGTTAGTTTAAAAACTTATCATGTACTAGCTATTACTTTTGACTGATCATATGTATTTTGATATGAAATCAATAATATATCATGTAGCTTTTTGGTTTCTAATTATTTTTGTTGTCTCTGAATGTAATTGAACGTATATATATATGTATTGTTCGTAATAAATTCAATATATATTAGTTGTGTTGAGAATATTTACAGTATGTTATTCTGGTATATATTGATCTGCATTACTGAAACAGGGGGAAAGGAATGATAGAAATGTAAATAACAGGAAAAAAAATGAGACTTTACACATCGGTTTTACTAAAATCGATGTGGAAATTTCACTTTACACATCGGTTTTCATTAAAACCGATGTGGAAAGTGAAATTTCCCAATAGGATACCAATTGACAAATTAATTTTCCACATCGGTTAAGAGGTAACCGCTGTATAAAATATTATAAACATCGGTTTTAAAACCGATGTGTAAAGTGGCAATAAACCACATCGGTCGTTTCAACATCAGTTTTAAAACCGGCGTGTAAAGCCAAAAATAACCGATGTGGAATCCCTTTTCTGCACTAGTGCCCCCCCCCAAGATTTTATATCAAAAGAAATAATTTCTAAAATCATGGAATTAGTTAAGAATTGAGTTATCAAAATTAAGATTTTATTTTGCGTAAAGAAAATTATTTTTCGGCTCAGTAAAGTTTTACTGACAGTGAAATTATTCCACTGAACTTTCATGAAATAAAATAAATTATAAGGAATGAAGTTTGGTTTATTAAATAATTCTTCATAAGTTATAATAATAAACACTCTATTATCTGCATAAACACAGATTATAACAAGCTGAAAAATCGGGGTGTTACATTACTACCCCACTAAAAATAAATTTCGTCCTCGAAATTTCTTGACCCCATGTTAGACAGGATCTTGTATTCCAAGATCCTATATTGTATTTTTTGTCGCCTATCACTCTCCTATTGATAGCCTCATGACACAATTGACCCCCAAGGTCCATTACTGTACTTTCTACATTTAATTCTTCCTCAGGTGACAATGAAATCCACGCTTATTCTTCGCTTTACTTATCCTCAATTCCTACTTCCTATTATTAACAAATCCATCTTAATTTCTCACACAAAAAGGTATAATCAAAACTTAATCTCCTCCTCCTTTAATACTAATCCATTAGAAAGGTCTTCATTCGACATCGTGAACTATTACTGTCAACATCAAGCTTTAAACTAAGATTCCCACTTTTCTTAGAGCATACATATCCGTTTCTACTCAAAATTCTATGTTGCAGTTTCAATCGTTTCATTCTTCTTATTGCCAACTCCATAACATAATTCATTCTTATGTCGTTCTCTTTCATCTTTGAAACTTTATATCGCCAGATTATACCCACTATTTATAACATTGAATCTTAGTTCTTCCCACATGAAGAACAAAATCTAAACTTAATCACTTTTATTCTCAATTTAGTAATCGATTAGAAATCTGCTTTCCACCCATCAAATTCTCATATTTAACATCAAGGTTAAAACTAACTTTACTGCAACATATATCCTTTTCCTACTCAAGGTATGCAGTTGTAGTCTTAGCCCCTCTACCCATAGTCTACTTCTTCAGATTATATCAAAATCACTTATTTCGTGTATCCAATCAAACATCGTAATGCTTCCTAAGATAAACTAAAATCAACAAGGAACTTCGTTGGGTAGGATTTTCTAACTCCTCAATTTTGAACTCCCTCAGAAACTTAGTTTCTTTTGAATATATCCTACTACTCCAAACGTTATTCCAATCTTAAAGAACATGTTTACACTCCTCCATACAACTATAGCCAAAAATGAATCACCTTGGTTTTATTTCATTTAAAACCATAAATCTTGAACTTCTCTAACAACTTAGTTTTACTCAAGAACTCCTCTTTACTGGTCCTGTTCAGCTTAGGAAAACTATTATAGACACTTCTCTATAAATCTTCAAACTCATATAATAAATCTTAACCATGTACATTGATCATTTCCCTAGATTCCTTTAACAGTGTTCTGCCTTGTTCAACATCTGATTCATAAAAATTTCCTCACTTACTGTTGCTGACACTATGGATTCACATCTTACTAGTCATGACTATTTCTCAACAAATCTTTCATCATTTCCTGTTCATCCAGCTAAAGAGATGGTCGTAGTCAAACACTACCCTTACTCCCAAACCAACTTCCTAAGGATCATATTATTTCTACCGCTCATCCACTAGAGTTGAGGGTGATCCATTAAAATCAATCTCAACTTGTCCTCGATACTTGGAGCGGATTTTCATGACAACATTGGCAAACTTCGGGTCTTCATTTTGAAATGAAATTTGAAGATATTCCATGGAGTTTGGTCAGTCCTCTGATACCCATGTCGGTTAGCTTATCCACTGTATAGTGGATTTTGACAGGTAAGAAGGATGTTAACTTCGTCAGCCTATCCACGATCACTAGAAATAAAACGAATCTCTTAGCGGTCCTTCGGTAAACTCATAACAAAATTCATCATGACACTAATTTCTTGACAAGGAATGTCTCAACCATCAAGTTATCTCTCTTTCACTGTACTCGACTAACTCTGACCTCTTGATGTGAATCAAATACCTATCCTTATGACTCATAAGGTAGGTTACATGTCAATAACATTTGGAAGAATAAGTAGGGTAAAATTGATTAAGGATGATAAATCCTTCCAAACTAAAATAAGGCATGGTCTTGGAGATTACAGAAAGAAATTTTCAAGAAAAGAAGTTTCTTGATTTTCACTTTCTCAAAAGCTTAAAGAAGAATTTCATCACTTTGAAAGATACAGAAACATTTCGTATGGAAAAAGATCCTCCAATTAGGTTCGTGGATGTAAAAATGCATGGCCAATACACATTTACAAACATGAATCTAATAAAGTTACTCCTTCCATTAGAATTTCCTTGTATAGTTTTAACTCTAAGAATATTCAACGTATTACAAGACGTTCGTCAAAGGATGATTTCAAAGGGAATTAGTCCGCCAAAATTGGACTAAGTCACATTTACCAAAAGTAAAAGTGACTAGCATGAGCTTCATCAAGAAGCTTTTGTTACAAAAAAATTATTTGGGTCATAACGCAAGAAATAGTTATAACCAATTTAGGAGTCCTGACAGATTTCAAATCAAACTCCGAAAAGTTTTGTCTGACACACGCAAACTTGATTCATTACGATTGTTTGATACAACCATAAGGACTCGAAGAACAAATGTTAACTGACACCTTCATAAAGAATCAAAAAGTACAGTGAAGAGTCTTCTTAAACATGAGACACTTATTCTAAAAGTGAAGATTCGGATTGGCTTGGCACGACCTCTAACAAACATGAAGGTCTTTCTAAACATGCTTAATTTGGTTTGTTGTCGTCTTCCTCATTCTTCTTTGAACTTCACACGATAACCGATGACATAGTCCGTCTCTCAGTCATGTGAGGAGTTAATCTTTCCTCATTAGGTGAATCAATAGCTCCAAAATCTTAGATAGTCCCCCGATGTGCCTTCGAAAATAACCGGTTTCCCTAACAAACTACAGATTTTAATCACCGTCTGCAGTCACTTTCAAAAAAGTAATGTTTCGTCCTAATGAGCAACACTGACACTCCCCTCGGGACACACTTTGTCCCACAGACTATTTTGACATCAATCTCCCCTTTAAGTCAACTCATCTAACTCGACTAATTTTGGAGGTGATATCCTACATGAGGAAATGGAGATCCGATTGAATCTAGGAACTAGATCAATTGAACTCAACATCCCTCGCAGGGACAAACCTGGAACATTCTTAGGAAATACTCCCGGAAAATCTTCCACAACGGGTACTTCATTCAAATGTCTGACACCATCCCAAAAGGATAAACGAACGTGTCAACATGAACCAACGTACCATTTGCTAATCATGACTTCTCATAAGGTCTCGTCCAGATCAGAACCCATCAAAACACACTTACTGGTGCATCAACACACATTGTTTCGACAAGGAAACAATTCAAGCAATGACCAAACAAAGATCACACAACAAAAACATAACGGACCTATTTCCCAAGTTCCCGAAAGACTCGACCAGCTCTGATACCACCAACGTAACACCCCATTGGGAATTACCTCCTAATCACTTGTGGAAATAAATTAAAAGGAAGTTTACTAGTTTCTTTCGGAAAAACTTCTATTATTTTCATCCGTATAAAAATAAGGGGTAAGTTTTTTTTTCTTTTCGACGGAGTATTAAAAATAGAATAGAGCGCACAGCACAATAGTACGAAATATATTATATTTACCAACATACATAGACTGATTTTTATTCAAAAACAGCTCTTCTATAATGTACATATTTCCCTTAAAATACTTCATTATTCACAACATAATTCAAAAAGGTGTTCAGACCACATAAACCGACTTCCTCAAAACATATAACCCAACGAAAAATCCTAAGCTGGTCATTCTAAAAGACATCAACTGGAAAGAACTCCGTAGTTCTCACCATTTTAACCTTCACCAACCTCTTCAAGGATGCAGGATTAAAGTCCCCATGTGAGGTTAGAACATCTCGGCACCACTCGCCCTTGTGTACTAAAGTACATCAACAAAGAACCAGGAGAAGATAGCTTTCTTGAAAATTTTAATAAAATAATGAATGGCCATAAAACTATGCACATCAATCTCAAGTCTATTCTTCACATCATGAGTCTAAAATTCTGCACCAAAAATTATTTAAATAAAACTCTCTTAAATGTTTTATAGGTTTCTTGCAAAAATTGATGAAATGATTTGATGAGAAATCATGATGTTGTGATTTGAAGGCAATACTATTCAAAATCACATCCAACTATTCAAATCAGCACAAAATCTTATTTTGATAATTTTTACTCGTCCCGGTTCCATTAATTTCTTAATCGTAAAAACCGATCGTATTTTACTTCGTCAATCCCCCCCGGGAAGATTTTTTATCGAAAGAAATTATTTCTAAAATCATGGAATTAGTTAAGAATTGAGTTGTAAAAATTAAAATTTTATTTTACGTAAAGAAAATTATTTTTCGGGTCAGTAAAGTTTTACTGAGAGTGAAAAACTCAGACTAGAAACGTCTGAAATTTTCTACCGAAAACTCAACTGAACTTTTATGAAATAAAATAAATTATAAGGAATGAAATTTGGTTTATTAAAATAATTCTTCATAAGTTATAATAATAAACACTCCATTATCTACTTAAACACAGATTATAACAAGCTGAAAAATCGGGGTGTTACACTAATTTTAAGGTATTCAAGGTCACCTCATGATAAATCTGGGCTTGGTTATGACAAATAGAAGCATGAAGCATCTCATAAATAGTCAAAATCACACACACATAATAGAGCTTCAAAAGCTCAAACACAATATGTTAAGTCTAAATCAAGCTCGTCCAACACTTACTGTAAAGTATGTGGAAAAGTTGGTCATATAACATCTAGATGCATACATCACAAGCATATCAAACATGCTCGTCCAGTGACTACTAACAAAAATGACCTAATTCAATCTGGGTACCTAAAGATAAAATTGTACCTGTTGCAGACTTGCTTAACAACAGGAAAGAAACACACATCCTGGTACTTGGACAGTGGTTGCTCATGTCACATGAAGGGAGAAAGGTGTATGTTACAAGACCTCAAACATAAGTCAATTATGTGATAGTTGATAAACATCATTTTCCCTCCATTGATAATGTTCTTTTAGTTAACGGTTTAAAACACAATCTGCTAAGCATAAGTCAATTATGTGATAGTGGGTTTGCTGTTTCCTTTGATAAGAACATGTGTAATGTCAAGAAGAATGATGGATCACTCTTATTCACTTCCAAGAGGCAAAACAATCTATATAAGATTGACTTGAAGGACCTCACAAATCAAAGTGTCTCATGTCTAGTGTCCATTGAAGATGAGTGATGGATAGGGCACAAAAGGCTAGGTCATGCAAGTTTGAAATTAATTTCAAAGCTAAATAAGCATAACCTCATGATGCACTCTGTGATGCATGTCAAAAGGGAAAACAAGTCAAATGTTCTTTTGAATCTAAGAATGTTGTTAGTACCAATCGACCACTAGTGTTGCTACATATTGATCTCTTTGGTCCAACAAGGACTGCCTCTATCAGTGGTAAGAAATATGGCCTAGTCATTGTAGACGACTACACTAGATGGAACCGGCGATCCCACTGGCACACACGGGGGTTCGTTCCCTTCATTTTGAGGATGCTGCGAACATCAACACGTGGGTTATAAACCCGGGATCTCACAACGTTACTTATACCGGGCATATACATACAGTAGAGGGCACCATTGCGATGGGGCCACAGCATGAGCATAGGACGATGGAGACCATTGAGTTATCTTTACCTACGATGTGGTTTCTACTTCAGCATCCGGTGGATCATGGGGAGCTTGAGGCGCAGCCATTAGCGGAGGCAGCACCAGCACCACCTCCAGAGGAGATGATTATAGATCCAGAGGAGTTCGTTAAGGATGTGCCCGAGTACATTCCACTTGATGACGACGATGATTCACCAAACGAGGGTGCAGTCACGTCTTCATCCGATACTTCTATGGGGAGTGGCATTGACCACCATGGTCTTCCCAATGGATATCACTAGATATGGACTAGCTGTAGGTAGTTTCAATTTTTGGGGTAGTGACTTCGTCAGTCTTTCTGGCTACTGAGAGCCATGTTTTTGGGATATGGTCATAGACGATTCGCTACGTGTCTGTTATATATTTTTATTTCTTTACTTAGTTATTTTGAGAATGGCCTATTCTGATAAAGGCCCTATATAGTTATATAGTTTGTGCAAAACTGCTGATGCATCCGATATATCTATATATACATATATGGTGTGATGTTTATGTTATTGTATGATGTTGAATGTCAAGTTAAAAAAAATTATCACCATTTTTGGTTTAAAGAAGATTGTTATAAATTATGATTTTCTGAAAGTAACCAGCATAATTAAAGTTTATTTCCGCAACGTGTTACTATTTGATGACCCAGGAAGGGGTGTCGCATTTGTGGTATCAGGGCTGGTCGAGTCTTTCGGGAATGTTGGGGAATAGGTCTGTTGTGTTGATGTTGTGTGTTCTCTGGTTAGGCTTTGTTTGAAATTACTTCTTAGAAGTAATGTGTTAATACGTAATTAAGCGTTTCATTTTCTGGTTGTGGTCTAAGTGATGTGGTCTTGTAGGTCAGTTATGGAACTAGAACCAGAAGGTGGACATGGACATGGAAGAGGACGTGGACGTGGTCGTGGAAGGGGTCGTAGAGGTGGTCCCTTGGATGACCGTGGCTATGAGGACTATGATGGCAGAGTAGATTATACTGCTCAAGCAATGGATAACATTGCAGCTGCTATTCTATGCAGACGGCTGCTATGGCTGCTCAAACTCAGCAAGCGGCGGAAGGTAGAGGTCTGACTACGTTCCGACGTCAGAATCCTTCCCAGTTTCACGGGGATGCTGAACCCGAGAAAGCAAACTTATGGTTTCCTATGCAACATTCTTGCTGGTCGGAGAGGCAAAGTACTGGTGGAGAGGTGCTCGACAATTGCTGGAAGCTGATCATCAGGAAATTACTTGGGATGTGTTTAAAACCGCATTTCCGAACAAGTATTGTCCGGAGAGTGTTAGGATTGAGAAAGAGCAATAATTTATGCGCTTATACTAGCGAGATCTGACTGTGGGGGAATATGCGGCGAAGTTTGAATCACTTGCCAAATATATCCATTTTTTTCAAGAACAATTGAATGAAAGCTGGAAATGTGAGAGGTTTGAAGCTGGTCTGAGTTTCGAGATTAAAGAATCTGTGCTACCACTACAACTCAGGAATTTTCAAGCTCTAGTCGAGATGAGCAGGAAGATTGAACAGATGAGGAAGGGAAGAGATAATAGGGGGAATGCTGGAGGACCTTCTCGAACCAAGAACCAATATCAGAAAGGAAAACAAGATCAGAGGAAGCCTTATTTCCAACCACCAGGAAATAACCAGAACCCGAATCAGCAACAAAATCGTTCGAATGTTACTACAACCGGGAGTGGAGGCCAAAGGAATCAAAATCAAGGCCAAGTTAGGAAATGATTTAAGTGTGGGGATCCAAACCATATGACGGATAAGTGTTCAGTCATTGGAATCAAATGTTTCAACTGCAATCGTTGGGGACGTTTGGCTAGAGATTGCACTGCACCAAGGCGTGAATCTGCGGTCAACAATACCAGGACCAATAAACCGACGGTGAAGGGGAGAGTTTACACTATGAGCGACGTTGAAGCAACGAACTCCGATGAGCTCATACAGGGTGATTGCGACATTGACGGTAATCTCTTAACTGTACTTTACAATTTGGGTGCGACGCATTCATTTATTTCGATGGATTGTGTGAAACTATTGAAATTGAATATTTCTTCATTACCATATGATCTTATTGTTTCAACTCCAACTGCTAAGCCAGTTACTGTCAATTCTATATGCTTGAACTGTCATATTATTATTCAGGATAGAAATTTTCTTGTTGATCTAATCTACTTGCCTTTAATACAGTTAGATGTAATTTTAGGCATGGATTGGTTATCTTCTAACCATATTCTTATAGACTGTGCCCATAAAACCTTAATTTTTCCTAAGGATGAGATTTATGGGTTTTTGTCTGCTAATCAAGTAAAAGCTTCTTTGAAAGAGGAGCTCAGGGATACATGTTACTGTTTTCCTTAGACGTTAAGAATGAGTTAGACTTACAGTCCATACCTGTCGTCAATGAGTTTCTGGAAGTTTTTCCTGAAGATGTACTTGGACTACCTCCTGTTCGGGACATAGAGTTCACGATTGATCTGGTACCAAGCACTGGACCAATATCCAGGCACCATATCGTATTTCGCCATCAGAGCTAGAGGACTTGAAAGTGAAATTGGTGGAACTGGTGAGGAAGGAATTTATTAGACCCAGTGTGTCACCGTGTGGAGCTCCAGTTTTGCTGGTACGAAAGAAATACGGGACTTCTCGTTTATGTGTAGATTTCTGTCAGTTCAACAAATTGACGATCAAGAACAAGTATCCGCTTCCGAGGATATATGACTTAATGGATCAGTTACGTGGAACGTCGGTTTTCTCAAAGATAGATTTGCAATCGGGTTATCATCAAATTCGTGTGAAGAAAGAAGATATCCCGAAAACAGCGTTTCGTACACGCTAAGGGCATTATGAGTATCTTTTGATGCCGTTCGGAGTGACGAATGCTCCTGCTAGATTCATGGATTACATGAATAGGATTTTTGGTCCTTATATCTAGATCAGTTTGTCGTTGTCTTTATAGACGACATTCTAATTTATTCTCCTACTGAAGAAAAGCATGTTGAACATCTCAGTATGGTTCTTCAAATTTTAAAGTAGAAATAGTTATACGCAAAACCTGAAAAGTGTGAATTTTGGTTAGACCAAGTTCAATTTTTAGGACACGTTATATTGAATGAAGGAATTGTGGTGGATCCGTCAAAAGTTGAAGCTATTTTACAATGGGAAAGACCAAAGACGGTAACAGAAATCCGTAGTTTCGTGGGTTTAGTTGGATACTATAAGAGATTCATCGAGGGATTTTCCAAAGTAGTAGGACCTCCTACCCAATTAACACGGAAAGACCAAGCATTACATGGACTGAAGGAGTTAAAGAGAAGGTTGACTACGTCACCTGTGTTAGTATTACCTGATCCTAAGGAGCCTTTCGAGGTATACTGTGATGCTACGCATCAGGGATTAGGTTGTGTACTAATTCAAAATCGGAAAGTTGTACGTAGCTTATGCTTCAAGGCAATTGAAGATTCACGAGAGGAATTACCCTACTCATGACTTATAGTAAGCAGCGTTGTTTTTTTGCGTTAAAAATCTAGAGACATTATCTGTATGGATCGGCGTTTAACTTTTTCAATGATCATAAAAGTTTAAAATACCTTTTTGATCAAAAAGAGCTCAACATGCGGCAAAGACGCTGGTTGGAATTTTTGAAGGATTACGATTTTCAACTACAGTATCATCCTGGGAAAGTAAATGTAGTAGCGGATGCCTTGAGTAGAAAGTCTATGCATGTATCTACAATGATGGTTAAGGAACAAGAATTGTTAGAACAATTCTGAGATATGATGTTAATAGTTAAGACGTCACCAGGAAAGCTTTGGTTATGTATGATTACTGTTTCCAATCAATTGATGGAACAAATACGAGAGAAACAAGAGAGTGATCACTACCTACAAGGAGAAAGGGAATTAGTACAAAAAGGAGCAGTATCGGAATTCAAAGAAGGAACAGATGGAATTATAAGGTTCCGTGAAAGGATTTGTGTACCTGACGATGCTGAACTTGGAAAGTTATTTTGGAGGAAGTTCACAAGAGTAAATTGAGTTTACATCCGGGAGCTACCAAGATGTATCAAGATCTAAAGCAGTTATACTGGTGGCACGTGATGAAGAGAGACGTAATGGAATATGTAGCTTCATGTTTAGTCTATCAGAAGGCTAAAATTGAACATCAAAGACCAGCAGGAATGCTACAATATTTGGACATTCTAGAATGAAAATGAGATGGTATTGCGATGGATTTTGTAACAAGTTTGCCAAGAACTCGAAAGGGGTATGATACCATATGGGTAATAATTGATCGACTAACCAAGTTGTCTCACTTTGCCCATCAACGTAAAGTATTCAATGGAGAGATTAACTCAATTATACATTGGAGAAATTGTCAGATTACATGGTGTACCTTCAACTATTATTTCAGATCGTGATCCGAGATTTACGTCAAGATTTTGGTAAAGTTTACAAGAGCCGCTGGGAACGAAACTCAGATTGAGTTCGGCTTATCATCTGCAAATGGATGGACAATCAGAGAGGACAATCCAATCACTGGAGAACTTGTTGAGAGCGTGTGTGTTGGAGCATACTAGGAATTGGGATGAATTTCTGCCGTTGATAGAATTCACCTACAATAACAGTTTCCACTCAAGCATATAGAGAGGACAATCCAGTCACTGGAGGACTTGTTGAGAGCATGTGTGTTGGAGCATACTGGGAGTTGGGATGAATTTCTGCCGTTGATAGAATTCACCTACAATAACCATTTCCACTCAAGCATAGGAATGACACCCTATGAAGCTTTATATGGTCGATGATGCAAAACACATTTATGTTGGTACCAAGATGGTGGAAGTCTATTGTTAGGACCAGTTATCATGAAACAGACAACGAAAAAGGTAAAGATGATTCAGGAGAAAATGCGGACAACTCAAAGTAGAAAGAAAAGTTATGAAGACAAAAGGCAACGACCTCTTGAGTTTGAGGAAGGCGATCATGTGTTTTTGAGAGTCACGCCTACGACTGGGGTTGGCAGGTTAATTAAACCCAGAAAACTCACGCCTAAATTCATTGGACCTTACCAAATTTTCCGTCGTGTGGGTCCAGTAGCCTATAAAATTTCTTTGCCACCATTTCTCTCCAAACTTCATGATGTTTTCCATGTTTCACAACTGAGGAAATATATTCCTGATCCATCTCATATAATCGAACCCGATGTAGTACAATTAAAAGAGAACTTGTCTTATGAGACTACACCTGTACTAATCGCGGACAAGACGATTAAGCAGCTCAGGGGTAAACAAATTTCCTTAGTCAAGGTTATTTGAGATAATACAACTAGAGAAGCAACGTGGGAAGTTGAGGACAAAATGAGATTACAATATCCTGATATTTTTACAGGTATGTAATTTCAAGGACGAATTTTTTTTTAGTGATGTAGTATTGTAACACCCGGTTTTTTACTGTTTACTGTTTTTATATCAGTAAAATAAACAGAAATGTTTATATTTTTATTTTAAAAATTTAGAAAATGATTTTGAATAAACCAAGATCATATCTATACTGTACTTTACCATAGAGAGTTACAATTTAATTTTGGGTCGAAAATTCAGACGAAACTCGGTCTGCGATTTAATGACAGTAAAAATTTTACTGCTTAAATGACCTAATTTGACTCGTGAACGAAATACTTAAGGTTTTTATGAAGTTTACAACATTTTAGGCTATTTTAAAATTTTCACTTAAAAAGTGAAATAATATATATTATGCGGGTGTTATACGAAATCGGGCGAACGACGGAGCTCAATACGGGATTTCCGGGACCCGCTAACGGATAAAAGGCTAGTCATTCATGATGACTCACAAGGGGTGAGTCATATAGATGACTCCCCCTGGTAACGATGGCTTTTAGGAGGATTTTACTATTATGTCCTTTAAGTTGATTTTATTCACAAATTTGTCATTGTACAAAATTACCATTTTGTCCCTAGAAGTTTAAGCTTTGGACTATTCTAACCCTAGACTCCCACAGCCCAAACCCCTTCATGAGAGCCCATTTAACTTCTATAAAAGGCAAGGATCATCATCTTCATCAAGTTTCACCATTTTCCATTAAAAAGCTTAAGTTTCCATAGCTTAAATTTGTGAAGGAAGTGATCTTTTGCCCATTTCTCATTTCTAAGAGGTATATCATGCTCTTCTCCCTTGATTATCATCATGTTCTTCAAGTAAATTTTTGTTTGGAAGCCTTGATCAATATGATGCATCTTAGGGTTTCTAACTTCAAAATTTCATAGAAAATCATAGGAAAATCCAATGAGCATGAAACCAATTTCTATGATCCTATTATCATCCCTATATTCTAGATCTAAGAGGATGTATTAAACTAAAATTTCTTGTCATTTGAACTCAACAAGGCCGAACCCTAGATGTTGATGGGGGAGGACCTTTGTTCATTTTTTTTAGCCAATATTGTTTGATTCAATCTTATAGCTTATATATGTATTGAATCCATGCTTGTTAAATGGCCGAAATTCATTTTTTAAAGGGTTGGAATATTTGATTTCAATCTTTGTATAATAATCATTGTTTTAGGGTATTGGGTGATTGAGAATCACTAATCCAAAAGCTTAGGAATTTTAGAAATTTTTATCTCTAAGATCACACCAAGGCCAAAACCAATATGTAGGTAATTAGGTGTTTTTAAATTTTTTGTTTGATGATTTGTTGTGTGTTGTTGAAGGATAAGCTAGTTTATCGAGATACGCAGTGTTACCGTCTCGTGGATTTACAGTAAATCTTATATAGGAGGAATATTGTCTAAAGGTAAGGAGATTACCCGAGGGGTTTTTCCTAGTAGCCATGTGTAATTGTTTGTGGTCTGTATTAATTATTGGGTGTATGTAATTTTTATGTAGTTAGTATTATTTGCATAGTAATTATCTGCATTTAATTGTTTAATTATCTACATTTAATTATTGTTATATTTTGTGGCATGTCTTTAATTACTATTTGCTATATTATTGGCATGATTGTTATTGATGATTGGTTGTGGATTGAAAAGCCCGACAGTGGTTAATGCTCAATTAAATACGAGGTTAAAAGCATTAGAAAGTTTTTTATAAAATCATGAGTTTAATTTAGTAGAAAATAGTAATCTATTATTACTTAATTAGTGAAAAATGGATAATAGTGAAAAATAATAATTTTAATGATTTAACAGAGAAAGAGTGTTTTAAGAGTTATAGTGAGGATGTAACCGTGAAAATATTTTTTCTGTGCTAATTTATATGTAAGAAATTTCTAAATATTAGAAAATGTTATTTTAAGAAAATAAGTTTCAGAAATAATTTTATTATGGCGTGGGAAAAAATATTTTACTAGAAAAGTCATGTTTTGACTTAAAAATGTTTTTAAAACGTCAAATGTCGGACAATTCCGAGAATATTTAGAGAAGTATTATTAAAAGCGGTAATATTAGTTAAAACAGAGAATTTGTCCCAAAGCAATATTTTCAGGTTCAAAATATTGTTTTTTTTAAAAGAAAATGAGTTTTAAGGGATTTTGACGATTTTATAAAACGAATTCCAACGTAAAAGGATTTTCTGTAAGCAATGGTGTTATTTCTGACAACTTAGATAAGTTGAGGAAATTTTGTTTTGTTTTCTTTGGTGTTTCATAGAACGAAAATGGTTTTAAAGATGAAAAACAGACCTAGCTGCCGAGGCGTCGGGATCTAGGGTTCTATGGTATGGACTAGGGGTCCAAAAATGTGAAGTTATGGACTAGATGTCCTATAAAATGGGTATTGATTTTTGTGTGCTAGAATCTACGTATCTAATACTGGTGCATCGGTCTAGATTACGTGATTTGCACAATTTTTACTTGGAGTCAGTTATTTTTGGAATGATGGATTAAACATAAATGTTTAAAATGGTGAATTGGTCGTGAGACCTTTAGCTCCGACAAGGAAAGAATGAACACAAAGAAAATGACGTGAACAAAACGTTTTACATGCATTTTTGGGCAGACGTGCCTTTGCACAGGACTTGAATGCTTGATTGCAAGTATTCATGACTTTTGCATCACTGTGCCTTGATGGACATATGACCACGAAACCGTATACTATAAATAGTATTCAGTGCACCTCGTTTTGGACAGTGATAAGGTTAATTTCTGCCTTATATGTCAACGATTCTGCCTTATTTGGCAACGAGAGCCTGATCAGCTCATTTATTTGGTGGTTGAAGCTCCGGAGATTAGGTATCAAAGTTAGTTGATAAATATTGAAGTGTCATTGTTTTTCAAACGGCGACTGTTGGGTATGAAACCCTTTGATAAATAAATTGTGTACTGTTGAATATACATGTTAAATGTTATTTGAGACTCGTGCATGTGGTTATCGTTTTAAAATCCATATATTGGTTCTCACCCTTGCATGTTTTATTGTTGGTCTCTCTTCTGTATGGGTATATTACTATTTGAGTATAGATGGATCCGGTGATCCCACTTCCGCACACGGGGGTTCGTTCCCTTCATTTTGAGGATGCTGCGAACATCAACGTGTGGGTTATAAACCCGGGAGCTCACAGCGTTACTTATACCGGGCATATACATACATTAGAAGGCACCATTGTGATAGGGCCACAGCGTGAGCACAGGACGATGGAGACCATTGAGGTATCTTTACCTCCGATGTGGTTTCTACTTCAGCATCTTGTGGATCATGGGGAGCTTGAGGCGCAGTCGTTAGCAGAGGCAGCACCAGCACCACCTCCAGAGGAGATGATTATTGATCTGGAGGAGTTCGTTTAGGATGTGCCCGAGTACATTACTTTTGATGACAGCGATGATTCGCCAGACGAAGGTGGAGTCACGTCTTCATCCGATACTTCTACGGGGAGTGGGATTGACCACCATGGTCTTCCCAATGGGTATCACTAGATGTGGACCAGCTGTAGGTAGTTTCCATTTTCGGGTAGTGACTTCACAAGTCTTTCTGGCTACTGAGAGCCATGTTTTTGTGATATGGTCATAGACGATTCGCTACGTGTATGTTATATATTTTAATTTCTTTACTTAGTTATTTTGATAATGGCCGGTTCTGATAAAGGCCCTGTATAGTTTATGTTATTGTATGATGTTGAATGTCAAGTTAAAAAAAAATTATCACCATTTTTGGTATTAAGAAGAGTGTTGTAAATTATGATTTTCCGAAAGTAACCAGCATAATTAAAGTTTATTTCCGCAACGTGTTACTATGTGATGACCCAAGAATGGGTGTCGCATGTTCTATGTAGCAAGTCTCTCTATGAGTGTCTTCACCACACTCCTCCATATTACAGTTCCTTTAAGGTTTTTTGTTATTTTGTTCTTCTTCAACCTAATGAGTACACTAAACTTGAACCTCATTCATGTCTCTATTGTTTTCTTAGGTTGGTACTAAACATATATAAGGGTTATCATGTTACGGATTCCGTCTATCAACACATTCGCATCTCCCACCATGTTGTCTTTTGGGAATACACCATATTCACCTCCCTCTCTCTCTGTTTAAGTTGACCCCTTCCACCTTGACACCTCTATTTACTAACCCTTCTACTGATATTTCTCCTAGTGAATTTGTTGCATGTACTTTTAGTGAGCTCAAAAACCCTCTAAAGTCTCAACCATTCCCGATGAAGCAGTTCTAGCCAATGATCCTGCTTCTTGTGCTAGTACTCTTCCTCTCCCTAAGCCTCTCATCCAAGCAATAACTCAACCTACATATCTTCATAATTATCATTTGTTTCTCCACTATACTTTCTTTTCATGGACTACAGTCCTATTAAGAAGCTTCCACGAATCCTAAGTTGCAGTAGACTATTCAATAGGAGTTATAGGTTTTGGAAAACACATATGTTTCAAACATTGTTGATCCCCCTGCTTGTAAGGAAATTGTGGATCGTGAACTGGCACATGATATCAAGACACAATTTGAAAGTTTTATTGAAAAGCGCATATATTTGTTAATTACGTAGGAATCACTACTAGAAAATTGTTATTTTCGGACGGATTCACGGAAGGATTTTAGATGGAATTTGGACACTTTTCCCACGGATTTTGGACAGACAATTAATTTCGGACGGATTTCAGACGGAACATCCCCCGTCCGAAAAATCCCCGTTGCAAATTAAAAATTATGTCCGAAATTCCGTCCGAAATTAGTTCTAGACAAATTTCGGACAAACACAAGAATCTGAATTTTGGTTATATTGGATTAATTTCTGACGAATTTCAGACGGATTCAATATTGCTATTCATGCAAATTCTGGACGGATTTCAGATGAATGTTATGATATTATTTTGGACAGATTTCCCACGGATTAGATAATCATATTTAAATAATAATTTTTGATAAACAAATCATGTTTGTTAATAAAAAAGGGCCAAACTTAAATAATTATGCATACCAAATTAGGTACCTGGACTTGGAATCTAATATAATATAATAAAAATTAATTATTATTAAGATACCACTATAGACAAGTATCAAGCTTCAAATAAACAAAAACACAAAGTATCTTGAAATACAAGAATGATATATTAAGATTCAAAGCATTAAAATATCATTACAAACATCAAAGACATAAATTTATTCCTCATTGTTACTTTGATCACTAAACTCTTCATCTTCATCTAGCACATCATCCATCATTTCCTCCTCATCATCATATCATCGTCGTTGTCATCTAATAATCGTCGTCATTGATTAATTCATGGCCACCATCATAAACGAGATGGATGTTACTATAATCAAATAAAAGATAGTGAGTCCTTCCGAGAAAGGCTTCATCACACTATAACAAGATAATAGACATTATAACTAATTTAAATAACAAGATAGAAATATGGATATTCAAACCATTTGGCTTGTACTCACATAATGGACACCATCACATTAAGATACTCTCTACTTTGAAACATGCTCGCTAAATATGGTGTGGATAAATAGACCGTGGATAACCCTTGGTATAGGATTTCCAGCACCAGACAAATTAAAGCCATCTTCACATCTACTAATATAGTGTGATGTGGTTCACTCCCCACTTATCTCTTGTTGACAAGGGAAGATCATTTCATTGGTGCTTCAACAATCAGCTTCTTTCTGAGCTAAGCAACACAAAGCTAAACTCCAACTCGACGTTCCAGTTTCCTCTAAATAGTTCTTGTCAACTCCTGAAACATGTGAAACCTGCTTCCCCAAGCAAACACAAACACTTTAACATCCCAGAGGGGGAGTCCAAGCATTTTCAACAACCAGACAATTCAAACAACTAGCTACTCATCATCAAACGCTCACTTTAAGTTGATTTAAATACTTAATTTCTCAAAATAGGGTCACATTCAACAGAAATCAGATTTGGGAAAAATAGTGCTCATCACCACAAATTGGGGAAAATGAGATTTTATCATAAGATTATAAAATCAGTTTGGTAAACATAAATTGACAGTCCCAATTGCATGTATATCACGAAACACTCTTTACTAAAGTCAGAGCTGATCATACAATGAGCTATTACTTCAAATCGAACATGGCAATAGCTGATACACTCTTCCCAAATTCACAAGTTGAAATGGCAGAATAAACTAATCTACCTAAAAACTTACTAAAATGAAATGAAAAAAAACTGGCTTATTTATGTTGATAATGAAGAAGCATCATGATTACATGCCTAATAGCTATACAGGGGGAATAAACTAATCACAAACCCGTTACAATAAAATAAAAAAAATCATATCTCAGTTTACCAACATATTTGTTGTTGGTCCAAAAAAAATCATCTGCAGACAAAGATATGACAAACTCTGTCACTGTTGCTTCTTATCCATTTGGCAGCTAATAGCAATTTATCACTATGAATACAAAGCCAGTAGCTGCAAAATTTCTTCTGCCAAGATAACTCTTCATTAAACATTGCAAACATAAGTGATAGTGGATTTAATGCATATCAAGATCCTGCATTCGTCTAAAGTCATTAAAATAGGGGAGACTTTCATAACAACCACAGATCATAAGAAGCGCAGTTAGCACCAACTACATACCATGATTAATTTTTCTATTAACTGATAAAGAGCAACTACTAACAAATTTTTCTATTAACTCTCACCATGAAATGGTGGTGCCATGTAGCTTAACTAAGATCCTGACAAAATAGGAACTAATTGTCAAAACAAAAACATTACATTTCATCATACCTACAACCAGTACATGCTTTTTTTCACAATATCAGTAATTGATTCAAAAAACTGAGAAAATTAAAAATAAAGGAAACCTGATTGCATTAAAACTCATTTCGCTTAACAGGAAAAGAAAGGAAATTGACAAAATAAAAAAAGGTTCCAAACGTTGAATTGATAACTCATTTATCCCAAGAGGAAAGGGCACAATAATTGAATCACTATATATGCACATGTTTGAGTGCTATCTTGCATATATTTTACCTTGAGATCACTTGATATAGCATTGAATGCTCCTTCCCATTTGATTTCATGTGTTTTAGTCTCTGTAACACTAATCAAGTTAATCACAGACAGACTCGTCCTATAAAAGGAATTAAGGAGTAATAAAGAAAGATTGAAGGAATTCATTTAAGTGACAATTAGAGAGGTTTTGAGGGATTATATTGTCACCTTGAATCCTCATGAAAAAGAGATGATATTGAAATCTAGCTCTTTTCTCGACGTCCTAGCTATGTCTTTGTTTCTTTTCCTAGTTATAGTCTCATCAGTAACAGCGTTTAAATTAACTCCTCTCTTTCCACCTTCTTGTACAGTTTCGACCAACATAAAGAAAAAGGCATCGCATATTAATTCAACAAACAGTCCAATAATTAATGACATACCAATAACTACTTATTCTATAATTAAGGAAATTTGCAGATTAACCCTTAACAGAGGCAAGAACTGAGATTTAGATGAAATCTGGGGTTAGGATTTTAGAATGAGATTAGGAAAAAATGAAATTGAAAAGAAATTTAAGAAATCGACATGGGGGATTTGAAATTGACATATCCACTTTATAAGCAACACCATCAATTTGGACAACTAGATTCCAAATTAATAGTTAGGGTTTTAAATTGGGAATTTAGGGTTTGAGGAAAAATGGAAGGGAAGAAGAGACATAAATTAACTTACCCAAGATAAAGAGGAGGGAACGTGGTGGTTGTTGAAGATCTGGCGTGGCGGCGGTTGGCGGCACAACGACTCCGGCGCGACAGTGACACAATGAAGAACTGAGCTGACAGAAACGTGTGGGGTGAGCTTTTCCTCTCTAGAAGCTTACACGACTGTCTGGGATCTTGGACAGCGCCAGAAACGGAGGTCCTGTGACGGCAGCGATGGTGGCGCGTTTGAGGACGCGGCGGAGCTCCGTTTCATGTGACAACCCACAACCAAAAGAAGAATAAGACTCAGACAAGAAAGGGAAGGTGAAACCGAACGAAAGTGGTGGAAAACCACCATGAGGCGACGGCGAACTTGACTCACTGTGACGGAGCGCGTTTCCGCGTGGCTGAGGAACGAACCAGGCATAACAGGGACGCGGGTTGGAGCTGGGCAGACAGGACGCGGTGGTTGAACAGCTCCGACGGCGGTGCATGCGACACGACGGCACAGAGCTGGGCTTGCAGGGGCTGGGTGGCGATTCTGGTCAAGAGAGAGAATAAAGAAGTTTGGGTTGTAGAGGAAGAAGAAGATTGAGCAGCAGAAATATGAAAGAAAAGAGTGGGGGTGTGCATGAGAAAAGGAGGGGTGCGACTAGCAATTTAATAAAAATCAATTTTTAATAAAATGTTATAAAAAATGATAAATCCATTTGAAATCTGTCTCAAATTTTCGGACAGATATCAGACGGATGGTTAAAAAGACCCAAGATAAAAAAAATGAAACCGATCAAATGCGAAATCCGTCCGAAATGTTCATAAAATTTCATACGAAACATTTCGTCCTCAAAATTACCTGTCTCGAAAATCCAAGTTTTCTAGTAAATCCGTGTGAAATCTGTCTCAAATTTTCGGACAGATTTCAGACGGATGGTTAAAAAGACCCAAGATAAAAAAAAAGAAACCGATCCGTACGAAATCCGTCCGAAATGTTCATAAAATTTCATATAGAAACATTTCCGTCCGAAAATTCTGTCTGAAAATCCAAGTTTTCCAGTAAATCCGTGTGAAATCTGTCTCAAATTTTCGGACAGATTTCAGACGGATGGTTAAAAAGACCCAAGATAAAAAAAAAATATGAATCAATCCGTGCGAAATCCGTGGGAAATATTTTGGCGCGTTATTGGAGCGAAAGTTTCGGACAAAGTAGAGACGGATTTGAGACGGAATCTCATTGAAAATTACATTCGTCTCAAATCCGTCCGAAATGTTCATAAAATTTCATATGGAAACATTTCCGTCCGAAAATTCTGTCTGAAAATCCAAATTTTCTAGTAGTGAATATGGTATTGATTATAGGAGACTTTTGCTCTAGTAGCTCACATGACCTTTGTTGGCACTCTCAAATCTGATTTTGAAGAGGAAGTCTATAATCGCCCACCTCTTGATTATACTTGTTCACCTATCATGTGTGTATCCATCGATTTTTCTTTTTACTTGTTGAAGTAACTACATTTTTTTTTTCTTTTGCATATGTTTTGGTTTATGTCTCCCGTTGTTTTGTTTTCTTTGATTTTCTTCATTTCTTTTTATCAATAAATTTATGGTGACATAGGATTGCTTAAAAAAAAAATCGTTTGAGTCATATGTTAGTATTTGCCTCAATCTGGTTACTGGCTTGCTGGCTCAATCTTGAAAGGATGACCAGCATCATTGCACAACCTGATAGTTTCACTAGGAGATTTTGGAATAGTTGCATTTCAATTGATTGAGCTATGAGACTATCTGAGTAACCCAAGAGTTACAAGTTAAGACTATGACAATTGCATAGAGGTGTTTTAATTGTCTTAGTAAGATAATCTAGATCTATAAGACAACAGTTAAGAATGAGAATCTGATCAGAATGGGCACAATATTAAGAATTGATGCAATTATATTAGAAGTATAGTTTATTTTGATAATATTAGAATGCTTGCTTAATTATAAAGAAAACTTTGATGCAATTGTCTGTGCAGCATCAACAATGCATATTGATAGCTTTAGTTTGTTTATGTTAAGAACTTAAAAGAGAACTACAGACAATTAAGGAAAGTCTTATGAATCATCTCACATTGTAAAACTCTTGAGCAAATGTGGGAATGTAGGCAATCAGTGAAACAATTTTCTTCATTATTGTTAACTTGCATCCTTATTAGCATCTTCTTCAATAATGAGATTAACAGATGTATATGTGTGTATATGCACACCCCTGTTTGAAGTTCTTTATAAATTATTTATGGTTTTGGGTATACTAGAAAGAAATTTCCAATCGTAACATTTTTCGATGTTTCAGAATTTATTTTATCATTCATATCAAGGTCCAAGACTTTAAGGATTTACCTGTCAAGACTCGAGAGAGATGATTGATTGGTTTACACTGATTGCTTTGAAGTTATGTCCAATTTTAGCTATTTGCAGGGGTTTTCCACTTGAAGCCATGTTCCATATCTGATTTGTTCTTTCCTCAACCTTGCATATATGAATTTAAAGTTTTCATTTTGTGCAGATATAAAAATTTAGGATATATCTCAGCGAGAAGAAGCTCAAGAACAAAATGCATTGGGATTTGGAACTAATATGTGATGCATTTTGTAATTGTTATAGAATTATTGGTGTTACTAACATGACACAATCTTTGTTTCCATCCATAACGTATATAGACACCAGTCAACATTTACTGGACCAGACCTTTGCTGGTCAAGTCCTACATTTATCATGATTCATGATATAAAAATATTAAAAAGGATTTGAAAGTTTCTTTGGAAGGAAAATGCTCTCGGCCTTGGCTTTGTCTGGTAGTTAAAAACGCCATGTTACCTCTGATGATGTATTTAGTTAAATTCATAATTTTTGGTTAATTATGTTTTGGTAAAAAAAATCTTGAAATTTTTAGATTGTAGTGTTTTGACACAGATCTAGTTTGGATTTCACACTGTCATTGAAACATCAATGTTATTATGAAGGTTAAAGAATCTTCTATTCAACTCTATTCAACTCTAAATATTACTTGTTGAATTCATAAAGCTTTAAAATATTAAACGACTCTATATAATATAATCTTTTCTAAAAGTGTATGTTTTAATGAATTAGAAAAAGCTTTATATTTGAAGTCTATTGGTTTGTTCTTTCTCAAACCAAGTTTTAATGAACTAGAAAAAGATTTATATTTAAAGTCTATTGCTTTATAATTAATATTGCATAAAACCACTAGTGCTTTTTACGTCAATTAAAATTGATTTTATACGTCAGAATTTTCTGACGTTAATACAACTGACGTTAATAGTTAATATTTTAACGTCAGTTGTTTAAACAACCAACGTTAAATATAAAACTATTAACTCCAGTTCTTTAACACAACGGCGCGTTAATGTTGTTCAAACTAACGTCAGTTGTGTTAAAGAACTGACGTTAAAGGTTTTATTTTTAACGTCAGTTTCATAATACAACTGACGTTAATAGTCTACTGTATATTTTATAAAATACTATTAATGTCGGTTGTTTGATACAACTGACGTTAATATATATATATATATATATATATATATATATATATATATATTTTAAATTCAGTTTTAAAATATCACTCCCTCGCCTATCCTCGCATTCAAGTAAATATCCCAAGAATGAGAATATCACACACATTACAGAATTGCAAACACTACCCTTAAATTTCAATATTAACAAAAAGAAAAGAAATATACAAAGGAACAATGGGGGGACTTAAAACCAAAACCCATGTATAGGAAAAACATAACTATCTACAAGTATATATATATATATATATATATATATATAAATTTTAGTCTCTAAATGTCTAAAAACTAAACTACCAATCTAAGTATAGATACATACATATATATATATATATATATATATATATATATATATATATATATATACATGTTATTAATTAGTTTCTAAAGTCTAACAAAAAAACTATTCATCCAAGTATTGAGGAGGTATCTTGTCAATTCATTTTTCAGCCGCATACTTGAAGAAGAATTCTGCTAAGCGCATCCTCAAGTCTCTAAACTCATCTTTTTGAAGAGGCGATTGGCTTGAAAGTCTTATGAGAATACCCATCAACTATATCAACACCTTCCACCCACAGCGTTTTCAAGTCTTCAATCAAGGGACTTAGATAAACATCTAAGTCATTTCCCGGTTGCTTTGGGCCCGAAATCATCATAGACAACATCATGTATTTGCGCTTCATGCACAACCAAGGGGGCAGGTTGTAAATTATCAACAGAACAGGTCATGAACTATGAATACTACTCATGTTACCATAAGGATTCATTCCATCCGTAGCAAGTCCAAGCCTTAGGTTTCTTGGCTCATCGGCGAAATCCGGAAACATAGTATCAATATTCTTCCATTGCATAGAATCAGCAGGATGACGAACCTTTCCATCACGTTTCCTCTCATCATTATGCCATCTAAGATTCTTCGCATCTTTCGCATTGGCAAACAATCGCTCGAACCTTGGAATTATTGGAAGATACCACAACACCTTCGCAGGAGGACCCTTTTTTCTCACATCATCAAGATCATCATCATCATCACCACACTTCACTTTGTATCGTGATAACCCACATTTGGGGCAATCGTGATTGTCTTCAGGAACACCGGTGTACAATATGCAATCATTGGGGCATGCGTGTATCTTCTTATACTTCATACCCATCGGACACAATACCTTTTTGGCCTCATAGTTACGGTCAGGCAATGTGTTGTCATACGGAAGCAAGTCTTTCAACACTTCAAGCAATTCCGTGAAGCTTCTATCGGTCCAACCATGTCTCGCCTTCACACAAACCAATTTTAGCACCGCCGACAACCGCGTATGAGTAGTACACCCTGGATATAAAGCTTATCCGCATCACCGCACAACCTATCATACACATGAGCTCGATGAAAAGATTCGTGTCCAATATCACGGATCATGTCCTCTGCTCGATCATCCTCCATATCTACGTCAACGTCCTCACTTTGGGAGACACTTGCCGTACTACTCAACAACACATCACCATGCCATATCCATCTTGTATAACTCAAGCAAATCCCTTCACAAATCAAATGAGTACGTATATCCTTCCCGTACATTTCCTCGTATTCAAACACTTGACACAAGGACAACAAAACATTCCATTACTATTAGGAACATTCCTTTGAGCAAATTCTATAAATTCTCCCACCCCCTTCAAATACTCAGCACTAGTGCGCTTACAAACCATCCAACTACGATCCATAACTAGATAGGTTCTGTAGATATACAAAACATATATCCAATATAAGGACAATACGGGAGATTGAAAACTAGTTTTTGAAGATTGCCAAGCAAATTGCAAGGGCCCACATGACAGATTTGAATCCAAATCAATTTAGATTATTATGATTAAAAGATAATTCAATTGGCATTGAGATAAAAGATTGGATCCAAATTAATCAATTTGGATTTGGATAATGATTGCCTATAACAACAATAAGGATATGATAAGATTTGGCAATTAATTTGGAGATATTGATTTTGATATGAAGATTTAAAATGCTCATGACCAATTATGATGGAGCTTGCATGAAGATGGAGTTTGAAAAAGTAAGGAAACTAAGCCAAACAGAGCCCATCACGGCCTAGCCGTGATGACCATCACGGCCATGATCGAGTAGAGCTTAAAAGAAAAAAATGGAAAAGTCAGAACTGGTCACGGCCTGGCAGTGATGTCCATCAAGGCCGTAACGTGCCAACTAAACCAGACCCTCACAAGCAGAATTGATCACGGCCTAGCCGTGATGAGCATCACGGTCGTGACAGACTAACCAACAGAGCAACATACACTCAAAACCAAAAATAGAGACATTCCAAACAACTCAAACTCACAGTTTCAAGTTTCAACTACTGAGACTACAGTTTCAACATACACTCAAAACCAAAAATAAAAAAAATGTGCCCTAAAGACTCACCAGAAATAGGTGCTCGCGTGGTGGTGGGGAGGGGAGCTCGAGTGGTGGCCAGCGTTCGATGTGGTTACTGAGAGCAGAGGGACAAGGAGAGTTAGTGCGCGGGAAGGGGAAAGAGAGATGTCAAGTTATTGCAAAGAATGAGCGGGAAAGACAGAGTTAGGGTTCAGAGTGTACCTCACGGTGGTGGCGAAGAAGCCCTCACGGTGGTTGCGGTGGAGATGAGCTCGCGATTAGGGCAGAGTGAGAGTGAGAGTGAGTAGAGACGTACAGAGCGAAGTGAAGAAGGTCGCACGGGTGTAAATGTTATAATAAAAAACCGAAAATAAAACAACATTTTACGTCAGTTGTTTAATACAACTGAAGTTAGAAGTCATTTTTTAACGCCAGCTGTATTAAACAACTGATGTTAAAAATAAATATTTTTTATTTTAAAAACACTTTTAACGTCAGTTGTTGCCAACAACTGACGTTAAAAGTGTCCAAGTTTTTGCAAAAACATTCATTTCTTTGACTACTGTGCTACTTACCCATGCACCTTGTAACTTAATCATCTTAATGAGCATTAAGTTTATAGATCAGTTTTCAAGAAAATCAGGTAGTCTCTCTTCTCTATATAAAGTATCATTCTTCTGTATCAGTCTGTATTACGCCCCCCTCTTCTTTTCCTCTATATTTCGTGTGTTTTCTATTCCTTCACAATATGCCTCTATATCATATTTAAGATTTTGTTATTTCTTCATATACCTAGACTTAAAGGTCTTTGTCTTAATGGTCAAAAAACTTCTGAGGTTGAGTTAATCACGTAACATGGATGGTAAGGTTGAGTGAATCACGTAATGTGATTCCCTCACTTTACTTCATCCCCGTCATCCCTTTCACTCCGCTTTGGCCGCAAGTGACTGTGGATTCAGATGGAGCATCAAGGAATTCAAGTGAGGGAGGAGATGCATCCATTGGAGTTTCTGAGGACAGGACATGAGAAGAAAATGATGTTGAAGCAGAAACTTTTTTATATTTTAGGGCTATGTTGCAGAAATTTTTTATCTTTTAATCATGTAATTGTAACTTATGAATCGGTTCGATGAGATACGATTTGATTATACATATATAACTTGTTTTATGTTAAGTGTTTATTTATTTTAATTTGCACAAAAATTTGTTTACTAATTCAAGCTAATTAATTAAGATTAAAAATAAACTTGTTTAAAAAAAAGTTTAGAAATAAACTGCACTATATGGAGTGATCTGTGTTAAGAGTGACAACAGAGAGATGATAAAGAAAGATAGGAATGAGAGGAATATAGGATTATTTACGTCGGTTATTTATTTAACTGAAGTAAAAATCATACTTTTAACGTCAGTTGTATAAACAATTGACGTTAAAAGTGTTAATAATTCTTGCAAATCACTTTTAACGTCAGTTCATTACACAACTGGCGCAAATAGTGATTTAATATTTACAAAACTGCCACCGCCTCATTTTTAACGTCAAACATATGGTCAACTGACGTAAAACGTTCCCGTATATTACATTATTTCCACTAGTGAACCCTTACTTTTAATTGAATCAAAGTTAGTATTGCAGTCAAAGTACACAATACAAAATATGCAACAAAAATTGGTATTTTTTTTTTTTTGACATAAACAAAAAATGGTATTGAAGTATTATTTATATCACTATTAACAATAAAATTATATTTTTGAGAATTACAATTAGAGTTATAGCTCTACAAATAGATATGAAGTAAAATTTCTTTCCTCATTGAGAACAAGAGTTATAATTTACTACATTACAACTAGCTAGAGAGTTACAATTTGTGAATTAGCATGGAAAGCCAAAACACTCAGAGAAATTATAGATACCAAATGAATACATTGTAACTAATTACTAAAATTCTACAATCTCAGTCCCTCCATAAAGCTAGGAAAAACAATTTGATATGAAGCAAATATTCTTTCATCATTGACAATTTAAACCCAACATGTGTAGAAATAGTCCAAAGTAGAAATACGTTGTTACTAAAATTCTACGATCTACTTGTATTTTTTCAAGCCCAGCATGTGTAGAAATAGTCCAAAGTAATTCAGCCTGTATGCCAACCTGATAAACTCTAGCTTGAACTTATTCCAAGGAGGGTATCGTGGCTCAATTTCAAGGCATAAGTTTCTATGCATTATAGCTTTTTCGTGACTAAAAGTATCAAATGAGTACTTCCCATGGTACCTTCCAAAGCCACTTTGGCCAACACCTCCAAATGGTAGCGCATCACATAAAAACTGCACATAGAAATAGAATGACACAATTAATAAAATAAGATTTCTTTCACATTATACTTTGCTTGATAAAAAAAGAAAGTTAAATCAAGGAAGAAAAGGATGATAAAAGCATTACTTGAATCAATGTGTCATTAAATATGACACTTCCTGAGGACGTTTCTGATTGAATCCTTCTCTTGAAAGTTTCATCTTTGGTGAAGGCATAAATGGCAAGAGGTTTTGGCCTTGAATTGATAAATTCAATGCTTTCCTGAATTTTATTCATCTATATAGATGGCAATTTAAGAGTTCAATGAGACAATGAATCAGATAAATGCTATAGTAACCCACATTTTTTACCCTTTTTCGAACACGCTCTTGATTATTGGATTAATTTCATATTTCATATGAGACCCACTAAATAGAGTAAGTCTCACATAAAATTCATATGGTACCACATGAAATTCATCCAATAACAAAGAATGTATTTAAAAAAGTGTGGATAACATTGCTCATGACATAATATACTCTGAGAATTGATAACATAAAAGGGGTTGTTGATTCTCACAGTGATTATTGGAAGCAATGGGCCAAAGATTTCTTCCATCATTATCTGTGCATCTAGTGGAGGATCTAACAAGATTGTGGGTTCGATGAACCTGAAGAGTTAACAAATTAAATTTGTGTACTAATAATCAATTCATCAAATTCCCTGCTGCTATAAATTACATTCTAAACTCAACATAACAACATAGGAGATAGGGGAAGAGACAACTATATTACAGGTTTTCTTCATCTACTGAACCACCATGAACAATGGAAGCCGCAACAAGAGGATCTTTAAGAAGATTGCGTAGTCTCTCAAAGTGATGCTTATTTACTATTCGGGAAATGACTTTTGACTCTACTGGGTTGTCACCGTAGAATCTTCTGATTATCTTCTTTAATAGTTCTATCTAGAAGAAAACCAACAACTTACCATTAGAAAATAAAATTTAAGAATAAATAAATAGCAGCTAGTTGTGATTTGTTATGAATACCAGAGCAGATGAGAACTTCTCCTCAACAAGCACGTAGTCTATTCCTATACACGCCTGTCCGCTGCAAGGTCCCCACTTCCCTCCTACGATCCTTTTGACTGCCAACTTAATGTCCACAAATGTAAAGAAAAATTTATGTAAAATTAGAACCTGAACTTGAATAAAGGGCAACCTGGTTCTATAAAGTTCTGGTTATGCACATGATCCACGAATGTGTTGGATTGGACATAATAAAAAATATGTGAATTACCTTAAAATCTGAAGGATTGGGGAGGGAATCAAGTATGGCAGGGCATTTTCCACCCAGCTCTAGAGTAACAGGAGTTAAATTCTTTGCAGCAGCAGTCATGACTATGCTTGCCACACGTGGACTTCCTGAAAATATCATACACCATGGAGAAATAATTCTAGCACCAGAGTTTTAATTTATCAATAATGATACTTGTACATCACAAATTTGACAACAAATGACACCTAATTAATGATGTTTAAACTTATGGTTAATGACATGTTGAGTTTGATTAATGGATACACCTTTGATAGATGGGTAATTCGTTAACGGACAACTTGGTTAATGATGTTCACAATCTAGGGGGTTGGACTATGGTGCACCACCCATATTTTATACCACCCACTACATCACCCATATGGTAAATTTTGAGTCAATCAAATTGTCACATAGGTTGGTCAAAATTTCAAACTTTCTAGTTGTATTATTATGTAGTCAAAATATATGAATAGAGTATATTGTAGTATAATATATATGCTTTTTTGTATTTGTAAATTTAACTCATTAAAATAATTTTTTGATTAAAAAAACTGATTATATTGCAAAATATTATTGACAATGAATATTATTTTAATTCATATTAAAATATTATTTTGCAATATAATCAGTTTTTTTAATAAAAAACATTATTTTAATATGGATTAAATTTGAGAATACAAATAGTACATATACTATACTACAATATATTGTATTCATATATTTGACTACAGTAGAAATACAACTAGAAAGTTTGAAATTTTGACCAAACCCATGTGGCAATTTGATTGGTCCAAAATTTGCCACATATGGGTGACGTAGTGGGTGGTGCAAAATATGGATGGTGCATCTTAACCCACCCCAATCTTGGTTAATAAATTTCAGTGGATGGATAATGAATTACCCAATCTTTGTGCTCCCATTAACCAAATTCAACACATCATTAACCATAATTTTGAAGATCATTAATCAGGTGTCAATTGTTGTTAAATTTATGATATCCAAATACCAGAACTGTTTGGTTTATAATTGTCTTCATAGGATTATTTTTTATTCCTGCATATTAACGAGAATATAATCAAATCACCAAGCAAAAAGAAATGAGTGTTCAGCTTCAGCCAGTCAATTTAAGTTTGATCTATACATAATAGATAGTACATACGTGAATGTTCCAAAATTTAGCAATATGTAGTTTTCTGTTATGTAAAATAATACCAGTGAAGAATATTTTGTCCCATTTTTGTAGCAGTAGTTGTTCACAGACATCTGCTCCACCCTCAATCACTTTGATGGCATTAGAGTCCAAGTAGTGAGGAATGGTATTGGCTAGAAAAGAAGAGCATGCTGGAGCTTGCTCTGAAGGTTTTATGACTACAGCATTTCCAGCAGATATTGCCCCAATTAATGGATCCAATGCCAACACTGCATAAAACAACTACTTACCTTAATATATTGTCCAACTACAATAGTAAATATAATAACATTTTAATGCGATGTTTATAACACCAACAATAATTGAAGCATTGCTGAGCTTACATTCGGGGTGCTCCTGGTGTTACATGGTATTCCTATGAGGTAGATAGTACCTTAGTTTTTGACCATTAATAGTTCCATAAGAACTAGACAGACTTTACACGCTGTACTATTTCCTTAAATTGTCCAAAAGCAAACACGATAGCTTGCTTCTAACAATATTGGTCACGATTTTGTATCAAAAATTAAGAAATCTATATGAAAAAGTCTCTAGCAAATGTATCTAGATGTGTTATATGAAGAGTGTTATCATGTCTATATTTTAGGATATCCTTATTTTATTTGTATCACCTAAATAGCTTGTATATTGACATTTGTATAATAAGTTCTATTATTTCTTCAACAAAGTTAAACATCAAGACCATATTTTTATCCCTGGTCCACACATTTGTTAATTATTTCTCTCTCTCCTCTATCATTTTGTTGTGCTAAAAATATTGTCACAAAAAGCAGTGTTGTTATAGAATATACATAAAAAAATTCACCTACAACTCTCTTCTCTACACAACTTCTTTTTCCCCTTTTCTCTTCACTTCTCTATTTTCTATGGTATCAAGAGTTTAGGTTCGTGTCTTTCTGTTTGCTGCTCTCAGTTGTCTCTTTACTGATCTCCGTGGATGTTTCATCTGCCGCTCTTCATTCTCCAATTCTCCGTATCTATCTCCGTGGAAGTTTCATTTGCAGATGTGGCTGCTCACATGGCACCAAACCCCTTTCTAAAGTTTTTTTGGTGAGACCTTTCTATTTTTTAGGTAATTTTTCATTCATTCTACTACAAAAAACACTTTTGTATATTACGATGAAGACACACAAATTTCTCAACCTATTTAAGATACTTTTAATGTTTCCAATTGTCGTCGATGTTGTCAGACACTAGGAGACTTGATTCATAATTGTCTCACACGTCCTCAAAGGCCTAACCATAGTGAGTCTCAAGACTATGTTAGTTGCTCTAAACCTATGCATATTGTTACTGCTGCCAATGAATCTCCAACCTCTCGGGCCTACTAGTGCTATCGTGTCCGTCCTTAAACATATACTTTTAAATTCTAGTAATGCCTCGATTCTGCTTGATATAATCATATAACATCTACATCTCAATCATTCTCTTTTCTTTATGTTAATAACATTGCTCCTTCTGTACATACAACCGATGGATCTCTTATCAATGTATGTTATAAGGGTTCTATCTCTTTATCAACCATTAATTTGCTTGATGCTATTTATTCCTAAATTAAATTTCAACATTATTTCTGTTGGACAATTGTACGAACAACTAAGCAACTCACATTACCTTGTCATAAAAGTACTTCTATGTTTGCTTGACATTTTGATTTTGTGAATTAAAATGTTTAGGAGTCGACTTCCACACCAACTATGGGAGGCAACAGGTACTTATTGATATTCATTGATGATTATTCACGTTTTACCTGGATATATTCAATAAAAAAATCATTCATAGCTCCCCTAAATCTACACCACCTTTACCACCATGATTAAAACTCAATTCTAAAATTTCATTAAAGTTTTTATCGTGATAATGCTTCTAAGTATCGTGACTCAACTTCTCAATTTTCTTTATGTATAAGGTACCTTATATGAGTTTTATGTCTTGGTATATCTCAACATAAAGGCTGTACCGAAATAAATTATTGTAATATCCTTGACTCTGTTTGAGCCATGCTCATTTCCTTCTCAGCACACTTGGGGTGAAGCTGCCCTTGCCACTGTCTATATAATTAATCGTCTCCCTTTCTCTGTTCTATGTAGCATGTCTCACTCTGAGTGTCTTCACCACACTCCTCCATATTACAGTTCCTTTAAGGTTTTTTGTTATGCTTGTTTTGTTCTTCTTCAACCTAATGAGTACACTAATAAACTTGAACCTCATGCACGTCTCTATTGTTTTCTTAGGTTGGTACTAAACATATATAAGGGCTATCATGTTACGAATTCCGTCTATCAACATATTCGCATCTCCCACCATGTTGTCTTTTGGGAATACACCATGTTCACCTCCCTCTCAGTTCAAGTTCACCCCTTCCACCTTGACACCTCTATTTACTAACCCTTCTACTGATATTTTTCCTAGTGAGTTTGTTGCATGTACTTCTAGTGAGCTCACAAAACCCTCTAAAGTCACAACCATTCCCGATGAAGCAGTTCTAGCCAATGATCCTGCTTCTTGTACTAGTACTCTTACTCTCCCTAAGCCTCTCATCCAAGCAATACCTCAACCTACATATCTTCATAATTATCATTGTTTCTCCACTATACTTTCTTTTCATGGACCACAGTCCTATTAAGAAGCTTCCACGAATCCTAAGTTGCAGTAGACTACTCCCACCGGTCCACAATATTAGAAACAAATGTGTCCTTTTTTTTGTCCAAAACATAAGAAACATGTATCAATTTTCACACATATTAAATGCTAATTTCCAATATTGCCCTTATTAATTACTGTCACTAATTATAGAGCATCACAATATTAATTAAAATTAGAATGGGTGTTTCTGGAAATTTATATGAGTATTAATTACAATTAACTCATTCCAATATATTTTTTTAGTCTGTGTGTTTTAGGGTTTTGTTTCTTATATTGTGGACCGAAGGGAGTATTCAATATGAGTTACAGGTTTTGGAAAACACCTATGTTTCAAACAATGTTGATCCCCCTACTTGTAAGGAAATTGTGGATCGTGAACTGGCACATGATATCAAGACACAATTTGATAGTTTTATTGAAAAGCGCATATATTTGTTAATTACGTAGGAATATGGTATTGATTATAGGAGACTTTTGCTCTAGTAGCTCACATGACCTTTGTTGGCACTCTTCTTACTATTGCAGCTACTTGGAAATAGACCTTTAATATAAGATGGGTGTCAAGAACGTATTTCTCAAATCTGAATTTGAAGAGGAAGTCTATAATCGCCCACCTCTTGATTATACTTTTTCACCAAACAAAGTATAGTCTCTAAGCTAGGCTGCTTCTAGGGTGAGCGACGTAAGAAAGTCGCTCACCGTGAATGCCATATATTTACCGTTAGATGATGCCCAAAAACAAATGGATGGATAAGATTAATGAAGGACAACCGGTTCTCTCGGTTGCTTATTGTGTAATATCGTATCCAATCCCGCCACCCGCCATCGTGAGATCCGTCCCTCCTCGTCGACATCGACAACCAGCATCCGCCCCCCCCCCCCCCCCCTCTCTCTCTCACACACTTTGCAACAGTCTATGTTTCATCTTCTATCTCCGATAGAGTACCACCTCTCCTCCACATCATCGACCTGCTGAGTCACCGTCATGGCGTCACCGTCGCACTGTCAATCGCCTCCAGGAAAGTCGCATCAAGAATATCATACACCCTTGTCAATATATTTCGGCAACTTCCTCTTCCCCACCCGTCTCCGGCACAACCTCCCTCGTCGGTCGGCTTCCGCAACCATGGATTACACAGATCTGAGGTGATATAGATGTCCACCGCCATGTATCGATCTAAACTTGGAGCCCATCGTCTCTCTCGCAGATTTGAACCCCGAGGCCATTGTCTCCCTAATTTGTTCTTTGGATATCAAGGGTTCAACCCACTGATTGAATCTGCTATTTCGATTGTTCATATGTTGCCATGACTGGTTGCATGCTAGATCTTTGGTTTTTATTCATTTTGTCAGTTTTTTAAGGGGAGGATTGTTTGGTGAAATTTGACTGAAATTTTCGTTTGTAGGAAGGCTTACTGATCATACTTGGGTTCGTTCATGACAAGAAGCAACTGCTTCGGTGCTTTTGATGCTAAGATTACAAATCTGGAGGAATAGTGGCTTCGAGGCATTTCTGATGCTGGGATCATAAATCTGGAAGTTAGGGGGCGGTGTGGTGTGGTTGTAGGAGAGCTTGCAGTAGAGAAAGATTGTGAGGGAGATGAGGAGTGAGAGGAGGATGAGTGCAAGGGACTGAAGGGAGGTGGCAAGTATGAGGATTAGTTGGTAGTGGTGATGGTGGCGGCGGAGGGGTGGCGGCGACGCCACAGAAGGAGGGGATGACGGCGGACGGGATGGCATGGTCATAGTAATGAAGGGGAAGGGCCACTTTTTTTTTTTTACCTTAGCAGGTATTTTATCATCTCTCACGGTGAGAGATTGGCCAACATCATCCACCCTAGAATTTGCCCTCTAAGTTATATGTGGTCTCAAACAAGCACCTCGTGCTTGGTTTGTAAAGTTTCATCAAACTATCAGTAAATGGTTTTTCCTCTAGTTTGTTGTCTTCATCGATCAACAAATTCTTAACTGAGTCCACTAATAAAATCCATTGGTATATATTTCTCTCTCCTCCAAATGATCACATGAGAGAAAAAATGAAAAGATTCATTCCCTATGTATACACATTTGTAAAATATATACCAAAAACTTACCCCCACAACTCTCTATTCTCTCCACAGCCCCTCTCTCTTTCTCCATTTCTCTATTTTCTACAAAGAGTATGGAAACTGATTCAAAAATGGGGTGTGGCTAAGCTACACCACTCATTATTTACACTGGTCAATGCACTACCCACATGGCGGTGTGTGCTCCAATCAATTTGCCACGCTGGTCGATCAATTTTTCAAAGTTTGGCAATGTATAGATACCATATTCAACTAGTAGGGAATCAGTTTGTTGCTGTATACCCCCTTGTATTATTTGTATTTATTACTTTTGTCCAAAAATATTAAATTTATTATATTTGTTTATACAGATTCAGATTTCTCCCATGAATCACATAGTTGTAGATCGGTCGGGACTGTTGGGTGGGGTGGGTGGGGGGGGGGGGGGGGGTGCTGGATGACGCCGGTGATAGCGTGGTGGTCGCCGTTTTCCACAGCCACTCTGAGGCGGTTGTGGCGCCACTATCTGGGGTTTCACGCACTGGGATGGGGATGGCGGTGTTTTGATGGCGTTTTGCTGTTCCGGTCTGAGGCAGATTTGTATCGGGACTGACGGTAAGGCCGTGGCGAGCGAGGGTCCGAGGAGGTTCTGGGGCAGTGCGGCTCTGAGAGTGGTTCCGTAGTTTGGGATCGTGCCGTTAACTGTTGCGATGTTGACAACGAATACCGACCTCGAGCAAGAACGCTGTCGTCGTCATGGTCTCTCTGTCCTGTGTTTTCGTTCCCGATCTCATGAGCGGCCGAAACGGGTAAGGGAGACGAGGGTTGGGTGTCGGGTTTGGTACGAGATTAGGTTTCTGTGGCTGGGGATTTAGGGTTTTCGACTTCCGAAGGTGGCAGCAACGACGGTCAGGCGGAGGTCGACGGTGAGGTGGCGACAGAACGACCACCGACGACAAGCTCTGTTAAGTGAAGCTTCTGGACCCGAAACAACGAACCACCGACGAAATGCAACAGCTGCCTGAGCTTGCTAACGCGCTGAGGAGGTTGAAGGTCGAGGAACAAGCATGAGGTTGAAGGTCGAGGAACAAGTGTTCTGCACAATAATGGTCACACTGGTGCTTTGCAAATGCAAATGCAAATGCAAATGCAGAAAAGGATTGATCTGGGGATGAAGGAAGAAGACGGGGAAGAAGGAAGAAGACGATGGGGACTTTTTAATAAATATCATTTAATTTTATTTTTAAATTATGGGGGTAAAATATAAATAACCAAAATACCAAGGACCTCCTTGCAAATACATCAGAAAGTGCCCATGTTGAATGGTTGAAAAGTCATGGTTGCCAGCTTGTCATATTCATTGGTTGTGAATCAGCCATGTGGATAGTGCATTGACCAGTGTAAATAATGAGTGGTGTAGCTTAGCCACACCCTAAAAAATGAACCTGAAAAGTAACAAGTAAATATCAACATGATAGGTTGACTAGGAGATTTCCTGACTCACTGATTGGGAAGTTCCAAGAAGAAAATATGAGAACCACGCCAAGTGGTTCCGACAACACTTCTCCTTTTGCTGGAAAGAATAGCAAAGGTATATTACTCTGCAATAACAGCCCCAACACAAAGGAAAGTTAATAGCCGATACAAGCTGTAACCAGAAAAGTGGCGAAGAAGCAGCTGAAAAACATGGTTAGAACAAGAACAAGAACAATGGTCAATGAATCATTTTATAGTCAAAACGAAAGGATGAATAATGCAATAAAAGAGTAACAATACATAATCATCAAGTTTTTTTTTGGGTACATAATAAACAATTTTTATGACCGAGTATTCTTACGTGCATGAGTGTGAGATTAACCCTCATATCAGGAGTATTAGTCAGGTAAAACCCTCGTTAAATTTAGTTCTGAATAAAGTCCGGGTAAAAAAAATTCCAACACCTCAATGCTATTGAGAATCCAGCTATTAAACTATTTTTGGGCTTGTGACTTCATATTCAAATTATATGCCATTTTCAAATTAAGCACCAATGGAAAAAAAAATGGCTAAATAAAATTTTAAAAAAAAGGAAATAGAAGAACCTACCTTTTTAGGGGCCATCCATTTCTCAACACAGGTCAAAGAGTTATTGGCTGATTTTTCGACCCCTCCAATCTACAGAACAGTAACCAACCAGTCAAGGACCCAGAATACAATTATAAGAAGGGAAATTTTATAGAAATAAAAAAAAGAAAAGGTTAAAGTATTAGTACAATATCTGCAATACAAATAAATCATCTATGCTGGAAAGTATATATGATCAGGTAAATCATCTTGCACTGTATTTTGGATACAACTACAAAAAACAATTAGTGCAGTTTAATGATCATTACCTCGTCACGGTAAGCTTCAACTGGGTGCTTCCCAAGATCTTGTTGGAGAGCCTCAAACATGGCATGTTCTTGGTCATGAACAAGGTCAAGGATAGCTTTGAGCTGGTTTTTCCTCCATGTCACACTCTTGGTCCTTCCAGTTTTGAAGTATTGCCTCAACTCTCTTATGGTCTCTTCCACTTCCCGACCAATTTCCATAGCAACTGAGAGAGATCTCTTTGTCTACCACCACTGTTGTATTGATTACTTCTTCTTTCCTCAATGCTATATTTCCGTATCTGAATGTGAATTTTATGGTTGGAACTCACTACCACCTAGATCATATTATTTTTATAATTGACTGGTATTGAAGTATAGTGATGGGTTTCAACTTGCAAACGGTACCTTCTGTGTCATAAATGCCAATGCCATGTTGGTTGAAAACACCTAACAGGCTTATCCTGAACAACGATTTTCTAAACATGCCCATACTTTATATTTAATAATAATTTGTAACATTTTTTTTGAGAGATAATAATTTGTAACATATGCCATATATACGTAAACAAAAAAAAAAACTCTGACAAAGCAGTGAACATAGTACAATTTACAGCCCCGCATTGCATTAATTGCTTTCTAATATTGTTAGTTGCAACTTGCAAGGTTGGACTTTGAACTGCAACCAACAACCAGGTAGCTGGCTGGTTGGCTGGCATCAAGTCTTGGCGGGACTAGTTAACCGTACCGGAAATTAGGGTCTAAGAGTTAGAGCATCCCATCCCATTAATCCATATTTATATTATTATTTTTTTGAGATTTTAAGTGGATTTTACTTTTATACGTCACTTGTTTTAAATTTTTCATAACTTAAGTATCTTATTTTTTTTTCACTCGATATCTTCAAAAGTTTCACTAAATAGTGATCTATTAGTGACCGAACTTCCTTATTTTTCATCAACAATTTACTTCATCAACTACCACCCGGTTCCACTTTTTTTCTTAAGTATCAGCATTTGTATATTTACCTCCCAAAATTCAATGCTTGGTGAACTCATGTCAAGCACCCATGCTTACTAAGATACGCATGATAAGCCTCTGACTTATCTAGTTTTATGACTAGATAAACTAGGGTTTATGTGCCGAATAGTCGAGTTCATTCTCGTTTTCGTCCAAATTTGCCTTGTTTCGTTCCTAAGTAAGACTTTGACTCGTTTTGTGGATTTTGTGTAGTTTTTAGCTTATTTTGGATAGAATTATGCTTTTGGTTGCTTTTTGTGTTTTCAGGTCAATAAGTGAAGCTCCGGGAGTCAAGGAAAGCCAAGAAATAGTGGAAATTGCAATTCTGGAGACACTCGCCCCGCGAGTGTATTCTCGCCTCGCGAGAGTCCCAAGACCAAGAAGAGAGACTATCACGGCATAGCCGTGATTAAGGTCACTACTGTGATGATTGGGGTTTGAAGACTCGCCCACGAATACAAGCTCGCCTCGCGAAAATCCAAAATTTGAAGCGCGCCAATGCTTAATTTCGCGTCGAGAGTAAGCTCGCCCATGAGCGGGCGAGAAAGCAATCCTTATTTAAAGGTCAGTTTGAGATCCGAATTAGGATCAAGTTGTTAGCCACTGTTTAGATCGGAATAGGAGTGCGAATCCTTGTTTCTGGAGCTGCGTCTCCCTTCTCTTTTCTTTTCTTCTTTTAGTTTATTATTATGGAGATTATTGCCGATTGTTTGTGCGTCGTCACGGGCATGAGGAACTAATCCCCTCGTCCGAGGGATCAATGAAGCCACCCATGGCGGTGTAGTGTTCTAGTGATGTATGTTTTTCTCCCTTCTCTTATGAATGTTTTCCAATTCTGTTTTGATTGCATTGATCATATGTGTTGCGTGATTAACTAGTTAACGTGTTTGAGGCCGAACGGCGAGTCGCGTTTAAGAACTTGAATTGGAATCATTAATTGAATAATGAGCACGACCATGGATTTATTTGATTAGTGCAACCATATAGGGAACAAGGTTTAATAGAATTCGAGATTAGGGTTATGAGACAGAACAAGTAATTAATCCAATCGTCGAATACGTCCTATTGAGCACGACAAAGTGGATATAGGAGAATTTGGGGGTCCCGGTTGACATTATAATTGAACTTAGGGAGGAATACATCATCACTTGGGTACTATACATGATTGGGTAGGTGGATTTGAGACCTTGGATATTTTAATTTCTGAATTTAATCACATTAGTTTTAATCTATTTGTTAATTGAAATTTTGATCATAATCTCCCTCTCTCAACCACTTTCCTCACTTGACCAAACGTATCGGATTTCCCGCGGATTAGTCGAATTGGTAGCCCAATCCCTGAGTTCGACCTCGGTGATTACTTACCGTGTTTATTTTATTACTTGCGACGACCCGGTACACTTGCCGGCGTTAACCAACAAGTTTTTGGCGCCGTTGCCGGGGATTGGCACAACCAATTTTCCTAATTTTTAGGAAATTTGATTGATTGGTTAAGTTGATTTTATTTTTTATTTTATTTTTCTGTTATTTCGTTATTATTTCTCTCTACTTCTTTGATTCCACTTGGTCTTGCCGTGTTTTTGTATGCGAGGTACCCTTTCACAAGAGGACTTGCTATTCGATTCAGAGATCACCAGGACCGAGAGGCAATTAAGAAAAAAGGCCAGAGAAAGGAAGAGGCTGGAAGCAATTAAAATAGAGATCATGGCCGAAGAAAATCCTCCTCCTCCTCCTCCTCGTTACAAGCCTCTCTTCGAGTACGATCTACCCAGCTTGGGTGATTGTGACTCTTCTATTGTGAGGGGCAACCTGAATACAGACTCCTTCAGAGTGGAAGCTTGTGTCACATTCCAGATCCGCGAGAATCAGTTTGATGGGAGTGGCAAACAGGACCCTCATAGACACATCACTCACTTCCTTGAAGCTTGTGACCTACAGAAGACAAGAGGAGTCTCACAAGATGAGTTTCGCTTGCGGCTTTTCCCTCTCTCTCTTAGGGATGTCGCTCGCGATTGGGTTGACAGCTTGGATAGGAACAAAGCATCGAACTTGGGAGCAAATGGCACAGAAGTTCCTAACCAAATATTTTCCTCCGTAGAAACCAAGCACAAGCAAGAATAGCCGTTACATCTTTCAGGCAGACAGAGGATGAAACATACAATGAAGCTTGGGAGAGGTACAATGGCTTATTGAGAAGATGCCCTTCAGCGTTCTTTGACCCCGTCTCCAAAGTTCAGCACTTCTTTAATGGGTTGAGGGGACGCTATCAGATGAACTGTGATGCCGCAGCTGGCGGTTCTTTCTCATATTTATCATTGAGGATGGATGGGCATTATTGGAAAAGATGTCATATAATGATTACAACCGTGGTAGGGAAAACTCAAGTGGAGTCGGTCTTTGGAACAATGGAAGCCATTCTAGAGCAAGTCAAATCATTGAAGATGCAAGTTGCGGCTTTGTCAGAGCACAAGAAGGCTAATGTGATACACGAGGGAATGCCTCCGGGTTGTGATAATTGTAATGGAGATCATGACACTCGGAACTGTCCATTCAACTTCCCTCGGGAACATGTGGACTCATGCCACAATTTTTATGACACTGTGCCCCGCAACGCCTATCGGAGAAAGGGCACTGAATGACTACGATCGAGAATCGAGTAGGGGGTATATGAGGAGAGACCATCCGGGTTTCGCTTGGAGTGATACTAATGGTGGTCTAGCCCGGTCAACAACATCCTCAACAGAATTGGCAACAACCTCCAGGGTCTCGAGGTCGAACATTGGAATCCAAAGGCGTAATACTCAGCAGGCTCTTCAGGGGCCTAATCAGTTGCAAATAACAGATAGTGGAAGGCAGCCTTGGGAATTGGCTTTTGAGCAGATGAATGCGGCAATGGAAAAGATGATAATCAACACAGAGACAGTGAATACGAAAGTTGACAAGTTAACAACGCATACAGGGGCGGCAATTCACAATCTAGAGACACAAATGGCCCAGCTCGCAAAGCAACTAAGTGAGCGTCTCCCAGGCACTTTCCCAGGTAATACCGAGAACAACCCCAAGGGACAATGCAATGTCATATCTACTAGAAGCGGAAGGGTGTTGGAACCTAACAGGGGTGCAACTGGTTCTCAGGATGACAAGGCCCCGGAACAACCACATGTTGAGGAAGAGCAACCAGAAAAAGAAAAGTTGGCAAGCGACAAGGCACCGGAGCAAGGGGGAAGGCTGAAACTTGTAGATGAAGAGTTCCGAAAGAAGAAGTGGGTTGAACCCCAAGACCTCCCACCTTACATGAAGGTACCGTATCCTGAAAGATTGAAGAAGCCTCAACAGGATAAGCAATTCAATAAGTTCCTTGATGTCTTCCGAAAACTTCAGATTAACATTCCATTTGCGGAAGCCTTGGAACAGATGCCATCATATGCCCGGTTTATGAAGGATCTTCTCACCAAGAAGCGGAGAATAGAGGATGAGGAAACGGTTGCTTTGACCGAGGAGTGTAGTGCCATCCTTCAGAGAAAACTCCCTCCAAAGTTGAAGGATCCCGGTTCCTTTTCGATACCATGTACCATTGGGGAGATGACTGTAGGGAAGGCATTATGTGATCTAGGGGCAAGCATCAACTTGATGCCCTCTCTATGATGAAGAGGTTGGGGATCCAAGAAGTCAAGGATACACGGATGTCGCTCCAACTGGTCGACCGCTCTATAAAATATCCTTATGGGGTGGTCGAAGACTTGTTAGTAAAGGTGGACAAGCTTATATTTCCGGCGGACTTTGTAGTGCTTGATATGGATGAAGACGCCGAGATCCCTCTCATATTGGGTAGGCCCTTCTTGGCCACTGGGGGTGCCTTGATAGATGTGCGACAAGGGAAACTCACTCTAAGGGTGCAAGATGAGGAGGTAGTCTTCAATCTCTTTGAAACAATGAAGCACCCTGCAGAGAGGACGGAAGTGTATCGATTGGATATGGTGGATCCAACTGCCAAGGCAAGGGCAACTAGAGAAGCCCATGGTTCTTCACTTGCTCAAGTGTTGGTAAAATCCCATGATGATAGTGAGAAAAAAGGCCCTTCGGGGGATGAGGTCTATCTCGAGTGGTTGAAAGACATGGAAGCCTTACCGAGTCTCCCAGGGGAAGAATGTGCAAAGGAAGAGCTCAGCAGCAAAGGCAAGAAAAAGAAGGGTAAAGCACCAAGGTTGAAAGGTGGCACAACCGTGGTGGTCAATGCAAACAATGAGTTGATCCCAAAAAAGACCATCACGGGGTGGAGAGTTCGTGCTGATTATAGAAAGATGCTGGACTTAAATGAGTTGTCCGGAAACAGTAGGAGAGCTTATGAAAGGGTAAGAGCCTACAGAATACGGATTGAGGCATGGAATGGCAAGCAAGATCTACGTCCGGATTAACCCTTAGGGGTGACTTGAGTCAGGCTCGGGACGTTAAACAAGCGCTACTTGGGAGGCAACCCAAGCTAGGTATCCTTTGGTTTTAGTTTCTGTCAATTTCATATATATATATATATATATATATATATATATATATATATATAAAAGAAAAAAGCTTGATTCGCCACGCGAATCCACATTGGCCGCGCGAGACAGAAGCCCTGAATCTCTGGGGTTGCTTACTTTTCTGTCTCGCGTCGCGAGGTCTACTTTCGCCTCGCGATTCTGGGCATCAGCATCTGTGGGAATTCCAGATTCGCCTCACAAGATACTACTCGCCTCGCTATTCTGGAAAGTGTGATTAACAATTTTCCAGATTCGCCTCGCGAGTGATCTCTCGCCTCGCGAATCTGCACTTAAGGTCTTAAATTGCAGGAGTTCTTCCAGGAGGCTATGTAACAGAAGGGAGGCCGTGAGACCAATATTGATGAGGAGGCAACCATGGAAATTTGATCAGGGAGTATTCTCTCCTCTCCTCACTCTTGTTTGTTTTTGTTTTTGATTTTCGTTTTGTTTTTGTTTGTCACTCTTGAATAATTTGAGAAGATCAAGAGTTGTTGTATGAATATCATGTCGGCAAGCTTGTTGGTTTCTAATTAAATTGAGCATAGATTGCATGAATTATTTTGATCATTGATGATTTCCCCCTAGGTTCTGAAAGTAGAAAAGTTGATCCCCACTTAAAAATTGAAAATTGAACTTTGAGAATTTTATTGTGATTACTTGATTTATGATAAGTTTGGGGTGAGGGGGGTGCACACACTAGGAATTGTATCTCGGTCAAACAATTTGCAAAATGTCCAGGTGAGGATTTGAGCATCCAACTCTGTTTTTGATTGTGTGAATCACTTCTAGGTTGCACTTTCCCGGATTTGCTTGAATCTCTTTACGGTTTTCATGATTATGTGTTGCATCAAATGATTTAGGCGATTTTTCTTTGAATAACTACTTGGCCTAAAATGAACCATCCCTAAATGCATGTTCCCTAGTCAGCCACATTGAGCCGAATTAGCCTATTGTTTCTTTATGACCCTATATTATAAGCCAAAATCTGAAAAACCATGTTAACCAAATCTTAGGATTAGGAGAGCATGAAAGCTTAGTGAGAAAAAGAGTTATGAGAAACTAAGTTTGGGGTGGCTACAAGGGTGATGTGTCATATTGGGTTGAGAAAAAGGAAAAAATAAAGGTTGAAACCCCAAGGCAAAAAGAAAAGAAAAAAAAATGTTGCCAAAAGAAAAGGGGCAAAACAAAAAAATAGCAAGGAAAAAGCTGTAGTCACCCGGGGCAAAATGAAAAATGAAAGAAGGAATTTGAGTGGAAAATGTGTGAATGCTCATGCTCTCTTAGTTCCTAGGGACTTAAGCCTAAAATCCTTGACTATCCTACCTTTAGCCAGGCCCCATTACAACCTTTAAAAGACCTTCTGATGTTGCATGCATGTTTTCGTGGGAACCGTTTTTGAGATGAAAATCAAATTCATGAGAAGTGCTCTTAAAATGTGAAGTTGAGTGAAAAGTTGATAGCCTAGACAAAAATTGAGCGAATGAGTGAAATACTAAATGCCTTTGTGAGGAGAGCAATTGGTTGAAATTGGTGATCTTCCTCTGTGTGTAACTTTAATCCTCAACTTAGAAGTAATAACGGCATGAATAATAAGTTCTCAATTGTTCAAAGTAAATGAATGTGGGGATTACAGTGATGTGAAAGAGGGGTGGAATCATAGAAGTAAAACTGTTTGTTCAGATTGCATGAAATTTGTGCGAAATTGATTAGATCCTTTAGGCTTGCCAAGTCTTGAGTCATTTTTGAGTTTTAGCTTGCTTGGGGACAAGCAAGGTTTAAGTTTGGGGTGTTTTGATAAGCCTCTGGCTTATCTAGTTTTATGACTAGATAAACTAGGGTTTATGTGCCGAATAGTCGAGTTCATTCTCGTTTTCGCCCAAATTTGCCTTGTTTCGTTCCTAAGTTAGACTTTGACTCGTTTTGTGGATTTTGTGTAGTTTTTAGCTTATTTTGGATAGAATTATGCTTTTGGTTGCTTTTTGTGTTTTCAGGTCAATAAGTGAAGCTCCGGGAGTCAAGGAAAGCCAAGAAATAGTGGAAATTGCAATTCTGGAGACACTCGCCCCGCGAGTGTATTCTCGCCTCGCGAGAGTCTGAAGACCAGCAAGACAGAGACTATCACGGCATAGCCGTGATTAAGGTCACGGCTGTGACAGATTGGGGTTTGAAGACTCGCCCCGCGAATACAAGCTCGCCTCGCGAAAATCCAAAATTTGAAGCGCGCCAATGCTTAATTTCGCGTCGCGAGAGTAAGCTCGCCCCGCGAGCGGGCGAGAAACAGAATCCTTATTTAAAGGCTGTTTCAGATCAGAATTAGGATCAAGTTGTTAGCCACTGTTTAGATCAGAATAGGAGTGCGAATCCTTGTTTCTGGAGCTGCGTCTCCCTTCTCTTTTCTTTTCTTCTTTTAGTTTATTATTATGGAGATTATTGCCGATTGTTTGTGCGTCGTCACGGGCATGAGGAACTAATCCCCTCGTCCGAGGGATCAATGAAGCCACCCATGGCGGTGTAGTGTTCTAGTGATGTATGTTTTTCTCCCCTTCTCTTATGAATGTTTTCCAATTCTGTTTTGATTGCATTGATCATATGTGTTGCGTGATTAACTAGTTAACGTGTTTGAGGCCGAACGGCGAGTCGCGTTTAAGAACTTGAATTGGAATCATTAATTGAATAATGAGCACGACCGTGGATTTATTTGATTAGTGCAACCATATAGGGAACAAGGTTTAATAGAATTCGAGATTAGGGTTATGAGACAGAACAAGTAATTAATCCAATCGTCGAATACGTCCTATTGAGCACGACAGTGGATATAGGAGAATTTGGGGGTCCCGGTTGACATTATAATTGAACTTAGGGAGGAATACATCATCACTTGGGTACTATACATGATTTGGTAGGTGGATTTGAGACCTTGGATATTTTAATTTCTGAATTTAATCACATTAGTTTTAATCTATTTGTTAATTGAAATTTTGATCATAATCTCCCTCTCTCAACCACTTTCCTCACTTGACCAAACGTATCGGATTTCCCGCGGATTAGTCGAATTGGTAGCCCAATCCCTGAGTTCGACCTCGGTGATTACTTACCGTGTTTATTTTATTACTTGCGACGACCCGGTACACTTGCCGGCGTTAACCAACAAGTTTTTGGCGCCGTTGCCGGGGATTGGCACAACCAATTTTCCTAATTTTTAGGAAATTTGATTGATTGGTTAAGTTGATTTTATTTTTTATTTTATTTTTCTGTTATTTCGTTATTATTTCTCTCTACTTCTTTGATTCCACTTGGTCTTGCCGTGTTTTTGTATGCGAGGTACCCTTTCACAAGAGGACTTGCTATTCGATTCAGAGATCACCAGGACCGAGAGGCAATTAAGAAAAAAGGCCAGAGAAAGGAAGAGGCTGGAAGCAATTAAAATAGAGATCATGGCCGAAGAAAATCCTCCTCCTCCTCCTCCTCGTTACAAGCCTCTCTTCGAGTACGATCTACCCAGCTTGGGTGATTGTGACTCTTCTATTGTGAGGGGCAACCTGAATACAGACTCCTTCAGAGTGGAAGCTTGTGTCACATTCCAGATCCGCGAGAATCAGTTTGATGGGAGTGGCAAACAGGACCCTCATAGACACATCACTCGCTTCCTTGAAGCTTGTGACCTACAGAAGACAAGAGGAGTCTCACAAGATGAGTTTCGCTTGCGGCTTTTCCCTCTCTCTCTTAGGGATGTCGCTCGCGATTGGGTTGACAGCTTGGATAGGAACAGCATCAGAACTTGGGAGCAAATGGCACAGAAGTTCCTAACCAAATATTTTCCTCCTCAGAAAGCGGCACAAGCAAGAATAGCCGTTACATCTTTCAGGCAGACAGGATGAAACATACAATGATGCTTGGGAGAGGTACAATGGCTTATTGAGAAGATGCCCTTCAGTGTTCTTTGACCCCATCTCCAAAGTTCAGCACTTCTTTAATGGGTTGAGGGGACGCTATCAGATGAACTGTGATGCCGCAGCTGGCGGTTCTTTCTCATATTTATCAGCTGAGGATGGATGGGCGTTATTGGAAAAGATGTCATATAATGATTACAACCGTGGTAGGGAAAACTCAAGTGGAGTCAGTACTGGAACAATGGAAGCCATTCTAGAGCAAGTCAAATCATTGAAGATGCAAGTTGCGGCTTTGTCAGAGCACAAGAAGGCTAATGTGATACACGAGGGAATGCCTCCGGGTTGTGATAATTGTAATGGAGATCATGACACTCGGAACTGTCCATTCAACTTCCCTCAGGAACATGTGGACTCATGCCACAATTTTTATGACACTGTGCCCCAGAACAGCTATCAGAGAAACAGACAGAATGACTACAGTCAGAATCAGAGTAGGGGGTATATGAGGAGAGACCATCCGGGTTTCGCTTGGAGTGATACTAATGGTGGTCTAGCCGGTCAACAACATCCTCAACAGAATTGGCAACGACCTCCACAGGGTCTGAGGCCGAACATTGGAATCCAAAGAACGTAATACTCAGCAGGCTCTTCAGGGCCTAATCAGTTGCAAATAACAGATAGTGGAAGGCAGCCTTGGGAGTTGGCTTTTGAGAAGATGAATGCGGCAATGGAAAAGATGATAATCAACACAGAGACAGTGAATACGAAAGTTGACAAGTTAACAACGCATACAGGGGCGGCAATTCACATTCTAGAGACACAAATGGCCCAGCTCGCAAAGCAACTAAGTGAGCGTCTCCCAGGCACTTTCCCAGGTAATACCGAGAACAACCCCAAGGGACAATGCAATGTCATATCTACTAGAAGCGGAAGGGTGTTGGAACCTAACAGGGGTGCAACTGGTTCTCAGGATGACAAGGCCCCGGAACAACCACATGTTGAGGAAGAGCAACCTGAAAAAGAAAAGTTGGCAAGCGACAAGGCACCGGAGCAAGGTGGAAGGCTGAAACTTGTAGATGAAGAGTTCCGAAAGAAGAAGTGGGTTGAACCCCAAGACCTCCCACCTTACATGAAGGTACCGTATCCTGAAAGATTGAAGAAGCCTCAACAGGATAAGCAATTCAATAAGTTCCTTGATGTCTTCCGAAAACTTTGATTAACATTCCATTTGCGGAAGCCTTGGAACAGATGCCATCATATGCCCGGTTTATGAAGGATCTTCTCACCAAGAAGCGGAGAATAGAGGATGAGGAAACGGTTGCTTTGACCGAGGAGTGTAGTGCCATCCTTCAGAGAAAACTCCCTCCAAAGTTGAAGGATCCCGGATCCTTTTCGATACCATGTACCATTGGGGAGATGACTGTAGGGAAGGCATTATGTGATCTAGGGGCAAGCATCAACTTGATGCCCCTCTCTATGATGAAGAGGTTGGGGATCCAAGAAGTCAAGGATACACGGATGTCGCTCCAACTGGCCGACCGCTCTATAAAATATCCTTATGGGGTGGTCGAAGACTTGTTAGTAAAGGTGGACAAGCTTATATTTCCGGCGGACTTTGTAGTGCTTGATATGGATGAAGACACCGAGATCCCTCTCATATTAGGTAGGCCCTTCTTGGCCACTGGGGGTGCCTTGATAGATGTGCGACAAGGGAAACTCACTCTAAGGGTGCAAGATGAGGAGGTAGTCTTCAATCTCTTTGAAACAATGAAGCACCCTGCAGAGAGGACGGAAGTGTATCGATTGGATATGGTGGATCCAACTGCCAAGGCAAGGGCAACTAGAGAAGCCCATGGTTCTTCACTTGCTCAAGTGTTGGTAAAATCCCATGATGATAGTGAGAAAAAAGGCCCTTCGGGGGATGAGGTCTATCTCGAGTGGTTGAAAGACATGGAAGCCTTACCGAGTCTCCCAGGGGAAGAATGTGCAAAGGAAGAGCTCAACAGCAAAGGCAAGAAAAAGAAGGGTAAAGCACCAAGGTTGAAAGGTGGCACAACCGTGGTGGTCAATGCAAACAATGAGTTGATCCCAAAAAAGACCATCACGGGGTGGAGAGTTCGTGCTGATTATAGAAGGATGCTGGACTTAAATGAGTTGTCCGGGAACAGTAGGAGAGCTTATGAAAGGGCAAGAGCCTACAGAATACGGACTGAGGCATGGAATGGCAAGCAAGATCTACGTCCGGATTAACCCTAAGGGGTGACTTGAGTCAGGCTCGGGACGTTAAACAAGCGCTACTTGGGAGGCAACCCAAGCTAGGTATCCTTTGGTTTTAGTTTCTGTCAATTTCATATATATATATATATATATATATATATATATATATATATATATATATATATATATATATATATATATATATATATGAAAAATAAAAAAGCTTGATTCGCCACGCGAATCCACATTGGCCGCGCGAGACAGAAGCCCTGAATCTCTGGGGTTGCTTACTTTTCTGTCTCGCGTCGCGAGGTCTACTTTCGCCTCGCGATTCTGGGCATCAGCATCTGTGGGAATTCCAGATTCGCCTCACAAGATACTACTCGCCTCGCTATTCTGGAAAGTGTGAATAACAATTTTCCAGATTCGCCTTGCGAGTGATCTCTCGCCTCGCGAATCTGCACTTAAGGTCTTAAATTGCAGGAGTTCTTCCAGGATGCTATGTAACATAAGGGAGGCCGTGAGACCAATATTGATGAGGAGGCAACCATGGAAATTTGATCAGGGAGTATTCTCTCCTCTCCTCACTCTTGTTTGTTTTTGTTTTTGATTTTCGTTTTGTTTTTGTTTGTCACTCTTGAATAATTTGAGAAGATCAAGAGTTGTTGTATGAATATCATGTCGGCAAGCTTGTTGGTTTCTAATTAAATTGAGCACAGATTGCATGAATTATTTTGATCATTGATGATTTCCCCCTAGGTTCTGAAAGTAGAAAAGTTGATCCCCACTTAAAAATTGAAAATTGAACTTTGAGAATTTTATTGTGATTACTTGATTTATGATAAGTTTGGGGTGAGAGGGGTGCACACACTAGGAATTGTATCTCGGTCAAACAATTTGCAAAATGTCCAGGTGAGGATTTGAGCCTCCAACTCTGTTTTTGATTGTGTGAATCACTTCTAGGTTGCACTTTCCCGGATTTGCTTGAATCTCTTTACGGTTTGCATGATTATGTGTTGCATCAAATGATTTAGGCGATTTTTCTTTGAATAACTACTTGGCCTAAAATGAACCATCCCTAAATGCATGTTCCCTAGTCAGCCACATTGAGCCGAATTAGCCTATTGTTTCTTTATGACCCTATATTATAAGCCAAAATCTGAAAAACCATGTTAACCAAATCTTAGGATTAGGAGAGCATGAAAGCTTAGTGAGAAAAAGAGTTATGAGAAACTAAGTTTGGGGTGGCTACAAGGGTGATGTGTCATATTGGGTTGAGAAAAAGAAAAAAATAAAGGTTGAAACCCCAAGGCAAAAAGAAAAGGAAAAAAAAAATGTTGCCAAAAGAAAAGGGGCAAAACAAAAAAATAGCAAGGAAAAAGCTGTAGTCACCCGGGGCAAAATGAAAAATGAAAGAAGGAATTTGAGTGGAAAATGTGTGAATGCTCATGCTCTCTTAGTTCCTAGGGACTTAAGCCTAAAATCCTTGAGTATCCTACCTTTAGCCAGGCCCCATTACAACCTTTAAAAGACCTTCTGATGTTGCATGCATGTTTTCGTGGGAACCGTTTTTGAGATGAAAATCAAATTCATGGGAAGTGCTCTTAAAATGTGAAGTTGAGTGAAAAGTTGATAGCCTAGACAAAAATTGAGCGAATGAGTGAAATAATAAATGCCTTTGTGAGGAGAGCAATTGGTTGAAATTGGTGATCTTCCTCTGTGTGTAACTTTAATCCACAACTTAGAAGTAATAACGGCATGAATAATAAGTTCTCAATTGTTCAAAGTAAATGAATGTGGGGATTACAGTGATGTGAAAGAGGGGTGGAATCATAGAAGTAAAACTGTTTGTTCAGATTGCATGAAATTTGTGCGAAATTGATTAGATCCTTTAGGCTTGCCAAGTCTTGAGTCATTTTTGAGTTTTAGCTTGCTTGGGGACAAGCAAGGTTTAAGTTTGGGGTGTTTTGATAAGCCTCTGGCTTATCTAGTTTTATGACTAGATAAACTAGGGTTTATGTGCCGAATAGTCGAGTTCATTCTCGTTTTCGCCCAAATTTGCCTTGTTTCGTTCCTAAGTTAGACTTTGACTCGTTTTGTGGATTTTGTGTAGTTTTTAGCTTATTTTGGATAGAATTATGCTTTTGGTTGCTTTTTGTGTTTTCAGGTCAATAAGTGAAGCTCCGGGAGTCAAGGAAAGCCAAGAAATAGTGGAAATTGCAATTCTGGAGACACTCGCCCCGCGAGTGTATTCTCGCCTCGCGAGAGTCTGAAGACCAGCAAGACAGAGACTATCACGGCATAGCCGTGATTAAGGTCACGGCTGTGACAGATTGGGGTTTGAAGACTCGCCCCGCGAATACAAGCTCGCCTCGCGAAAATCCAAAATTTGAAGTGCGCCAATGCTTAATTTCGCGTCGCGAGAGTAAGCTCGCCTCGCGAGCGGGCGAGAAACTGAATCCTTATTTAAAGGCTGTTTCAGATCAGAATTAGGATCAAGTTGTTAGCCACTGTTTAGATCAGAATAGGAGTGCGAATCCTTGTTTCTGGAGCTGCGTCTCCCTTCTCTTTTCTTTTCTTCTTTTAGTTTATTATTATGGAGATTATTGCCGATTGTTTGTGCGTCGTCACGGGCATGAGGAACTAATCCTCTCGTCCGAGGGATCAATGAAGCCACCCATGGCGGTGTAGTGTTCTAGTGATGTATGTTTTTCTCCCCTTCTCTTATGAATGTTTTCCAATTCTGTTTTGATTGCATTGATCATATGTGTTGCGTGATTAACTAGTTAACGTGTTTGAGGCCGAACGGCGAGTCGCGTTTAAGAACTTGAATTGGAATCATTAATTGAATAATGAGCACGACCGTGGATTTATTTGATTAGTGCAACCATATAGGGAACAAGGTTTAATAGAATTCGAGATTAGGGTTATGAGACAGAACAAGTAATTAATCCAATCGTCGAATACGTCCTATTGAGCACGACAGTGGATATAGGAGAATTTGGGGGTCCCGGTTGACATTATAATTGAACTTAGGGAGGAATACATCATCACTTGGGTACTATACATGATTGGGTAGGTGGATTTGAGACCTTGGATATTTTAATTTCTGAATTTAATCACATTAGTTTTAATCTATTTGTTAATTGAAATTTTGATCATAATCTCCCTCTCTCAACCACTTTCCTCACTTGACCAAACGTATCGGATTTCCCGCGGATTAGTCGAATTGGTAGCCCAATCCCTGAGTTCGACCTCGGTGATTACTTACCGTTTTTATTTTATTACTTGCGACGACCCGGTACACTTGCCGGCGTTAACCAACAACGCACCTCAAGTTGTGTCCGTTGGAGGTGCTCTAAGAGAGATAAATATAAATATTAAATCTTATAGAATCATTTAAGTTGATAGAATTGTTAGATAAGAATTGCAAGAGTTTGTTTGTTTCAGATTGTATGCAACACAAAAATCATGAAAATTCCGTTCAGAATGCCATTGACCAAAAACATGTCTATGGTAGCTTTGGTCAAAATCGAGTTTGACCATATGGAATCGGTACAAAGTTCCGTTTGAGATGATGGGAATCTCAAATAAACAGACACCAAGTGTTTATGTTCAAAGTTCCGGAATGTGTTCTTCCCATTTCTCATTTCCTTCTTTCTTCTCCCTCTCTCACATGTAAGACTCCAATGAACATCCCCTTGGATCACACACACACACACACACAAATATATATATATATATATATATATATACATATATATATATATATATATATATAAAATTGGATTCACTAAAACAATATTTTTTATATTTGTTTTTTAACTCTACATGATTACGTGAAAAAATAAAAATATAAAAAGACCCATTTACTTGAATGGATAGGTAGAGAGCAATGATATTGTCACTTTTTCTTGATCATTACCATAATGACACCTTTGTTAAAGAAAACAAAATTCACCTTTCGATAATATATCTAGAAAAATTACCAGCCCTTCATTACCATAATGGCATTGTTTGGTAAAAACACCTAACAATCTGGTCCAAAGCTGAACACTACTAATAGCCCCCAATGAATATTAGAATATCAGAAAATCGTGATTAATGACATTTAAAATTGTGGTTCATTATGTTTAGTGGATGATTAATGAGTTGCGACAGCTTATTATATCCATTAATCATCTACTGAACGTAATTAAGCATATATTTAAACTGCATTAACCATTCAAATTGTATTGTCCAATTTTTATGTTCAAATAATACAACTATACGGCAAAAGGACAGGTCCACTAGGCTAACTTGTACTTGCCGGTCTGCTCCACCCAATTAATTTAAGGAGAATGGCCAACAAAGATAATGATAAGCAAGGTTGTCTTCAATGCATCTAAAAATATTAGGAACATGAATGCACCTACCAATCTCAACCGAGCGCTTGAATAACTTTAACATTCAAGGTTAAGTATATAAAATTTCATATGTATACTATTCAACTTTGGAAATATACTAGCAAGTATAATTTAATTATTCGACAAAAGAGTTATTCTTTTAAAAAATAGTTTAGGAATCCTCTTTTAAAAATGATATTTGCATTCAAAACCTTGACAAAACTTTAATATAGTCTCAAATAAGCGCTTACATTAACTTAAATATTTATTAAAACGTAACTTGATGGAACAAATAAAAGACCTTGATCCGGCTTGACCTGATTAAACGACTCTTCTTCATTAGGACATACTACCAAGCATTCTAGAAATTCTCTCTAACTCCCAATGCCACATCTGATATCTGGAAGTACCAAAAACCCCAATTGTGATTTATAAAACTCAATGGCAATAAAATTATTATGAAACCATTGTAATATATTGACAATTCCAACCATACCTGGTGTGGAAGGTATGGAAAATCCTCTCTTCACATCACATACTATCATATCATCATCCACAACACATAATGCATAAAATCAACTTATAAAAAAGTAATTGCATTTCTACCTTCTACAAACACTTGAGTCAATCACAATGAAATAAAATAACTCATTCGATTTGATCTATAACATAATTGTGCACAACACAACACCAACACACAGTTTTTGTTGCTTTCATATCGGTTGGTTTCTGATTTTCGTTTTCTTTTCTTTATCTTGTATGTTACTACATTGTCAGGCTTGTCAGAATTGAACTCCGGAGGACCAATGCAGTTCTTTAACACTGTCTGGCTTGTCTGAAATGAACTCTTGAGGACCAGTGCTCTCTATGTTGTGGCCTAGTTAGAGCTCTATAACCAACATGGGCTTCACTCATGTGCGGCACATATATACCACACCCTTCCTTTACCGAAGGATGTATCTGTCATTCTCCCCTTAACGAAGAATGAAATCTTGTCTTTATTTATTGTTTGATTTATATTGAACAACTTTCAATCATTGAAGGCTGTCTCACAACTTATGCTACTTCCATCACATCTAAGGGAATTAGGCCACTTAATCATATATAAGGCACTAAGACCACTTACATAATTTCTTTGGTAATTAACCAGACCACATGCATATCATTTACGACACTAAGGTCATATCCTCACTTGATAGTTGACTAATCTTAGGTTATAGAACCCTTATCTCATGAATTAAGGCCCGAGAATACCATTCATTTGTCATTCTAACTATCGACTTGATATTTCTATATCACTATAATCATATCCTAGAGTCTTAGGTGTTACCGCCTTCATTTGATCATGGGCTTCTATGACCTCTTTACACTTTAAAGCCTATATCTAGACTTATTCTAATCCCAAACTTATGATTTTCATCTCATTGGAAAGCTAAAATGAATATCTACAACTTCTATGTTGACACCAAAGTCAAATTTGGTGATCTACTATGTGTAAACTAAAGATGATCAAATATGATTCTAAGTCCTAATTCTAATTGCTTGACCTTTGTTAAGTATTTTGGGCATAACTTGATTTAGAAAAGTCTGATTGGGATGATACCAACACCATTAGTTAGCTACCATCTAGTTCTACATTTCATATGAAGACCACTAAGCCTAATTCGGCTAGTTACTCATGTCTTGGCAACGATTTTTGTCGTTTTGAGAAATAGGACATATTAAACTTCATGCTGTTGCCTGGCGAAGGTGCAAAATTCTGCAGAATTTAAATGCAGAAACAGGGGTTATGCTGAGGGTTTCAAGCGTTGATTTCCACTCTCACACAATGGGTTAAAACATGCAAATAATTAAAAATGGAAAATAACATAGCATTTCTTAAACATGCATCAATAACATACCTAATTCATTATTTGAACCAACACTCCAAACCCTAAAGAAATCCCCCTTTTTTATTCTCCCCTAAATAGACAACTAAACAACCAATAATCACACCATCTAGAGAGGTTTTGGGGGTTTAACCATTGTCACCTATAAAATGGAAGACCAAAAACCAAAAACGCAATCATTTGCTCATGTGTTCCTCCTTAGCCCTAGCTCATCCATCTTCTCCTTCTTCTTCGATCTTCTTCCAATTAACCATTCAAATTGTATTGTCCAATTATTATGTTCAAATAACACAACTATACGACAAAAGAACAGGTCCACTAGGCTAACTTGTACTGCCTGGTCTGCTCCACCCAATTAATTTAAGGAGAATGACCAACAAAGATAATGATAAGCAAGGTTGTCTTCAATGCATCTAAAAATATTATGAACATGAATGCACCTACCAATCTCAACCGAGCACTTGAATAACTTTAACATTCAAGGTTAAGTATATAAAATTTCATAGGTATACTATTCAACTTCGGAAATATACTAGCAAGTATAACTTAATTATTCGACAAAAGAGTTATTCTTTTAAAAAATAGTTTAGGAATCCTCTTTTAAAAATGATATTTTCATTCAAAACCTTGACAAAACTTTAATATAGTCTCAAATAAGCGCTTACATTAACTTAAATATTTATTAAAACGTAACTTGATGGAACAAATAAAAGACCTTGATCCGGCTTGACCTGATTAAACGACTCTTCTTCATTAGGACATACTACCAAGCATTCTAGAAAAGCTCTCTTACTCCCAATGCCACATCTGATATCTGGAAGTACCAAAAACCCCAATTGTGATTTATAAAAGTCAATGGCAATAAACATTTGTAATATATTGACAATTCCAACCATACCTGGTGTGGAATGTATGGAAAATCCTCTCTTCACATCACATACTATCACATCATCATCCACAACACATAATGCATAAAATCAACTTATAAAAAAGTAATTGCATTTCTACCTTCTACAAACACTTGAGTCAATCACAATGAAATAGAATAACTCATTCGATTTGATCTATAACATAATTGTGCACAACACAACACCAACACACAGTTTTTGTTGCTTTCATATCGGTTGGTTTCTGATTTTCATTTTCTTTTCTTTATCTTGTATGTTACTACATTGTCAGGCTTGTCAGAATTGAACTCCGGAGGACCAATGCAGTTCTTTAACACTGCCTGGCTTGTTTGAAATGAACTCTTGAGGACCAGTGCTCTCTATGTTGTGGCCTAGTTAGAGCTCTATAACCAACATGGGCTTCACTCATGTGCGGCACATATATACCACACCCTTCCTTTACCGAAGGATGTATCTGTCATTCTCCCCTTACCGAAGAATGAAATCTTGTCTTTATTTATTGTTTGATTTATATTGAACAACTTTCAATCATTTAAGGTTGTCTCATAACTTATGCTACTTCCATCACATCTAAGGGAATTAGGCCACTTAATCATATATAAGTCACTAAGACCACTTACATAATTTCTTTGGTAATTAACCAGACCACATGCATATCATTTACGACACTAAGGTCATATCCTCACTTGATAGTTGACTAATCTTAGGTTATAGAACCCTTATCTCATGAATTAAGGCCTGAGAATACCATTCATTTGTCATTCTAACTATCGACTTGGTATTTCTATATCACTATAATCATATCCTAGAGTCTTAAGTGTTACCGTCTTCATTTGATCATGGGCTTCTATGACCTCTTTACACTTTAAAGCCTATATCTAGACTTATTCTAATCCCAAACATATGGTTTTCATCTCATTGGAAAGCTAAAATGAATATATACAACTTCTATGTTGACACCAAAGTCAAATTTGGTGATCTACTATGTGTAAACTAAAGATGAATATGATTCTAAATCCTAATTCTAATTGCTTGACCTTTTTTCAGTATTTTGGGCATAACTTGATTTAGAAAAGTCTGATTGGGATGATACCAACACCATTAGTTAGCTACCATCTAGTTCTACATTTCATATGAAGACCACTAAGCCTAATTCGGCTAGTTACTCATGTCTTGGCAACGATTTTTGTCGTTTTGAGAAATAGGACATATTAAACTTCATGCTGTTGCCTGGCGAAGGTGCGAAATTCTGCAGAATTTAAATGCAGAAACAGGGGTTATGCTGAGGGTTTCAAGCATTGATTTCCACTCTCACACAATGGGTTAAAACATGCAAATAATTAAAAATGGAAAATAACATAACATTTCTTAAACATGCATCCATAACATACCTAATTCATTATTTGAACCAACACTCCAAAGCCTAAAGAAATCTCCTTTTTTTATTCTCCCCTAAATAGACAACTAAACAACCAATAATCACACCATCTAGCGAGGTTTTGGGGGTTTAACCATTGTCACCTAGAAAATGGAAGACCGAAAACCAAAAACCCAATCATTTGCTCGTGTGCTCCTCCTTAGCCCTAGCTCATCCATCTTCTCCTTCTTCTTCGATCTTCTTCCAATTGGCCACTCAAGCTTGGTTCATAACCTTCAACAACTCGACTTCTTGATGCTTTGATCCAAGTTCCATGGTTTTCTCTCTTCCCCACTTTCTTCTTTTCACTTCTCTCTTCTTTCTCTCCTTCTCGCTTCTTCTTTCTTCATCTTCTGTTTTTCTTTTCTACGACCCCCTCCCCCTAATTTTTACTTATTATATTTTCTTTATTTTATCCATTTCTTTTCATTTATATTTTTAATCATGATACATATTATATATATATATATATATATAAGCTTTATCAAAATTACAATTAAGCCCCTCACTAACCTTCACCACAAAAAAAGTCTCGCTTAACGACTGAAAATAGCTACCGAACAAGGTGTTTAGCGACCGAATTAGCAACCGACTTAGTGGTGCAATCAATATCGGTCGCTATTTCGGTCGCTAAATGTACAAGATTGAAAGTCAATTTAGTTGACTAGTTAGAGACCGCTTTTTAGATAAATTTGATGTATTTGGAACCTTTCTGCGACCTAGTTTATTCAGTTGCTAAAACGCGAAGGTGAAAAGTTCAGTGATTAAATAGATACCGATACTGCGATGAATCTTTATTTTTATATGTTACGACCGTTTTAGCGACTGAAATATCTGGTCGCTAAAACTTAAAATCCCTAATACCTAACATTTCCCCCTTCTTCCTCATTTAGTCCAGAAACCATTTCCCTAACCCGAACTCTCTCCCTCTTTTTCTCTCTCGGAACTCCGGCCACCACCTCTGATCACTCCCTCCTCCAACCACCACACGGTAAGCATCCCTCTCCTTCGCTCTTTCTCTCTCTCACTCGCGTCCCTCTCTTTCTCTCTCTCTTACCTCTCCGTCTCTTTGTTTCAGGTCGCGGCAGAGAGAGCACCGCCGAGGGTCGCACCGCACCGCCGTCTCTGCCTCCCTTTCAGGTGATTTTCTCCATTCCTCTTTGTTCCCCACTCTGTAAAACTCTTTAGTAGCATAAGTGTCAGTAAATTGCTCTAGCAGTTCTTTTTGTTGTTATAATATACTTTGATAATAGAGGTTATGAACCCTTACTGGATTGCATTATGGATCTTCTTTAAATGTTTTTGGGTATTGGTGATCCGATGTGGGTCCTACAATGCGCTATTCAGGGTAATATTGTTTCTTTTTGCTTCAGTGATCCCTATAAAAAAAAAAATCAGAACCAATAATTTAATGGGGTGTCATGTAATTAAATTAAAGCCAACGTGCTTTAAATGGTTATGCATAAAGACTAACCGTTTTCTGTAATGTAGATTACAGGGGACTTGTAGTGCTCTTTCATGAAAGTTAATAGCATCTCTAGGCCTTGTGGGTAGATGTATATGAATGTGGTTCCTTCAGACTGCAAAGCAAAATAAATTATTTAGTGTTTTCAAGGCAAGCGTGTACATAAAAAGTTTTGCAAGATTGAAAATTAATAGTTTGAAATTAAATATTTTGTTACAATATTATTTTAAAAGTTTGGAACAGTTTCTTACCTGAGGACCAATAGGAATCCCATCTCTTGCCACTGCAAAAAGGCACAAAACAAGAATAAGAATGGTCTAAAATGAGATATGAACATTACAATACACGGCTTAACAATACATACATACACACACACACACACACACACACATATATATATATATATATATATATATATATATATATATATATATATATATATATATATAAAAGTTTACCTAGTACTTCTGCTAAATTGTCTCCCATGTAGTGAACTGGTGCATGTTACTTGGGTTGAGCGTTTTTTATAGTATCTTGACGTATAATAATTTACTCCAATGAAATCAAAAGACCCCTTTAGCATCTTCTGCTCCTCTTTGGTGAAAGAGGGCAGCCTATCCTTGATCAAGTCTCTCATGCTCTTTGGATAATGTCCAAATACTAATGGCTCCACAAACCTAATCAATAACAAATACAACAAAACCAGAAAATTCTATTATTCTAGTGATTATGAATGTACTTAGTGTAACACTCAATTTTCTCTCATCTTGACCGGTAATTATATTTTATATTATTACCGGGAATCTAGAAAATGATTTTGAGGAAAACAAAATTATAGTTGAGACCTTTTATATCAAAGGAAGTCACGGATAAATTTTGGGTTTAAAACTCAAACGAAAAACGGTCCGCGTTTTTGCTGACAATATAATTTTGTATCGGCAAGAACCCTAATTTGACCCGAAACTGAGAAATTTTAGATTTTATCATTATTTCAGTGATAAAGTCTATTTTCAAAATTTTCGCTCAAAAATAAAGTTATATTTTATTCGGGCGAATCTTGACGAAAAACGATCAAAAACCTAATCGGGTTAACGACGGAGCCGGATTCAGAACTGCAGAGATATGTCAGAGGATAGGAATGATGACTCAACTTGGAAAACTCACCTACATGAGTCACCTAGTGAGTCACCATAGTCATAAATGCTCATAAATGAAAAATGGTGAATCACCAAATTCATAAATGAAAAGTGGTGAATCATCCAAACTTGTTCATTAAGTCTAAGGTGGAAATTTTGTCTTTGCCCTCTTGCTTTTGTAAATTTCGACCAAGCCCTCTTGGATAGGCATTCTTTCACTTCATTCTAGATGATCATGATGATTATGAAGACACCTAAGCATTTTAAGTTATTTTCTAACCTAACCAAAAACAATGGTTACTACCTAAGGTTAATAGCCAAGACAACATCAAATTGACTTCTCTTCATGATATTTTGGACCAAGCTTCATCAAAAGCCATCCTTTCATTTTGTTTTCACTTGTCATGATGACATTTTGAACAAAATATCTAAGATATTTTGAATCTTTTAACATATTTCCTAACCTATCCTTAGTTAACTTGAACCATGGTCTTCACTTAAGGTTAACCACAAAATGTCTTCTCCTTGCTAAACAAGGGTGCACGGCCAAGTCCCCCCCTCTACATACATCTCCATCTATTTCCACACTTAGCACATAAACTTGAAACAAATTCTTTCATTGTTCTTATGCAAAAATTTCAGCCATCATCACTAAATCATCATCCAATTGCTTGACTAGAAAACAAAGACTATATCCTTAATCCTCTTAACCTTCTAAGACTATCCTATTTCACTTAAAAATTCCTTTTGGAGCACTCTTGCAAAATGGATGTTTCTTGGTCAAGAACACCAATCACTTTATTCATCTATTTTCTCTCTTGAAGTAAGGATTTTTCACCATCTTCCTCTTCAATCTTTAAAGCTAGACTTGTGTGCATCATTCTTTTGATCATGGCTTTTGTTCTTTTTAGGTTTTAAGCTCCAAAACCGTGCCCCCTTAGTGAACAATAGAATCATTTGCTTGATTTTCAAGTCATCTACAAGAGGTATGGGGGAGAATAACCTTCATCTACCTTATTGTGTGTGTGTGTGTGGTTTATATTGTCTTTGTGTTGTCTTGAAAACCCAAAGTGTGGGGTTATGTGTGTATGTTCTTATAATCATCTAAGAGGACTTTGTGTAATTATTGTGTTGTACTTGTGATGTGCTTGTGATTTGTGGGTTATATGCTTGCATGATGTATGTTTGTTTGAAGGAGATGCATGATTTGACTTACTTGAACTTTGGTAGAAAAGCATGATTAATATGATAAAGTTTCATGCCATGATTTAGTGTATTGATAAATGAATATGTATATGTAATTGTGAGTTGATTAGTGAAGTGAAAATTTTCACTTGGTTATGTCATGGTTTCGGCCAAGAATGAGAAAAATGTGATGAACAACTTGATCTTGACAAACTATGAAACTCTAAGTTTGTTTAAAGGTTTAAAGAGTAATAAAACCATGAAGAAAAGGAAAGTTTGCAAAACTATTGTTCTGTGTTTGAAATCTGACTTTTGTGGTTCCAATGACCCAAAATGATTTTAATCTAAGTCTAGGTTTTAAGAGAACAAAAAGTTATGTTTTGGCGGACTTAAAAACGGAATTTTTCACGATATCGAACACATAAAATGGACCAAGGTTCCAATTTCACCCCAAACTGTTTATGAAGTATAGCTAAGTATCCTAAGACTCCAAAATGAGTTTTGGACCATTAGGGTTAAAAATCGTTGAAAAAGAACTTGCGCGATTTTCGAATGTAGTGACATTCGGCCGAGTTTTAGGATTTTTGTACAAACCATGGAGTGAAGTTCGAAACTAGCATTTTAAATACTTTAACATAAGTAATTGAATCTAAGAAAATGAATGATTTGAGAAAATGATCATATTTTCGAAAATACTGAATTTTGCCCAAATACATAGTTGATACTATGTTCAGTAAGGTTGTTGTGCCTAGGAAGCCAAGCTTCCCAGTTGTAGAGATTTCATAAAGAGCCCGATGTTTTACAGAGAGTTTGAGATCACATGTGATTATGATTGTTCGTACATTATGATTTAAGCCTTGTTTGCCATGATAGCCACACATGGTGCCTGAGGTGGGCGTATGTGAAACCTGTACTAACCATTTCCTTTTCAAAATGTCAATTAGCTCCGGAGTTAGGATCAAGAATTCCTTGAGGCTGTGTAGGTATGGAACTATTTTCTCTCTATTCTCGTCCCTCAGTGGACAAACCGTGTCCGGTATGCTTGATAAGCTTACCGTTTAGTTTGGTATTGTATATTCTTGGAGTTTTGATCTGCAGAATGAGAATTGAAGATAATATGAATATATGTATGCTGTAACATTTATGTGGGTCGTACCACTGCATGCCTACTTTATGTGTATGATGAATGGGGATCTCACCTCATTTTTTGTTTTCTGGTCTTCTGTTTATTTTATGTTCTGCAATGAAGACGGTAGCACTGCTTCTTTATCATAGCTGACTTTGGAATATGAGACGGACCAGGTCATGAGGATGCATCTTCAGAGATTAGTATATGGAAGATGTGAGAGCTCAACCACAGTGTGACGATGTATCGTCCTCAGTTGTTATTATTGTACAATGATGACACCTCGTCGTCGTTTTGTACAGGCCCGTATAATGAGTCCCGGTGTTTAAGACTAGTTTTATGGAGCTGCGTTGTGACACCCTCTACCCCGCATACACTTAAAGCATAAAAAGATAAGATAATTTTAAAATAAACATCATTTAGTGAAAATAATCAAAATTAAGGTAAAAGGCACCACATCATATCATGTCCGAAAACGTGGAAAAAAAACATAGCATAAACAAAACCCAACCCTTGATGTCACATACCGAGCTTGTATAACCAATCCGGAAAATATCCTTGGATACAAACTGAACAACTAACTAACTACTGAAACTGGAAATCCTAACTAAAGAGTCGCGGCTCCTCGGAGTCACTCCTCAACTGGCTGCTTGTCGTCCTCTGCATAAAAGATACATGCCAAAACAAAACATAGCAACAGGGAGTAAGAAACATGAATATGAATATAATGGCAAGAAAGCAGTTAGCAAGACAAGCATACAACAAACAAGCATGTTATAGCAGACAACAATTTAACATATCAACATTATCATACAAACGTGTATGCTATGCAATGCAACTCTGCTCCACTACTCCATTATGCACTTGGATCCATCTATCTCAGGAAGTCAACTTCGGAGTTACATTTCCACATTGGCCAATAAGCACCAATGCCGGGGCAACCCATCGGACCTCGGATGGACCCCTAGGATAGCCGTCACACCTTATTCTCGGGTGCGCCACCACGGTTATACATTCCGCGGATGTCCAGATCGCCTTACTCACAGGCGACCTCCCCCTATGTTGAACATCCTCCATTAACATCTCCGATACTTGAATGCATGCTCAACACAACACATAAACACAACCACCACCTCCGCTTGGGCCCATAGGCTACCCAAGTTTTTAACACGATCAACACCTCGACCACTTGGCTATCGAGGATTATCGTTATCTTTCGTATTCATTAATTAAACACTCTAGTTGTTCTGTACTAGAGATTACCACCTTGACGATCAAGCATCAAGCCCCCCCCCCCCCCCCCCCCCACCCCCGGCCACTAGGCTACCAAGGTACCATATCATTATTAACACTCTAGCCATTAAGCACTAGAGATTACCACCTTGACCATCATGCATCAAGGCCTCCTTGGCCACTAGGCTACCAAGGTACAAAATCTTATCACTTGTATTTGGTCTTCATGTTCCGTTGGTATTTTAATAAGTCTTCACCCCTTAGCATGGTCACGCTGAGCTCACAGTTAAGCACGATCGTGTTGACTGATGAGCACGGGCGTGCTTAGGCAGCGCGCCCAGTTATGGGTTTGAATGGGAGCACGGGTGTGCTTGGGTGCGAGCCCTGCTGTTCTGGGCAGAAGGGTCACAAACCCTTTTGTTAATTGATGTGGACATTCTTATATTCAATCCTAAGGGCTCTTCTAATCCATAAATCATCAGTTTCGTTAATATTGCATTAATGTTCATGTCTTACAAAGTAAGGGGAATTAGTCCTTTAATCTCAGTTCATTAAATTATCCCTTAATGTTATTTAACAGATTTAGTCTTTTACATTAATGTGTTACAACAACAGTCAACAGCCAATACATCATAAAATCACAAATATGATAAACATCAAATCATGGCAACTCACATCTTCATGTTGATAACAGTCAACGATTCACAACAAGGCATTCATACCAACATCAATAATCAATACTCATACTAATACAACAGTTAACATCAATAGCAAAAATGCATATAGGCATACAACATGTTATCAAACATAAAAGGTTATGGAAACCCTTCGTCTTACGCTACACCCAAGCCTACATACTCATACTATTCCTTCTCTCCATACCTGGTATGAAGAATTCCCGTTAAACCGAAGACGCTCCTAAACCGGTTCCCTCGAACGGCTCGACGTATGATCCCAAGCCTTGGTCAACACAAACAGGGTTAACCCATTAGTTCCCAATTCATGAAACAGAAAAGGAAATAGAAGAGGGAAGAACGTTTACATTAGCTAATTGGCACTATCGCATGATTGATTCTCCTAAAAGAGCGAGAACACCAAGAACAGTTTGGGTTCAAAAGGGGAAGAGAGGGAGAGGCTGCCATCACACTTCGGGTTGCCTAAAGTGCCAATTTGAGGGTTGTAACTCGTATCCCTCACAGACTGATGTCTATATAAAGATTCAGGCCCGAGCACGATCTGGCTTATTGTTGAGCGCGGTCGTGCTCAACTAAGCGTCAGCGAGGCGCGTTCCGTCACTGAGCACGGTCGTGTTCATGCATCAGGAAGGGATGTTAGCTTAAAAACCCCACTTATCCCACTCTAAACCTTCATAACAAACAAGGCATACATACAAGCGTTTATATGGAAAACGGGGTGTTATAATTCCACCCCCCTTATAAAAATTTCGTCCTCAAAATTTCTACTCACCTCGAACGAAGAGATGCGGGTACGCCTCTATCATCTTGCTCTCAAGCTCCCATGAAGCACTTTCCTCAATTGCCCCACTCCAAACGACTTTAACCAAAGGAATCTCATTGCCTCTCAACTGCTTCACCCTTCGATCCTCAACTCGAAGGGGTTGTACCTCAAAAGTTAAGTTCTCTTTCAACTGAATCGTGTCGGGGACTATCACATGGTTTAGGTCATGAATGTACTTACGAAGTTGTGACATATGAAAAACATTATGAAGTTTAGATAAGAAAGGTGGCAATGAAATTTGGTACGCAACTCCACCGACTCTTTTAAGAATTTGGTAAGGGCCAATGAATTTAGGAGTAAGTTTCTTTGCTTTTATCACTCTACGACCCCAGTTGTTGGTGTGCCTCTAAAGAATACGTGATCGCCTTCCTGGAATTCGAGCGCCTTCCTCCTTTTGTCATGGTAGCTTTTCTGCCTACCTTGTGCGGTTCTCATCTTTTCCTGAATCATCCTCACCTTTTATGTGGTTTCTTGCACTATCTCATGTCCTAACACCACACTATCACCATGTTCATTCCAACACAAATGTGTCCTACATATCCTCCCATAAAGAGTTTCATAAGGTGCCATCCCAATACCGGAATGGTAGCTATTGTTGTAGGTGAACTCTATTAGGGGAAAAAACTTGTCCCAACTACCTGACTGTTTGATAACTCTTTGAATGAAGAGTTATTTAGATCCTTTTTCCATTAATTGTGGCTGTCTTTGAAGTTTTGACTCATGTTTATGGTAGGAAATGCTAGACTGTAAATACTTGTCTGAAGCAATGGTAATGCCAGCTATTTGCTCTGTTATGCTTTGTCATTGTCGCAAATTTCTGTGTCTGTGCATGCAGTAACATTGCTGGAGCAAAGGCTGAAGTATGAATAAACAAGCTATTGGTTGTTGCAACAGGGACTACTTTCCAGTGGCTCTGCACTAGAAGACAAAGCTGACATGGACACCATTTCTCTCTCCCGAAAGCGCACGACACCTCTGAATCATGAAATCCCACGCGCCTAGGGATCATATTTCCTACACTTTTAGAATTAGGCTAGGGTTGGATTAATATAATGTATTTTGTTGGCCCAAAATGGAATAAAGAGAGTAGGGTACTATATAAGCATTTAGGGCAACCCTAGAAAGGACACACATAACTTTATGACATAATATTCCTAGTCCTACCTTGGAGACTGCGCTGCTCATCTTCAACCACCAGCTACTGTGTTTTATTTTTCTTCCATTGTAATGACCTCCTTTTCATTTTATTATTTTGTTCTTTGTAAGCTCATCATGAGCTAAACATTTTTAAGCTTTGGGTGTGCTTATGTAATGACTGCTTAGTTGATTTATGCAATGAATATGTTCTTCATTTTCCTTTATTATGTGTGGATTGTTGTTTAGTTAAGAGTGATCGACTTAATTAAATGTCAAGCTTGCTTGGTTTGGAAGAATTAAGTAAGTGGAAAGTGATAAAGGATAGGGGTTAAATCATTAATTGGAAAATTAATTGGTGTTGAATGAACTAGGAATAGTTATTCAAGTCCCTAAACTAACTAGAACATGCTTATTAAGAGGGTGGTGTAATTAATCTGAATCTAGGAATAGAAAGCAGTTAATGAACCTAGCCCTTAAGTGTTGGAAAACACATTTTTATTTCCTGGAGTTAAATGTTGGAGCATAGTCAGAGCATAATATAGGCTAAGTAGGATTTATGTTGCAGCATACCTAGAGCTACTTTTCTCATATTTGACAACACTTTCATTTCTGTTTATTATTCCTTGTTCAAGCTTTAGTTCAAAATTCATTTACTTTACTTTGCACTCACACAAAAATTTTTGGTTATCTACTCTAACTGCTAAAACATATAATCAGATTTAGAATTTTATTATACCTTTATAATCCTTGTGGGAACGATATCTAAACTTACTTTCTATATTACTTGATGCGATTGTGTATACTTGCACAAGCTTAAAGACAATTGTTTTTGAGGCAACAAGTTTTTGGCGCCGTTGCTGGGGATTGTTAATGGTTTTAAAATTCTATTTTTAGATTACTAATTCTATAGTTAGAAGATCTAACACTCTGGGTGATTTGCTGTAGCACAGGGTACTGAAACTGTATGTACAGGTTCTTGTCACCTGATTACAGACTTGATCCAGAGAAAGAAAGGACATTCAGGAGGCTTAGAAGAGGTCAAGCATCCCAACCTCTACCTGAGTTGGTATTGAACACTCCAACCAACTCCACACCAACTTCTACTGAAGCAATATCTCCTGCTGGTTCAGAAATGGCTGAAGAAGTGCCACAGGATAGCATGACTATGGCCAATGACAAACTGTGCTATCAGGGGTATGCAGTATTTGAACCTGAAGCCATGAATACTGGGATAGTGAGGACTCCAATTACTACACCTCGGTTTGAGTTTAAGCCATTCATGTTCCAGATGCTACAAGCCACGGGACAATTCAATGGGACTACAACAAAGGACCATCACCTACATCTGAAGCAGTTTTTGGATGTAGCAAGTAATTTCAAGATCCCAGGCATCACTGATGATGCATTCGGATTGAGACTGTTCCCATTTTCCTTGGGAGGAAGAGCTAAGAATTTGTTGAACTCCTTGGATGCCAATTCAATTGACACTTGGAACAAACTTGCTGAGAAGTTCTTAATCAAGTTCTTCCCACCTACAATGAATGCAAAGATGAGAACAAACATCGCCTCTTTCAAGCAACATGAAGATGAGCCACTATTTGAAGCTTGGGAGAGATTCAAGCAACTGTTGAAGAAGTTTCCTCATCATGGTATCCCAATCTGTATCCAAATGGAATACTTCTACAATGGTGTCTTACTTGGCTCTAGGATGATGCTAGATGCCTCAGCTGGAGGCAGCCTGCTCACAAAATCTTACAATGAAGCTCATGCTCTGATAGAAGGGATTGCTGCTAACAGCTATCAGTGGGCAACAACTAGACTTGCTCCAAGCAAGGTCAATGTTGTATCAAGGGCTTATGAAGTGAGTGAAGCATCTGCATTATCTGAACAGATGCTTGCTGTGACCAATCTGGTAAAAGGAATGACTATGGGGAATCAGGGCAATTATGTGGCTCCACCTATCAAAACTGAAGCAATGGTGCAAGAGCAAATCTACAGTGTAGATTCTGTCTCTTGTGTATATTGTGGTGGAGAGCACCTCTTTCAAAATTGCTCTACAAACCCATCCTCAGTTAACTATGTTGGAAATAACAATAACAGAGGGAGAAATTCATGCAGTAATGCCTACAATGCAGGGTGGCAGCAATCACAGCATCCTAATCTGAAAAACTCCAATTACAGTATTACCCTGAATCCACCCACTGGATACAATCAGCAGCAGCAACCTAAACAATATCAGTCTTAGCAACAACCTTAAGTACAACAGAAGGCTCCAGGACCATCTCTAGAATCTGTGCTGAAGGCATTTATGATAGAAACCAAGGTTGGAATGAGAAATCTGGAAACTCAGGTTGGACAACTAGCCAGTGCACTCAAATCAAGGCAGATTGGTACATTACCTGCATCAGCAGAAGATCCTAAAGCCACAACTTCAGGAGGAGGAAAGGAACATTGTAAGGTGATCCATTTGAGGAGTGGTAAAAATGTGGAAGTTGTTGAACCAAAGAAGAGATGAAAAAGTCAGAACCTGAGAAGGAGACAGCTAGCGAAGATGCTACAAAAGAGCAACTTGCAGTTGTTGCGAAAATACCTGATGCTGCAGCATCCCATACTACACCTAAACTGATTCTAGAAAGACCTCCTCCACCCTTTCCTCAGAGATTAAAGAAGGTACATCAAGAAAAGCTGTTCAACAAGTTTTTGGATGTGCTGAAGTAACTTCATATCAACATACCATTGGTAGAGGCTTTACATCAAATGCCCAATAACACAAAGTTCATGAAGGATGTGCTCACAAAGAAGAGGAGATTGGGAGAATTTGAAACAGTGGCCATGACTGAGGAATGTAGCATGATGCTGTAGAATAAAGTTCCACAGAAGATGAAGGACCCTGGAAGTTTCACCATACCTTGTTCTATTGGAGACACTTACTGTGGCAAGGCCTTGTGTGATTTGGGAGCAAGCATCGATCTTATGCCCATGTCAATTTTCATAAAACTGGGAATTGGAGAGGTCAGGCCTACTTCGGCTACACTTCAGCTAGCTGACAGATCCATTGCTTATCCAGAGGGGAAGATTGAAGATGTTCTGATTAGAGTTGACAAGTTTGTATTCCCTGTGGACTTTATCATCTTATATTTTGAGGCAGATAGGGAAGTCCCTATCATTCTTAGGAGGCCATTCTTAGCAACAGGAAAGACCTTAATTGATGTGCAGAAAGGAGAACTCACAATGAGGGTTAATGATCAACAAGTCACTTTCAATGTCTTCAATGCCCTCAAGTACCCAGATGAAGGGATGGAAGAATGCTCTTTCATTTAATCATTTGATGAACTGGTGTAGCAACATTTCTCAAAGAATCAGTCTGACTATTGCAATGCTGCAGCACCAGTAGAAGCTGAAAATTCATCTGATGTGGAAGTAGTGGATTTCTTGGACAGCAAGGTAGCCCAAAATGTGTGGTCCCGAAAGTATGAATCATTGGAGGTAACTGATGGTACTTATAATGATAATATTCCATCTATTGTTAAGCCTCCTGTCTTAGAGTTAAAGAAGTTGCCAAACCATTCGAAATATGCATATCTTGGTGATAATGACACATTGCCTGTGATAATTTCTTCTTCACTAACCTATCCTCAATAGGAACATTTGTTAGCAGCTTTGATGAGACACAAAAAGGCAATAGGATGGCAGATGGCAGTTATTAAGGGAATCAGTCCCTCTCTCTGTATGCATAGCATTCCCTTGGAAGAAAACTCAAAGAATAGCATTGAGAGTCAGAGAAGGCTGAATCCCATAATGAAAGAGGTGGTCAAGAAAGAGATCATCAACTGACTGGATGCTGGCATTATATACCCCATTTCAAACTGTGTGTGGGTGAGTCCCATCCAATGTGTGCCCAAGAAGAGAGGTGTAACCGTTATCACAAATGAGAAAAATGAAATCATCCCAACAAGAACTGTAACTAGGTGGAGGATTTGTATGAATTATAGGAAGCTGAACAAAACAACGAGAAAAGATCACTTCCCCTTGCCATTTATTGATTAGATGCTGGATAGATTGGATGGAAAATAATTCTACTGTTTCATGGATGGGTATTCTGGTTACAACCAGATTGCTATAGCACCAGAAGATCAGGAGAAAACAACTTTCACTTGTCCTTATGGCACCTTTGCTTTTAGAAGAATGCCATTTGGCCTGTGCAATGCTCCAACAACCTTCCAGAGATGTATGATGGCAATGTTCTCTGACCTGATTGAGAAATCCGTGGAAGTGTTCATGGATGATTTTTATGTGTTTGGAGAAACTTTTCAGGCATGCTCAATGAATCTAGAGCAAATTCTGGACAGATGTGAAGAGACTAGTCTTGTTCTAAACTGGAAGAAGTGACACTTCATGGTGACAGAAGGAATTGTGCTGGGACATAGAATTTCCAGAAATGGTATAGAGGTGGACAAGGCAAAGATTAAAGTCATTGAAAAGTTGTTCCCTCCCACTTCAGTGAAAGGCAATAGAGGTTTCTTAGGTCATGCTGGATTTTACAGAAGATTTATCAAGGATTTCTCCAAGATCTCCAAGCCACTTTGTCAATTGCTGGAGCATGATAGGACTTTTTTTGAGTTCACAGCTGAATTGAAGTTGACACAGGCAAACACAAGAAGGGTGGTTGAATTGTGTTTGTTAATAATTTTCGAAAACAACATTTTTCAAAACTTATTTTCTCACACAAAGAATATAAGGCAGACGCACACACACAAAATGATCTTTCAAAAAATTTAAAAAAATCAAATTCAAATCCCCACAGTCAGTATAAACAAATAAAATTGTAAGAGTTAAGGGATTAGAAGATTCACGCAAGTGTTTTATGTTGGTTCACTCTCTTCCAACCAAGAGCTACGTCCAGTCCCTTCGAATTGAAGGATTTGCACCACTATTTATCCAAATAGATTACACCAAGTATTCAACACATCTCCAGGTTACAAGTATTTCTTTCTTACCTAGCCTCTTCAGGCTCTAACTCTAACAAAGATATTGTTTGCTTTTGATCTTCTAACTCACTATTTGTGAGGATATGAAAGTTTAAGATCGGTTGAATGTTACAACAATATTCAAGCTAAAGAATTACAGACTTTTTCTCTTGAAAGAATAAAAGAATGAGATCTTGTAGATTGACAAAAGTTTAGCTCGCCAAAAGTAGTTCTTCAGTGGTTGAGGTCTTCTATTTATAGTGACCTTCTTCTTCACTTTAAAATCTTCAATGGTTGTTTTGAATATTCTCATTTAGAGATGACATTAAATGCATAATATCCATTGTGACTGATAGCTTGATCATGGCCATTGTGAAATGTACTCTTGGTTATCACTTTTGCACGAAATGGAGGATCACAGCTCTGAGCAATTGCAACTAGAAAACTTTCTTTCCTCCTTTGTGAAAATTTCAGCTATTCTAGCAGTAAAGGTGACATGGTACAGAGCGTTTTGCATTTTCTCATTGTATTGTGTTCCTCTCACAAAGAATCAAAGCATTAAAACATATAAAACAACTAGGAAGGACCAAAATTCGTTTGAAATAAATATCAATCATTTGAAATAAATATTTCTTTGTGGTCGGGGCAACATTTACTTAGATAGACGGAGCATATGAAAACTTATAAGAAAAAGTGCTCGTCTACTTAAAATCTGCATCTACACGCTCATGGGTAAAACCAAGTCTATGGACTTGCAGTTTTATTTTTACTCGTCTACATACGTGGCATTTCCTCTCGTCTATCATCAAGTATTTGGTCTTGCTATATTTCAGTGAGTTATTTTTTATCTCCGTCTACTGACAAGGCATTTAAGCTCGTCTACTCATTGAAACTAAAGTTCCCGTCTACTGAGAGTATTTTATTAACCGTCTACTCAAATATATTAAATAAATATATATAACAAATGTTTGGAGCAGCTCGTCTACATGAATGGATGCAGATTCACAATCTAAGTCCAAGCAGATACAAGGAAACCTGTTCAAGGTTTCCATAACTTATATATTTTGAACATTCCTGCAAGACTAGATAAAGCATGATAGATCTCAACTAAAACTTTGCCATGTAAATTTAATCCTTTTTGTTAACATCAAAACTCATAGATTATTAATCCAAATCACTTTGGTTCCAACATGAATGTCTGAAAGCATTTGAGCTTCTAAAAAAGGCTTTCATCACCGTACCTATCATAGTTCCACCAAATTGGGAGAAGCCTTTTGAGCTTATGTGTGATGCAAGTGACTTTCAGTAGGAGAAATCCTGGGACAAAGGTACAATAAAGTGTTACACCCTGTATACTATGCAAGCAAATCCTTGATTGATGCTCATATCAACTACACCACCACTGAAAAGGAGATGCTAGCCGTGGTGTTTGCCTTTGAGAAATTTAGATCCTATCTTGTTGGTACAAAAGTGGTAGTATACACTGACCACTCAACCATCAAATATCTCATTGACAAGAAGGATGCTAAACTAAGGCTCATAAGGTGGGTGTTGTTGCTTCAAGAATCTGACTTGGAAATCAGAGATAAGAAGGGAGTGGAAAATCAAGTAGCAGATCACCTCTCAAGATTACCAGAGAATGTTGCAGCATCCATGGGAGCAGCCATTGATGAAATCTTCCCTGATTAACAACTGCTAGCAATGCAAGATGCTGCAGCACCATGGTATGCTGACCTGGTAAACTTTTTGGCCAGTGGTTTGATTCCTCCAGACATGAACTCTCAATATTAGAGAAGATTCTTTCATCAAGCAAAACAGTATGTCTGAGATGAACCATACCTCTACAAGATGTGCCCAGACAATCTGAACAGAAGATGTGCTACAGATGAAGAATTTCACGATAAACTAACTCAGTGCCATGCTGCAGCATATGGTGGACACTTTGGTGGCATGAGAACTACTGCCAAGGTCCTCCAATCAGGTTTATTCCGGCCTACCTTATTTAGAGATGCACACGAATTTGTTAACACTGTGATAGATGCCAAAGGGTAGGGAATTTGTCCATCAAAAATGAAATGCCCCTCAACACTATTTTAGAAATTGAACTTTTTGATGTATGGGGTATTGACTTTATGGGACCATTTCCCCCTTCCTTTGGCAACCATTATATTCTGGTAGCTGTTGATTATGTGTCTAAATGGGTGGAGGCTGTGGCATCAATAAAAAATGATGCTAGGGTGGTTGCAAAGTTCCTACAAAATCTTTTCTAGATTTAGAACCCCTAGAGCTATCATTAGTGATGAAGGTACCCATTTTTGCAACCAAGTTTTCTCCAAACTGCTTGCAAAATATGGAGTTAAGCATAAAGTGGCCACAACCTACCATCCCCAAACTAATGGTCAAGCTGAGTTATCCAATAGGGAAATCAAAAGGATTATGGAAAAGATGGTCAACTAGAGCAGGAAAGATTGGTCCTCACATTTGGATGAGGCCTTATAGGTTTATAGGACTACATTCAAAACCCCTGTGGGAATGTCCCCATATAAATTGGTGTATGGAAAAGCTTGCCATTAGCCCCTGGAGTTGCAACATAAAGCTTTCTGGGCAGTTAAAAAAATGAATTTTGATCTTCAGTTTGCTGGAGCAGCTTGCATGCTGCAACTTAATGAACTAGAAGAACACTGAACGCGCTGTCGCGCACGCGCCAAAAAGCGAGCGGTTTACAAAATATGTAGTTTAAGGAGCGAAAACTCGAGTATCGTCTCACAAGGACTCTTAGGTTGTTGTTAACAGAAAATCATTTTTTGGGGGGGGGTTGGATTGAAATAAAATAAAGAAACAAAACAGAAACAGAGCAATAAAAACAAAGCAGTTAAAGGATCATCAGAAATTCTAAGGACGATTAACCTATTGTTCTCGGTTTCCCACTATCATTGGTTCATGTAAATTCCAAGCCCTAAGCAAATTTTAAACCCTTTACGATTGTAGCATCAATTAACAAGCGAAACCAATGCTACGAGACATATGTTCCTATTCCCGAATTAAGCAAACGGGGTGAAGCACTCATGAACTAAGCGAACATGAACGAACACACGCGAATTAAGCAAACGCGATTAAGTATAGGAACATACAATCATCGAAATAAATCAACACCTATCCTATACGATTCTGAATTAAGCAAACAGAACATACAGAACAAGTATTGAAAGAGAATAGCATAAAGTTCAAGAATTACAGAACCTCAAGCGTCAATGCGAACCGATTACAGTAGATTAATCAAGGAGACTAGTTCTCCATTACAAAAGAAAAACAAAGCTCTAAACCTACTGTTGCAGCCGCAACTATGAAAAGAAAAGAAAAGAGAAGATGATCAAAACTAAAAAACCTCTGATTCTGTCCTAAAACAGACTTAAATACAGCTTCTGGATTCCGCGAGCTCGCGAGGCGAGCTCACCTTCGCGAGGCGAATAATACGAACAGTCTTCAGTGTCTGGCTCTCTCGCGAGGCAAGCTTATTATTCGCGAGGCGAGTAATACGAATTCCAAACTGTAACGCCCGTGACCTTCAACATGGATAAGCTGTGATGGCTTCTGGTCTTCCAGGGTTGGATTACTCGCGAGGCGAGTAAAGTATTCGCGGGGCGAGACAGAGAGGATTGCATTTTCTGGAACAGTTACCTTCAGGGTCGCGAGGCGAATGCTCTCTCGCGGGGCGAAGAATCCCAGAACTGCTTCACTTTATTAACCTGAAAACAAGAAATAGAATAAGTGCTTTATTTGACTCTAAATCAACTAAATTAACCTAAAAATACTTAAACGACTCAGAATGATGCTTAAAGACAATCAAGTCTAATTTGGGTGAAAATGAGATAAAATTAGCACAAAGCCACAATCATACTAGTCATAAAACTAGATGAGCCAGTGGCTTGTCAAAATACCCCAAACTTAAACTTGGCTTGTCCCCAAGCAAACTAAAACTCAAAAACTCAAAAAGACTCAAGACATGGCAAGCTTAAAATGTTCAATCAACTTTGCACAAATTTCAAGCAATTTCAACAAACAATTTTTTTCCTTAATGTTTCCCCCCTTTTCAACAATGCAATCCCCACATTCATTTATTCTGAACATTTGAGAATTTCATCATTCAAGCAATCATTAATCTAAGCAAGGGATCCAAGCTACACACAAGAGGGAGATCACCAAATTCAAACAACTGCCTTCCTCACAAGGGCATTTAGTGTTTCACTCAACCGCTCAGTTTTTGTTTAGGTTATCAACATTTCACTCAATTTCACTTTTAAGAACACTTCCCATAAATTTGATTTTCATCTCAAAATGGTTCCCACGGAGAACATGCATGCAACATCAAAAGGTCTTTTATGGTTGTAATGGGGCCTAGCTAAGGGTAGGATATACAAAGGTATTAGGCTTAAGTCCCTAGGAATTAAGAGAGCATGAACATTTTGATACATTGAATTTCCACTCAAGTTCCTTTTTCCATTTTTCTTTATGCTTTGGGTGACTACAGCCTTTTCCTTATTTAGTTTTGATTGATTTTTTTTTCTTTTTCTTTTTGACATTTTTGTTCTTTTATTTCCTTTTTTTTCTTTTTTTTTCTTTTTTCTTTTGGCTCCAACCTTTTTATTATATTTTTTTTTCTTTTTCTCACCCCAGAATGACATGTCACATCCTTGTAGCCACCCCAAACTTAGTTTCTTGCAACCATTATCTTGCTAAGGATCCATGCTCTCCTAATCCTAAGATCGGGTTAACATGGTTTTTCCAGATTTTGGCTCATAACATGAGGTTATCAAGAATTAACAGGCTAATTAGGCTCAAAAGGGCTAACTAGGGAACATGCATTTAGGAATGGTTCAATTTTAGGCTAAGTAGTTATTTACAAAGAAAATACCTAAATCATTTGATGCAAACACATAAACATGCAAACCATGAAGAGGCTCAAGCAAATTCGGGAAAGTGCAACTTGAAAGTGATTCACACAGTCAAAAACATGTTGGAGGCTCAAATCTTCACCTGGACATTTTTGCAAATTGTTTGACCGAGATTCTATCCCTAGTGTGTGCATCCCTTCACCCCAAACTTATCATAAATCATGCCATCACAACAAAATATCTCAAAGTTCAGTTTTCAATTCTTCAAATGGGGATCAAATTTTCAATTTTCAAAACCTAGAGGGAAAACAGTCAACAGATAACATGCAATCCATCTATGTAAAATTCAATCAAACCCAATCAAGCTTGCCAACACAAGACTCAACACACATACTCCTGATCTTCTCAAATTATTCAGGAGCTAAAAGAAAACAAAACAAAAACAAAGCAAAGCAGAAACTAACAAGAAAATGAAAGTAAACTAAAGAGAAAGGGTTTAAGAAAACTCATTGGGGGTGGTTCCACCAGGATCCCACTGTCTATGATACAGGGGCCAAGGAATGCCCAAATTGCAGTATGATCCTCCCGGATCCCATGGCATGCAGCATAATGCCCACGTGATAGACAAAGGACTGAACCTTGTTCCATGGTTCCCTAACTTGCAGCCTTGATATGGAAGTGGGTGCTTGACAATCATGGTGACTCCGCCAAGTGCGGCGGACTTCTCACTCCCTCTTGGGTCAAGGTTGACCTCTTTCTCAACAAAGTCCTCCCAATAAAAGTGGGCTTCAACCCCTTGGACTGGCCATGGTGCAAAATCCAGAGGCTCGAACTCCATCACTGGTGGTTCCACAGGGGGAGGTGGCAAATAGGTGGAGAGGGTTTCTGGTGCTACTTCATCTTCTGCACGATCTTCATTCGCTGCATTAACAAATCCATCACCTGCTAAACCTGCAGAAATCTCAAAGACGCACCACACAAAGGTTAGTGTTAGTACAGTCAGTACATATGGTACAATAAACTGAATCAGTAAAGGCCTGAATGTTTGGAAATTCAGCACACAGTTCATCCACCCCATTACTTTCAACACATGCATATGAATTCATAGAATCATCTAATTCCAAAGGTTCTTTATTATCCTCAAGCATGGTGAAGCAGATGTCCTCCCGATCCTCATTTTCTATGTTTCCTGGCCGAACAGGGCCCTCAACCTCATATGTCTCCTGTTCCATATGGACGTTTTGCTCCTCGCACCCTGAAAAGAATGAGCTTTCAAAACATGCTACACACGAAGCAATGTCAGTACAATCAGCACATGAAGTATAATAGATAGAATCAGGAAAGGTATGAATATCTGGAGATTCAACACACAGTTCATCAACCATAGTGTTCTTGACATTATTATCAAAATCATGTTCAAAAGGAGTATTGTCAAGAACAACTATTTGTGAATCTGTATGTTCTTCAAGGAGACGTTGAGTTTGCAGTGCAGCCGAGGTGGAGACAATTTGATCAATTTGAATGGCCAACTTCTGAGATTCAGCTTCTATCCTCTGTTGGCTTTGATAAATTTGAATGGCCATCTTCTGAAAATCAGCTTCTATCCTCTGTTGGGATTCAAGATTTTGTTCTGCCATCCGTTGATTGTTCTCTGCCATTTGTTGAAGGCTTGCTTGGAATTCTGTCATTTGTTGTTGCACCAGAGAAGCTATCTCATCCAAGATGCCCTGTCCTCCACTATGTTGGCTAGAATAGGGAGGTTGCTCCTCATTCAGTCCAATCATGTCAAAACCACTGCTAAACTCATAACTTCCATCAAAGTTAGGATAACATATGCATGGTGGTGGTTTACTAAAGTCAGGATAATATATGCATGGTTCATAATCAACATTAGGCACAAAATCTTGCATATAATTATCCATGGTAAGCACTAAGATTCACAACCAGACAAAGCAGCCAAAACTAATTCAGCAAAGAGATTTTTTTTCTTTTTTCTTTTATATTATTTTCTGTTAATAACAACAAGAGTCCCCAGCAACGGCGTCAATTTTTGAACGCGCTGTCGCGCACGAGCCAAAAAGCGAGCGGTTTACAAAATATGTAGTTTAAGGAGCAACAACTCGAGTATTGTCTCACAAGGACTCTTAGGTTGTTGTTAACAGAAAATCAGTTTTTTGGGGGGGTTTTGGATTGAAATAAAATAAAGAAACAAAACAGAAACAGAGCAATAAAAACAAAGCAGTTAAAGGATTATCAGAAATGCTAAGGATGATTAACCTACTGTTCTCGGTTTCCCACTATCATTGGTTCATGTAAATTCCAAGCCCTAAGCAAATTCTAAACCCTTTTCGATTGTAGCATCAATTAACAAGCGAAACCAATGCTACGAGACATATGTTCCTATTCCCGAATTAAGTAAACGGGGTGAAGCACTCATGAACTAAGCGAACATGAACGAACACACGCGAATTAAGCAAACGCGATTAAGTATAGGAACATACAATCATCGAAATAAATCAACACCTATCCTATACGATTCTGAATTAAGCAAACAGAACATACAGAACAAGTATTGAAAGAGAAGAGCATAAAGTTCAAGAATTACAGAACCTCAAGCGTCAATGCGAACTGATTACAGTAGATTAATCAAGGAGACTAGTTCTCCATTACAAAAGAAAAACAAAGCTCTAAACCTACTGTTGCAGCCGCAACTATGAAAAGAAAAGAAAAGAGAAGATGATCAAAACTAAAAAAACTCTGATTCTGTCCTAAAACAGACTTAAATACAGCTTCTGGATTCTGCGAGCTCGCGAGGCGAGCACACCTTCGCGAGGCGAATAATACGAACAGTCTTCAGTGTCTGGCTCTCTCGCGAGGCGAGCTTATCATTCGCGAGGCGAGTAATACGAATTCCAAACTGTAACACCCGTGACCTTCAACATGGATAAGCTGTGATGGCTTCTGGTCTTCCAGGGTTGGATTACTCGCGAGGCGAGTAAAGTATTCGCGGGGCGAGACAGAGAGGATTGCATTTTCTGGAACAGTCACCTTCAGGCTCGCGAGGCGAATGCTCTCTCGCGGGGCGAAGAATCCCAGAGTTGCTTCACTTTATTAACCTGAAAACAAGAAATAGCATAAGTGCTTTATTTGACTCTAAATCAACTAAATTAACCTAAAAATACTTAAATGACTCAGAATGATGCTTAAAGACAATCAAGTCTAATTTGGGTGAAAATGAGATAAAATTAGCACAAAACCACGGTCATACTAGTCATAAAACTAGATGAGCCAGCGGCTTATCAAACACGGATTGTTTTCCTATGAAAATGTTGAAACAAACAAGGCAAAAACTAAAGCTTGGCATGATAAGAAGATCCATCACAGATCATTTCATGAAGGAGAGCAGGTCCTGTTGTTCAATTCAAGGCTGAAACTTTTCCCAGGCAAGCTGAAGTCAAGGTGGTCTGGTCCATTCAAAATAATGAAGGTTTATCCACATGGTGTTGTGGATCTGCCAGATGCTGAGAGTGGTAGAGAATTCAAAGTTAATGGCCAGAGAATCAAGCATTACTTTGGTGAGCCTGTAGATAGAATGAAGGTCACCGCATCTCTGGGTGACACCGAATGATGTTGCAACAAGGTCTGGTCGAGGACCTTATAAACCAAGCACTCATGGGAAGCAGCCCAACAATAAATAGCTTTTAACTGTGTTTAAGTATTACAAGGTTAATATTTAAATAATGATGCATCAAAGGAGATGGAAGTGTTTTCAAGCTGCAGCATAAAGTAAATAAGGGGTTGTTGTGGAGCAATGCTACATCATGCTCCTCATTGCTAAAGACAGGAAGGGCAAATCTTTTGGATCGGGACTAACTCTTGACATAAGTACAATATGGGGGCCAGCTTAGGTTTTGTCCGTTGTGGAAAGTTGTAAGTTGGACAGTTTTTAAAATTATTTGAAATTGAATTAATGGGAGTGGGATGCGGAAAGAATATGAGACGGATTGGTCATGAGGACGCATATTCAGAGATTAGCATATGGAATATGTGAGATCTCAACCACAGTGTGACGAGGTTTCATCCTCAATTGTTATTATTGTACAATGATGACACCTCGTCGTCATTTTGTACAAAGCCGACATGATGAGTCCCGGTGTTTAGGACTAGTTTTATGGAGTTGCGTCTCCATGGTTATTTATGTTTTTCTTAGTCATGTTATTTTAATAGCGTTATTTTCGCCTGTAGTTGTTTATGTCTTTACATGACTTTTATCTTTTGAAATAATTTATGAAGGTATTATGTAGACAAGGGGAATGTATGATTACTTACTACTTATTTTCTCATTTTTTTTCTGGATGTATATGTTTTAGGTCTGTTAGTGGTTGGGGGAAATGTTAATATGTAATAAGTATTATCTCATTTCTTATTTGCGAAAAGGAATAGCGAAAAATAAACCTGTATCTTCATAAAAATTATTTTCCGCATTAAACGGTTTTGCGACAATGTCACATACAATGTAGCGCCCGGAAGGGTGTTACACTTAGAGTACTAACAAGACCAAACCATCCTAGGTGGTGACTATTAAATTAATGTATATAGAGTTAAGTGTTAACATACCATCCAAGACTGGAGTCTAACCCCATACAAGTCTAAGTGTTAATATTCCATCCAAGATAGGTGGCTCATATATTTTGGAAGGAAAGTCTTTACCATATTACCATATGTATCTATGCACATGAATCATAATTGCTCTGGTGGAATGAGTTTAGCATGATGAGGTTTAGTATAGTACAGGGTTACATACTTAGGTTGCATACTTGCATTGCACCGAACCCTTCATATTTGTTAAGCAGCACTGATAACGTTAGATTGCATTTGAAATGATTTTCTCACTGGAGCCTTTGCTGATCTTATTTTTTGTCTTCCAGCATTCTTTGTCTATTGACAACCGCTCTAGTCGTCACCCTTTTTCACTATTTGCTTGGAGTTAAGGTAGGTTAAAAACTCTCTCTTTTTCATTGTTGCTAGTGGTGCTTTAAGACTTTGAACTGATCTGTTGTTTGTTAGTAGAGAGCTGAGCTCAATAGGATGTTGGTTGTGTGCTGGTAGATTAGAAATGATGCATGTGCTTGCAAACTTTATATGTTGTTTGTTAGTGGAGAGCTGAGCTCAATAGGATGTTGGTGGTGTGCTGGTGGATTAGATATGATATGCATGTGGTTGCAGACTTTATATGTTGTTTGTTAGTGGAGAGCTGAGCTCAATAGGATGTTGGTTGTGTTCTGGTAGATTATAAATGATGCATGTGCTTGCAAACTTTATATTCTATTTTTTAGTGGAGAGCTGAGCTCAATAGGATGGATGTGTTAATTTCATGCTTGTTTACCATTTTTAAATGTCCATATTAACTTATTGTCGCTAAAATACCAATGTATATAGGGTTAAATTTGTATCTTCTGTTATGGTTAATGAGTTAGAAAAGCCTTAGCTTCCCATTTGAGATACAATAGTGATGATCATGCGTACTTTGAAAAGGTACCGTTCATTATATTGGATCTTGAATTGTCCAAGTGGGACAGTTTGAGAAAAACCTTTTTGACACTCGTGTTATAGTCATTTCCTCTTTCACATGCCTTATATACTTGATGAAATTTTGGTCCGTTGCATTTTCTTTTGTTCTCTGGGTGCATACTTGATTGTGGTAGATCTCACCGCACTCAAGTCGTGTACTTAGAGATCGAAGGGAAATGTTGCCGAAATTTCATCAAGTATAAAGCATTTGAATATGGGAATAACTATTCACCGATCGAGTGTCGAAGAGGTTTTTCTCAAATGGTATAGGTTCATACCATGTACAAGAAGGAGCTGATTGTTGTGGGACGACTATTCTTTCTCTCTCAGACAGAAATAATGGATATTCTCGAGAATCGGTTGTGGATGAATAAAAGGTTGGATCGCAACAAACATCTAATGGTAGAATTAAGAGCTGGAGTTAATGAGTTCCTAGAGTTTGCTACTAGTCAAGAGAGGTTCAAAAGGAATCTTAAAGAGAAGACGGGATGTCCTTGCTTAAGGTACAAGTGTAAAGTTTTCAAGTTTGTGCATGAGTTAATGATCGATCTTTACAACAAGGGGTTCATGGCAAATTATTATTGGTGGACCAACCATGGTAAGTTTGTGCGTGAGGAATTTCCCGAGCTGGTTGTCGAAGATTCATATTATGGAACTGGTGACCGCAGGGAAGAACTGAATGCTTATGAGTAGATGATCATGGATCATGTTGGACCCTCTATAGGTCAGGCATTAGAACTTGATTATGTGATGGAGCCCTAACAGAGAGAGGAAAATCCGAATCCCGAAGCAGAAAAGTTCTTTAATATGTTGGCCGTTGCTCAAGCTAAACTGTTTGGAGGATGTGAGCAACACTCCAAATTGTTGGCCACCTTGTCAGTTCTGAGAATGAAATCCGTCTACAACATGTCGGAAGGACATTTTAATCTAATGGTAGAGTTTATACGAGAGACACATCCGAGTGATACTCGGATGCCTCAGAATCTTTATCATGCTAAGAAGTCGGTGAAGAACTTGGGTTTGGATTGTTTGAAAATTGATTGTTGTCCGAATGGATGCATGTTGTGTTATAAAGATGAAGCGGACAAGAGCATAACATGTTTCAAAATTTGTGGTGCGGATCGATACAAGACAACCACTAAAAGGGGCATTGAAAAGAAGACCGCCATAAAAAGACAGTGGTACTTTCTTCTCATCCCAAGGCCGCAAAGATTGTACTCTTCGATGGCAAGTGCACCCCACATGAGGTGGCACAGTGAGAATTAAAGGGAGTCAGGGGTCTTGTGTCATCATTCTGATGGAGAAGCTTGGAAACATTTTGATAGGGTGCATCCAACATTTTCCAGAGACCCCCGGAACATTAGGTTAGGGTTATGTACTGATGGATTCAATTCTTTTGGTCAATATGGAAGATCTTACTCTTGTTGACCAGTTATAGTAACTCCGTACAATCTTCCCCCTGGTATGTGCATGAAGAGGGAGTTTATGTTCCTGACGGTTTTAGTTCCGGGTCCATCGAATCCGAAATCCAAGATTGATGTGTACTTGCAGTCGCTCATTGAAGAGTTGACATTTTTATGGAATGATGGTGTATTGACTTATGATGTTGATTTAAGGCATAATTTCATGATGAAGGTCGTGTTGATGTGGACGATACATGACTTTCCGGCTTATGGGATGTTGTCGGGTTGGATGACCGCGAGGAAGCTTGCGTGCCCAATATGTATGGATCGATCAAAGGCATTTAGACTTAAGCATAGTTGAAAGACATGTTATTTTGACATTCATTGCCAATTCCTTCCTGCCAATCATCCTTATAGGAGGAATAAAAAAGGTTTCAAGAAGCGATGTGCTGAGAAGTCACCCCCTCTTCCAAGTTTGTCTGGTCCCAACATCTGGCGGAGAGTGAGCCAACTACCGCCCATCCATGAATCGCAAGGAGGACAGAATCCATGCTATGGTGTTAAGCATAATTGGACTAAGCAAAGTATATTTTGGAGTTTACCTTATTGGAAAACACACATATTCCATCATAACATTGATGTCATGCACAATGAGAGGAATGTGTTTATGAATGTGTTTGACACTATTATGGACATCAAAGGGAGGACGAAGGATACTAATAAAGCTCGGTTGGACTTAGCATAAATATGTAACTGGAAGGAGCTTGAGATTAAAGATCGTGGTGGTGGCAGGCTTTTCAAGCCGAAGGCCAGTTATGCTTTGAGCAAACCACAGAAAGTAGTTGTTTGTAAATGAGTTAAAGAACTAAAGTTGCCTGATGGGTACGCCTCAAACTTGGGCAGATGTGTCGACATTAGGGAAGGAAAGTTACATGGAATGAAAAGTCATGTTTGTCATGTATTCATGCAGTGTTTGCTTCCTATTGTGGAAAAATGACTTTTATATGTTTTGATTAATGACCTTAATGATCAAATAGTTTAAATGATTACTTTGACTCACTAACAACTTGCAAAGCTTGAGTTTTTCTATGAGAATATTAGAGCAAGGAAAGTGGATGCAAAGGACCATGGAGAAAGGATCATGAAGAAGGGGCATCATGAGCAAGGAAATTGAAGAAGAACTTTAGGAGTTTATGTAATTAAAATGTTTAGATTAACTCTTAGTTAAGCTCTCTATAATGAATAAAAATCATTTTAAAAAATAAACAAGTTTTCAAAATGAACTTAGGATGAAAAAGGTTAATTGATGAATATGTATATCTATGTGTACATTGATGTACTTTCAGTTAATTAACTAACTTTTCATGAAAACCTGAGTGTACATCTATGTATAAGTGTTATACATCCATGTACACATCGATTGATTCTTGACTTGCTTGATCAGAAGACATTTTTAAAACTATACATCGATTAGTACATCTATGTATAAGCCAAAACAGAACCAATGAGTTTTTGAGATAGCAACACAATCGATTGAACAATCAATGTATGTGGTTCTGGGTTGCAGATACAAGTGGTCTTCAAGAACAACATCGATGTACTAATGTGTGTATTACTCGAGATCAAGAACATCCAAGAACATAATCGATTAGGCAATCGATGTACACATGTTATAAAAGAGAAATTTTCTTTAATACATCTGTGTACTAATCGATTGACTCGATAATGCAATTTTTCAAATCAATTTGTTTTGATCTCAGCTGACTTGTAAAGTGTGTCCAACGGATCTATTTTGAAATATAACTATATAAGGACATTAGTAAACACTTTTTCAAAAACTAAAACTCATAATACGAGGTCAATCACTGAAAATTTGAGAGAGCTTAGCATTGAGAAAATCTGAAGTATTTTCAATAGTCTTCAATTTGTAAAATCTGATTTTCTAGAATCTGATTTCAATCTTTTTCAATTGTAAGAATTGTGATAAGAGATAAGGTTCTCTCGCTGGTTGATTCAAGAGTAAATGGACTCTTGGTCTGTGCAAGAGTAAAGGAACTCTTGTGTGTTTCCAAGATTGCTTTGGGAAAAGCTGTCATTTGGGTAGAAGGAACCTAGAAGTGAAGCTTGGGTAAAGAATCTTGTAAATTGATTTTGATAGTGGACAAAACTCACAGTGGTGTGGGGACTGGATGTAGGTTACCAGAAGAGGTAGCTGAACCAGGATAAAATTGGTTTGCATTTTCTCTTTCCCTAAACTCTTTATATGCTATATTGTTAAATGCATGAATTAGCAATATGTTAGGGATGCTTGCATGATTTAATATTGTTTTGATCTTGTTCATATCTGAAACCAATAGTCTTGATAATATTTCTTTTATAAGTAACAAGTATTGTGAGAATTACATATTGCAAAAACACATTTTGGTTTGTTGGTTGACAAAATCCTTTTCAAAGTAAGAAAAGCAATCAGTTTTTGCAAAGAGGGGAAAAGTTTCAAAAAGATAACATACTCAATTCAACCCCCCTTTCTTGAGTAGTGAGAAGCCACAAACATCTATTGCGTTCGACTCATTACCAGAACCTATTTGGAATCCACTTGTTGAGCTTAGCCACTTTTTTAGGGAGTTGACACCGACAACACTAAATGTGTAACAATTACGTGTCATGGAAGATAATATACCTGTGTTGCTATGTAAGTTAGAGCAGATATTTCGCTTCTTCGATTCAATGGAGCATCTTCCAATTCATCTCCCGTACGAAGCAAGAGTTGGTGGATCCGTCCAATATTGTTGGATGTATCCCTTTGAGAGGTATATAACTAATTCACCTCATTTATTGCAATTATTTATTATATCTATTGTTGTCCTCATTTATTCCAAAATTCTTCTTGCTTAGGTTCTTGCACTCCCTCAAAAGTAAAGTCAAGAACAAGTCTAAGGTATAGGGTTCCATTTGTGAAGCCTATTTAGTGGAGGAGATGTCTACCTTCACCACTTATTACTATCCACCTGAAATGGAAACAAGAAGGACTAGAATGTCACGTAATGTATATGTAGGTGAAAGTTCTTCATCTACTCCTCAATTATCATGTTTCAATTACCCAGGCATGGCTGGTGGCAAATCAAAATCCTATTACATGGAGCAATGTGACATTGACGCTTCCCACTTGTACGTTCTACAAAGCTGTGTCGAGGTTGAGCCATATTTAAAGTAAGTTAGCTTTCATACTAGTTTTTAACACCTTGTTCAATAACTAACAGTGTTGTACTAAAGTAACTAGTTTTTGTCTTGTAGTACCTATTTTGAATTTATAAAGGAACTCCACCCAGACATTCCAGACGATCGAATAAACCAGGAGATTACCAAACGGTTTCCCATGTGGTTCAAAGAATATGTAGGTTAACACTTTGTTATTTATTATATATAATACATGTGTTGTAATGTCTTATGCTATAATCATTTGTAATGTATTAGGTTCTAAATACAGAAAATAATGTTGAAGAACCACTATTGCTTAATCTGGCGTGGGGGACCTAAGAGAAAAGTTACCCCATTTCACACATACACTGTGAATGGTTATAAATTTCGTACACAACAATGGAGTGAAGGCATGCTATCATCCAACTATGGTGTGTGTGTGTACATGCATAGCTGGTCAATTAGAAAGTGACTTTTATGGAGTACTAACTGAAATTGTTGAAATGGAGTATAACGGTTCGCCCTCGTTGAAGATAGTTCTCTTCAGGTGTGACTAGTTTGATGATACTCCGGATATAGGGATAAAAGTAGATAATAAGTATGGAATTGTTGAAGTAAGGCAATCACGAAGATATACTAAAGCGTATGACCCGTTCATATTTGCACAACAAGCCGAACTAGTTTATTACACGCCATACCCTGAGGGTCATCCTGGTTGGTTGGGTGTCATCAAAACAAAGGCTCGCAGTACAATCTCAGATAATACAGTCAGTCAAGCTGAAATTGGGGCTCCATACCAAGATGATATTATTGCAGGGCTTCAAGTGTTACGAAATATAGATGCTGATATCATCGATGAGTCTCTTGTTGATGTTGGGAGCGGCGTGGAGGAAATCGATACGGTGTTATTGAATCAGTCTGACTTGGATGAATCAGACAAGGATACATATATATCAAGTGAGAAAGAGAGTGAGAGTGATTTCAGTGATACAGATACATCTAATTAGGTAACTCATGTATACATTACTTTTTTATATTGATTGTTTATTTTAAATTGATCTACATTGCATTATATATATATATATATATATATATTGTTTTCTTTAAGTTACTTAAATGTGATATGTAACAATTTCATTGAAACATATGGCATACTCGACTAGGGGTGGTATATGTGGTCGTACTGGAGGGCGAGGTGCAAGTCGTTCTTCTCGTGGCAGAGGTCTTGCTGGGAGATCATCTACCACGACCCACACACCTTCATCTAACAAGCATATGACGAACACTAAGACGGGACAGACGATGCCGAGTGTTGCATCGGTCACCACTACCCCAGTCCATGAGGTCGGGACATCATCTACACCACCACCACCACCATCATCGTCACTGTTAGAGGCCACAGGTAGAGCTTTACCAAGGAGGATGATCAGGCCAGGCACTGGCAACTTGGAGTAAGCTATTTAATTTAAATTTTATAAATTTTATGACATTGTTTAAAAACATAATTGCATGATGGTTTTCCCAATCTTAGGTTGTACCCTCAGAAGGAAACTACTGATGAGATTTCTAAGATCATCAAAGAGAAGTTCGAGTACTCATGGCCCACATGGACTTCAGTAGATGGTGACGTGAAGGACATGTGGTACAGAGAGTTTAAGGTAAATAAAAATTTATTTACTTGCACACATTTAGTTTATACTTTGTATTGTATTTTGGATTATTATATATGTTATGTTTGTCTAATATGTATGTATCCCATGCAGAAAGCGTTTACTTGGGACCCACATCATGAGAATGACATGAGGAAGGGTTTTGATCATAGGGGTGGTTGTATTATGAAAAATGTAATGCACAAGTTGAGGAAAGGGAAGGATTAGGGGAAATGGATGGAACCTTAGGTGCTACAGGGACTACAACAACATTGGGCTAGTGAGGATTTCCAAAAGAGGAGTGCCATCACCGCAGTGAGAATCAGGCAGTAGATATTGGAGCATCAGCCTACACCGAAGGGTTGGTCGGGGCTGGAGATCATTTTGAAAGGATGGTACGTAATGTAGTTTATTTTAATTTATTTTCTATTTAATTATTTTATTGTGACTCAAGTTGTGCTAATTTATTTTAATTTGCAAACTCAGGAGTTTGCCCGACCCCCTGCTGCTTATGAGCTCCTCGAAAAAACCAAGAAGTTGAAGTCAGGAGAATGTGTGAACGATAAGGCCAAAAACATTTCTGTAAGTATAAAAGGAAACCTTACTTACAAAATTAATTAGTTTAATTAATTTGTAACTTATTATTTGTTAATAATTGTTAATTGTTAATAATATGATAATCAATTTTATTTTGTTGGGAAAATATGATCATGCCTTAGCGGATGCTTATGCACGTGCCTCACAGGAGGGTGGTTCTTCTAGCCAGGAGCAGTACTCTCCGGCCTCTGTTGATTCGAATGCCATATTTTTGGAGGTTGTTGGAGGTAAAAATAAGAAGGGCACATGTATGGACTTGGGCGGTTGGGCAATCATTATATGGCCTTGTCGTCTCGTCCGACTGGAGACACTGGCATGGTAGGCGTTCCTCCAGAGGTCGTAGAGCAGATGCAGCATCATATAACACGATTGAATGAGGAGCTCGCCGAGAAGGATGCCAGGCAGAATACCTTGGAGGCTGCGATTGATGAGCTGAGAGGCACCACAAGATACAACTTGCAGCACCTGCATCTTCAACTGCTTGTTGCACACCACCAGGTCCACCATCCCATACTGCAGAGGACGACGAGGAGGATGTCGACGCCGATGCACAGCAGGATGACCCACCTCCATCATGATCTTTATTATTTTGGTTGTACTGTTACATTTTCGTCGACTGTTAGTGTAACATTCCTGACTACTTTATGGATTGACAACTGTCCCCACAAACCAACACATGTCTTTTTCAGCATGCTTTGTCCTCACTCACACGTTTCTTGGGAAAACTTCCCAGGAGGTCACCCATCCCATAATTGCTCCAAGTCAAGCATGCTTCACTGTGGAGTTCTTAAGTGATGGGCTCCCGAAAAGAAGATGCATCTTATTTGTATAGGTAGTACCAATCAATTCTTATAAGTCATCTTCAACTGCATAGTTTCATATCTACACAGCCTCAGGATCGATCCCTCTCATTCCGGTGTGTAATCGGTTCATTCATGTGTCCCTCCGCCTAGAAGCCTGCCAGGAGCCGCTCCTTGTCCGTACCTTCTTGCATCGGTGACCACTCCCCGCCCTCGTCAGCTCCGAGTGTCACAGTTAGTACTTTTGTGGATGTTTATTTATGTCCCGGATTTTTGCTTACATGGATGACAGTACTTTAATTTATATTTGGGTTACAATTTTATGGATGAAAGTACTTTTATTTATTTGGGTTACAATTTTATTTAAATGCAATTTTAATTATTGTTTACATATTATTATTAGGGTTAATTAGAACATTATAACATTAATAAAATAATTTCCATAATTAACATAGTATTATATCATTTATCAACAAATATATATATATATATATATATATATATATATATATATATATATATACAAAAAATACCAACCGAAATAGCCACTAAAGAATCGTCGCTAAATATGCCTAGAATATGTGAAAAACGGCGACTGGACTAGCGAATGATAAATCAGTCTCTAACTATGTAGAGGATATATGCAAAACAGCGACCGAATTAGCCACTGCCGTATCGGTCGCTATTTTGGTTGCCATGAATGTGTGACCTACAAGTTACCCAAACAACGACCGGCATTTTGGTCGCTAATAGTGACCGGTGGGAAAATTTGGTCGCTAACTAATTAGGGACTAGGGTATTAGAGACCCCACAAGATCGGTCATTGTATCGGCCACTAACATTAATTGCGACCGATTTTCCATGAATAGCGACCGATTTGTTCGGTCGCTAAACAAGACTTTTTTTGTAGTGGCTATTAAAATGTTTACCCCTTTTATTACTATCTTATAATAAATAGTCCTTATACAGTTAATATTAGTTATCCTTAATTAGTTAAACTTCTCTTAATTAAATAAATACTTCTTTTAATCTATTTAACTATATCATTACTTAGTTTAAGAAATTTGGGAGGTTACAAAGTAAGTTAATTTATTACCTACAACCTGTTAAATAAGTTAATTTATTAAAATTAATATTTGTAAGGTTTGTCTGAAAAATGAAAAAGGTAGCCAGTGTGGTATGAAGCACAGTATGACAAGTTTGTTTCGGTTCGATTTTTGAAATATAAAAAAGAAAATTGTATTGAAATGATTACTTTTTTATAAAGTCAATCCAAAACGGTCAATGAAAATTCGATTTTTATAATTTTTTGATTTTTTTTGGATCAATTTATTATGTTTTCTTAATTGTATTGGATAAGAATACTTGTAATGCCCCTTGACAACCACCATTCTTCTACGTTCTGCACCTCATTCTCAATTTTCTTTTCTTTATGATTTCATTAATCACAAGTTCCAGAAATTTCCGAAAACAAAGGCTATGAAGAAAGAAAGAGAAAAAGGAAAAGAAGGAAGCTAATATCAGCAATCATCATCAATACAACTAAACAATTGTGAAGTTTACTTTTACTGTTCGTATAACAGTAAAGGGACATATGTTAATGTCATGCTATTGAAAATTGTCAATATTTTATTATTTATATTTTGTATTATTTATGATATAATACCTACACAAATTTTGTTTTTTGGTAGGTTGGACTTCATGAAATATGATGTACAAGTTCCTCTCACATCTATTAATATTATTAAATATTTATTCCATTTTTTAAGCCCGTGCGTATCGTGCGGGTAAAAAATAAGCCTCCTATTATCTTTGCCATCTTGCAACATTTTAAGGCCTAGAGTCCTCTTCCTTCCCTCTTCCAATTGCATCCAGCACCACCAACACTAGAACAAAGTAGTTTCAAAGCGTTGGTCCCCAAAAGTCAAGCCATCTAAACCAGCTTATTTGTCAGTCAACAGACTTGAGCAAACCCTGGATGTTTTTTTTTTTTGGTACAAAACCTTGGATGTTTTTAACCTTGCTTATCTTTATGTTTTGAAGATGGCAAATCAAGAGCATAACTACTTACATGTAACAATCTTTCAAAAAACACTTAAATTCATTGGATGTTGAGCATAACTTGGAGAGGTGTATACTCAAGAATACTCTCCAATTAACTTGGAGAGGTTGAGCTTCAAAAAATACATGTTGTAAACATTAACTTGGATTGTTGTGTGCTCAAACAATACTCTACATGAAAAACCTTGGTTTATACTAGGGACTGAATGTGGGCTTTGTTATTTTTTTCTAAACCAGTATAAATCTACCATGTTATCTTTTATTCCCTAACCTTCATCTTTGAATATTTAGTTTTATCAACTTAGTTTTTGCGAACTCTAATTTAAGATAAATGCTTCCAAATTGTCTTCTCTTTTAAGCTTCCATAATCAATCATGTTTCAAAGAAAATTCTTTTAACTTTGTTTAGTTGCTAAGTGCCACACCCATGAAGCACCTGTTTTGGCCATTAGATTTAATAGTAAAATATTTAATGGATGAGATTTGAAGGTCCAAAAAACAAACGATGACCCAGAACTCTTCTAGTAAGTTTAGTTCTATTTGTTAATCAGTCCATGGTTTAAGGTGTTTAGTTTTGCAAAGGAGCCCTTATCCCTTTGGACCCCTGACCCCTCTCCTTGGTTTTCGTCTCTCCTGTGTATGTCTCAAATTGTAAATTAGAAACCGGCTATTATCGAGAAAACCGGCTACAACAAGTTCGTTTATTGTTACAACTGACAGGGTGGTGGCACATAGGAAGCTGCTTCATCCTAGACAACACCCATCTCAATATCATTCTAAGAAACCTTCTAGGGAAGATGTGAAACTTCAAGAGAAAGTTTCCTTTCTAATCAATAACCTTCCTAAGTTTGTGAATGGAACCAATAATCTTGATATGATGCTTGGTGCTAAAATATGTTCTTTCGATAAAGCTAGTTTAGGTTATAACTAGAAGATCACACAAAAATATCTAAAAAACTTCTTTTTAAAAGCATCAAAAAAGCTTAGGACAGCATGTTTTTTATGCCACAAGTCTAGTCATCACATACCTGTTTCTTTTTAAAGAAGCAGCAAGTTGAAAAATATGGCTCTCAGGCACTAAGAAAGTAGGACCCGTGAACATGTGGATACCAAACCACAAAAAATAAGAAAGCTAAAAAAAAATACAAAAATAAAAAACCGCAAGTAGGACCCTTAAGGGTCTTACAATGACATTAAACAATTAAAAATAGGGGGTCAACCCAGCTTAAACACCTTCAACGAAGGTTGTTAGGCGAGTCTATGTAGAATCATAGAGGATATGTAAACTCGACACGTAGATTCGTAAACCCTAAACCGTAAACCCACCACCACCACTTTACAATGGCATTAAACAATTAAAAATAGGGGGTCAACCCAGCTCAAACACCTTCAACGAAGGTTGTTAGGCGAGTCTACGTAGACTCATGGAAGGTACGTACACCACAAGAATTTAAGCTATTTCCCAAGGCATATTACCCAGGGCAAAAAATCCCTATGAATTTTTTACGTTTCCCACGGTTAAAGCCTTGGGAAAGTTCTCTCTATGGTTCCCACGGGTTGGGCCTTGGGTAACAGAGGCGCCAACTGCTCCCGCTTGTTTTCCCACGGAATGGGCCGTGGGAAATATGTTGAGCGCCGTTTCCCCAGTGTCAGAGCCGTGGGAAATATGTTGATTGCTGTTTCCTGTGCATGTGGCCCGGGAAATATGTTACATGAGGCGCCGTTTCCCAGGTCGGGTAGTGGGAAATATGAAATTAAAAACCCCGCCTTCCTTCACTCTCGAGGCGCCGTTTCCCAGTGGTGTGGGCCGTGGGAAATATGTTGAGCGCTGTTCCGTGGTCGTGGTAGTGGGAAATATGTTGAGCGCCGTTTCCAGTGGTGTGGCCCGGGAAATATGTTACATGAGGCGCCGTTTTCCGGGGCTATGGCGTGGGAAATATGAAATTAAAAACCCCGCCTTCCTTCACTCTCGAGGCGCCGTTTCCCGTGGTGTGGGCCGTGGGAAATATGTTGAGGCGCCGTTCCCAGGGGTTGTGGCCATGGGAAATATGAAATTAAAACCCCGCCTTCCTTCACTCTACGAGGCGCGTTTCCCGTGGGTCGTGGCCGTGGGAAATATGTTGAGCGCCGTTTCCTGTAATGTGGCCTTGGGAAATATGTTACATGAGGCGCCGTTTCCCTGGGCTATGGCCGTGGGAAATATGAAATTAAAAACCCCCTCCTTCCTTCACTCTCGGAGTTACTTGAAGTTGCGGTGTGGAGCCATGGACAACATGCACAAACTATGGTTTTGCCTTTATCTTCTCATCATCATCATCGCTGCTTTCTCTCTTCACACCTACACCTCCTTTGCAGCTTTGACCACCATCTCACCATACCAGGTAATTCCTCTAACTACTACATAGGCATGTGGTACAAAAAGGTTTACGAAAGGACATATGTTTGGGTAGCAAATAGAGATAACCCAGATTTTCGATAAGAATTCTGCCTTGTTAACAATATCCGAGGGTAATTTAGTTCTCTTTGACCAGTCTCAAAATAAAGTTTCAGTCCTCAGACGTGAACGGCGCCGCCCCAACCTCCTTCGGTCCGTCATCCTCCTCCCTGGTCCAAGTGCCATCTCCGGCCACCGGCAAAGCCCTTTGCCCGGCGGCTGCGGCACCTAGGTTTTTAATTAAAAAAATACATATGTTTCCCAAGGTTAAAACCCTGGGAAATGTTTCCCACGGAAAATTCCGTGGGAAAGCGTTTCCTGAGGATTTTTCCGTGGGAAACTTTTCCGAGGAGTAGTCCGTGGGAAATTTCCCAAAGGGTGTAAATCATGGGGTATTTCCCAGGGCATACCCGTGGGAAACCTTTCCGACCAGCTGAAAACCGAGGGATCTGAATCCGTGGGTCATCCCTGGGAAATGTGTATTTTCCCACGGATTTTATGGATTTCCCAGGGCCATAGGCCCTGGGAAACAGCGAAAATTCTTGTAGTGGTAAACTCGACACGTAGACTCGTAAACCCTAACCCCCCTCCTCCCAACCACCACCACCACCACCACCACCTTACAATGACATTAAACAATTAAAAATAGGGGGTCAACCCAGCTCAAACACCTTCAACGAAGGTTGTTAGGCGAGTCTACGTAGACTCATGGAGGGTACATAAACTCAACACGTAGACTCGTAAACCCTAAACCCACCACCACCACCACAGAAACGACGCACAACAGGAGAGGCCAACCCTTCATGCGCCCGCCTTTGAACAGGGGAGGGACGGCGGGCTCAAGATAGGCTCAACAAGAAGTAGAGAAATGGTCGCTCGCGACAAACACCCAAAACGGACACAGGCGGGTGGTTCGCACAACAGGGAGGGTGGCCGTTCGCAAAGGGAGGCGGAGACTGAAAAGGGGTGTTAGGGTTTTTAACCCAAAACACATTGTTTTGGGTGTTTTCTTCCCCATTTTAAAACATGCTCCAGACTCGCTAACTCACCCCAGAATCGCGAGTCTACCCGAGTATCCCGTTTACCTACCTAGAATCATAGAATCAGACGAGTTTACGAGTTAACTCGTGATTCTGACAAACATGCCTTCAACCCATAGGTAAAGTGAGTCAAGTTATTTTAACCCAAGATCAAAGCGAGCCTCCTTTTTTTTTCAATCCAACCATCAATGAGCCGAGTTGGGTCTAGTTGGCTCAAAGTTAAGACCCATTTTGATAGCTCTAACAACAGATGGTTAAGGTACATGATAGGGAACATGTATATTTTCTTAAGCATTTGAGATAAGGGAGAAGGAAGTGTCACTTTTTGAGACAACTTCCAGAGTGAAATAGTAAAGACAAGTAGTATTTGTAAGCATCCCCTTGTGTTACTTGTTCAGGGATTAAAACAAAATCTGTATGAGTCAATTATGTAGCTCTGGATTTCAAGTTTCCTTTAATAAAGATTCTTACAGCGAAGGATGTCAACAAGGACACTACCCTCTTTTTTGTCAAAAAGTTAAAATAACCTGTATAAGGTTGGTATAAAAGACTTGAGCAATCAAAGGATAGAGATCACCTATCTCAAAAGGGTGTCCCATTTCTTGTCCCACTCACTTAGATTGTACCTTGTCATTTATGTTTGGTTTCCATGAAAGTTTGGACTTGATACCATGAAGCTTCTTTCAAAACTTGCTAAAGGTATTTTCTTTGGTATTCTACTACTTCAATAATGTGTGTGAATATAAGAGTGAGAAAGGGAAGGGGAGAGAGTCTCCAGTGAATTTTTTCAAATGCCGACAAGGGGACAGGATTTTTAGTGACTAACGGTGGAAATCTAACATCGTTAATGCAAACATTACAGAAAGGACCAAATTGATATAATGTTGACAAAATAAAGGACCACTTTGAAACGAAAATTAAATAGAGACCAAACTGAAACCTAAAATAAAGATAAAGGAAAAAAAAATATAGCATATTTTTTATATGGTTGAAGGAGAAATGAATTTCTTTTTGTTAAATGCAAAATAAACCACAATCGTACCATCTTTAATTTTACATGTATAAATATCAATTCTTGACGACTGTAAACAATGTTATATTGTTAAGTGTTATCCACTCTAAAGCATATAAGAAAAGTATAAGGTATCGTGACATTGCTTCTAGGGTATTATAAAACGGCAATAAAGTAGTTCAATGATTCTACACAAACTTAATATAACCAAAATCACAGCACCAATTACACCATAGATACCTGGGACCGAAGGGCAAACAAACTATTACAAAAATCTGAAAAAATTCTTTTGCTAAAACATGTATTCTTCAATCTTCAATACCTGTAAAATAAAGAGTGAATATTTTACTAGTGCAATAACTGCTTTTTACGTCAGTTAAAATTGATTTTTTACGTCAGAATACTGACTGACGTAAATACAGCTGACATTAAAAGTTAAAATTTTAACGTCAGTTGAGAATTGACGTTAAATATAAAACTATTAACGTCGGTTCTTTAACACAACTGACGTTAATTTTGTCAAAATTAACATCAGAAACAACTGACGTTAAACATAAAATTATTAACGTCAGTTCTTTAAGACAACGGACGTTAATTTTGTTAAAAGTAACGTCAGTTGTTATAACGAAACTGACGTTAAAGGTTTTAATTTTAACGTTGGTTGTTTTACACAACTGATGTTAATAGTGTACTGTATATTTTATAAAATACTATTAACGTCAGTTGTTTGATACAACTGGCGTTAATAGATTTTTTTTTAAATTCAGTTTTAAAATATCACTCCCCTCAGCTATCCCTGCATTCAGTAAATATCCCAGTAACACAGAATATCACACACATTACAGAATTGCAAAGGAAAAATGGAACAATGATCCATATGTATGCCTGTTCAGAAACAATATATATTTATTAACATAGGTTATAACTCAAAATAAATACAAAAATATAAATAAAAATAAATGTATACTAAGTTTAAACTACCTATATCAATACCCCTTCGTCCACCTGTGGCATGTACGAGTGGCATGTACATCGTCCACTTGTGTCTCCTCGATTATAGTAGGCATGTTTGTTGAAAAAGAAGGAGTCTCAGGAATATCAAGATTTGAATCTTGATTTTCATCACTACCATTATACATGCTTTTTCCTTGGAGAACCACGGACAACCTTTTGTTAGAAGGATCAGTGATGTAGAACACTTGTTTTGCTTGTGAAGCCATTATGAAAGGCTCATTTATATGACCTAACTTGTTGAGGTCTACCAATGTGAACCCCAATTCGTCGGTTTGTACACCACCGTTACTATCAACCCACTTACATTTAAAAACCAGCACCGTAAGCTTAGTGTAATCGAGCACCCAAATATCTTCAATATATCCAAAGTAAGGTGTCGGTGCTTTAACGGGTTTTGTGTCCTTTGAACTAGAGAAGTACATTGCTTCGGCCACGATCATAACCCCACTATTTTGCATGGTACTCTTGTTATCTTGTTCCTTTGTATAAAAGGAAAAGTTATTTATGTCGTATCTGCTCCAACATATGACATTGAAGCTAGGCCCACGTGCTAGCCATCTTACGTCATCAGAAGCAGTACTACCATCCTTAAGCATTTCTTCCTTGAACCATGGTAAGAAAGTCTTGTTATGCTTGTTCAACAACCACCTTTTGCTCATTCGAGGGTTTTCTTGATTGACTTTTCTTTTATGTTCAAATAAGAAAGGTTGAACACATTCGATGTTGTTCAATACATACAAATGTGCTTGAAGCACTTCCTCCCGATCCTTGCTATTAATTCTTAAGCCATGTGTACCCTTACCTTGACATCTGATCTCATCATGTCTAGGCTTAGGAACCCCTATAGGATCCGTGTTATGTAGGTAGTCCGAACAAAACTCAATAGCTTCTTCTGCAACATACCTTTGAACAATAAATGCTTCCGGACGATGAGGATTCTTCATGTACCCTTTCAAGATCTTCATGTAGCGCTCAACTGGGTACATCCATCTCAGAAAAACCGGCCCACATAATCTAATCTCCCTCACCAAATGAACAATTAAGTGAACCATTATGTCGAAAAAGGAAGGAGGAAAATACATCTCCAATTGGCACAAGATTGTAGCAGCCTCAACTTCCAAGTCATCCAACATACAGGGGTCAACGACTTTGCTACATATAAAATTGAAGAATGAGCACAACCGAGTAATGGCATGTCTCACATTTTTGGAGCAATACCACGAATAGCAACGGGCAGAAGTTGTTGCATCAAGATGTGACAATCATGAGACTTTAAGCCAACCAATTTAAGATCACTAGAGACAAGCCTCTTCATATTTGAAGAGTAACCATTTGGAATTTTGATGCCCTGAAGACACCCGCAGAAACTTTGTCTCTCTTTTTTTGACAAAGTATGACATGCTAGCGGCAAATAAGTCCGCTTACCATCCTCAACACCTGGAGCTAACTGCTCTCGTATACCCATAGCAATGAGGTCGAGACGAGCATTCACACTATCCTTTGTCTTGCCCTGAATGTTGAGAAGCGTCCCGATCACACTATCACACACATTTTTCTCCACATGCATCACATCAATGCAGTGTCTGACATCAAGCTTGCGCCAGTATGGAAGATCAAAGAATATCGACCTCTTCTTCCATATGTTTTTCTCAGCAGTTTTACCTTTCTTTTTGGACTTGCCGAATATAACATCGATGCCCTTTACCCTCTGATAAACCTGCTCTCCAATTAAGGCCGCCGGCGCTTCTTCTGTCTCTTGGAATCCATTAAAAGCTTTTTTCATCTTACGATATGTGTGATCACGTCTAAGAAATCTCCGATGCCCAAGGTAAACCGTATTCTTTCCATGATGCAACTGAGTGTAGCATGTGCCTTCTTCACATATAGGGCATGCTTTATGCCCCTTGACACTGTACCCGGACAAGTTACCGTATGCTGGAAAGTCGTTGATGGTGCAAAATAACATGGCACGAAGCCTGAAAGTGTAACACCCTGTATTTCGCTGTTTTAAATAACAGTAATACATATAAATATGTTTATAAATTTATTTGAGTTTTAGAAAATTATTTTAATTAAACGGAGTTTACTACTCAATCCTACTTGAATGTAGGAAGCTACGATTGAAAATTAGGTTGGAAAGTCAGGCGAAACCCAGCCCGCGAATTCCATTGACAGTATAATTATACTGCTCAAAAGACCTAATTTTAATTCGTGAATGAAAGACTTAAGATTATTATTTTATTTCCTACAATTATGTATTTTTAGCATTATTTTGGAATAAAATAAAATAATTTATGTTTTTCGGGCGAAACACGTAATCGGGTAGTGATGAGTGTGATTTCACCTCATTTTCCATGTACATTTCTGCATGCATTTGCATATAGTTTAGGCAATTTTAGTTGGATTTTGTTTAGTTTTTCCTTTGGAACGGATAAGGGGGTATTGTGTGCTGTTTTGCAGGGATTTATGATTAAATGCCCAAGATTTAGCCATGAGGAAGCTGAGATGAAGAGAAAGCCTGAAAACTGAAGAAAAAGAGGCCAAAAGTCAGAAGCTGTCACGGCCTGGCCGTGATGGCTATCACGGCCGTGACCCAAAATCACCACAAGTCAGAATCCATCACGGCTTGGCCGTGATGGAGATCACGGGCATGAAAAAGTTGGTTCGCGACGCGAAGGAAGGCTCGCCACGCGAGAGCTAAAAAACGCCAGAAGCTCCAGAAACAGAAAGCGTCACGGCCTGGCCGTGATGGACATCACGGCCGTGACGCGCGACGGATCTATAAATAACAGCACAGCAGACAGAAAAAGGGGACTTTTGGCAGAGGCTTGGAACCCTAAAGAGGGATGATGGTTGGGGGAAGGCTAGGACCTTAAAGATGACATCTTCTCTGCTCTTGGATTGGAAGGAGATTGAAGGATTCGTCATGAAGTTTTCTTCCTCTCTTCTCTCTTTCTCTTTTGTAGAATTTATCATGTATAGCTAATTCCCCCATTGTTGGGTTTAGATGTAGCTTTTCTGAACTTGATTGTTAATTGATTTGGTTTCAATACAAGTTTCTATTTCTTTATGAGTATGTAATTATGTGCTTAATGCTTTCCTTGGATTAGCTACCCATAGGGATGATATGTTGCTTTGATAGATAACTGAAAGGTTGGTGTTAAGGCATGCTCATGAATCATATGCCAAGTAGTCCAAGAATCTAGACATAGGTGTTGACTGCTTGCAATCTTATAAGTCTTGACTTAATGCAAAATCCCAGGTTATTCCACCTAAGACATTAGGGCTTAATTTGGGGTTTTAGGCTCAATGCACCTAAGACATTAGGCTTGAGTACTTTAGAAAGGGCTTGATTGGCATAATTGAATTAGGACTTGTGTTGTTAGCTATTTCATTGCAATCAAGGGAGGATTAGTGTAGTCTAAACCTGACAATTCTATCCATTTGTAAATTCTGCACTCCAAGTGTTTGTTAAAAGTCCAAAAAGACAAAAAATATTGTATTGCTTTGTTTTCTGTTTTAATCTCTCATACTTTAGTTTAGTTTAGATAGTTGTTGAGTTTGTGAATTGGTAATTAACATCCGATCCCTGTGGATACGATAACCGGTCTCACCACTGTATTACTTGTTTGCGACGAGGTGCACTTGCCTTTATTTATCTTAAAAATCACGCAACAAGTTTTTGGCGCCGTTGCCGGGGATTGGCTTTGCCAATATCAGTAGTAACAAATGAGACAACTAGTTTAGACATTTTTATTTTATTTTTCATTATATATTTGATATCTTTCTTTTGTTAGTTTTGTATATATTTGTTTTTGTGTTTCTTTGATCTTGGGCTTAATTGTCTGTGAGGTGAAAAATTGATTTGGCAGGATCATGGACTATAATTATTATCAGCCATCTGATGCAGAAATGGAAATATCTGAGCTGCAGCTACGGGTAGATATGTTTCAATTAGCCATAAACATCCAACAAGTGAGTGATGAGCTGTCAAGGGCACAAATCTCTCCTCCACCAATGGTAGGCTATTCTGAATGGGGAAATCAATATCCCAACACTTCCACTCCATGGTGGGGGAACCCTCCAAACAATACTTGGATTGATCAAGAGGAACATTGGGAATCTTCCACACCTTCATATCAACCACAACCATCTCAATGGTATGATGAGCCATCCCCATTGGAAGTTGCTTGGGAGAACTTCAAATCCGCATTCCCAGTCGAGGTTGAGCAACCTATCCCGGATAGTCGACCTCACTTAGAGGCTGTTTTGGAGAACTTCATGGTAACAACAATGGAAGAATTAAAAAATCAAGAAGACACCATTCAAAATTTCGGGGTACGTATTGAGAAAATCTCTAACCAACTATCCGGAATGTCAAAAGGGAACTTGATGGATGATGATGAAGGTGATGCAATAAAGTATGATGATGAAGATGATGCCAAAATGGATGAGGAGGAAGAAGAAGAAGTGGGAGCAACCGAGTCAAGAAGTGAAGAACCTGTTTGTGAGAACATAGTTGCACCATTCCCCATTGAACCCTTGACTGAAGAGATTGAGAGAAAAAGGCATTTGGAGGACATCTATTTCACCATGCTTGGGGATGCTAAAGAACTTTTGGAATTAGATGATTCTATTGGTTCCAATTCATGTGTAGATTGTGATGAGAGAAACACTTGTGTGGTTTGTGCTGAAATTTTTGCATATATAGAAGGTGTTGGATTTGGTGATTCGGTGAATGAAGATTGTGTAGAATCCAAAACAGCACCGGTGATCCTCTCTACTTGCTTGCCACCTCACATTTCAAAGCAGTCAACAATGGAGTTCAAGCCTCTGCCTGAGAAACCGGATGTTGAATCTTTCAATATAAAGGCACCATGGCTAGTCCAAGAGGTTGAACCCCATTTCTATTGGGAAGATTTTGTTGATGAAGGGGTCAATTTTGACCCAAGAGGGAGTGAGAAATTCGCCACATTTGGTGAGGTCACCATGATTTTCAAGCGCTCACTCCCATATTTACGCTGCAAATCGTGGGATCCAGGTGAAGGATCTCACATGGTTAGCATCCCTTGGTCCTTATACCACAGGTTATGGGATCCAGGTGGATGCTTCTTAATGAGTCAAGCTAGTGACGTTAAAGAAGCGCTTATTGGGAGGCAACCCAATTTTTCTTAACCTTTCTCTTTAGTTAGATTTTGATTTTAAAACTCTTGAATAATTTGAGAAGATCAAGAGTTTTCTTTTATTAATAAATTTGTTAAGTGTTTTCAGGATAATAAGGAAGGAGAAGAAAAAAAGAGCAGGGAGAAACAAAGCCAGAAAAGCAAAGTCAGCACCCGCTACCGCCTCGGTAAGCCGTTCCAATTTTATTTTATTTTATTTTTCTTCCTCACTCCAACTTGATTGTTTACATTGGGGACAATGTAAATTCTTAAGCTTGGGGTAGGGGTATTTTGCATTTTGCATGTTTCATGTTGCATTCATATAGTCTTGCATGATAGCTTTGCATGATAACACAATTAGATTACCCTTGCTTGAATTTTGCACCCAATTGTGAGAGCTAAGTGCCCAATAATCTGAGATACTGAATTGTTGAACCCAATTTGTTATTCTTGTGATAAGGCTGCAAATGAAAATGCTTGAGATAATCTTGGATAGTTGATAATTAGCATATGGTTTTGAAGATTTTTGTTTTCCATTGATTCTGAACTAAAATGTGAGATTTTGAGCCAAAGGGGTACTCACAAAATTTTACCCCATTCTTTGTGTTAGAGTGTTATTCCTCTTGGATGAATTTCTCTAGAACTTGACTTGAAACCATTTTGAAGCTTGAAAATTTTTGAAAACATTTTTGAAAATGATTGAGGCAATAGGTATTTTTCTGGCCTTCTGAGTTTTGAATGACGAAATGCTACCCCTTAGTTGCCCAATTTTGAGCCTGAATGGATAAAATGCTTTTCTTGGTACCTTGAAATATGTTGTTGAATGATGCTTGATAGGACCTTCTAAAGTATTACAAAAGGGTGAAAATGGTAGTTGAAAATTTGGGATGAAAGAATCAGGAAAAAAAAAATCTTTTGAGTTGAAAAAAATCTCCCCTTCTCCAAATAAAATAGAAAAAAAAGAAAAAAGAATTAAAAATAGAGAGGGGGATGACAAAAAGAAAATGAGAAATAAAAAGCAAAGAAATAAAAGAAAGGTGGAAAGTAAATTGAAAACCCAAGAAGGTATTTTAGAAGGTCATGTTTGCAATGCTTGATGTTTATGTAGCCTTTTTGAAATTTCCTTTTCTTGTTATCCCCACCTAACGATTAATCCCATGGCCATGTTACAACCAAAGCTAAAGACCTCTTGATTCTTAATTGTTTTCATTAATAAAGTAGAGATGTGGTTGATAGTCAAGCATATGGTAGGATTCATTCCTTGAGGAAAATTGAGTGAAATGTCTTATTCCCCTAAACACTTGAGTGAGGTAGAAAGAGAGCCAAGCAAATGAATAAGCTTGGGGTGAGCTTCAGGTGAGAAAGAGTGCCCAAGTCAGTGAGAACATGAGTCTAAGGAACCTAAGCCTCTAATTGGACTTGAATTGATTGTCTCTTACTGAATTGTTTGAAATGCCTATTACTTGGATTATTTGCTCGGGTTCTTGGTTCACTATCCATGTTCTGTTTATTCTTCTGGCCTTAGTGATTGCTTGAGGACAAGCAAAGTCTTAAGCTTGGGGTGATTTGATGAGTGTGATTTCACCTCATTTTCCATGTACATTTCTGCATGCATTTGCATATAGTTTAGGCAATTTTAGTTGGATTTTGTTGAGTTTTTCCTTTGGAACGGATAAGGTGGTATTGTGTGTTGTTTTGCAGGGATTTATGATTAAATGCCCAAGATTTAGCCGTGAGGAAGCTGATATGAAGAGAAAGCCTGAAAACTGAAGAAAAAGAGGCCAAAAGTCAGAAGCTGTCACGGCCTGGCCGTGATGGCTATCACGGCCGTGACCCAAAATCACCACAAGTCAGAATCCATCACGGCTTGGCCGTGATGGAGATCATTGGCATGAAAAAGTTGGTTCGCGACGCGAAGGAAGGCTCACCACGCGAGAGCTAAAAAATGCCAGAAGCTCCAGAAACAGAAAGCGTCACGGCCTGGCCGTGATGGACATCACGGCCGTGACGAGCGACGGATCTATAAATAACAGCACAGCAGACAGAAAAAGGGGACTTTTGGCAGAGGCTTGGAACCCTAAAGAGGGCTGATGGTTGGGGGAAGGCTAGGACCTTAAAGATGACATCTTCTCTGCTCTTGGATTGGAAGGAGATTGAAGGATTCGTCATGAAGTTTTCTTCCTCTCTTCTCTCTTTCTCTTTTGTAGAATTTATCATGTATAGCTAATTCCCCCATTGTTGGGTTTAGATGTAGCTTTTATGAACTTGATTGTTAATTGATTTGGTTTCAATACAAGTTTCTATTTCTTTATGAGTATGTGATTCTGTGCTTAATGCTTTCCTTGGATTAGCTACCCATATGGATGATATGTTGCTTTGATAGATAACTGAAAGGTTGGTGTTAAGGCATGCTCATGAATCATATGCCAAGTAGTCCAAGAATCTAGACATAGGTGTTGACTGCTTGCAATCTTATAAGTCTTGACTTAATGCAAAATCCCAGGTTATTCCACCTAAGACATTAGGGCTTAATTTGGGGTTTTAGGCTCAATGCACCTAAGACATTAGGCTTGAGTACTTTAGAAAAGGCTTGATTGGCATAATTGAATTAGGACTTGTGTTGTTAGCCATTTCATTGCAATCAAGGGAGGATTAGTGTAGTCTAAACCTGACAATTCTATCCATTTTTAAATTCTGCACTCCAAGTGTTTGTTAAAAGTCCAAAAAGACAAAAAATATTGTATTGCTTTGTTTTCTGTTTTAATCTCTCATACTTTAGTTTAGTTTAGATAGTTGTTGAGTTTGTGAATTGGTAATTGACATCCGATCCCTGTGGATACGATAACCGGTCTCACCACCGTATTACTTGTTTGCGACGAGGTGCACTTGCCTTTATTTATCTTAAAAATCACGCAACAGGTAGACGACGGAAGAGATTTCGGAGTTTCTCAGAATCGATAGAGGGTTTCTCTTAGGATTTTGAGATGATTCAAGGGGATGAATCATATTTTTAAGTCTAGAAGGTTTTTCAGGGTTAAATAGAAAATTTATGAATTTTACGCTTAAGCCCCTGAACTTTCTGTTAATTACCCTTTTGTCCCTAAGTTAGTTTCTAAGTTTTTTTTAAGTGAATTGGGCTAGAATCCTTGTTCCCAATCTCTTGATGGACGTGGCTATGAAGCCCAAATTGTCTAGTTCATGAATTGGTTCCATAAAGCCCATTTGAAACTATACAAGTTTCCTATGTCAAGATTTATGTTTAAATCTTCAAGTGGGCCCCACAAAAATGAAACCAAGCCCAAACTTACCAAGCCCATGCGCAATCCCATGAGGATTGATGGCTGCCCTCATTTGTTGTTGGATGAGTCAAGAAAACTCTAGATTGTTCTACATTTTTCCACTTTGTTCTTCAAGCTTCTATAATCTTCTCAAACATTCTTGAATTGTTTTAAAATATCTTTGACTCAAAAATCAGCCAACTTTGGTCAAGATAAGGTTGCATTAAATGTGGCAAAATCGTCATCATGACACTTTATTGACAATTTGCAAACTAGTCCTTCAATTTTTTGGAATCTTTGCAAATTGGTCCTTAGAACTTAACTGCATTTGAATCCTTTTAGCAAGACAACTCATCACTTCTAGATCCTTCCCAAGATGGCGCCACTATCTCTATAAATACCATACTCTCACTTTTCACTTAGTTTCTAGTGTCTTTTTGTTCAAAACCCTAAGTTCATAAGTCTTTTAGTGATAGATTTGTGAAGTAAGTTTCTTGGATTTCCTTTGTAATTGATTTTCAAGAGGTAAATCCTAATCTTCTTCCTTAATCATGCCTATGTTCTTTAGCAAGTTTCTTGATTCAAAGTTTGTTTTATATGTGTTCATCATTTTCAAGTTTCTAACCCTAGAACTTTGAAAAGTCATAATAAATTCTAGAAAAATCTAATGATGATGAAACTACTTTCTATCTTCTTGATATCTGTTGACGAATCTGGGCAAGTATACCCAGTCGTGCAAGTAATACGGTGGTGACACCGTTTTATCGTTCTCACGAGGACTGCGACAAGTACTAGCACGTACCACTTCAACTACTATCTAAGCTATTCTTGGATTGAAGAGAGTTCTAAACTACTTATCACGCCCACAAAAGTAAAAATAAATAGAATAAGAAAAACAAACTCTTTTTGTAATTTTCTCAAACACTTGGAAGGCAATAAAAGATGGGTTTCAAATATGATAAAAGATGTTGGGGTAGGCTTCACTAAACTTCATCCTCATGCAATGAAACAACTCACAAACAGTTTCTACTTCAATTATGACAATCAATCCACTAAATTACTCAAGTCCCGATTCATCGGATGACAAGAGCCTAAATCCACGAATAGACCCTAATTCCTTAGGTGACCTAGATTAATGAATTCACATTAAGATTAGGGATCATGCGATTGCTAATAAACTCAGTTCCATTCCTAGATACAAGGCTTACTAGGTGATTAATCTCAATTCCGGTTTTAACACGAATTTTCCAATTGCATATCAAAACACAAATCGAGTCATGGGGGTGCTAGCCACAACAAGCATTAAGTACAGAAATCAACCACTCAATAACAAAGCAGAAACTGTATTGCAAGATTAAATCAAATACATGAGAATTCAGAAATAGCTATCCTAACCCCAACAATGGAGGTCTAGCTACTCATAATAATAGCCACAACCAAAGAAACATGGATGAAGGAGAGAAGGGATTCCATGGGGGCAACCCTCCAGAAGTTGCCTCTGGTTCCAAGAGCCTTTTGGGTTTCCAAACTCGTAGCCTTCAATGTCTCCAAGGTGTCACTTCCAATTCTGCCTTAAACAACTTATAACAGGGGTTCTGGGTTTCGCGCACTCGCGGGGCGAGATGTATCTCGCGAGGCGAATGTTAAACTTCTGGTCTTCAGTGATTGAAACTCTCGCGAGGCGAGACACTGTTCGCGTGGCGAGACAGAACAGGTTGCATTTTCCTGGCACATTCATCTTTCAGGGTCGCGAGGCGAGGTGTGATTCGCGGGGCGAGACAGAAAGGATGACATTCTGCTGTTACTGGCTGTCTGCAGTCTCGCGAGGCGAGTAGACTCTCGCGGGGCGAGCATTCCCAGAATTTCATTCTCCACTGTTTCTTCATTCCCTTGGCTCTAAGTTAACCAGATTTTTCAGTGATTCCTGCAAAACAACACACAAAACCACCTTCACCCGTTCCAAGGGAAAATCTAACAAAATCAAATAAATAATGCCTAATCTATATGAAATATGCTTGCAAAAGTGTATAGGAAACATCATGTAAAATCAAACTATCAAATCACCCCAAGCTTATTCAATTGCTTGTCCTCAAGCAATCACCAAGGCCAGTAGAAGACAACAGAACATGGATAGTGAACTAAGAATCCAAGTAAATGATCCAAGTATTAGGCAATTTAAACAATTCAACAAGAGACAATCAATTCAAGTCCAATTAGAGGCTTAGGTTCCTAAGACTCATATTCTCACTGATTTGGGCACTCTTTCTCACCTAAAGCTCACCCCAAGCTTGTTCATTTGCTTGGCTCTCTTTCTAACCTCACTCAAGTGTTTAGGGGTATATAACATTTCGCTCAATTTTCCTCAAGGAATGAATCCTACCATAGGCTTGACTATCAACCAAATCTCTACTTTATTAATGAAAACAATTAAGAATCAAGAGGTCTTTCACTTGGTTGTAACGTGGCCATGGGATTTATTGTTAGGTGGGGCAATCAATAAAAGGACATTTTCAAAAGGCTACACAAAAATCAATCGTTGCAAACATGACACCTTCTAAAATACCTTTTTGGGTTTCTATTCAACTTCGCCACCTTTCTCTTCTTTCTTTTTCTATTATTTTTCATTTCTTTTTGTCACCCCCTTCTCTATTTATTTTTCTTTTTCTTTTATTTTGCTTGAAGAAGGGGAGATTTTTCAACTCAAGAGAATTATTTTTCTTTTTTTTTTCCTTTGTCATCCCAAACTTTTTTCCAACTACCTTTTTACCCTTTTGTAATACTTTAGAAGGTCCCTTATCAAACATCATTCAACAATAAATTTCAAGGTACCAAGAAAAGCATTTTTTTTTCAAGCTCAAAATTGGACAACTAAGGGGTAGAATTTAATCAATCAAAGCTCAGAAGGCCAGAAAAATACCTATTGCCTCAATCATTTTCAAAGCTCAGAAGGCCAGAAAAATGCCTATTGCCTCAATCATTTTCAAAAAAATGTTTTCAAAAATTTTTAAGCTTCAAAATGGTTTCAAGTCAAGTTCTAGAGAAAGCAAACCAAGAGGAATAACACTCTAACACAAAGAATGGGGTAAATTTAGTGAGTACCCCTTTGGCTCAAAATCTCACATTTTATAGTTCAAAAATCAGTGAGGAACACAAATCTACAGAACCATATGCTAATTATCAACTATTCAAGATTATCTCAAACATTTTTATTTGCAGCCTTATCACAAGAATAACAAATTGGGTTCAACAATTCACTATCTCAATTTATTTGGCACTTAGTTCTCACAATTGGATGCATTATTCAGGCAAGGGGCAATCTAATAATGTGAACATGCAAAGCTATCATGCAAGACTATATGAATGCAATATGAACAAATGCAAAAATAAACTACCCCCATCACCCCAAGCTTAAAAATTTACATTGTCCCCAATGTAAACAATTAAGATGGAGAGGGGAAAGAAAAATTGGAACGACTTACCGAGGCGGTAGCGGGTGCTGACTTGCTTTTTCTTGTCTTCTTGCTTTTCCCTCCTTCCTTCTAATCCTACAAACACTTGGCAATTCTCAATTTATTATTTTTCCTCTTGAGCTTCTCAAATTATTCAAGAGGTTAAAATCAAAAACAAAATTATTAAGAAAATGAAAACAACTAAAGAGAAGGGTTAAGAAAAGTTGGGTTGCCTCCCAATAAGCACTTCTTTAACGTCACTAGCTTGACGGGCTTCTTTCAATTAACCGGGTTTGGCTGGGCATAGAAGTGCAAGAGCACTTTTCTTCCATGGAACTCCTTTAAAGAGCTGATTTTGCTTATAGGGCCAACATTTGTGCTTCCCCTTTGCCCCTTTCACTCTGGGCCTCTTGCCCTTTTTCTTACTCCTTCACGGCGGAGGTTATGTTTTCACAAGATGAGCGGATCCAACTTCATCACCAACGGATACATCATTTGTCTTGCAGAGCTTCAGATTTGCTTTCATGTTGAGCTTTTCCTTCTTCTCAGGAGTAGAGGGGTGGTGCTGATGTGCAACGACTTCTTTAGCCACTGTATCCACAATGTCCATGCGGAAACAATCCTCTTCATCGCTCGAGCGATGCATATCTTCAAATACATTGAAAGTGACTTCTTCGTCTTACACTCTGAATCGCAGTTGGCTTTTTGTACGTCTATCAAGGCGCGACCAGTCGCTAGAAAAGGTCTCCCCAGTATGAGCGGGATTTCTGCATCCTCATCCGTGTCTAAAATCACAAAGTCCGCTGGGAAGATAAACTTATCCACCTTTACCAGAACATCTTCCAAGATACCATAAGGATGCTTGATTGATCTGTCAGCTAGTTGCAATGCCATCCTGGTTGGTTTCACCTCTCCACCTCCAAGCTTGTTCAAAATGGAAAGCGGCATCAAATTGATACTCGCTCCCAAGTCACATAAGGCTTTTCTGATAGCAACATTCCCAATAGTGCAAGGGATTGTAAAACTACCAGGATCTTTCAGCTTCGGAGGTAGCTTCCTTTGCGATGATCGCATTTGCACTCTTCAGTTAAGGCAACAGTTTCGCCTTCTTTAAACTTTCTTTTCTTCGTGAGCAGTTCCTTAATGAATTTTGCATAATTGGGCATCTGCTCAAGTGCTTCAGCAAAGGGTATGTTGATCTGTAACCGCTTGAAAATGTCATGGAACTTGGCAACTTGTTCTTCTTTCTCTTTTTTCTTGCTCAAGTGAGGATAGGGTAACTTCACGTAATAGGGGATCACTTGAGGTTTGTCTCCATCCTTCAAAATCTGACTCTTAGTTCTCCTCAAAATTGAATTCTCATCTACTAGCTTCTCTCTCTTGTCTTGTTCACTGACCTTTTCTTCTTCCTCAACTATAACATCTTTACCTTTTTCTTCTTTTTCCTCAGCATTCAATTCTGTTTTTCCATCAACTCTCTGATTCTTTACCAAAGGTTCACCGCCCACATTCTCAAGACTTTTACCACTCCTCAAAACAACAACATTGCAATGCTCCTTCGGATTAGTTTGAGTGTTACCAGAAAAACTGCTGTTAGTTTGCTCCGCTAGGTGCTTTGCAATTTGGCCAACTTGAACCTCCAAATTTTTTATAAAAGCATCGGTATTTTTCTGGTTTGCCATGGTCAACTGCATGAACTGATTGAGTGTGTTCTCCAAGATAGAAACCCGGTCTTGAAGCGGTTGTGTAGGAGGAGGCTTGCTTGTTTGCCCGGCATCTTGATTCCAACCAAAATTTGGTTGATTCCTCCACCCTTGGTTGTTGCCTTGTCGCCCATAGTTCCCCCTATAATTGGCTTCCTCATGGGAACTAGGTGGTGCCTCACATCTTCCATTCTCATGATCACCTCCACAAAAATCACATCTCATTACCTGTTGTGGTGGCATGGTCGTCCCTTGAACAGTTTGGAGTTGTTGTGGGAGTTGAGCTAGTTGCATGGTAAGAGACTCCAGTTGCTGTGTCATGAGCTTGTTCTGAGCCAACAATGCATTTTGTGAATCTAACTCCAATACTCCCCTTCTTTGTGTGGGACCCCGATCATGATGCATCAAATAATCATTAGAGGCCATAGCCTCTATCAAAGTCAATGCTTCCTCTGCTGTCTTTGTATTCATGGAACCTCCAGCTGAGGCATCCAACATGTACCTGGTTGACGGCCTCAATCCATTACAGAATGTTTGCATCTGAGTAAGATCATCAAAACCATGATTTGGACATCTTCTAAGAAATTCCTTGAACCTTTCCCAGGCGTCATGCAGCGTCTCACCTTCTTGTTGAGCAAAGCTCATGATGTCACCCCTTGCCTTTACAAATCTTGAGGTGGGGAAGAACCTTGCCAGAAATTTTGCCTCTAAGTTGTCCCATGTAGTGAAGCTCCCCCTTGGTTGTGATTGGAGCCAAGACTTGGCTCTATCTCTTAAAGAAAAAGGGAACAACCTCAGGCGAATTGCATTATCGGAGGCACCATTTATCTTCACTGTATCGCACAACTCTAAGAAAGTGGAAACATGACTGTTAGGATATTCCTTCTCCAACCCAGCAAACTGATTTTGTAAAACCATATTGATGAGATTTGGCTTGATTTCAAAATTGTTGGAGTTCACTGGAGGCCTCACTATACTAGTGACATGCCGGTTGACATTTGTATTGGCATAGTCACCAAGTGTCCTTCGTGGTGGTGGAGTATCTTCACCATTTCCCTGCCATCTTGATTTCTTCTTGACAAACTTGAGAGATGGAAGTCTCTTGTTCTTCTCCTTGTTGTCTTAACAAATTCTGCTGTCTTGCTTCTTTCCTATTCTTCCTAGCTGTTCTTTCAATTTCTGGATCGTATAGGAGTTTGTCAGCTGGAATAGTACCTCGCATACAAAAACAGTCTAGCAACAAGAGTGTTAGTAGTAAAGGTTAGCATACAACGGAAAACACACCAGAAAAATGACAGCAAAAAAAAAAACAGAAAAAATGACAGCAAACAGTTTATAACAGAAAAGAAAAATTTTAAAACAGAAAAATTATGTGCTCAAATTAGTAACCAAAACGGATATGCTAATATTGAGACGCAGTCCCCGGCAACGGTGCCAAAAACTTGTTGGCGAATCTGGGCAAGTATACCCAGTCGTGCAAGTAATACGGTGGTGAGACCGTTTTATCGTTCCCACGAGGACTGCGACAAGTACTAGCACGTACCACTTCAACTACTATCTAAGCTATTCTTGGATCGAAGAGAGTTCTAAACTACTCATCACGCCCACAAAAGTAAAAATAAATAGAATAAGAAAAACAAACTCTTTTTGTAATTTTCTCAAACACTTGGAAGGCAATAAAAGATGGGTTTCAAATATGATAAAAGATGTTGGGGTTAAGCTTCACTAAACTTCATCCTCATGCAATGAAACAACTCACAAACAGTTTCTACTTCAATTATGACAATCAATCCAGTAAATTACTCAAGTCCCGATTCCTCGGATGACAAGAGCCTAAATCCACTAATAGACCCTAATTCCTTAGGTGGCCTAGATTAATGAATTCGCATTAAGATTAGGGATCATGCGATTGCTATAAACCCTGTTCCATTCCTAGATACAAGGCTTACTAGGTGATTAATCTCAATTCCGGTTTTAACACGAATTTTCCAATTGAATATCAAAACACAAATCGAGTCAAGGGGGTGCTAGCCACAACAAGTATTAAGTACAGAAATCAACCACTCAATAACAAAGCAGAAATTGTATTGCAAGATTAAATCAAATACATGAGAATTCAGAAATAGCTATCCTAACCCCAACAATGGAGGTCTAGCTACTCATAATAATAGCCACAACCAAAGAAACATGGATGAAGGAGAGAAGGGATTCCATGGGGGCAACCCTCCAGAAGCTGCCTCTGGTTCCAAGAGCCTTTTGGGTTTCCAAACTCGCAGCCTTCAATGTCTCCAAGGTGTCACTTCCAATTATGACTTAAACAACTTATAACAGGGGTTCTGGGTTTCGCGCACTCGCGGGGCGAGATGTATCTCGCGAGGCGAGGTGTGATTCGCGAGGCGAGACAGAAAGGATGACATTCTGCTGTTTCTGGATGTCTGCAGTCTCGCGGGGCGAGCATTCCCAGAATTTCATTCTCCACTGTTTCTTCATTCCCTTGGCTCTAAGTTAACCAGATTTTTCAGTGATTCCTGCAAAACAACACACAAAACCACCTTCACCCGTTCCAAGGGAAAATCTAACAAAATCAAATAAATAATGCCTAATCTATATGAAATATGCATGCAAAAGTGTACAGGAAACATCATGTAAAATCACACTATCAATATCATGCATATTATATAAATCTAAGAGCATGATGTAATCAAAAATTTCTTTCCTAAAAACCTAGCCTTGGCCGAATCTATCAAAGTAGGTTTGGTAGAGTTTTTGTTCATGGTTTTCATTAATGATCTTGTTAATCAAGCTATTAGTATGTATGCTTAATAAATCCAAGTTGGTTTATTAAACTAAGAACCCTAACCCTATGAACATGTTGAGTCCGAATCCTTGTATAAAAGAGATAGGAAGTTTTGAGTTTCAACTTTAGTTGTTTAGTCACTAATCCATGATTTAGGTTAATCAAGGATCATTAATCTATGACTTAATCATGATTAGGAAATTTAAGGATTTTGAACCCTAAAAGTCAGCCCTTGGCCGAAACCCTAACCCTAAAGGTTAGAGCATTTTGTTTCAAATTTTAGTCTTGTAATAAGTAATCTATGTTAGTTAAGACTCTATTAACTAGGATCCAAAAGATGGCATTAAGAAGATAATCCCAAACCTATTTTCTAAGTCTTGGTCGAACCTAGCCCTAAAGTGTCATAGATGGGTGTTAGTTGATTAATTATAATTATGTTGTTTGGTTGAAGGTGGCTGTGTTAACTCGTGGCGGGATAACGAGGATCGTCGTGTACGTGTTTCCGGTGCAAACTCAGGTGGGAGAAAGAACCATTCCATTGTCGGAAACCGATAAGTAGTATATAATTTATAATAATGGTGTAGGGCGACCTAAACTCTACTAGTGATCGAGTAATCGACAATACCAAAATCGTATTGGAAACTTTTCCGCAATACCAATGACGATTTGGGAATTTTGGGTTTATCGCCTTAGGTTAATTATTCATATTTGAGGATGTTTGAATTATTTACTTTTGACTGTTTGTGATACGCTGGTTGAGGTATTCCATCTGCATGTGACGTATTGTTTCGGTGTTTGAATATTTATGATATTGAGGATGTTTGTCGTCTGTCACGGCCGTGATGGTTGTCATGGCCAAGCCGTGACAGGTTCTGTTTTATAGAATTCTTGCCTTTGTTGTATGTCACGGTTGTGATGGCTATCACGGCCAGGCCGTGACAGAATCTGACTTTGTTATTTATTTGGTTGAACTATTACGAGTTGGTTGTGATAAATTGCCTTATATGACATTGAGATGTTGGAATATTCTGTTGATTAATGTGTTATGCATGATCTGCCTGGGTTTAATTCTATGCTTAGATAATTTTAAGGAAAGATATATATATGGCTCGAAGGTATTTTGTTGGGTGAGAGTTTTGAATGTGAATTAGAAGTGCCTCGCTATTATTTTATAGAAGTGATGTGATATAGAGTGTAAGTGGAGGTTATGAGGAAAAGCTTGAGGTACTAGGTTGTTATTGATAAAAGTCAGTGAGAATCATGTGTTGCATTGTTGTTCATAACCGTGTATTTGAGATACACGAGGTCTGAAGTTCTTGTAGACCGTTCCAAATTAGAATTTAAGTTGTGCAACTATAGTGTCATTGCTATGCATGAGCACCCTTGATAGAGTTGAGAGAGAGAACCAGGGTGTGCAAGCTGATCTTGTGCAGCTATAGTGTCATGGCTTTGCATAAGCATTCCTACCAGGGATGAGAATGTGCACCGGCGTGGGGAACGTGTCACTTGGACGACTGACTGGCATCCCTAACGAGGGATGTGTGACAGGAGTAGTAGTGGCCATGTCAGCAAAAAGGTCTAGTTGCATGAGTTGAAGGGTAGAGGGTGATGTTATAAAGTATGGATGATTGCAAATTGTGAGTGATGCGTGTCTGTGACTGTTATTGTATTATATGCTATGAATCTTTTCCACTTATGATGATAGAACTGTTTCTTATCTCCCTATTTCTGTATTTTTGGTGTATGTCTACTTTGTTACGTTAGAAGACCATATGGACGACTATGTTACGGAGGAGATGGATGGAACCCCATACGAGACGGAGATTGTTGAAGAGTTGAACCACGTTCCATATGAAGTTGACGCTGAAGAACAACCTACTGATCCTAATAATGTGGCGTAGTTAGTTAAAGGCCAATGAGTCACATAAGATGTTTTGTTTCCGTTAGTTATAAATAATTTGTGTAAAATAAAGGATACTTAAATGTGTATTTATGTAATGTAGTTTGGTGTGTTTTATATTTGTAGAAGTTATATGATTGTTTAACTAAAGTTTTTAATTTTTACGTATTTTCAACGTTAAGCGCGTGATTAGGTAAATAAATAATGAAGGATTTAATGTAATAATACAATGGGGCACACCGGGGTGTCTCAGAAAGTCTCATGAGAATACCCATCAACTACATCAACACCTTCCACCCACAGCGTGTTCAAGTCTTCAATCAAGGGACCTAGATAAACATCTAAGTCATTTCCCGGTTGCTTTGGGCCCGAAATCATCATAGACAACATCATGTATTTGCGCTTCATGCACAACCAAGGGGGCATGTTGTAAATTACCAACAGAATAGGCCATGAACTATGAATACTATTCATGTTACCATAAGGATTCATTCCATCCGTAGCAAGTCCAAGCCTTAGGTTTCTTGGCTCATCGGCGAAATCCGGAAACATAGTATCGATATTCTTCCATTGCATAGAATCAGCAGGATGACGAACCTTTCCATCACATTTCCTCTCATCATTATGCCATCTAAGATTCTTCGCATCTTTCGCATTGGCAAACAATCGCTGGAACCTTGGAATTATTGGAAGATACCACAACACCTTCGCAGGAGGACCCTTTTTTCTCACATCATCAAGATCATCATCATCATCACCACCCTTCACTTTGTATCGTGATAACCCACATTTGGGGCAATCATGATTGTCTTCATGAACACCGGTGTACAATATGCAATCATTGGGGCATGCGTGTATCTTCTTATACTCCATACCCATAGGACACAATACCTTCGTGGCCTCATAGTTACGGTCAGGCAATGTGTTGTCCTTCGGAAGCAAGTCTTTCAACACTTCAAGCAATTCCATGAAGCTTTTATCGGTCCAACCATTTCTCGCCTTCACACAAACCAATTTTATCATCGCCGACAACCGTGTATGAGTAGTACACCCTGGATATGAAGGCTTATCCGCATCACCGCACAACCTATCATACACATGAGCTCGATGAAAAGATTCTTGGACAATATCATGGATCATGTCCTCTACTCGATCATCCTCCATATCTACGTCAACGTCCTCACTTTGGGAGACACTTGCCGTACTACTCAACAACACATCACCATGCCATATCCATCTTGTATAACTCAAGCAAATCCCATCACAAATTAAATGAGTACGTATATCCTTCACCGTACATTTCCTCGTATTCAAACACTTGACACAAGGACAACAGAACATTCCATTACTATTAGGAACATTCCTTTGAGCAAATTCTATAAATTCTCCCACCCCCTTCAAATACTCAGCACTAGTGCGCTTACAAACCATCCAACTACGATCCATAACTAGATAGGTCCTGTAGATATACAAAACATATATCCAATATAAGGACAATACGGGAGATTGAAAACTATAGTTTTTGAAGATTGCCAAGCACTGGTCACGGCTTGGCAGTGATGTCCATCACGGTGGTAACCTGCCAAATGAACCAGACCATCACAGGCAGAACTGATCACGGCCTAGCCGTATTGAGCATCACGGCCGTGACAGATCAACCAGCAGAGCAACATGCACTCAAAACCAAAAATAGAGGCATTCCAAACAACTCAAACTCACGGTTTCAAGTTTCAACTACTGAGACTACAGTTTCAACATACACTCAAAACCAAAAATAAAAAATTGTGCCCTAAAGACTCACCAGAAATAGGTGCTCGCGTGGTGGTGGGGAGGGGAGCTCGAGGGGTGGCCAACGTTCGATGTGGTTACTGAGAGCAGAGGGACAAGGAGAGTTAGTGCGCAGGAAGGGGAAAGAGAGATGTCAAGTTATTGCAAAGAATGAATGGAAAGACAGAGTTAGGGTTAAGAGTGTGCCTCACGGTGGTGGCGAAGAAGCCCTCGCGGTGGTTGCGGTGGAGATGAGCTCGCGATTAGGGCAGAGTGAGAGTGAGAGTGAGAGTGAGAGTGAGAGTGAGGGTTGAGAGTAAGGGTTGAGCGTGATGAAAAGAGAAAAGAGACGTACAGAAGAAAGTGCAGAAGGCGCGCGGGTGTAAACCAAACACTACAAAAAAACAATTGTTTAGCGACCGTAAGTTTCGGTCGCTAAACCATGTAAATCGGTCGCTATTTGTTTTAGCGACCGAATCAGAGACCGATTTATGATGGTAGCTGAATACCTGGTCGCTAAGGTTTTAGCTACCGAATTATTATTTCGGTCGCTAATTAGCGACCGTAAATTCGGTCGCTATATAATAATAATCGGTCACTATTAGGTTGGTCGCATTTTTTGGGTAACCATTTTTAGCCACAGATAATCGGTTGCTAATTCGGTCGCTGACACGGACTCGGCAAGTGTACCGGTTCGTTGCAAGTAATAAAAACGGTGAGACCGGATATCGTTCTCAGGGATCGTGGACAATTACCACTTCGCAAAATTGACTACTATCTAGGCGATCGGATTTTGGATTGAAGGTTGTTCTAACATCTAGCAAACAAACAAGAAGAAATTATTTTTGTTCTTTTTGGATTTTTATCAAACAGTTAACGTGAAAACAGAGAGATGAATAACAATGAGATAAGATTGCTGGGGTTAAACTAAGCTAATCCTCCCTTGGTTGTTATGAAATGATAACTAACACAGTTCCTAGTCCTAGTATGACAATCAAGTCTTTTCAGAGATACTCAAGCCTAATTCCTTAGGTGCATTGAGCCTAAAATCCCAAGTTAAACCCTAATTCCTTAGGTGGAATAACCTGAGATTTTGCGTTAAGTAAAGACTTAGAGGATTGCAAGCACCTCAAGACCTATTCCTAGGCTCATGAACTACCCGGCATTTGATTCATGAGCAAGCTCTAACACCAACCTTCCAGTTATCTATTAAAGCAACTAATCATTCATAGGGTGATCAAGCCTAAGAAAGCATTAAGCATGGAATCAAACACTCATAAAAAACTAAGAAACTGCATTATAATCAAATCATTTTTACAACCAAATTCAGATAGCAATAGTCTAACCCCAACAAAGGGGAGTTTAGCTACACATAATTGAAAGTAAAACAAAAGAGAGAATTACAGAGATGAACAAAGGAGAGAGCTCCATGGAATGATGCACACAGCCCAGCAGCAGAGGATTTTCTTTAGGGTTTTCTCTGAATGATCCTTATTCTTCTGTTCTGCTCAGTTTTTCTAGTACTCGTGGCCGGTCACGGCCGTGACAGCCATCACGGCCAGGCCGTGATGGTTTCTGACTTGGCACCGCTTCACTTTCTGATTCATCACGGTCGTGATACTCATCACGGCTAGGCCGTGATCCTTTCTGACTTTTCCAACAAACAGGTCACGGCCGTAATAGCCATCACGGCTAGGCCGTGATCGTCTCTGACTTTTCCAACTGATTCATCACGGCCGTACTATCCATCACGGCTAGGCCGTGATCGTCTCTGACTTTTGGAGATCTGGCACAGCTGACACGTCACGGCCGTGATAGCCATCACGGCTAGGCCGTGATGACTTCCGACTTCGGCTCAATTCTTTCTTCACTCTTTGCTCCCTCACGGTAGTGTGAGGGCCATCACAACTAGGCCGTGATGCTCTCTGCTTGGCTCAATTTCTTATCTTTCAAAGCTCTAAGTCATCCAAGCTTCATACTTGCTAATTCTTGGGCATTTAATCATGAATATCTGCAAAACAACACACAATACCACCTTATCCGTTCCAAAGGAAAAACTAAACAAAATAAACACTAAAATGGCCTAACTATATGCAAATGCATGCAGAAATGTACATGGAAAATGAGGTGAAATCACACTCATCAAATCACCCCAAGCTTAAGACTTTGCTTGTCCTCAAGCAAAAGCCAAGGCCATAAGATGAAAACAACCAGGACAATGATAGTGAACTAAGAACCCGAATAAAATGATCCAAGCAACAGGCAGTCAATTATTTCAGCAAGAGATACTCAATTCAAGTCCAATTAGGGGCTTAGTTTCCCTAGACTCACATTCTCACTAATTCGGGCACTCTATCTCACTTGAAGCTCACCCCAAGCTTGTTCATTTGCTTGGCTCTCTTTCTTGCCTCACTCACTCAAGTGTTAAGGGAATATGACATTTCACTCCATTTTCCTCAAAGAATGATTCCTACCATAAGCTTGACTATCAACCACATCTTCACTTTATTAATGAAAAACATCTAAGAATCAAGAGGACTTATTCTTTGGTTGTAATGAGGCCATGGGATCAATTTTCAGGTGGGAATTTCAAAAACAGGAAATTTCAAAAGGTTATACAAACAATCAAGCATTGCAAAGCACGACCTTCTAAAATACCTTTCTTGGGTTTCAGTTTACTCTTCCACCGTTCTTTCATTTTTTTTTTCTACTTCTCATTCCTTTTTTGTCATCCCCTTCCCCATTTTTTATTTCTTTTTCTCTTCTTCTCTTTTTTTTTTTTTTTTTTTTTTTTTTTTTTGTTTGGAGAAGGGGAGATTTTTCAATCCAAGAGAAGTAAAAATTTTTTTCAGATTCATCTTTTTCTTTTCATCATCCCAACTTTCAACTACATTTTCTAACCCATTTTTGCACAGTACTTTAGAAGGTCCCTCATAAGCATATTTAACAAAACATTTCAGGCACCAAGAAAAGCATGCTATTCATTCCGGCTCAAAATGGGCAACTAAGGGTAGCATTTACACATTCAAAGTTCAGAAGGCCGGAAAAAATACCTATTGCCTCAATCATTTTCAAAAATGTTTCCAAAAATTTTCTAGTTTCGAAATGGTTTCAAGTCAAGTTCTAGAGAAAAACAGTCCAAGAGGAAAACACTCTACGCAAAGAACGGGGGCAGATTTAGTGAGTGCCCCCTAATGGCTCAAAAGCTCACATTCATCAGTTCAAGAACCAGTGAGAACACAAATCCATAGAAACACATGCTAATCATCAACTATCCAAGAACATCTCAAGCTTATTTAATGAAGCCAAATTACAAGAATAGAAAATCAGGGTCCAAAATTCACTATCACAGAAAAATTGGCACTTAGCTCTCACTATCATATGCTCAATCTAAGCAGGGGTAACCGAATCATGCGATCATGCAACTTAAGCCTATATGAATGCAATATTCACAATGCATATATGGATGCAATATTTACAATGCAAGAAAAGAAGAGTACCCCTACCCCAAGCTTAAAGACTTACATTGTCCTCAATGTAAATAATTAAACTTAGAGAGGGGAGAAAACTGGAACAACTCACAAGGTGGTAGTGGTGCTGAATCACATGCTTTCTGGTTTTGTTTCCTCTTGCCCTTCTTTTCCTCCTTCCTTCAACATCTGGAATCACTCAACAAACTATGAACAAACCTCTTGAGCTTCTCAAATTATTCAAGAGGGGAAATCAAAAACAAAAGAGAAGATGAAAATTATATAAAAAAATAAAGATTGGGTTGCCTCCCAATAAGCGCTTCTTTAACGTCACTAGCTTGACGGATGATTTCTAAGATGGTGCCTCAAGAGGGATGGAGGCGCCTGACGATTAAAATCTCCTCCAAGGTAGTGCTTGAGCCTGTGCCCATTTACAGTGAAAGTGTTTCCTGATGATGGATTTTTCAATTCAACTGAACCAAACGGAGAAACTGACTTGACATAATATGGGCCTGACCATCTTGATCTCAATTTGCCCGGGAAAAACTTGAGTCTTGAGTTGTACAACAAAACCGGTGGCCTTCTTCAAATTGCTTGGGAAGAATGTATTTATCATGCCAGAACTTGGTTCTTTCCTTGTATATCCTGGCACTCTCATAAGCCAAGAGTCGGAACTCATCTAACTCATTCAATTGAAGCATCCTCTTGTCCATGGCCAGCCTTGCATCAAAGTTTAGGGCCTTCACTGCCCAAAAAGCACGGTGTTGTAGCTCTACTAGGAAGATGACATGATTTCCCGAACACCAATTGGTAAGGTGACATACCAATAGGCGTCTTATAAGCGATCCGATAAGCCCAAAGTGCATCATCAACTTTCTTCGCCCATCCTTCCTTGCATTGTTCATGATTTTTTCCAAAATTCTCTTCAACTCCGGTTGGACAATTCCACTTGCCCACTTGGTTTGGGGATGGTATGGGGTGGTAACTTTGTGGTTCACCCCAAACTTGGCAAGCACTTGCATCAAACTCCTTATTGCAGAAGTGGGTACCTCCATCACTAATGATAGCCCTAGGGGTCCCAAACCAGGGTAAAAATATTCTTCCTCACAAAACTGATCACAGTTCTTGCATCATCCTTCAAAGTTGGCACGGCTTCCACCCACTTGCTCACATAATCAACTGCCACCAGGATGTACTTGTTGTTGTAAGACGACGGGAAAGGACCCATGAAGTCAATCCCCCATACGTCAAAGAGCTCTACCTCCAATATACCCTTTAAGGGCATCTCATTTCTCTTGGAAATACTACCGGTCCTCTGGCATTTATCACAATTCATCACCCAAGCTCGGGAGTCCTTGAAAATAGTGGGCCAAAACAACCCGCTTTGCAAAATCTTCATCGCGGTCCTCTCACCACCAAAGTGTCCTCCATAGGGTGAGTTGTGGCAGTGGGTCAACACCCCATTAATTTCTTCTTCAGGTATGCACCTCCTCAGAATTCCATCTGAACCCCTTTTGAAAAGATACGGCTCATCCCAAATGTAGAACTTGGCATCATGAATGAGCTTCTTCCTCTCATTGCGCATTGAAGTCCTTAGGAATTTTATTGGCCGCCTTGTAATTTGCAATATCCGCGAACCAAGGTGCCACTTGCACCACAAACAACTGTTCATCTGGGAACTCCTCTTGAATTGGCAACTTTGCTTCTGCTTGGACCTCTGCTTGTGGAAGCCTGGACAAATGGTCGGCTACCACATTCTCCACTCCTTTCTTGTCCTTTATTTCCAAATCAAACTCTTGGAGTAGCAGTATCCACCTAATAAGCCTTGGCTTAGCATCCTGTTTAGTCATCAGATATCTCAAAGCAGAATGATCAGTGTAGACTGTAGTTTTACAACCAATCAAGTAGGATCTAAATTTATCAAAAGCAAATACCACAGACAAGCAACTCTTTTTCAGTCGTAGTGTAATTCAATTGGGCATCATTAAGCACACGATGGCATAGTAAATGACATGCAGCACTTTGTTTTTCTTTGGCCCAAAATGGCTCCCACCGCATAGTCACTTGCATCACACATTAGCTCAAAAGGTAAACTCCAATCTGGAGGAGCAATGACTCAGTGCGGTGGTGAGTTTTTCTTTCAAAATTTTGAAGGCATGCATGCAATTATCATCAAATATAAAAGGAGTGTCAGCTACCAAAAGCTTGCATAAGGGTTTCACTATTTTTGAAAAATCTTTTATGAACCTTCTATAAAAACCCGCATGCCCTAGGAAGCTTCTAACACCTTTCACATTTAAGGGAGGAGGAAGTTTTTCAATCACTTCAATTTTGGCTCTATCAACCTCCATCCCCCTCGATGAAATTTTGTGCCCAAGAACTATACCCTCCCTAACCATGAAATGGCATTTTTCCCAATTTAAAACGAGGTTAGTTTCTTGGCACCTTTTTTAGGACACAGGCAAGATTATTCAAACAAGTTATCAAATGAATCACCAAATACAGAAAAATCGTCCATAAATACCTCAATAAACTTCTCATTCATATCGAGAAAATATGGAGAGCATGCACCTTTGAAAAGTGGCGGGTGCATTGCACAACCCGAAAGGCATTCTCCTGTATGCATAGACTCCATAAGGGCAGGTGAAAGCGGTCTTCTCTTGGTCCTCCGGGTCAACCACAATCTGGTTATACCCGGAGTATCCATCAAGGAAACAGATAGAAAGCATGACCCGCCAACCTCTCTAGCATCTCGATCAATGAAGGGTAATGGAAAGTGGTCTTTTCTAGTGGCCTCATTCAGTCTTACGTAGTCAATGCATACCCTCCATCCCAGACACGGTCCCTGGAGGGAATAAGTTCATTCCTTTCATTCGCTACCACCTGTCACCCCCCTTTCTTTGGTACAACTTGGACACGGACTCACCCATGGACTATCGGAGATGGGATAGATAATGCCAACATCCAACAACTTCACAATCTCCTTCCTCACAACTTCCTTCATATTCGGGTTGAGTCTTCTTTGCGGTTGCCCTAACCGGCTTGAATTTTTCCTCCACACGGATTTTGTGCATGCGAAGGAGGGGCTTATCCCTTTCAAATCGGACATAGACCATCCAATCGCAGATTTGTGCTCCCTAAGCACCCTCAAGCTTCTCTTCTTCCAATGAATTTAACCCACTATTGATGATAAGCTGGGAATGAAGAGTTCATCCCCGAGGAAGGCATAACGGAGATGGGATGGCAATTCCTTCAACTCTAGCACCGGTGGGTCACCCTTATCTTCAATTCTCACATCTTCCACCACTTTGTCTTCATCAGTACTCACAACCGGACAAGCCTCCGGAGATTTAATCATGAGATCAACTTCTTCTCGCACCTACTTCTTCTTCCACATCCTCTACCATTAGAGCGGCTTCCAACGAATCTTCAAACTTACGGTGCAAACTCTTGTCGACTAATGAATCAATGAGGTCCACTATCATGCATGTGTCCTTGTCGCTTGGGTGTTTCATCGCTTCAAACACATTAAAAGTGACCTTTTCGTCTTGTACCCGAAGCACCAATTCCCTTGATTGACATCGATCAAGGCTCTACTGTTGCTAGGAATGGTCTCCCAAGAATCGGGGGGTATCACCATCTTGACCATATCTAACACCACAAAATCTGCTGGAAAAATAAATTTATCTACCTTCACCAACAAATCCTCCACAACACCATAGGGGTATGTAATTGAACGGTCTGCCGAGTTGAAGAGAAATTCCTGTTGGTTTTACTTCACCAATCCCTGACTTCTTGAAAATGGAGAGCGGCATCGATTAATACTTGCCCCTAAATCGCACAATGCTCTCCCTATGTTGAGATGACGAATCGTGAATGGGATAGTTAATCTGCCGGGGTTCTTAATTTTTTATGGCAGCTTCCTTTGAATTATAGCGCTTCACTCTTCAGTAAGCATAAATGTCTCCTCCTTCCACCTTCTTTTGTTTGTAAGGATCTCTTCATGAATTTTTGCGTAGAAGGCATTTGCTGTAGAGCTTCAGCAAACGGGATGTTTATTTGTAGCTTTTTAAATACATCCAGGAACTTAGAAAACTGCTGATCTTTTGCTTCTTTCTTCAACCGTTGGGGGTATGGAATTCTGAAATATGGGGGCAGCTCCTTGGGATTATCAACCTCTTCCAGAATCTGTCTTCTAGTCTTCTTCTTCGCGAATTCTTCATCAACCAATTTCTCCCTCTGTGGTTCTTCAGCTTCTACATCAATAGGATTAGAGGTAGTACCTTGGGAAGTTCCGGGTTCTTCATTGTTTACCTCTTCAGATTGCCCCTTGTCAATTCCAGCATCACTTGTCTTCTCTTCCTCCTCTTTTTCTTGTGGACTTAACATTCTCCCACTTCTTGTAACAATGGCCTTACAATCTTCTCTTGGGTTCTTCTCAGTATCCCCAGGCAATTGTCCTGGAGGTCTCTCTGCCATCTGCCTTGCTAGTTGGCCCATTTGATGCTCCAAGTTCTTGATTGAAGCATTCTGATTCTTTATAGTCTCTTGAGTAACTTGCATGAACTGGCCTAGAAGGTTCTCCAATTTGCTTGAACTCTCTTGAGGAGGCTTTGCTTGAGTATTTGAACTTTGTCCTTGTCTCCAACTAAAGTTGGGATGATTGCGCCACCCCGGATTGTAGGTGTTGGAGTAGGGATCATTTCTAGGCCCTTGGTTGCCCATATAGTTTACCTCTTCTTGTCCCGAGCTTCCAACCACATTGATCTCACAGTTCCCATTTGCATGGTTGCCTCCACAGAAATCACACACTTGAGGCACCTTGAGCTTGGATAGCTTGTACTTGAGAGTTCTCGCAGTTGAGCGACCCCGAGTTGTTTGGTAAGAATAGCCATTTGTGCCTTGAGGGCACCAATTTCATCCAGCTCTAGAACACCTCTATCGACCATTGACCGAGAACTAGGCATTTGATAGTCATTGTTAGCCATGTTCTCAATCAAGTCCTTTGCTTCTTCCGGTGTCTTCGACTCAATGTACCTCCTGCAGCCGCTTCAATCATGCTTCTTGAATTCTGTTGAGCCCATTAACAAAAGTTGCGACCTGCTGCCATGTCTCTAGTTCATGATTTGGGCAAGCTGTGAGTAAAGACTTGAACCTCTCCCAGGCTTCATATAGTGACTCACCATCCCTCTGTGCAAAGGCATTGATCTCGATCTCGGTTTAATCATCCTTGACGGCGGGAAGAAGCGAGACAAAAATTTGCTTGACCAAGTCGTTCCAGGTGATGATGCTTCCATGAGGATGAGATTGAAGCCATGCCTTGGCTCTATCCCTCAAAGAGAAAGGGAAAAGCCTTAACCGAATGGCCTCATCGAAGCTCCATTTAACTTGATGGTGTCACACAGCTCAATGAAGGTACCAATGTGAGCATGAGGATCTTCACTCTCCAACCCTCCAAATTGGTTTTTCTTGCACAAGGTGGAGTAGTGAGGCCTTGATTTCGAAATTATTGCAGGCCACTGCAGGTCTCACAATCGGAGTTCCACATCTATCAACTCTGGGGAAGTGTAGTCCCCCATTGTTCTCCTTGGTGCGTTCTCTTCTGCCATGGTGACAATTTGCTACTTCAACTTGTGGCTCTTGCACTTTGGGTAACTCAACTTGCTTTGCTCTTGTCTACTAGAAGATGCTCTTTCTCTGTTCTGTCTTGCCTTGGTTCTCTTTCTATTCCTTCTGCAGAGTCTCTCGATCTCAGGTTCGAATTGGAGTTCACCTGGGTCGATTGTACCTCGCATACACTGAACAAACGGAGTAGCACAGAACAAACAGAAAAACAGCACTTGCAGAAATTCACAGCAGAGATATAGGAATTAAGAACGAAACACAGTAAGAAAACAGAAAAAAAAATTAAAATGCCTAAATTAGGAGTCCCCTTTGGTACTCGTGATATTGGCACACCGATCCCCGGCAACGGCGCCAAAAACTTGACACGGACTCGGCAAGTGTACCGGTTCGTTGCAAGTAATAAAAACGGTGAGACCGGATATCGTTCTCAGGGATCGTGGACAATTACCACTTCGCAAAATTGACTACTATCTAGGCGATCGGATTTTGGATTGAAGGTTGTTCTAACATCTAGCAAACAAACAAGAAGAAATTATTTTTGTTCTTTTTGGATTTTTATCAAACAGTTAACGTGAAAACAGAGAGATGAATAACAATGAGATAAGATTGCTGGGGTTAAACTAAGCTAATCCTCCCTTGGTTGTTATGAAATGATAACTAACACAGTTCCTAGTCCTAGTATGACAATCAAGTCTTTTCAGAGATACTCAAGCCTAATTCCTTAGGTGCATTGAGCCTAAAATCCCAAGTTAAACCCTAATTCCTTAGGTGGAATAACCTGAGATTTTGCGTTAAGTAAAGACTTAGAGGATTGCAAGCACCTCAAGACCTATTCCTAGGCTCATGAACTACCCGGCATTTGATTCATGAGCAAGCTCTAACACCAACCTTCCAGTTATCTATTAAAGCAACTAATCATTCATAGGGTGATCAAGCCTAAGAAAGCATTAAGCATGGAATCAAACACTCATAAAGAACTAAGAAACTGCATTATAATCAAATCATTTTTACAACCAAATTCAGATAGCAATAGTCTAACCCCAACAAAGGGGAGTTTAGCTACACATAATTGAAAGTAAAACAAAAGAGAGAATTACAGAGATGAACAAAGGAGAGAGCTCCATGGAATGATGCACACAGCCCAGCAGCAGAGGATTTTCTTTAGGGTTTTCTCTGAATGATACTTATTCTTCTGTTCTGCTCAGTTTTTCTAGTACTCGTGGCGGTCCGGTCGGCCGTGACAGCCATCACGGCCAGGCCGTGATGGTTTCTGACTTGGCACCGCTTCACTTTCTGATTCATCACGGCCGTGATACTCATCACGGCTAGGCCGTGATCCTTTCTGACTTTTCCAACAAACAGGTCACGGCCGTAATAGCCATCACGGCTAGGCCGTGATCGTCTCTGACTTTTCCAAGCGATTCATCACGGCCAGTACTATCCATCACGGCTAGGCCGTGATCGTCTCGACTTTTGGAGATCTGGCACGGTGACACGTCACGGCCGTGATAGCCATCACGGCTAGGCCGTGACAGCTTCCGACTTCTCGGCTCAATTCTTTCTTGACTCTTTGCTCCCTCACGGCCGTGAGGGCCATCACGGCTAGGCCGTGATGCTCTCTGCTTGGCTCAATTTCTTATCTTTCAAAGCTCTAAGTCATCCAAGCTTCATACTTGCTAATTCTTGGGCATTTAATCATGAATATCTGCAAAACAACACACAATACCACCTTATCCGTTCCAAAGGAAAAACTAAACAAAATAAACACTAAAATGGCCTAACTATATGCAAATGCATGCAGAAATGTACATGGAAAATGAGGTGAAATCACACTCATCAGTCGCTAATTTTGGTTACTGTTAACCTATATTAGCGACGGATTTTCGGTCGCTATACATCATCTGTAAATCTTAAATAAAGTTTAGCGACTGAATTATTGGTTTCTAATTCGGTCGCTAAACTGGTCATTATTAAATTTTTTTAATTTTAATTTTTATAATAATTTTTTTATGATTTTCTTTAAACGTTAAAAAAATTACTAATAAAACACACCAAATAACTTATGAAATATACAATCATAAAAAATAATAAATATATATAAAAAGAATAATAAAAAATGTTGTACAAGAATCGTTTAAAGTCAAAAATATGGAGAGAAAAAATCAGTCATGATGAGGGGGAGATGGAGGAATCCAATCATCCTCAGCGTCCGTACCACCGACGTTTGCTAGCTGATCGTCCTCTGCGATGCAGCGACATCGATGGCTGGCGGCGGGAATCGAGGAGCGACGGCGAGCGGCACAACCATCGGAGCATCATCTCGAGCAACTGGAGTCTGGATCCTCATCTGCTCCAACACCGGCCCGCAGATGTACGGCCCCGCTCGATGCTCCTTTGCATCATTCTTTGGTGTGCCCGAAGTCAATCAGTGCAATCTGGTTCGCCATCCGCTTGCTCTCTCTCGCTCTTCTCCCGAAGCTCCGAGTTCAGCTGCGTGATGGTGTCCTGCATTTGGTGGAAAGCTGCTCCCCGAGGGGACGGTATCGGCCCAACAAGGAGCAGGCGTGCCGGACGATGAAGCGATGAACTAGGCTCCCAGGTGTCCGAGGCCATACACGTGCCCTTCTTGTTCCTGCCCCCAACGACCTCCAAATAAATGGCATTATCGTTGACGGAGACAGGAGAGCAGCCATCACCCGGTCAAAGCCTCATCTTGTGGACCGTGAGGCACGTGATATGGCATCGTCCTTCTTCTCGTTGAAGCCCGCCTACAAAGTTGAATAGATTTAGTTAAAATAATTATATCCAATATTAACAAATCATTTATAATAAATTACAAGTAAACACTAAATTATTTTTTTGCTTACAGCATAGTTACGGGCCTTGTCGTTGACCCATGTCCCCGACTTCAACTTCTTCGTCCTCTCCACCAACTCCATAGCGATGGGGCCATTTGTTTACGTGCTTTCTGCACAGAATAATATAATATTAAATTCATAAGAATAATTAAAAATGAAAACTAATTAATTAAATAGTATATTAAGTCAAAAGTTTAATGTATTACCAGCTCGTCGTAGTGGGCGGCGGCTGATTTAGACCCACCGGTCCAAGCACATGCGCCACCATCAGAAGCTCGATTACGCCGAGTTGTGGCCACGGATCTCCTGGAACTTCTCGCAGCCCAGATCTTGGTCTAGCTGCCTCTTGATCTCAGGATCCACCCACCTCCCCTTATTCTGCCCCTTCCTCAGCTTGTTCATCAGATTCTTCATAACCAGTGAGACTTTATGCTCAAATATGTCCCTGACGAGAGCCTCTAAAGCTAAGTCCCACCTATACTCTTTCTGCAACTTACAGTTGTTAGGAAATTCGTGTGTACATATATATAATGTAAATTTAATTTAAAAAACTTAATAAACTATTACCTTAAACTCTAGAAACAACTGATCCCTATGGCCCAGTGGGATGGCCTTCCATGTAGGCCATGGACCATCAAACTTGCGTCGCAGGATCTTCGAGATCGAATCAGAAGGGCCCTTCGCGGGCAGAAAGCTGCAGCAAAATTAGAGCATTAATAAATGTTATAATTAAATTTTAAAAACAAGTAAATAGAAATTAACGATACTTTATATATATTAAAAAATTAAATTAGCATACTCGTTATCCCCCCTGGGGATAAGAAGAATCCTCCTGTTGGATGGACCACGACTCTCCTGTCCCGATGATGATGATGGTCCTATCGTCGTAGGTGTGGATGATGAGGGTGCAGCCTGTGTCCCGACCACATGAGGATGGGTGGGGGGGTGCAACTCCATCACCCTGAGGTGTCCCGTCAACAGAGGTGCTGGTAGGATGGTCTCGATCTGAAGGCTGTGGGTCGGCCGGCGAAGGGACTCTCGCAAAGACGACCTCTCACGACGACCTCCACGACGACCCCCTACCTCTGGAGGAATCTGCCATCTGTGAAAAAAATGAAAATATGATTACACAACAGTGTAAATAATACAAAAATAAATTACCTAATAAGTAGAATGACATTCACACAATGAATTATGACATAAATAAATTACCTAAGTAGAATCTCCGTCACTAAATTCACCCTCAGTCTCATCAGTATCACTTGATCGGAATGTACCTTCGCTAGATGCGTCCAACTCGGATTGATCCATTAACTCTCTTTCAACTTCTTCCCCATTTCGGAAATGTCCGCAGAGAATTAACAATAATGTCCGGCGTAATTTGCAACGATGCGTGGGGTCTTGAAAACTCATCATCTTGGTACGGAGCATCTTTTTCGGGCTGGTTGATTACATTATCAGGAATTATACTGCGAGCCTTTATCTTAATAACACCCAACCAGCCATGATGTCCTTCGGGATATGGCGAGTAATAAACCCGCTCTCTGCTGTTGTGAAAAAAAATGAATGGGTCGTACGCCTTATTATACCTTCGAGACAGCCCTAACTTGAACAATACCATAATTTTTATCTATTTTTGTCCCTACGTCAAGAGTAGGATCAAACCAATCACACTTGAAGATAACTAATTTCATCACGGGAAACCGGTATAATCGAGTTCAAGGATGTCGGTTAGAACCCCATAGAAATCATCCTCTACATTGCCATCGGTGGCTCGCACACAAACACCATAGTTACACGTCTGCATTCCTTCATTCCATGTTTTTGTGTTAAATTTATATCCATTTACAATATAAGTATTCCATGATGTAACCCATCTGTTAGGCCCCCATGCCAAATTTGTCAACAATGGATTTTGAACATTGTTTTACGGATCTTGTACCTAAACAATCAAATATTATATTATTCTTATACATGCTATATATTTAAGGAGATAAAATGTATGCTTCAAAAAATGAAGATGCTTAACCTACATATTTCTTGAACCACGTAGCAAAGTGAGAAGTAATTTCTCGATCAACCCGATCATTTGAAATGTCAGAGTTGGAGATCCCTTAGAAAATTGTCGTACATCCTACATATGGGAGATTAAAGCAGGGGCGATTAATAATAATAAATGTCAATTGAACTTATTAAAGACGTTAAAGAAACTTACTCTAAATATGGCGCCACCTCTTCACAATTTTGAAGGATATACGGAGATGAGCAGCATTAATGTCACTTTGCTCCAAGAAATATCCTTTTGATTTGCCACTAAATCTGCCCGGATAGTTGAATATTGATATAGGAGGACTAGTTGAACATCCTTCGCCCGAATCAACGTTTCTAGGCATCCTTGTCCTTCTCGTGTTAACTTTGTCCGGATAGTAATAAGAGGCAAAAGTGGAAGTCTCCTCTACTAAGTATGCTTCACAAATGGAACCCTCCACTCGTGCCTTGTTCTTGACTTTGTGTTTAAGGGAGTGCAGGAACCTATTAAAGATGGATACATACAAATAATTACTAGTTTTAGGGAAAGCTAAACTACTGCTCTCGTGTTCGTGAATTTCATATGTATTAAGTAAAATAGTTGATGTTGTTTACCTCTCAAATGGATACATCCAGCGGTATTGGACTGGGCCACCAACTCTTACTTCGTAAGGTAGATGAACTGGCAGGTGTTCCATGGAATCAAAGAAACTCGGCGGGAAGATTTGCTCCAGCTTACATAACAAAACGGGTATCTTGACTTCCATATCCTTTAATTGATTCACATTTAGTGTTGTCAATGTAAGCTCCCTGAAAAAGTGGCTAAGCTCAACAAGTGGGTTCCAAATTTGCTTGTAATGTCGTCGAACGCAATTGGAAGCAACCGTTGCATGAACACGTGGCAATCATGACTCTTCATTCCATGTAACTTTGCTTCCTTAATGTCAACACATCTACCCAGATTGGAAGCATACCCATCTGGTAACTTTAGTTCTTTAACCCACTTACATACGATCAATTTTTGTGCTTTGCTTAGTGTATAACTTGCCTTCGGTTTGATAAGTCTGCCACGACCACCGTCTTGCAACTCAAGCTCCTTCCGATTACAAATGTCAGTCAGGTCCAATCGGGCTTTATTTGTATCCTTTGTCCTCCCCTTGATGTCCATCACAGTGTCAAACACATTCAAAAACACATTCCTCTCAGTATGCATGACATCAATGTTGTGACGGAGTAGCTGCGTCCTCCAATACGGCAACCTCCAAAATATACTTTGTTTTGTCCAATTATGGTTGACGCCATAATCAGGAATATGTTCTCCTTGGGTTTCATGGACGAGTGGTAAGTACTGTACTCTGCACCATACATTAGGACCAGTCAAACGTGGTGGAGGCGGTGTTCTCTCCGCACAACGCTTCTTGAATGCATTCTTGTTCCGCCTATAAGGATGATCTTCTGGAAGGAATTGACGATGACAATCAAAATATGAGATCTTTCGACTGTTTTTAAGCGTGAATGCCTTCGATCGCTCCATACATATTGGGCATCCAAGCTTCCCCGCGGTCATCCAACCCGACATCATCCCATAAGCAGGAAAGTCGTTGATCGTCCACATTAAAGATGCTTTCATGATGAAATTCTGCCTCAAAGATACGTCATATGTCAACACACCATCATTCCACAGCATTGTCAACTCATCTATCAGTGGCTGCAAGTACACATCAATCTTACCTTTTGGATTAGACGGACCGGAATTATGACTGTTAGGAACATAAACTCCCGCTTCATGCACATCCCAGGGGAAGATTATACTGAGTCAGGATAACCTGCAAACAAGAGTATGCTTTTCAAGACTTCACAAAAGTATTAAATCCATCATCATATATCAAAAATAGGACATTGCGATGGTCATGCGAAAATGACATATGAAAAATATCAAAATGCTTCCAAGCTTCTCCATCAGATGGATGACACAAGATATCTTGCTCCCTCTCATGCTCACTATGCCACCTCATGTGAGCTGCAGTGGCCATCGAAGAGTACAATCTTGTAAGTCTTGGCACGAGCGAAAAGTACCACATCTTTTTTAGCGACCTCTTCTTCTCAATGCCCATCCTAGTGGTTGTCTTATACCGATCCGCACCACAAAATCGACAACACGTTATGCTTTCCACTGAATCATCCTTATAGTACAACATACATCCATTCGGGCAACAATCAATTTTCAAACACCCCAGACCCAAATTTTCCACGGACTTCTTAGCATGATAAAAACTTGTAGGCATCCGATTGCCTTCTGGCAACGCCTTGGACACTGACCTACTGAGGCGATTAAAACAGCCTTCTTGCATATTGTAGTCAGATTTGATACTCAACCATTCCATGCACATCGACAACTCCGTGTACTCTCGACATCCTTCCCACAATGGAGATCGTGCAGCACTCAGCATATCATAGAATCTTTGAGCTTCGGGATTCGGATTCTCCTCTATGTATTGGGAACCCATTCCACCATCTTCTCCCCCATCTTCTTCTAGTACAACACCAACCGATGGTCCAGCATGATCCATTATCATCTGCTCGTATGGATTCAATTCTTCCCTCCCGTCACCACTTCCATAGTACGAACCTTCAGCCACAATCGGGTTTAAGTCAGGCAACGTCTCACCATGGTTACTCCACTAATAGTAATCAGGCATGAAGCCCTTCTCATAAAGATCGGCTACAACTCCATCCACACTTTTGAAAGATTGACACTTGCATCTTTTGCAAGGACACCTCAATTGATCATCGCCCAGCAGTATAAATCTCTCCTGGCTAACAACAAACTCTATAAACTCACCCACTCCAACTCTATACTCTTCCCTAAGACGTTTATTCCGATCCAACCTACGATACATCCATTTTCGATTCTCCGGAATATCCATTGCTGGCAATTAAATAGCCTGACCAATCCTACAATAACACTTATATATTACGGTGCATTCCAATAACTCCATCAATCTCGTTCTTATGACAAGGTATGAACCTATCCCATTCGAGAAGAAACCTTTGTCACACTCGGCTACTAATAGTTATTCCCATATTCAAATACCTTATACTTGACAAAATTTCGGCAGCATTTCCCATCGGTCTCCAAGTTACACGACTCGAGCACGGTCAGAATCACCGCGATCAAGTATGCACCAGGAGAACAAAAGGAAATGCATCAGACCGAGATTTCAACAAGTATATAAGGCATTTGAACATTGAAATGACTATTGTACGAGTGTGAAAAAGGTTTTTTCCCAAACTGTCCCACTTGAACAATTCAAGATTCAATACAATGAGCATGCATACCTTGATAAGTTACGCATGCTCATTAATATTGAATCTCAAATAGGAAACTAAGGCTTTCGTAAATTAATTATTAACTCTAACAGTAAATAAAACCATTAACCTATAAATATTGCAACATTATTGAGTTTATATAAATTGCAGCGTAAATCAATACAAACTTAGATTAAATATTGTAACAAACATCCTATTGAGCTCCGCTCTCCACTAACAAGTAGCAGTTAATTGTCAAACACATGCATAATTTCTAAATTATCAGCACACAACCAGCATCCCGCCTTTCGGACAGGATCACATCCTATTGAGCTCCGCTCTCCACTAACAAACAACACATATTGACAAACACATGCATAAACATTAAATTATCAGCATACAATCAGACAAGATCACATCCTATTGAGCTCCGCTCTCCACTAACAAACAACACATATTGACAAACACATGCATAAACATTAAATTAATTATCAGCATACAATCAGACAAGATCACATCCTATTGAGCTCAGCTCTCCACTACCAAACAAGACGATAATTCACATAATACATTACACTGAGTGTTCAGAGAACTGACTTGAGAGAGAAAACACAACTGAGCAAGGATAAGTGGAGGAGCCGGTAGAAGAATATGACAACAAGGACCTATCGTGCATAAATGAAATTATTCATTTCAAATCAAATCACTATTCTATTATGTTAAATTGTTATACCTAAATAATTTATCTCATGAATATCTAGTGTTAAAGCATGTGCTCACGAAAAAATAATCAATGAAGCATAAAAAATAATAAGATTGGAGAGCTGAAGGTCAATTTATTTTGATTTCGACTTTTTTTTTTAAAAATTATCCTTAAATCGGGCCTAACTGTTAACACAAATCGAATCAATATATTACATATCCAGTACCATAAAAAAATGTGGATAATGTTAGAATTTCTTTCTATCAAAGAGAAGATTTTCCATGTTGTTCAATGTTCATGTTAGTAAACATGACAGTGCCCATTAAAATAGAAAATAATAGAGAGAAAACTGAAAGGTGTAATTGATTGAATGAGAAAGTTTATTACATCAAGTCATATATAAAAGTGACTTATATTATATGTACGATAAAGCAACTGATTTGTAACTAACCACTAATTAACTATATTAATTATATGATCTAATAGTCCATCCTAGATAGAAAAGATGTTAGGGTCTTAGTTAGTAGGGAAAAATTGTCATAACTCACAAATTCCATTTCTATGATTTTCTAGAATTTAAATCATAAAAATAAAGGAATATGGAAAGTTGTAGCAACTTAGTGATTTGAATGAAAAACATGAAGAGAAAGGAAGGATGATCATTGATCACTAGACAAGCACAGATATCAAATTTGGAGATTTGTTTCCCTTTATGCAGAGTTACAAATTTTTGAAATCCAAGAGTAAAATAAAAGGGTATGGTTCGGCCAAGTGGGGGAAAATAGGGGAGAAATTTTTGTTCATCAAATCATTTGGCAAGCATGAAGAGTATGATTATAGAAGCACCAATATTAAGTTTCAAGACTTAAATCAATGGGTACAAAGAGTTATGATTTTTCTACCATTTTCAAGCTTAATTCTTTTTGAACAAAATTAAGAACAAGCATGAAGCTAATCAACTCAACATCAATTGTAATGAAGAAAGGTTGGAGGAAAATTACCTCTAAGTGATGATCCTTGAGTAAGAAATCAAGACACCTTGAGAAACAAAGAGAAAAGAGAGAAATGTGTTGGATGAAAAAATGAAAATGATGAGTAACAAAAACACACATCCCTAAACTCACACACATACACTAAACACACACACATACACTAAACACACATCTCTGCACACACACACACACACACAAACATCCCAAACAGACACACACACATACACTAAACACACATCTCTGCACACACACACACACACACACACACACAAACATCCCAAACAGACACACACACATACACTAAACACACATCTCTGCACACACACACACACACACACAAACATCCCAAACAGACACACACACATACACTAAACACACATCTCTGCACACACACACACAAACATCCCAAACATACACACACACAGAGCACACACACACCTACCCTATGATTACAATCCAATTGAACACACAAACTTTAGTACACAGAACACACAACAAACACACACTCACAACACACACACACACAACACAACAAACACACACACAACACCAATGTACACACAACACACAACAGAAACAACAATGTAGAGAAAGACAACGAGAGAAGCAATTACCTCGGTCAGTGTGAGGGAGGGCGTTGTGGTGGTGGTGGTGTGAGCAATGTGACCAGAATGAGCCCTGAAATGAGGGGGGAAATGATAGACAGTGACATAGTGAGACAATGAGACAGAGAGATGGAGTAGAGGAGTGCTTACCTGAGCAGAGGGGAGATGACGGTGGTGACGACGACCGGAGGTGTCTTGGGGTGTTGAGATGGTCGGAGCGCGCGCCGTAGAAGAGAGAAACAATGGGTGGGAGAGAGAAAACGCCGGAAAAAATGAGGAAGAAGGAGGTTCTGTCGAATTTAGGGATTTCAGTTTTAGCGACCGAATTAATTCGGTCGCTAATATGGTTAGTCTTAATTTGAATTTGTAATTTTAGCGACCGAATTAAATTTTGGTCGCTAACACGCGCAATTTTATTTTTTCAACGCGCCATTTAGCGACCAAATTAATACCGGTCGCAAATATAAATAAAGTTTAAAGTGTGAATTCATAAATTTAGCGACGGATTTATAAATCGGTCGCTAATATAAACACAGTTTGACTGTTGCATTTAATTCGGTCGCCATTTCGGTCGCTAACAATTCATAAATTTCTGACTTTTACTTTCCTTTGTTTAGCGACCGAAGTAGCGACCGATATCTCTGCTACGCTCTATTTCGGTCGCAGAATCAACTCTAACCATTGTTTCATGTAGATCCTACAATCGGTCTCTATTTCGGTCGCAAAAAGGAACCTAAAAATTTGGTCACTATTTTCGGTCGCTAAATGACCTTTTTTTGTAGTGAAAATAAAACAACATTTGACATCAGTTGTTTGTAAAAACTGACGTTAAATGTCATATATTTAACGTCAGTTGTCTTAAGAAACTGACGTTAAAAGTGTATACGTTTATCCAAAAACATTAATTCCTTTGACTATTTATTTAATTGAAGTAAAAATCAAACTTTTAACGTCAGTTGTATTAAACAACCGACGTTAAAAATAAATATTTTTTTTATTTTAAAAGCACTTTTAACGTCAGTTGTTGAAGACAACTGACGTTAAAAGTGTATAAGTTTCTGCAAAAAAATTCATTCCTTTGACTACTGTGCTAACCCATGAACCTTGTAACTTAATCCTCTTAATGAGCATTAAGTTTATAGATAAGTTTTCAAGAAAATCAGAAAGACTCTATTCTCTATATAAAGTGCCATTCTTCTGTATCAGTCTGTAAATACACCCTCTTCTTTTCCTCTATATTTAGTGCGTTTTCTATTCTTCACAATATGGTTCTATCACATTTGACACTTTTGTTATTTCTTCATATACCTAGACTTAAAGGTCTCTGTCTTAATGGTCAAAAAACTTCTGAGGTTGAGTAAATCACATAATATGACTCCCTCACTTTATTCCATCTCCTCCCTAAGTGACTGTGGATAAAGCACAGATGGAGCATCAAGGACTTCAAATGAGGGAGGGGATCGATGCATCCATTGGAGTTTCTGAGGACAGAACTGAGAAGAAATTGATGTTGAAGCAGAAACTTTTTAATATTTTAGTGCTATGTTGCAGAAATTTTTTATCTTTTAATCATGTAATTGTAACTTATGAATCGCTTCAATGAGATACGATTTGATTATACATATAACACTTTTATGTTAAGTGTTTATTTATTTTAATTTTCACAAGAATATGTTTACTAATTCAAGCTAATTAATGAAGATTAAAAATAAACTTGTTTAATATTTACACAAGTTCTTTACACAACTACGCAAATAGTGATTTAATATTTACAAACTGTCACCACCTCATTTTTAACGTCAACTTAATTTATGACTGTCAAGTTCCCGTATATTACATTATTCCAATATTCATTCTGCACGTTTATAATATATAGGATTATTTACGTTAGCTATTTATTATACTGAAGTAAAAATCACACTTTTAACGTCAGTTGTATAAAAAACTAACGTTAAAAATAAATATTTTTTATTTTAAAAACACTTTTAACGTCAGTTGTATTAAACAACTGACGTTAAAGGTGTATAAGTTTCTGCAAGAACATTCATTCCTTTGACTACTGTGCTACTTACCCATGCACCTTGTAACTTAATCCTCTTAATGAGCATTAAGTTTATAGATAAGTTTTCAAGAAAATCATAATAGCTTAGTAACTTCATCCCCTGCTCCTATAAATAGCTTCCTTCCATCCTTTTAATTTTCTGCTTCACAATATGGCTCTGCCATGGAGATTAACTTCATCACTCTTTCTTCCCATTCCTAGACTCAAAGATCTTTGTCTTAATGGTCAAACAACTTCTGAGGTTGTGTAAATCACAAAACATGGGTGATAAGGTTGTGTAAATCACATAATGTGAGTTGCTCACCTTATCATCTTTCTGGAGAATTGGCAGCTACTGCTCCAGAACCTCAGCTTTGGAAGCAAATGACTGTTCCAAGACCATTGCTGAAACAGATCGGGTGCACCCTTGCTCAGCCGCTCTGGAAAACTCAGTCGCTCGACTCTCCTCTCTTGCTCGCCCATGAAGGGAATGAAGCCTCAACAAATGTTTAGGATTTTAAACCCTTTCAAAGTAACTTTTTATAGGATTTTAAACCCTTTCAATCTTCTGTATCAGTCTGTATTACACTTCATGAATGAGATCCGGTTTGGGTTATTGATTCAACTTATACTTCGCACATATATTTTAGTTTTCAAAACAGAAACACAAAACATCAAAGCAATTGTGAAACTGAAACTTTGGGGAAGGCAATGCGGAAGGGTACGTATACTAGATAAAAAAATTATTAAAATAACCTTTAACGTCTGTTGATGAAAGAACAAAAGTTAAAAGTGAAACATCAAAGCAATTGTGAAACTGAAACACAAAACATCAAAGCAATTGTGAAACTGAAACTTTGAGGAAGGCAATGCGGAAGGGTACGTATACTAGATAAAAAAATTATTAAAATAACCTTTAACGTCTGTTGATGAAAGAACAAAAGTTAAAAGTGAAGTGACTCACTTTTAACGTAAGTTCAATGAAGAACTGACGTTAAAAGGTTCACTTTTAACGCCAGTTGTTTATTGAACTGACGTTAAAAGTGAGTCACTTCACTTTTAACGTCAGTCCTTACAACAATCGGCGTTAAAATTGAATTAATGAAGTCTGATATTTACAAAACTGCCACCGCCTCCTTTTTAACGTCTAGCTTTTGGTTAACTGACGTAAACCTTTGCCGTCTAATGTATATTTTCCACTAGTGAAGAATTGAATTCAACCATACATCTTCATATATAAGATATTCTCTCTCCTTTTTTAATTTTCCTAATAATTAATATTTTACCGAGATAAATAAATAGTGAATACAAATTCCGTAATGTTTATTTTTCCTAATAATTAATATTTTACCAAGATACACAACGAGCAAGACAATAAAACACAACCAACCAGCCACAGGAAAAACCAAAATGGTAGCAAGTTGTTACTCAGGTCTATGAACTCCATTAACAGTTTTTGTTCTCATCATCCAAATATAAAAACTAATACATGGAAATGTCACTAAATGCAAAACCAAACAAAGCACGTGGATGTTAAAGATTCGGAAACATATATAATGGTGTTAAAAGAGAAATTTTAGTGATAGAAGTGAAACAGTGAGTCATGTACCTGACATAAAGGAGAAATCCCAACTCTCCCACTTGTTTTGAAAGCCCTGATGAAAGATGGGTACCAACCAACAAGTAAAGACTAGCTAAAGAATAAAGATCTCCACACAATGTCAAAACTTTGTAGAATAAGTAACTTGATTACATGTTACAGCTTCTGTAATGCATTACACATTACACAAGCATCATCATTTCTATCTAACATCTTTCTGCCTCATATAATGCAGGTATTTTGGTATCATAGATAATGATGAAAAATCAAATGACGAACTATAAATCAGTGATTCAAGCAGACATCCTAGACAGTTACCAAGTAAAATTCCATAATCAAGCATTCACATGAGCCAAGTTACTAAATATGAAATACATTAACAGAAGTCTGCAAAATATGTGTACTAAGTGAAGAAAAGCTGCAAAGTTACTTGAAGCTAAAAATAATCACCAAGTATATGCACACAGGCATTTACCTAATCTAGGAGATTCTATATGATCGCTAAACCAGTTATAGTAAGAAAACATTACTTTGTCAAATAGGCTTTACAAGTTTCCTAATACAAAGTACATTACTAATACTCGATATTAGTATAAATAACCACAAAAAGAATTTAAATCCAAAAGACAATTCTAGCAGCTGCATGAAGCACAGGTCTAAAAAAGCTACAGAAAGAACTCCCTAAGCTGAAAAGCAATAAATGGCAGATCATGTGCACAAAGGTTAGACAATTTCTACTTCACCCAAGTCGAAGGACCTGAGAATTCAACGAGACAAAATAGACATGCAGGCACAAATACAAAAATGAGTTTCTGAACCTTCTAAAAGAGGTTGTGGACGTTTTGTCTCCTGAGATTTATCTTTAGAACTTTCCTTTGGTGATGCAATTGGTAACTTGATAATTATGAAGCGCTGACACAAACACGAACACCGTCTGACAATGTCCAAAAATTGGACACCATAATCAAATAAAAATAAATATGAGCATCATTATAAAAGATTTAAATTGAGGATCAATTTCATCTTTCTCAAAATAACTTCTTAAGCATTATATTTTTTCTACGACGATGAGTCTCAAAAAAAAAAATAATAATAAAAAACATCATTACATAATTTGAGCATTTACAAGTGGAGGGGCGGCTAAAAACAGAGGCAGTCAGGAAGAAGGAAGGATCATATACAAGGAGGGAGAAAAAGCATCATTTGATGAAATGGAAGAAACAACAATAAAATGAGTCTTTGTTCATTTGACCAAAGTGGTACATATCAATGCACCTTGTATAACAAAAGTGGTTAATGGAGTGTGGAGTAAATATGATTAGAATTTATAAATAATTAATGATATTATAAATAAGGGTATTTTGGTACAAAATACAAACAAGTTAATGATTTCTTAATCCATGTATAGAAACCTTAAGTTACCATAGAAAAAGAAAGGAGGAAGTAAAACATAAAATTGCAAACAAACTCATAATTAGTAATCATAAGTATAATCTTCAGCTAGACATACAAGTCAATGACAACAGAAGTAATAAAAAACTATCAAATTCAAATATAAGTTTGGATCCAATCAGAATCATCATCTTGCAAATCTTTCATTTCTTCAATACTGTCACTTTCATCATTGTGATAATGAAAGAAGATGGCCGTAATTGTGAAGAAAAAATCAGCGACCTAACTGCTTTGGGTTTGCCAGAAAAAGACGATGCTGACAAGTCTAAGTGGCGAAAGCTGAGTCAAAAAAGCTTGGAGGTTGAGTCGTAGAAGTTAGATGAAGGAAGAGCTGAGTGCGGTGTAGAAGTGATATGAAGGAAGAAAGAAAATGTGAAAATGATAAATCTAGGTCCTAAGATACAAAAATACCCTGAGATATTACCTTTAGGTGCGCATCTAGTAGAGGCAAGCTTGGGTTTTACCACTGCTTCATCGGAGCGACCGTTATTGCCACTAAATCCCGTGAAATCCTGTTATTGCGGCCGCTATTTCTGCTATCCAAAAACGCTATACTATCCAAGTTCCATAGCGGCAATAACGGATAAATTTAGGTAGTTAAAATGCTATACACTAAACTTTTATGTTAACATTTTTCACATAGTAAAAATTCTCTCTATATTTTCTCTCTAGAATTTATCTCTAAAATTTTCTCTCTAGATCGAATTTCTCCCTCAAAATTTTCTCTCTTAGCAATTCAAAATCAATAAGGAGACGTTTGTCGAGCAATAGAGCTAGTTAAAACAGTGCAACTAAAAGAGAGAAAAAAAAATAGAAAGCAATGTAAAAAGAGAACTTGCTATCATTAAGTTTAGGATATAGCAAGGTCCTCAACAAGGTCTTCATCAACAAGATCCAGAGCAACTAAAGGAGAGAACAAAAATAGCAAGCACGTAGACATTCAATAATGAACAAAAATAAACAAAGAGATTAAAACCATCAAACTCCAAGGCACTGACATGGAGTTCCACAGAGTAAATCATTTGTACATAGTAATGCTTCAATATTTTCACTGAAGAGAGAACTTAGATACTTTTCAAGTATATGTCACCAATATTAAATGTTGATTATGATGCACTTGTTGTAATTGGTATGCTAAGACCATCCCCTGCCATCAAAGGAAACTCGAGATATTTACCTTCATTTGATCTCCAATGGTCTAGGACTTTCAAGTTTGCATATTGCTTATGTTCAAAGTTTATCTTCATGAATATATAATTGCAAATCAGATTGTTTCCTTGATGATCCACACAATTTACTTTGAAATATTTCAAAATACTCTAAATTACTTGTAGAGGCAAAATCTGGGATACCTTTGACGTATCTTTGTGAACTTGAACGATTCTATCATTTGGAGGGAATTTAAGGTATTCTTGAAAAAACCCTTTTAGCTTATTGTCGTTCTCCTCTGCTAATTTCACAACATCATAAGAATATTCAACAAATTGTAACTTATATTGAGTATCTAAGGTAGTAGCAAATGAAAGAACAACAATGGAAATACCCCACTATTTGTCAATCTTCTTCACTCTTTTAGTTATGTCACAAATTTGGTTTCCATATTCAAATTCGTCATGAAAAAAGTAAGTTGTTTCCTTTATTTTAAGCCGGGTCCTTCATACACCATAAAAATATAAATTCGCAATTGGATAAGTGTTATCTGAAAAAAGAATAGTTATATCATAAAATGACTTCCAAAACTATACTTTTTCTACCTCCACTCACTCCTCTTCTGATGGACAACTATCAAAATAGAGATCAATATTTTTAAGTTGCATGAAGGCTTCCCTAAAACTAATGGCTCTCTCAAGCATAAGATAAATGAAATTCCATTTCGTGGGCACATCTTGATGAACTTGCATAGAAGTCGCATATGATAGTTGTTCTAAACATGATGCAAACATCAATTTACTTGAATCTGAAGCCCTAATGTACACGATCTCGAATTTTAACCAAGGCACTATTTATCACTTTCCAACCTTCTTCAACAACCAATTATAAAATATGTGTCCTACACGTGGAGGGGATTAAAATCAATGGCCGATATTTATTCAGCTTTATTTTATTTTAAAAAATTACCCTGCCCCCCTCCCCCAAAAACGCGATCTGCACTCCTTCCCCTATCCCCTTCATCCTTCTGATCGTCGCCGCCGATGAAGGAGGACCCGCCACTCGCCCTGCCGCTCGGCACGCCGTCGTAGGTCTCCCCACCGCTCGACCAAATGCCGTCGCTCGGCCCAGAGAAGCTTCCCCAAAATTTGCAATGTGCAGGTCTCTCCCCTACCCCCACCACAACAGATTAGACTTTTAATAACGCACCTTTTATAGCATTTCCGTGTGGAAATGCTATTAAAAGTGATGGGGGGACTTTTAATAGCGTTTCCTTTAGAAAACACTATCTTAGGTATCACCTAAGATAGTGTTTCCGTGTGGAACCGCTATTAAAAGTGCCACTTAGGAAAAGATAGCGGTTCCACACGGAAACGCTATCTTAGGTGATACCTAAGATAGCGTTTCCTAAAGGAAACGCTATCTTAGGTGCACACCTACATTTTCATCAGGAATTAAACGCGGGACCTTTCTTCCCTCCTCTTTTTTCTTGCTCTCTTCATTCCACTCGACACACACAGCCCCAACCCTACTGTCGTTGCCATCGCGGGAACCCTTTTCAACCACACTCCCTTCTCCTCCACCGCAACCCACCTTCACCGAGTCACTGAAACCCAGCTCCACCTTACGCACAGTGTCGCCCATCTCTGCATCTCATTTCCTTTCTGTGTTCATCCCCAAATCCCACTGCCCAAGTTTTTTTTCTGTCACCGCACCTGCGCAAGGGTAAGCTCCTCACTCATCACTGCGCACACACGTTTCCATTCATCCCAAGTTTCCTCTCTTATGTGTTAACTCCAGTAAGTCTCTTTTAGTGTTTTGTTCTTCATTTTGGTGAGTTATTCTGATGAATTCGAATTCAAAATGGTTTACCCGTAGCCACTATTCTACTGGGATTTAGGAAGTAGGAATTGGGTTTTATTCTTAATGAATTTGGGACTGTTTTGGCAGAAATTTCGAGTGAGGCTAAGATGTTCTTCATTGTGTAGATATGATGCCACTATACCTGATTAGGGGTTAATTGCACATGAGCTATCGGATTTGCTTAGGATTTAGATGCTTGGGTAGTGTTCTGATATTCAAGTGGGTTCTAGTGTTCATGTTGAGGGATTGGAATTTTGAATAGAACTCTTCATTTTCTCCTTTTTGGACCGTTGTGCATAACTGATTGGGGTTTAGAAATTTCTTTGTGAATTCTGGAAGATTATGTTTGTTGGGAGGGATTTCTGGATTTGGGAATGTTAATGTTAGTGTGAATTTGAGCTTATATTTTTTAATCTGTTATCATGTGTTGTGGTTAAGTGTGATTGTCTAAGATAATTTATTTTCAAATTTGAATTAAACGCCGCCGCTGCTGTTGTTGACCATCCTGCAGCCGTCACCGCCCGTTCAAGCCCTTCCCTCTTCCATCGCCTTTTCCTCTTCGCTGTTTGGTAAGTTCCCTTGTTTCTCTTTTTTCTCCCTTGTTGGAAAGGATGCTTATCATGACTAAATATGAAGATAAGAAAAAGGCCAAAGTGAAGTTAAATTTCAATTTGCCGTATATTCAAATTAAGAACATCCATTTGAAGGCTGTTGTTTATTCAAATAAAGTTTGCCTCTTGTATGATTTTCTGACTGACAAAACTAGTAAAATATCAAGTGGAATAGGTTTACATGCCAACTAATTTCAACTCTGTAATGCCCCAAACTGAACCTCTGCTTGCATTCTAATCATACGCATCATGTAAGTGTGATACATTATATAAATACTTTGTTTGGTTGCTGAGAAAATGGATGGATAGAGACAGAAAGAGAGGATAATGTTATTATTTTTTGAAAAATTATAGTAGTATTGCATTTGTTCTCTTTGAAAACAATAGTGTGAATGAGAGCATGGTGGACAGTTGTTCAATTTCAATCCTCTGAGAGTCGGAAACAGAAACAGGGGAAGATTTTTCAAAAACTTCAAAATGCTTCAATTTCAATCCTATGTTTTCTATGCTGGCTTTAATTGGAGTTTGGATGCAAGCAACTCAATATTATGATAGGAGGTGTTCTTGAAAATCTAACCCAACTTGTGAAGTAGATTCCTCTCATAATAATAACTTAACATGTTAAACAAAAATAGTTATGACACCAATGAAGGATATGGTACACAAAATGAACTTGTATCCTGAGACTATTAGTCTAAGATGATATTACACAGAAACTTCCGTGATTTAAAATAAATCCACAACCTATATATAATTAAGTAAATCAAATTGGGTGCATTTAACTCCATGCTAATGAACCTAAATGTGTATGTTTATGTGACCTGAAGTGTGTTGACAGATTCATAACATTGTGATACTTGAAGAGGAACATGTAGTTACAGTAGTTGTCCTAGTAGCACGTTAACACAACTTCTATTTGATTGTTAAATTAAATGATGCACCAATGATAAAACAATTTAAAAAAAAAAAATTGATGGTGAACGCAGAGTTGTGATCTTTGTCGGGATACAGAGTTGGTTGCTTTGTTAAGGCAACATGCGCATGAGACTTTAATTCTTTGCTCTGTGAAGTCAGCATCCACCAAACGTGGTAGCTTCACATGGCAAACCCACTTGTTGCCCAATAAACTAAATTATTTCAAGGGATATAGGGGGAGAAAAAGCTAAATGGCAAAGATCAAAAATAATTTAATCACCTACCTATCCAGGCATGTACTCAATAAGGAATATAGCAAGCCCTCTTAACAATGCTTCTTAATGCCTAATTTGCATAAACTAATATACACTGTAACTGTGTTCTTATTTGTCGTATCTATCCTCATATAGATGAGTACTAACTTCTGAGTAAAGACAACTCCCTTATAGATGTCATCAAATTATCAGTGATCTCACTATGACACTTTTCATGAGCACATTATCTACATGATATAAAGATCTAGTGTGGCAATAACTCAGATGTGCGGGTGAACTATTATCTATCATAAATAGTATATAAAAATATGCAGTATGTGGCTGCACCAAGACAGGTATGGTAGAACTGTAGGAAGAAAGAGATGAGCCAAACAAATTCACACAATTCATTCCATGATCATCATGTAGCATATGCAGGATTGATAGAAAACCTAAAGCATGTGTAGCTTCATTAAAATGTTTGCTATTGAAGAAAAATGGATGCATTACCTGATTTTGTAGTTGTTGTTCAGTAGTTGTTGGACAATACATATGTTGTGATTTGTAAATTGATCATAGTGCAGTCAGACAAATAGACATAGTTGCTTTTACTCTTCTAGTCTTCTTGAATGGTATTTTGCTTTAAGTTAATTGATTGGATTGTAAATTTATTTTTTGGAATTAAATCTACTGCTGCTATTTTTAAGTAAGCATATTTGACGATAAGCTGGTATGGTGTATCGAATGACAACCTTTAATATGTAATCATTCTGCATGCATAGTCTATTTCCTTAGGAGCCTTAACTGCTACCTTTGTCCTCAAGAGACTGCAATTTGTACCTATTTCTGTAATGAGACTATGAGAGTTTTTACCGTTGCAACTTATGTCAAAGACTTGTGTTTTGGAATATCAACATTCTTTAACAAGCTTTTAATAGATAGTGTAGTTTTTATGATCAGTTTAATGCTGTTTTTCTTTATTTCGTCAGTTGCAAAATTGGTTGTTTTGTTGATGAAACTTCTTTTCAATGTTATCGAACATTGAGTTAGAAGTTGAATTGATTGAATGTTGAGGTTTGGTTTGGACACTAAGAGGCATCATATGGCATAAATGCTATTAAAAGTGATGGGGGGACTTTTACCTTGAAAAAAAGGATAAATTGAAGGCCTTTCTTGTGTTTGCAGGCAAACAAGAAGATAGCATATGCTAAGCTTGCAAAAGATTTTCAGGCAGTATTGAAGGAATTCAAGAAGGCACAACGTCTTGCAGCTGAGAGGGAAAAAGCTTACACTCCTTTTGTTCCACAAGTAGTTCTTTCATCCAGGTGAGGTGAGTTTATGGAAGTTTCTTTTATGCTCCTTATGCTGAGTTGAAGTTGATACAGAAATATTATGATGTTGCTGTAAGGTGTCCTTAGTACTAGGACGGTGTCATGGGAATCTAACAAATCTGATTAATCTTTTAAACACACTTAGTATTCTATCTTATGCAATAGTTAATGGAATGCTGTACTCTATAATGATATGATAGAAAACTGAAGATAAGTACAGTTTTATTAACTTTCTTTCAATGCTCCTCATCCTCTCCTTGAACATAAAAGATACAACAGGTTCTTCAAGGGACTCAAATCGCTACACTGATCCTTTCCTTTACCCAACTGAATACCCCCCTTCTCTCCCATCTTTCCCTTTTGATGCTTCCCCACTAATACATAGCCCCTGTCCACACTCAATTTGCCATGCGAAAAAACGGTAACAGTTTTATTCCTTTCATTTCTTTAATCTGTATACATTGCATGTAGACATCAACCACTCTAAACTCAAAGTAAATATGTTTAATAAATATTTTTGTAGATCGGGAAAGCATGGATCGGAAATGGATGTCTGCCAATCGTTTAACGAAGGAGTATGAGGATGGGGTGAAAGAGTTCATTAGGTTTGCAGTTCGGCATGCGGAAAACCCTAGTACAATCATATGTCCTTGTTTATATTGTTGTTATGCAAGGCGAGTTAGTGCAGCCGATTTGGAAGAACATTTAGTGTGTAATGGAATCGATCAAAGTTATACATGTTGGACAAAACATGGTGAGAGAAGAGCTGAGTCTAGTGAAATGAGGAATCGTGTGAGATATTCATCATACGATACCGACACAAATACTTATGAGGGCGATCATTTTGAAGACATTGCAAATGCTGTTGAAGAAGATCTTTGGGATTGTCCTCAAATGTTTGAGAGGTTGGTAAGTGATGCAGAGCAACCATTGTATGATGGTTGTACTAAATTCACAAGATTGTTGGCGATGTTAAAGTTGTATAACTTGAAATCGGGCAACGGATGGACTGATAAGAGCTTTACGGACTTACTCACACTATTGAAAGACATGTTGCCAGAGGATAATGTGCTTCCTAGTCGGACATATGAAGCTAAACAAATGTTACGCTCTATTGGCATGAGCTACGAGAGGATACATGCTTGTCCTAACGATTGCATTTTATTTCGGAATGAATATGCATCGTTAAAGATGTGTCCTAAATGTAATGCCTCACGATATAAGAAGAAAGAATCAGATCCAGAGAAGGTTGTGTGGTATTTTCCCATAATACCTAGATTTAGGCGCATGTAGCGTAGTTCAGAAGATTCAAAGCACTTGACATGGCATGAGGATGAAAGGATCAAAGATGGCAAGCTGCGGCACCTGGCAGATTCTCCTCAATGGAAGAAATTTGATCATGATTATCCTGATTTTGGGCAAGAATCAAGAAACCTACGACTTGCATTGGCTACTGACGGATTTAACCCGCATGGTGTTCAAAGTAGCTCTCACAGTACATGGCCTGTGATTTTGGTGATTTATAACCTATCCCCATGGCTATGCATGAAGCGCAAATTTATGATGTTATCTATGTTAATTTCTGGGCCCAAACAACCAGGAAATGATATAGACGTCTATTTGACTCCTTTGATTGAAGACTTGAAACAACTGTGGGAGACAGGTGTGGAGGTGTATGATGGGTATAAGGAAGAAAGTTTCAATTTGAGAGCTATGTTGTTTGGCACAATTAATGATTTTCCAGCCTACGATAATCTGTCAGGATATAGCATCAAGGGTCAGTGTGCATGCCCTATATGTGAAGAGGGTACGGATTGGATGCGGTTAGAACATTGTAAGAAGAATGTCTTTCTTGGGCATCGTAGATTTTTGCATCCAAGTCATCATTACCGGTGGTGGAGAAAGGCGTTCAATGGGAACTCGGAAGAAGGTAGAGCTCCTTCACCGTTGACGGGTGATCAACTTTTTGAAAAGGTAAAGGATTTGAATATCCAATTCGGTAAACCTTTTACGAGAGATATTGTCACAAGAGGGTGGAAGAAAAGGTCGATTTTCTTTGAGTTGCCATATTGGAAATCATTATATGTAAGACATTTCCTCGATGTGATGCACGTTGAAAAAAATATCTGTGATAGTGTCATTGGTACGTTATTCAATGTGCTAGGGAAGACTAAAGATGGCATCAATGCAAGGTTGGACTTGGTTAGTATGGGAATAAGAAGAGAATTGGGACCGACGAACAAGGGTAAAAGTACATATCTTCCTTCGGCTGCTTACACTCTATCTAGAAAAGAAAAAAACTGTTTTTTGTAAGTTTCTTGAAGGAGTTAAGGTTTCGGAAGGGTACTCTCAAACATTAGGAACCTCGTATAGATGAAAGATCTCAAGTTAAAAGGTCTAAAGTCCCACGATTGTCATGTTCTCATGGAGCAGTTGATACCCATTGGTATACGGTCTATTTTACCTAACAAAGTGCGGGGGGCCTTAACTAAACTCTGTTTCTTCTTCAAGGCAATTTGCAGCAAAGTGATTGACCCTGGGAAGTTGCCATCATTGCAAAGAGAAATTGTTGTGACTTTATGCGAGCTTGAGATGTACTTTCCACCTTCATTCTTTGACATAATGGTTCATCTAACCATTCACCATGTTAGAGAGACACAACTGTGTGGGCCAGCTTATATGAGATGGATGTACCCGATTGAGCGTTATATGAAGATATTAAAAGGGTATGTGAAAAACCGATCACGACCAGAAGGTTGTATTGTTGAACGGTATATTGTCGAAGAAGTTGTTGAATTCTGTACCGAATACCTATCCAATGTTGATTCTATAGGGCTGCCAAAGTCTCGTCACACATGGAGAATGATGGGGCAAGGAATTACTGGAACTGAAATAGTGACTATATCAAGGACAGAATGGGAGCAAGCACACTTATATGTTCTGCACAATGCCGATGAGGTTGAGCCATATGTTGAAAAACACAAGGACATGCTAAAGAGTTTGTATCCAAATAAGAATCAAAATTGGCTAACCAGAGAACACAATCGTTGTTTTATAACGTGGCTAAGAGATCACATTTATGCAGAGTTGACTGAAAATGCTACTTCGGTTTCAAATAGATTGAGATGGTTAGCCAAAGGTCCAAGTTTGCATGTCTTCTCTTACCACGGTTATCAAATTAATGGGTACACATTCTATACAAAAGAACAAGATGGTTGCAGTACAATGCAAAACAGTGGTGTGACTCTTGTAGCTTAGTCGATGCATATCTCAAGTGCCAAAGACAGAAACCCGATATATGCAAATATGTCATACTTCGGCGTCATTGAACGCATATGGGAGTTGGATTACACAAAGTTTAAGGTTGGTGTGTTTGGTTGTAAGTGGGTTGACAATAATAACGGTGTTCAGATTGATGAGTCAGGGTTCATGCAGGTGGATCTTAATAGGGTGGGGTATAAAGATGAGCCTTTTATATTAGCATCTCAAGCTCAACAAGTGTTCTATGTCACTGATCCAGCTGATATGAAAAGGTCCATTGTTCTTTTGACAAACAAAATAATTACTAAGATTGATGATCAAGACCATGGAGATGTTGATATTGAAGATGATCCTTTCGTCGGGACATTACAATCACTTGAGATTGATCCATCTAGGGATGATGGTATGTATATGAGAGATGATCATGATGAGGGGCTTTTGGTCAATCCACCATTTCGTACTAATAAAGGACAAACAAATCTCAATCCAATGAAGAAAAGAAAAAGGCTGACTTAAACATGTATGTAGTGTTTGTGTTTAAATGAACTTTCTGATCCTTTTATATTATAGTTAGCATCTTCCGGTAATGCTAGTGTTGATTTTGTTATCAATTGTTGTTTTATATTTTGCATCAATTAATATTATATTAATGTCCATTGATGTTTTACTTGTGTCTAATATTTTTGTAGGTAAATGGCATCTTCAAGTAATTCTAGTGCTGCCAAAGCGACGAGACGTGGGCCAACAGTTGTTAAGGCGGTCATCCGCGCTAGGAGTAAAGGACAAAAATTTGATGTAATTTACTTACTAATCTAAGGATTTCATAATGTTGTTTGATATCTAGATTTAATTACTTTATTATTTTTATTAGGTTGAATGGAATTATTTGGACCAACCAATTCATGCTAACGGTAAAATATTGAAGAGTTACATTGGGGCCGTTGTTCGGCAAACGGTCCCAATTATTTGTTCTAATTGGAATGATGAAGCTTTGGATGCTTTCAAAGAGAGCATATGGGCTGATGTACAGGTAATTGTTAAAATTTATGAATTATATTGTAAACTATGTAAACATACTTACTTTGACACGTTGTTTATATTGTTTTGCAGATGTCTTTTAATGTTGATGAATCTCGGAAAAAATTTGTACTTCAGGAAGCTGGTAACCTACATAGGGCATTCAGAACTAGATTGACCAAAAAATTTCTAAGAGATGCCAACGGGAGTATCATAGAGGAACCTCCATCACAATATCCACACATATCAAGGGATGAGTGGATAGATTTTATAGCAATACGCACAGGAGATGCTCGATTCCTGGTATGTTTAATATCACGTTAGTCCTTATAATTATATGTATACGTACATATGACATTAACCATGTATTAATATTACTTATATGTGTCTGAATAGAAATTAAGCAATGAAAATCGCAACAGAGCGTTAGATCCTGCATGCCCTTACAAAGCATCACGTAAGGGGTATGCTGACATTGAGGATGAATTGGTATGTATATATATATTTAACTGCATGTGTGGTAAATATGACTTTTAAACTGTTTGGTTAATATATATTATCTCAATATACAGATGCAGGAGGCGGGGCCAGAAGTTAAGAAAATTAAACGCCATATTGTGTGGAGGAAAGCCCGCGAGAACAAGGCGGGTGTAATTGACAACAAAAATACGCAGACCGTGTGGAATAAATGTGTTAGTAGACTAACGTTTACATTTTCATTTGTTATTTTCTTATGATAATATATAATAATTTTAACATTTGCATTTCACCAATAACTATGTGTCAGGAGGAACTGTCACAGTTTACAGTAGAGGGAGAGATACAAGATTTTGGTCGCCAGGATATTCTTGCTAAAGCCCTAGGTGTGCCAGAGAACCCTGGTCGTGTTAGGGGTGTGGGTTTTGGCGTCTCTCAAAAAGACTACTTCCCACCTGAAGGTCGTGCAAAACATAACTCTGAAACGAAAAGGTGGGAGACATTGGTGTCTCAACTCTCAGAAAGATTGAACATTTTGGAAGAAAAGCTGAAAAAAAAGGAGGATGAGGAGAGGCAGGCTAATTTCACAGCCCCAGCAAGCATCAAAGATAGTTGCACTCTACCATCTGCCATCAGGCTTCCAGAGGTAATGCATGCCTTTTTTTTTACTAGTATTGCATTCGCAGTTAAATACATTCAATTGGATGCCTTAATTCACAGCTTATTCATCTATCATTGGATTAGGGCGTCAACTCATGTCAGCTATATTTATCAACCCCAAACTATCGTATGGTTGGTATGGGTAAAGTATAAAATGAGCCGGGTGTTACACTGCACACTGGACCAGTACCCCTTAACCATGTGAAAGTTGGAGTTGATGTTGCAACTGAGGGGGATGCGCCATTGCCGGTACCTATTGATCGTGCAGATGTAATGACAGTAAGAGATGCAATAGGTACTTATGTGGCATGGCCAATTGATCTCGTGGTTGTAATTAATATGGTATGTAATTGCATTTTTCCACCTTATCATATACGGCATATATTTATTACATTAGTTTATCACTAACTGGCATATTGAAATGCAAAATTTCCAGGCACCTTCAAAATATAAAGGCAAGGGCAGAGTGTCTAGATATACAAAGGAGTCAATTACAACCCCAGAAAATAAAGTTGGCAACTCTGAGGCCAACCCTCCTACAGCTGGTTCAACTACAATTTCTCTGGAATATTTGAATTTTCTTAAAATACATGAACGAAAGAATATGAAAAATGATGACCAATTGGACATAGAGATGGAACAAAATATTTTTGGTCAGCATATCATTGAGATGATCAATACTGAAAATATCAGAGAAATTGTAAATCATGAATGGGTATCTGCCTCCGTTATTTCCGTATATATCAGGTACTAAATCAGGCTTAAAGTGTACAATATTTTTTTAGTCTTTCCATTTAAGTATTGATGTCATTGGTGTAATCCATTTTTATATTTTAATTGAAGGTATTTGTATGAAGAATTGTTGCTTCCAAAGGAAAGAACGAGGAGGTTTCTGTTCTTGTCCCCACACCAAACAAATACATACGGCTACTTCGGGAGAGATCCACAGACAACATATATAGATGACCGGTTTGCAACTAAAGAAAGAGAATATCAACCCTTGTTTTTAGCGTCGTGCAATGTTGGGTGAGTCGCTTATCCTATAGGACTTAATTCACAATAATGAATTACATAAAAGTTGAGGTGCTTAGTATTTGTTATCTCAACATTTTTGTAGGAATCATTGGGTGCTGTGTGCGATAAATATTGTTGAAGAGATTATTTACTATCTGGATCCCTTGAATGTTGATCCTAGGAATCACCCAGAATTAAAGAATCTATTAGAATAAGTAAGCATGCTTTTATATTTCTGATTTTCTATGATTCTGTCGAATGGCTTCCATGGTAGATACATGTTGCAAGTTGTCATGGTCCTAATGTGCTTTTGATTTTTGACATTAGAATAACTGTGTTGAATTGACATATACTGGGTTGTGGCTGTTGTGGTTCAAAATAAAAAAAAGCATGCGTGTGTTTGTGATGATTGAAAATATGTTTCTTAATGAAGTCTGTTTGATTTTGTGATTAGTGCTTTGCAAGTTTATCGAGCAAATGTCGGAGCTAAGGTGCCGTGTTTAAAGGCAACCAACATTAAATGGATTCAGATAGAGGTATATTTGCAAAAACTTAAAGCGCAATTAGATAAAAAAAACTATATTGATTTACTATTTTATTTTTTATAGTGCCCAAGACAACCCAACAGTACAGATTGTGGGTACTATGTCATGCGTTTCATGAAGGAAACTATCTTGCAGAACCAAGTTAAAATACCAATGGCGGTATGTTGTTTACTTAGCTTTTAACTGTGGCTGTTCAAATGTTTTAGCACTTGTAACTTTTTTTTTATTTAATTTTTATGTCGCAGTACTTCCCTGACTTCAAATGCTCCACATACTCCACTGCTCAATTATCTGAAGTCAAGGAAGATTGGTGTCGCTATATTGTTGAAAAGTTCGTTTGATTATGTCAAATTGATCACAGTAGTTGCAGCAATACTCATTGGTATGTGAATAATGCTTTAGATTTCTAACTAGAGATCCACATCAACAGTAGTTTCTCTTTATCTATATCCTCAGATTGATAAAAGTTCAAATCTTACTTATTATTTCTGTTATTCTTCTTCATCAACAAAGTAATGCATGTTACAAGTGTATTTCCTAAGGGTATTTGATTATTGCCCCCTGCTGTTTTTTTTTTTGTGGTTGCAAGTGATGTGAAAAACAATAGCTTGATTGGAAGTATTCCTGAAAACATAGGCAACTGTACTGCCTTCCAGGTCCTGTATGTAATCCAACCGAATGTCGGACTTTTTTGTACCTTGTCTTGTATTATTTGTAACCTCTTTAATGTCCTCCCTTGATTTCAGGGATTTATCCTACAACCAGCTAACTGGAGAGATACCATACAATATTGGATTTTTGCAAGTAGCAACCTTGTATGTGTTGCATGATCCTTTATAACCTATTTCAATTTTTAATAAGAAGGATATTTGGTCTTCCACTTCCCTTCTATGGGAATTTCTTGATGGATTTGTTTGATTTTTGTAGGTCATTGCAAGGCAATAAACTCTCTGGGCATATTCCGTCTATGATCGGTCTCATGGAAGCACTTGCTGTCTTGTAATTAAGCATTGTTAGTTAGCAATTTCTGAAACAAATTTAATGAAGTTTCATTGTTGACTTGAGGTTTTGGATGATGTTAAAACTGGGAAGCTTTAATATTATGAATCAGTTGCTTCTATAATCTGTATATGATCAGTGTGCATCGCTGAAATATATGAAGTTTGCGGATTCCCTTATATATACTTGGTTCCTTAATTTTTTCTCCCTAATTTTATGCATCTTTTTGCATATACATATTTACTTCAGAAGTACAGTGGAAGCAAGGGAACATTTGTATTGACTGCAACAATTGTGGTTTTTTTGGTGTAGTTCAATATGCAGGAATGGATGTAAAAGTTAAGAAATATGTAAAATTAAAAAAAAAGGGGGGAATAGATAGCGTTTGTTATTAACAAACGCTATCTAAAGTCTGACTTTAGATAGCGTTTGTATTAACAAACGCTATCTAAAGTCACCTATTAATAGCACTTCCTAAATGCTATCTTTGCTAACTAGTTTTAATATCGATAGCATAGATAGCGGTTACAAACGCTATTAAAAGGCATACGGAAACGCTATCTAAAGTCTAATCTGCTGTAGTGCCCCTTCATCCTTCTGTTCGCCGCCGCCGAGGAAGGAGGACCTGCTGCTCGTCGCGCCACCGCAGGTCTCCCCACCGCTCGGCCAGACGCCCAGAGAAGCCTCTATCGCCGGATGGTCCAACCCACTCTCCCCCAAATCCCATATCTTCAAACCCATGACCACTCTCCCACATCTTCAAATCCCAAATCCCATGTCTTCAAACTCTCCACCTTTAGCAGTAAAATCAAGAATCTGTGGTAGAATTAAGTTGTCGCGATAGAAAAGAAAAACTTACATTTTCTTTTAGAGAATGAACATGGAGTCGCCACCAACTTTATTTAATTTTGGGAAAGTTGGAAAAACCTTTAAGAAAAGCTTTGGGTTCGGAAGTCGATTACGTCTAGGGAAGGCATGGAGACGTAAACCCACGGCACCCAAGAACATCTATAAAAATGGTTACCCAATATTAGTTGTGTAAATTATTAATAACTTTGAAAATATATTTTTTACCCCGAAAATCGTTTTAAAAAAAACATCTTTAGTTGTGAAATTTTTTATTAAACCTAAATGAGGTTGAACGTGGCATTGTTGACGAATCTGGGAAAGTATACCCAGTCGTGCAAGTAATACGGTGGTGAGACCGGTTTATCGTATCCACGGGGATTGGATGACAAGTACCAATTCACAAGCTCAGCAACTATCTAGACTAAAATATAAATCAAGAGAGATCAAAACAGAAAAATAAAGCAACAAAAGCAATAAAATGTTTTTGGTCTTTTTGGGGGACTTTTTACAAACACTTGGAGTGCAGAAAGATATGTTGGGACTAGACTTCACCAAACATCTGTCTCATGTACTATCCGGACTAGATACCTCCCATTCATGCTTTAGATATTAAAATTAATCCACTAAACTACTCATGCCCCGATCTCTCGGATGACAAGAGCCTAATTCCACTAATAGACCCTAATCTCTTAGGTGGCCTAGATTAATGAAATTGCATTAGGATTAGGGATTACGCGATTACTAGAAAACCAAACTCCATAGGAGGATGAAAGGGTTACTAGGTGATTAAATTCAGTTCCGGTTCTGATATGAACGTCTCCATTACATACCAAAACACAAATCGAGTCATGGGGGTGCTAGCCACAACAAGCATTAAGCACAGAAAATTAATCACTAATATGAAGACATGAACATAGAATAATCAGTCAAGATAAATACATGTTAATCAGCTTGGCTACATCTAATCCCAACAAACAGGGATTTAACTACTCATAAAAAGAGAATACAAAGAGAAAGAGAGAAGGGATGAAGCAAACTCCATAGGAGGTTCCTCCAATCTTCTTTCAGTCCCAGAGCAAGGAAAACATCCCCCTTCAGGGTTGGAACCCTCTTCCAGCCGCAGCCTCCAAGTGCCTCTGGCTCAAAACCTAAAAACTCTCTAACTCCCTCCATTCTGCTCTAAAACAGCAACTTATACCAATCAGTTCTGCGCTCGCTCGCGAGGCGAATGTCCTCTCGCGAGGCGAAAGTTAAATTCTGATGTTTTAGAAAATTGTACTCTCGCGAGGTGAGTACATGTTCGCGACGCGAACCAGAAGAAGTTTGCAATTTCAGGCACAGTCAGCTTTCAGGGTCGCGAGGCGAATTGTGTTTCGCGGGGCGAATCTTCAGAATTCTGCTTGGCTCAATTTCTTCTCTTTTCAAGCTCCAAAATCATCCAAGCTTCATTCTGGTGAAACTTGCACAATTTTCCTTAAGTTCCTGCAAAATAACACCAAGAAACCGCTTCACCCGTTCCAAGGGAAAATCTAATAAAAACCAAATAAAGAATGCCTAATCTATATGAAAAATGCATGCAAAAGTATATATGAAACATCATGTAAAATCACACTATCAGGCATGTAAGTCCACAGGGCAACCTCAAAATCTAAAGGGTTGAATATGACACATGTCATAGGGCAACCCAAGAAATAATATTGTTTTAATTAAGTGATCATCTTCTATTTTTATGTAAAATAAATAATTTTACCTCTTGGAAATAGAACAGAAATGAAATGTAGAAATGAAACATTTTACTAGCTTATTCAGTAAACAGAGACACAGAAACATCATAGTAAATAGAGACAAAGATGAAAGATTCTTCTAATTCATTCATTTTGCCCAAAAATGAAACATATAGCACTAATCATACCAACTCATTCGGTTTCAATATCCATGGATTCTCCTTTCGTCATAAACAGAGACACAAAAATAAGAATGTCAAGAGAAACTTATGAATAATATCAACAAAGAGAACAAGGATTACCAAATGAGAGCAGAATAACAATGATTTTGTTTTCTCCCAATGGTAAGATTTCAAGATCAAAACCCTTACATTTCAATTTCACTAACTCTTTTAACTCTTCCTTCTTTTGAAAATTTGGAACCACTCTAATGACAGAGAAGAAAAAAAAACTCAAATCCCTAATCTCTTTTCTTAGCAAAGAAAATATCTAATAAAAACCTCTCTCTCCCTCCGTCTCCGTCTCCGTCTCCCCCTCTCTGATCCCCCCCCCCCCCCCTTTATAGATGGAGGAGAGGGTTTCATGATTCTTCTTACCTAGCGGCTTCAAGGTTGGTCTTCACGAAATATGGGGCTTGGGTGGTTCTGAGAAGAAATATCTTGTGTCCAGATGGGGGCGACGCGAGCAGCGGAAAGGAGGTGATTTGCTATGAAGGTTGCGTGTTTGAAGAGAAAAGGAGATGGGGTTTTGTCTTATATGTAAGATGGGTTTTTTTAGGGTTAGGAGTGGGGCTGCTAGGTTTAAATGAGGGAGAAGAAGGACCAATGGGTAGAGGAGGCGCAGGGGCGGTTGGAGAGCGGGAGGAGGAAAAGAGGTCTTGTTGATATGTAAAATAGGGTTTTTTAGGGTTAGGAGAAGTAACTCAATCTCCTTTCTTCTTTTCACTGATTGCCATTTTCTCCTTCTTTTCTTCGTCCTTTCTTCATTATCTTCTTCTTCTTCTTTCTTTATTCTTTAGCCTCCAGCCTGAAAATAAAATTGTAGTGAATGGAACCTCCCTGTCCAACAGAAAGTTAGATATGCAAAATTAGATCTGCACTGGATGGACCTCCTCGTCCAACAGAAAATTAGATATGCAATGGACGGAACCTCCTCGTCCAACAGAAAATTAGATATGCAATGGACGGAACCTCCTCGTCCAACAGAAAGTTAAGCATGCAATGGAATGGACGGGACCTCCATTTCCAACAGGAAATGCAATGTAATGGACTGGACCTCGCCGTCCAACAGCAAATGTATGCAATGTAATGGACTGGACCTCGCCGTCCAACAGCAAATGCAATGGACGGGACCTCCCCGTCCAACAGTAAATGCAATGTAATGGACTAGACCTCGCCGTCCAACAGAAAATGCAATGGACGGGACCTGTCCATCCAACAGTAAGTTAAGCATGCAATGGATTGGACGGGACCTCTCCGTCCAACAGCAAATGCAATGTAATGGATTGGACCTCGCCGTCCAACAGCAAATTCAATGGACAGGACCTCCCCGTCCAACAGCAAATGCAATATAATGGACTAGACCTCGCCGTCCAACAACAAATGCAATGGACGGGACCTCCCCGTCCAACAGCAAATGCAATGTAATGGATGCGACCTTCCCGTCCAATAGAAAATGCAATGCAATGGATGGGACCTCCCCGTCCAATAGCAAATTAGTTATGAGCCTCCTCCTTTCTTCATTATTTTCTTTTTCTTCTTTCTCTCTTCGTTATTATTATTTTTTAGTCTCCCTGAATTATAATAACACAATAAAATGAAGACGGACAAAAATGGGTGTTCACATTTGCCCCTCTTTACTTGTTGCATACTAGAAGACATGATCAGTCGTGACTTTTCATGTATTGTAGTAATGAACAAGTAAAGAAAATGAACACTATATTTTTGTCTGAAAAAATGTGAGGAGCTTAGAAGAAAACCTTACAATTTGAAAATAAAACTGCAGTGGTCGGAACCTCCTCGTCCAACAGGAAAGTAAACATGCAGCGAGTCTCGGAGCTCAAAAATAAACTTGCAATGAGCCTCAGAGCTCGAAAATAAACTTGCAGTGAGCCTCGGAGCTCGAAAATAAAATTGCAGTGGACGGAATCCCACTACTAGAAAACTTGAATTTTCGGACGGAATTTTCGGACGGAAATGTTTCCGTCTGAAATTTTCCAAAAATTTCGGACGGATTTCAGACGGATTGTGTTATTTTTTATATTTTCCTTGATCCGTCTGAAATCGGTCCGAAAATTTCGGACGGATTTCAGACGGATTGTGTTATTTCTTGATCCGTCTGAAATCCGTCCGAAATTTCGGACGGATTTCAGACGGATTGGGCTATTTTTTATATTTTTCTTGATTTATCAAACATCCGTCTGAAATCCATCCGAAAATTTCGGACGGATTTCAGACGGTTTATGTTATTTTTTATATTTTCCTTGATCCATCTGAAATCCGTCCGAAATTTCGGACGGATTTCAGACGGATTGTGTTATTTTTTGTATTTTCCTTGATCTGTCTGAAATCCGTCCGAAAATTTCGGGTGGATTTCAGACGGATTGTGTTATTTTTTATATTTTCCTTGATTTATCTTACGTCCGTCTGAAATCCGTCCGAAAATTTCGGACGGATTTCACACGGATTGTATTATTTTTTATATTTCTTACGTCCGTCTGAAATCCGTCCGAAAATTTCGGATGGATTTCACACGGATTTGTTATTTTTTATATTTTCCTTGGTCGCGCTTTCAAATTTTGGTCTGTCACGGCCGTGACACTCATCACGGCTAGGCCGTGATCGGTTCTGTCTGGATCAGCTAACATGTCACGGTCGTGATGGGCATCACAGCTAGGCCGTGACAACTTCTGACTTTTGCCTTCTGCTGTGCTTGATCATGGCCGTGATGGTCATCACGGCTAGGCCGTGAAGGGACTGTTTGGCTCATTTTCTTCACTTTTCAAGCCCTATCTTCATCCGAAAATTTACATGATCCTTTTTTTTTGGATCATATTACCTAACTAGGCCAATTTGTACTTTTTCGGGCATAATGGAGCCCCAATGAACTGGTTTGATCCTAATAGAGCCCAAATCGACTTGTTAAGTCCTAATTGGGTCAATTACCCCGTACGGCCCAATTGTACTTTTTTGTTCCTAATGGTGCCCAAATGGACTTGTTTGATCCAAATAGAGCCCAAATGGACTTTTTAGGTCATATAGGACCTAACTGGGCCAATCTGTACTTCTTTGGTCCTAAAGCAGCCCAAATGGACTTGTTTGATCCTAATAGAACCCAAATGGACTGTTTAGGTCATATACGACCTAACTAGGCCAATTTGTACTTTTTCGGGCATAAAGGAGCCCCAATGTACTTGTTCGATCCTAATAGAGCCCAAATCGACTTGGTAGGACCTAATTGGGCCAATTGCCCCGTACGGCCCAATTGTACTTCTTTGGTCCTAATGGATCCCAAATGGACTTGTTTGATCCTAATAGTGCCCAAATGGACTTTTTAGGTCATATACGACCTAACTGGGGCAATTTGTACTTCTTTCGTCCTAATGGATCCCAAATGGACTTGTTTGATCCTAATAGAGCCCAAATGAACTGTTTAGGTCATATAGGACCTAACTAGGCCAATTTTTACTTTTTCGGGCATAATGGATCCCAAACGGACTTGTTTGATCCTAATAGAGCCCAAATCGACTTGTTAGGACCTAATTGGGACAATTGCCCCGATCGGCCCAATTGTACTTCTTTGGTCCTAATGGAGCCTAAATGGACTTGTCTGATCCTAATAGAGCCCAAATGGACTTTTTAGATCATTTAGTACCTAACTAGGCCAATTTGTACTTCTTTGGTCATAATGGAGCCCAAATGGACTGGTTTGATCCTAATAGAGCCCAAATTGACTTGTTAGGACCTAATTGGGCCAATTGCCCCGATCGGCCCAATTGAACTTCTATGGTCCTAATGAAGCCTAAATGGACTTGTTTGATCCTAATAGAGCCCAAATCGACTTGTTAGGACCTAAGCGTAAGCTCCAAACATGATTTTCTTTGAAAATAACCTTGTTTGGTAATAAGATTAAGTGTTTAGATCAAATTAGAATGGATGTTTATGTTAATTTTGTTATGTGGTTTAGTTTGAGTAATTAAATTAATCTCTTCAAATTATTTTATTGGGTGCATTAGCACTGACTTATTTCAGTGAATGCATGCTTACTAGACAATAAGTTACATTATTGTCACTATTATTACCAGTACATAAAAATATTTTAAATAATAAGATTAAGAGAAAAACATTTTCATATTTTCATTCTATTTAATTTTAGAGTTGAAAATAAACTGGTTTGACATTTATCGGGGATTAAATTTTGGACTGAGTATTTTCTTAGTTGATCAGTTCAACTATTAATCTTTACCCTAATTTGAATTTCGAAATCATATATTTATCAATCTTTATTTTTAGATTCCAAAAAAAGTAAAAACATGATTATTTTAGGCTTAATATTTATCACTCATTTTGTACCTATTACTAAATAATTAACTTAAAAACCTAACTTTCTCATTTTTTTCTCTCTCTCTCGACGCCTCTCCCTCACTTTCTCTTTTCTTTCTCTGCTTCTCCTTCTTTCTCCCTTCTTCTTCTTCCCCACTTCTTCTCCCCCCAAACTCAGCTCCTCCCTCTTCCTTCCTGTCTGGTTCGCGCTGCCACTAGGGAGGCCAACGTCCGTCTGGTTGCGCCTGGTAGCGGAGAAGACGACGCGCGTTCTGCTTCGTTTCGCTCCTCCTGTTCACGTCGCTCCTCCGCCACGGGTTAGCCTTCTGGTGCTGTCCAAGGCCGTTCGAGAGCCATCCGACCATCGCGCCTGGTAGGGAGCCTCACATAGGGTCGTTTGATTTCTTCCTGAACTGTTGTAGCAGCGCGAAAATGGAGATCTGCCGCTGTCTCGGGTCGTCCGCCGTCATCACCACCTTGGGTCGTCGTCACAGTACCTCTTCCCTTCTCTTGGGGTAAGTGAAATCTCATCTATTTTGCCCAGATTCAGAAAAACCCCAAATTGATTTTAAAACCCTAAACCCTAGCTTTTGAATTCAGAGTTTAATTTTGAAATTGATCCTTGTTTTGTGCAATTGGGACTATTAATTAGTTATTCCCTAAATCAATTTCATCATTCTGTTGAATGTTCATTTGCGCAGATTGAACAAGGTACCAATAACTACTTTGACTTTTCATGAAACCATCTTTGAAGCTTCTATGTTATGAAATTATAAAATTCAGTGCTAATTATTTGTGTTGCAGTCATATAGCTGAGATGCAGTTATTAGTTATTATTGTAATTTAGTTTGTGATAGTTTCAGTTGTGGCTACCCTTCTGTGAAAAGAATACAAATTTGTGAAAGTGTGTTTTTTGTTGTGGGGACTTTACATGAATGATATAAAAAAGTATCCTTCTTCATGTTGTTGGTGTGGCCACTTGTACAAATTGCTTGATTTCTTTGTTAGGAACATGGTTTTATTATACTATCTCTTGGTTTAGTCATTGAACCTTGTTTTGACAACACAACTGTATTAAGTGTCAGCATTTGATGGCTTGGTGTTTTTATGAGGGGATTCAAGGAACTTTTAACTGTTTGCAGTATCGTTTGTCATGTTCTGCAACTCTAGTCATGTAGCTTTCTAGTGGCACCTTGCATTCCTAATGATTTTAGGTACTGACTTGCAGAATTTTATCTGTTTTATTGTTGACATCATGTCTAAATTGGTATTCTATGTATGTCATTTATGTAAATATGCTGGATGCACATGCTTGTCTCTATATTTGTCTCAGCAGCTGTTGAATTACGTCCTGACTGTGGTGTAAATCGCTTGGCAAGTTTCTCTAGCTTCTTGAAGTTGGATAGGATCATGTTAAAGCTCATTTCTTTTCAGATTTATTCTAATTTGATGTTGTCATTTTAGTTGGTTGAGAAACTGTTGAGAAGGCTACTTATCCAGAATCTTCTCAAGGCCATGTTCCATCTGTTCATGATGAAAAGGCTCCTCCCAACATAGGTGCTTCCTCACAACTTAGACCGATGGATGATGTATCAACATATTCATATGAGCAAAATGCAAGTGGTGCCTCTAGAAAGGCCGGTGGCAATCAGTCAACGACATCAGGGGTGTCTAATCCAGAAACTAGACCTTTAGGTAAATTTTTGAAGACAGTAATTGCAAATGAATTTGAGGCTTTTGTTCTTTCTATTACCTGAATATTTGGGATTCTTTCTTATAGGAACTGGAAGACAAGAAATGGATTTTAGAGATTCGAGTTCTGAAAATAGGAGTGCCTTTCCTATGGGTAAGCAGAATAGGAACATGGAATTCAAAGATGCTTCCTCTGCTGCAGAGGCTGCTGCAGAATCTGCAGAACTTGCAAGCATGGCTGCAAGAGCAGCTGCTGAACTTTCAAATCGAGAGAACATGACAAGGCAGTACTCAAGTGGGTCACATGGTTCTTCTGGCAACTTTATTTATTTATTTTTGTTTGGTTCATTACATGACCTTCACAGTTCACAGTGGCTTGATCTTCCGATAGTTTTTAAGTCATGACTTTTGGATTGCATGCAGCACTTGGTATTTGATTTTTAGAAGTTTTATGGTACCAAGGCTGTATTTTGTAACAATAGTCAAATTCATGATTTTGTGATCGAATGTGAAACTGCAAATGTTAGTGATCGGTGCCATATAATTCGCATAGATAGTGAAACCGTAATGTAAGTGAAGTGATATGTCACAGTCGTGACAACTTCTGCCTTGAATGTTGCTTCACTAAATGGTCTATCATGGCCGTGACAGATTCTGCCTAGAAGGGGTCTGACTCAGTTGACATGTCACGGCCGTGATGGGCATCACGGCCTGGCCGTGACAGATTCTGCCTTGAACGTTGCTTCACTAAATGGTCTGTCACGGTCGTGATGGGTATCACGACCTGGCCGTGACAGATTCTGCCTAGAAGGGGTCTGGCTCAGTTGACATGTCACGGTCGTGATGGGCATCACGGCCTGGCCGTGACAGATTCTGACTTTTCATTCTTCCGTGGGAAATCCGTCCCAAATCCATTGGAAAACAAAAATAAATCTGTCCAAAATCCGTCCGAACAATAACCAACAAAATCACAACATCCGTCCCAAATCCGTTGGAAAACAAAAATAAATCTGTCCGAAATCCGTCCGAACAATAACCAAAATCCGGATTTCCACGTTGTCCATATTCCGTCCGCAATCCGTCCGTAAATATTTTCGGGCAGAATTTGGGACGGATTTTATAATTTCCCACGAGGATTTTTCAGACGGGTGCCATTCCGTCCGAAATCCGTCCGAAATGAATTATCCGTCCGAAATTTGTCCAATTTTCGTCCGAAATTCGTCTGAAATTCTGTCCAAAAAAGATGGATTTCTAGTAGTGTCCCCTCGTCCAACAGGAAAGTAAATATGCAGCGAGCCTTAGAGATCGAAAATAAAATTTTAGTGAGCTTCAGAGCTTGAAAATAAAAATGCAGTGAGCCTCAAAGATCGAAAATAAAATTGCAGTGGACGAAACCCCCTCATCCAACAGGAAAGTAAATATGCAGCGAGCCTTAGAGCTCGAAAATAAAATTACAGTGAGCCTCAGAGCTCGAAAATAAAATTGTAGTAAAACTTACAGTGAGCCTCAAAGCTCGAAAATAAAATTGCAGTGAGCCTCAGAGCTCGAAAATAAAAATGCAGTGAGCTTCAAAGCTCGAAGATAAAATTGCAGTGAGCCTCAGAGCTCGACAAAATTCAATCAGTAATATGAAACTAATGGGAATCCTTTCCTTTTGAAGACTACGGAACCAAATGCTCCATGGAAAAACTTCCACCAACCAAACCCTTGTTCACCGACCACTCTGGGACAATGCATCAATCATTCTTTTAACAACATGGGTCACCCAAGAATCTCATAACATATGAGGTGGATGTTATGTTTATTCTCCCAAGCCTATTTGCATCATTCTTTTGTCGTCCAGTGCATGCTATCTCTTCCATTGAATTTGAAATATTGAGTCCTTTTGGCTCAAACCATTCATTGGTGCTACCATTAGAATTATCAAAACATACCATTAAACTTATATTTACTTTTATTGAGACATGACCATGATGAGCGTGAACACGACAGGGGAGTGTGAAGGAAAAGCCTCTTGCCTAAATACGAGAATTTAGTTTGTTAAGAGAAAATAACAATATGAGAACAAAATTACAAAGGAACCGTGAAGATTAAAAGCAAAGATAAGCAAAGAAAATTACGAGAATCACATAAAATTTGCCCCAGTGTTGGTCATTTGATTTTCATTTAATTGATTCCCTTCAGCCTTTTGATGACACAGATCTTGGCTTCTGTTTTTGATTCCTCAAACACACCTTCTTCAATCATTCCTTAACAATTTTACCCCAATATAATCAATAGGATAAAATTGCCCCAGTGTGGTGAGTGCTTGCAGAAATGTTGGACCACATCCTCTTCCTAGGCTGCCTTTGCAGGTTTTTAGCCTAAGGTTTCTTTATCCTAAATTTTGCCTAGGTTGCCCTTTTGGGTTTTCAACCTAGCGGGCCTTTCCTTTTTTTTTTTTCATTGTTCTTTGCCCTAACTTTTGCCCAGGTTGCCCTTTCTGGTTTTCAACCTAGCGGGCTCTTTTTCTCTTTTATTTTCATTGTTCTTTGCCCTAACTTTTGCCCAGGTTGCCCTTTCTGGTTTTCAACCTAGCGGACCCTCAAGCGTAGAACTTTTTCACAGCATCAGAGTTTACCGGCCTTGGTAACTCTTCCCCATCCATGTTTTGCAGAATCAAAGCTCCTCCTGAGAATGCTTGTTTGACAATATGAGGACCTTCATAATTTGGTACCCATTTTCCTCAGGCATCTTCCTGATTAGGGAGGATTTTCTTTAAAACCAAGTCTCCTACGTAAAATTCTCTAGAGTGAACATTCTTATTGAAAGCTCTTGCCATCCTGCTTTGATACAATTGCCTGTGACAGATAGTTGCTAGTATTTTCTCTTCTATCATGTTCAACTGCTCATATCGAGTTTTCGCCCACTCAGATTCTTCTAATTCTGCTTCCATCAAGAGTCTTAGCGAAGGGAATTCTACTTCGGTAGGTGAGACAACCTCCATCCCGTACACCAAAGAGAAAGGGGTTGCCCCAGTGCTTGATCGTATATTAGTCCGATAAGCATGTAGAGCGTTTGGCAGCATTTCGTGCCAGTCTTTATAATTTACAACCATTTTGGCAACGATCTTCTTGATATTTTTGTTTGCTGCCTCAACTGTACCATTCATTTGAGGTCTATAAGGAGCTGAATTGTGGTGTTTGATTTTGAAACCATCGCAAAACTTTTGAATCTCGGCACCATTAAGATTAGCAGCATTATCTGTGATTATCCTCTCTGGGATCCCGTATCTACAGACGATGTCTTTCTTGAGGAACTTGAGAAACACCTTTTGAGTTATGCTGGCATATGAAGCAACTTCTACCCATTTAGTGAAATAGTCTATCGCCACCAAAATGAAATGATGACCATTGGAAGCCTTAGGATTAATAGGACCGATGACATCTATTCCCCACATCGAAAAAGGCCATGGGGATGCTAACTTGTGCAGTGTAAATGGAGGTGCATTAACCCGATCTGCATACATCTGACATTTTTGGCATTTACGAACATGCTCTATACAATCTGACTCCATAGTAGACCAATAATAACCACTTCTCAAGATTTTCCTAGCCATAATGTGACCATTGGCATGAGTCCCACAGATTCCTTCATGAACTTCGATCATGATCAATTTAGCTTCACGAGCATCCAGACATCTGAGTAGGGTACCATCATATCCTCTTTTATATAGGACTTCCTTGCTTAAGAAAAAGGCCATAGCCAGTCTTCAGATGGTCTTTCTATTTGCTTCACTTGCTTCTGACGGGTATTCCTTGTTCTGAATATATTGCTTGATATCGTGATACCAAGGCTTACCATCAGGTTCTCCTTCCACATGGGCACAATATGCCGGTTCATCTTGAACTCTAACTTGGATGGGTTGGACATTAGTATGGATATCCATCTTGGTCATGGCAGCTAGTGTGGCTAAAGCATCAGTGGTGTGCATGGATTCCGGTAAGTGTACCGGATTCGTCGCCAAGTAATAAAAAGATATCGATCCCATAGAGACCGTGATCTCAAATCACAACTAATTATCAAATCAATTAAACTGGACTATAAAGAGAGTATTTTGAAAAGGTTTTGGTTTTCGAAATAAGAATCAAGTAACAATCAAATTTAAAATTGCAATCAATTAAAACAGAGAAGTAAATCAATTTGGGGTTTTTCAAATCTAAAGGGATTCCTAGGAATTGGGTTACCAACAAGATTGTTTATGTTACTAAATTGATTACCCCTTGTTAATTATCTAAATCGCTTTGAAGGCGAATTTATCCTAAATTAGTTAATGCTCCATCTCGGGTTACAAAAACCGTGCCCAATTAAACCAACCCATACTCTCGTGGTAGTTGAATTTAGATTGAACCATCTATGCTTTGTGACAATTCGTTAATCCTCGAAAGACCGCTTCTAACTCTCGTGATTTAAGTCCTAAGTCTGATTCTATAGATCCAATACCTAAGTTCACCGCTAGGTTCCTCCTTAGAATATCTACGACACACAAATAAGTGTCCACCGAATTCACGAGTAATTAAAACAATAGAAATCATATCTAAAATAAAATCGAAATTAACAAAGGTAAAACATCAATTCACAACATAAAAACAGATCTTGGGCATAGCCCCAATCCCTAGAAATAAAGCTACTACTCAAGCATTGCCATGGTGATGACAAGCTTGATTAACAACAACATCAAATAAAGCCTAAGAGAAGAGAAGAAGAAGAAGAAGATCCTAAAAATTTGCCTAAGTGGTAGCAGCCCCAAAAGCCTCCTCCAGTCTCTGCCTAATTGCCCTATTTATAGATTAGGGTAATTTGAATCCCAATCAAATACAAATTCAGATGAAATCAGTTTATTCAGATCCAAATATTGCACGTCACGGCCGTGACGGTCATCACGGCTAGGCCGTGATCAGTTCTGCCTGTGAGGGTCTGGTTCAGCTGACATGTCACGGCCGTGACCAGTTCTGACTTTAGCCTTCTTTCTTTTCAGTTTTGCTCGATCATGGCCGTGAGGGCTGTCACGGCTAGGCCGTGATGGGCTCTGTTTGGCTCATTTTCTTCACTTTTCAAGCCCCATCTTCATGCAAGCTCCATCATGGCTAATCTTGGGCATTTAAACCTTAATTCCTGCATAACAACACCACAAAACCGCCTTACCCGTTCCAAGGTAAAAATTGACCAAAATCAAATTAGAAATGCCTAAACTATATGACAAATGCATGCAAAATGACAATGAAATATGAGGTGAAATCACACTCATCAAACCACCCCAAGCTTAAGACTTTGCTTGTCCTCAAGCAATCACTAAGGCCAGACAAGATAAAAAATCAGAGCATGGATAGGGAACCAAGAACCCGAGTAACTAATCCAAGTGACAGGCATATTCAAATAAGTACCCAAGAGACAATCAATTTCAAGTCCAATTAGAAGCTTAGGTTTCCTAAATTCATATTCTCACTAATTCAGGCACTCTTCTCACCTCACTCAAGTGTTTAAGGGTATATGACAATTCGCTTAATTTCCTCAAGGAAGGTATTCTACCATAAGCTTGACTATTAACCAAATCTCTACTTTATTAATGAAAACACATAAGAATCAAGAGGTCTTTTATTTTGGTTGTAATGGGGCCATGGGATTAATTGTTAGGTGGGAAAATCAAGAAAAGGAAATCTAAATAAGGCTAAACAAAATATCAAACAATGCAAAGCATGACAACATTCTAAAATACCTTTTTCGGTTTTAGTTCACTTTTCCACCTTTCTCCCCCCCTTTTTTAATTTTATTTCTCACTTTCTTTTTGTCATCCCCTTCTCCATTTTTTTGTTTATTTTATTTTATTTATTTGGAGAAGGGGAGGTTTTCAACTTAAGAGAAATATTTAGTTCACTTTTCCACCTTTTTACCCTTTTTGCAATACTTTAAAAGGTGTCATACCAAGCATTATTCATCAAATATTTCAAGGTACCAAGAAAAGTATTTTATTCTTTTAGGCTCAAAATTGGGCAACTAAGGGGTAACATTTAATCAATCAAAGCTCGGAGGGCCAGAAAAATACCTAGTGCCTCAATCATTTTCAAATATATTTTCAAAAAATTTTTAAGTTTCAAAACGGTTTCAAGTCAAGTTCTAGAGAATACAATCCAAGAGGAATAAAACACTGAATCACAAAGAATGGGGTAGATTTGGTGAGTACCCCTTTTAGGCTCAAAAATCTCTCATTTAGTAGTTTAAAATCAGTGAGAAACACAAATCTAAGGAACCACATGCTAATTATCAACTATCAAAAGATCATATCAAGCATTTTTATTTTTAGCCTTATCACAAGAATAAAAAATCGGGTTCAAAAATTCACTATCTCAATTTATTTGGCACCAAGTTCTCACAATTGGATGCATAGTCTAAGCAAGGAGGCAATCTAATCATGTGATTATACAAAACTATGCCTATATGAATGCAACATGAAAAATTCAAAAATGCAAAAAATTGCAAAAATACCCTTACCCCAAGCTTAAAAACTTACGTTGTCCCCAATGTAAATAATCAAGTCGGAGAGAGGAGAAAAATGGAACAACTCACCGAGGTGGTAGCGGGTGCTGGCTCACATGCCAGTCAAAAAGATGCTGGGAAGTGTGCCACGGCCGTGATGCTCATCACGGCTAGGTCATGATGCTCATCACGGCTAGGCCGTGATCAATTCTGGTCTATAGGAGCTGGCATGTCACGGTCGTGACTTCCATCACGGCTAGGCCGTAATGCATTCTGATCTTCATGGTCCTTCTCATCACGCCCGTAATGGATATCACGACTGGGCCGTGATCAATTCTGATCTTCTCTGGTTAGATAATCACGGCCGTGATGGCCGTCTCGGCCTGGGCGTGATGACTTCTGACTTTATTTGTCCTTGCCTTTTTGCTCTTCAGTCCTTCATAACCTGAAAATACTTGGCAAAGCCATCAATTAGTGATCTTTCTTTTCTTATCTTCTCAAATTATTCAAAAACAAATTCAAAAACAAATGGAAAAGGGAAAGAAAACTTGGGTTGCCTCCCAAGAAGCGCTTATTTACGGTCTTAAGCTTGACCATAGTCCTTTTTTCAATCAACCGAGGTTGGCTAGGCCTAGAAGTGCAAGAACACTTCTTTTCCATGGAAGTCCTTCAAAGAGCCGATTTTGTTCATATGTCCAATTGCGCTTTCGCTTTGCTCTTTTCACTGAGTCTCATGGCCTTACTTCCTCCCGATGGAAGTTTTATTTCCACATGATGAGCAACTCCAACTTCATCACCATTTGCTGCATCATTTGTCTTGCAAAGCTTCGGAGTTGCTTCCATGTTGAGCTCTTCCTTCACCTTTGGAGACTTTATATCGATTCTGCACACATGACTCTCAATAGGAGGGTTGTTATATAAGTTAGTCAAATCAAAATCTACCCTACCTTCCTCTACATTTAAAGAGAGCTTGCCATTTTTTACGTCTATTATTGCTCCAGATGTGGCCAAGAACGGCCTTCCTAGGATGATAGGGAATTTATAATTCCCGTTCATATCCAACACCATGAAATCGGTAGGGATGAAAAATTTCCCTGCCTTTACGGGGACATTCTCTAGTATGCCTAGAGGAGTTTTAGTTGAGCCATCTGCAAATTGTAAAGAGAATTGGGATGGACTCAATTCCTTGGTTCCTAACCTCTCAAAGATAGTAAGCGGCATCAAGCTCGCACTAGCGCCTAAGTCACATAAGGCTTAGTCTATTTTCACTTCTCCAATTGAGCAAGCAATAGAGAAACTACCTGGATCTTTTAGTTTAGGAGGCATATTAGTTTTTATCATGACATTGTGATCCTCAATTAATCTCTTCGTTTCTATTTCTACTTTCTTTCTCTTGACCAACCTTTGTGGAAAAGGTATTGGGGGTTGGTAAGGTGGTGGAGGGACATACTTTGGCTCTATCTCTTCATCTTCGCTCAAGTCCTCCTCACATTCCACATCCTTTTCAGCTACCCCAAGCTTATCATCCCTTAAGTATATGGCATTACAATGTTCATTGGGATTAACTTCGGGTTGTCCCGGAAACGTACCCTTAGGTCTAGAGTATGTACTAGCTTGTTGGGCAATTTGAGTTTCTAACATCTTATTATGGATGGCTAAGTTATCTACCTTAGATGGTAACTCTTTTATTGCCTCATTGACTGCCCTACCTTGTTGCCTAAACTCTTCATTTTGTTTTGTTTGAGTTTCAACAAAGTTTTCCAGAAGAGACTCAAGTTTAGACTTTTGTACCTGAGGATACCCCGATGCGGGTTTCCTGTTACCTTGGCCTTCTTGGAACTCGTGGTTCAGCGTGTTGTTGTAGTTCCCGTACGAGAGGTAAGGGCTATTCTTCCTTCCTTGGTTGTAAGGATTTGGGGAAGCATAGTTTGGCAACTTCAGGTTCGTGTCATAGAAGTTGTGACAAGAGTTCACTTGTTCCCCCGAAGCACCGGATCCATGGGCAATACCTCGTGGGCACTCCATTATGTCATGTCCCTGCATCCCACAAATCTCACAAACAATGTTAGTAGCACCTATTGAACTCACATTAGCCCTTTCAAGCTGATCAAAGCGTTTATTCAGTGAGTCAATTTTAGATATAATGAGATCAGTGCTATTCATTTCAAACTTACCCCCCAAAAACTTTTTCGGGTTATTACCTCTTTTCGAGCCCCATTGGTGGAAGTTGGTGGCTACGTTTTCAATGATATTGAATGCTTCGGTCAGAGGTCTGTTCATAAAGGCTTCGCCAGCTATTGAGTCAAGTGACACCTTCGAAGAGTAGTCCAATCCGTTGCAGAAGGTGTGCACTAATAACCACCTCTCGATACCATGATGTGGGCATGACTCTAGCAATCCCTTGTAGCGATCCCAAGCTTTGGATAAGCATTCTCCGTCCTTTTGGAAGAAGCCGGTGATTTGAGTTCGTAGGTATGCCGTTGATAAGCCTCTGGCTCATCTAGTTTTATGGCTAGTATGACCAAGGTTTAGTGCTAATTATATCTCATTCTCACCCAAATTAGATTAGATTGTCCTCAAGCAAGGTTTTGAGTCTCTAAAGTAGTTTTAGGTTAATTTAGCCAGTTTTTAGTCAAATAAAGCACTTATGGCTATTTTATTGTTTTCAGGTTAAGTTAGAAGTTAAGGGAATAAAGAATCAGGGAAATTTCAAGTCTGGAGGTGTTCACCTCGCGAGAGTCTTCTCGCCACGCGAACCTGAAAGCCATCTGAATAGCAAAAATGTCATCCTCTCTGGTTCTCCCCGTGAACTACACCTCACCTCGCGACCCTGATAGCTGACTGTTCCAGAGAAATGCAACCTGTTTTGTGTCGCCTCGCGGATCCATGTCTCGCCTCGCGAGACTGAAGACCAGAAGCCATGACTTTTCCATTCCTCGCCACGCGAGCAGTACTTCGCCCCGCGAGAAGACCAAACGTTGCAGACTCTTCAGGATATTCTCCTCGCGAGTGAGGGTTCGCCTCGCGAGTGGGCTGAGTTTCTGAATATTATAAATTGTTGTTCTGGGCAGATTGGAAGAACTTTTGATTCTCAACTGTTTTCTTTACAGATTTTGTGTGTTACGTTTTTTTATGGAGAACTAATTTTCTTAGATTAGTCTACTGTAATCGATTTCCATCACACTTGAGGTTCTTGTAATTCCTGTTTTGTATGCTTTTCCCTTTTCAATGCTATGCTATATATTTCTGTTTGCTTAATTCAGGAGTATATTGAGTTGTGTTGATTTATTTCGGTGATGTTATGTTCCTATATTTAATCGCGTTTGCTTAATTCGCGTGTGTTCAATTCGTGTTCGCTTAGTTCACGAAGGGCTTAACCCCGTTTGCTTAATTCGGGAATAGGAACATATATTTGTAGTAGTGATTTCGCTTGTTAATTGTTGCTACAACTGGGAGGGGATTAGAATCTGCTTAGGGCTTGGAATTTACATGAACCGATGATAGTTGGGAAATCGAGAACAGTAGATTAATCGTCTTTAGCTATTTGATAATCTTTTAAACTGCTCTGTTTTATTGCTCTGTTTTGCATTGTTTTCCATTTGAATTTCAAACCAACCCCCCAAAAAAACTGCTTTTTGTGGTAAATAACAATTCAAGAGTCCTTGTGAGACGATATCCGAGTTGTCGCCCTAAACTACATTTTTATAAAACGACCAAATGGCGCGCTTGACTCTTGTTTTTATTTTCCATTTTTCTTCTTTTATTTTCGTTTTTGTTTTGAATTGGTCTGGCTACTAGGTCTACTTGCCCTAAATTGTGTGATTTTGATCCTGAAATTGAAAGAACACTGCACACACGCCGTAGAGAAATTCGGGCTAGCACTAGTGGTGATTCTAATTCTAATTCTAAAACTGTTTTTGAAAACATGGGTGACCAAAGGACATTAAGACAGCTTGATGCCCCTGATGTTAATTATAATGGCTTGTGTATTGAATATTCTGGTGTTGTTACTCCCTTTGAATTAAAATCTGGTCTAATCCATTTGTTGCCAAGGTTTAGTGGTCTTGCAGGTGAGGATCCACACAAGCATTTGAAGGAATTCCAGGATGTCTGCTCCACAACCTTGAGACCAGAGGGAGTAACTGAGGATCACATCAAACTAAAAGCCTTTCCGTTTTCACTCCAGGGCGCTGCAAAGGATTGGCTGTTATATCTTGAGCCAAACTCTATTACTACCTGGAACGATTTGAAGAAGCTCTTCCTAGAGAAATATTTTCCTGCCTCCAGAGCTGCATCAATCCGGAAGGAAATATGTGGCATCAGACAAGGAAATGAGTCATTGACTGAATATTGGGAGAGATTGAAGCAGTTGATATCCGATTTGCCCCAAAGATCGATTTCTGAGCAGCTTCTTATCCAGTATTTTTATGAAGGGTTACTACCGATGGATAGAAATATTGTGGATGCTGCTAGTGGGGGATCACTTGTTGATAAGACTCCAGCTTCTGCCAAGCAATTAATTGAAAATATGTCACTAAACTCCCAGCAATTTACTACCAGGAGAAATTCTGTTGAGACAAGAGGTGTGCATGAGGTCCATAGTTCTTCTTCCAACCAGGACCGTGATGATAGAATCGATAGGCTCACTTCTTTGGTGGAGAAATTGGCAATGGATAAGGTTCAGTCGGCGATGTTGTGTGGCATGTGCAACTCTCCTGAGCACCCGTTTGATGCATGCCCCATTCTGAGAGAAGGGTTAGTTACTGAATTGCCTCAAGCTTATGCAGTCCATCCTTACAATCAAGGCAACAGTCAGAACCGGTACAACACTCCTGACCTCTCCACAAATAGGTACCACCATCTTGGATCTACTTGTACCTGCAGGAACAACACCAGCAACAAGAAAGTTAACAATGTCAGCAAACCATGGCATTACCCCATGCAGATGTAGAAGCTGTTCATCCGGAAAATCATCTTGGATGGGAGAAGGATCCTCATCCCTTGCTATTTGGCTCAAGTGATCGGCTACCAAATTTTCAGTTCCACTCCTATCTTTTATCTCCACATTGAACTCTTGGAGCAAAAGCATCCACCGAATCAGTCTTGGCTTCGCCTCGGTTTCTTTAACAGTATCTTGAGCTGCATGGTCAGTGAAAACAATAACCCTGGAACCTAGCAAATATGACCTAAATTTATCAAGTGCAAAAACAACAGATAGCAGTTCCTTTTCAGTGGTGGTGTAATTTGATTGTGCAGCATCTAATGTCCTAGAAGCATAATGAATGACATGGGCGGCCTTGCCCACCCTTTGTGCCAGAACCGCTCCCACAGCATAATTAGAAGCATCACACATGAGTTCAAAAGGGAGGGTCCAGTCAGGGGGCTGGATGACGGGGGTAGAGGTCAATGCTCTTTTCAGGTAGTCAAATACCTTCTTGCAATTGTCATCAAAATGGAACATGGCATCATTCTTCAGTAAGTTTGACAATGGCAGAGCTATCTTGCTGAAGTCCTTAATGAAGCACCTGTAGAAACCTGCATGACCAAGAAAAGAACGGATCTCGCGAACGCAAGATGGGTAAGGTAATGTTTAAATCACATCAATTTTTGCAGGATCTGCTGATATACCCTCTTTAGAAATAACATGACCCAAAACAATCCCCCGTTCTACCATAAAGTGACATTTTTCATAGTTCAAAATCATATCAGTCTCAATACATCTTTCTAGAACTAAACTCAGACTATGCAAACATGCATCAAATGAGGAGCCATATACAGTGAAGTCATCCATGAACACCTCCATGCAATTTTCAATAAATTCAGTAAAAATACTAAGCATGCATCTTTGGAAAGTGCCAGGTGCATTACAAAGGCCAAATGGCATCCTCCTATAGGCAAACGTACCGAAGGGGCACGTGAAAGTGGTCTTTTCCTGATCCTCTGGGGCAATATGGATCTGGAAGTAACCGGAAAAGACATCAAGAAAACAGTAATGAGATTTACCAGCCAGCCGTTCCAGCATCTGATCTATGAACGACAAAGGAAAGTGATCCTTTCTGGTGGCCTGGTTCAACTTCCTATAATCTATACAGTCTCGCCAGCTATTCTGGACTCTAGTGGGTACAAGCTCGTTATTATCATTTCTTACCACTGTGAGGCCGGACTTCTTGGGTACAACTTGAACTGGACTTACCTAAGTACTATCAGAGATGGGGTATATGATACCCGCCTGCAGAAGTTTAGTCACCTCTTTCTTCACCACATCCAGAATCAATGGATTGAGCCACCTTTGGGCCTGTCTAACTGGTTTAGCCCCATCCTCCAACAGAATTCTATGCATACATCTGGAAGGGCTAATTCCCGGGAAGTCAGCCAAGGTCCACCCAATAGCCTTCTTGTGCTTCTTCAGAACCTCTAAAAGCTTAGCTTCCTGGTCGGAGTCAAGGCTGGAGGAAATAATGACTGGAAGTTGTTCATTCGTCTCCAAGTAAGCATACTTCAGGTTCCCAGGAAGTGGTTTGAGCTCTAAGGAGGGTGGTTGCTCAATGGATGGTACATTTGGAGTAGCCATGATGTCAAGAACTTTGACTGAACAGACAGCTTCACTCACACTATCACCCTACAAAGTTGAATCAAGAAACTCAGCACAAACAGCACACGGGTTAGTGTCAGTACAGTCAGTACATGAATATATAATCAAATCCAGAAATAAATGGAAAATCAGAAACAAGGTCCTCATGGGTGTCATCAATAATCTCATAAAGCAACTCTAATTGGAAAACAGAGTGCTCCTCCAGGGGATGCTTCATAGCATCAAAGATGTTAAACTTTGCCACAATATCACCAAACTCCATAGACATGGTCCCATCATTAACATCAATCTTAGTCTTAGCTGTCTTCATGAATGGTCTGCCCAAGATTATTGGTGATCTACTTGAATTTGTCTCTCCTGCCATGTCCAGGATGTAGAAGTCAGCAGGGAAGATCAACTCATCAACTTGTACCAGCACATCTTCTACCATTCCCATGGGGCGGGCACTGGTCCTGTTGGCCAACTAGATAGTAAGACCTGTATACTGCAAGGGACCAAGATCAAGGTTATTGAAAATAGAGGTGGGCATGACATTTATGGAGGCTCCCAAATCCAACATGCAATTTTCAAATTTTCTGTCCCCAATAGTGCATGGAATAGTAAAAGTGCCCGAATCCTTGCACTTCTGTGGTAGTGCCTGAGTAGGGGCTGAAACAGTAACTCTTTCTGGTGCAGGCTTAGACTGGATAAGAGCTGAAACATTTCTTCCCAAATTAACTCTCTCATTACCCTTCAACTTCCTCTTGTTGGTGCATAGATCCTTGTAAATTTTGCATACTTGGGCACCTGCTTGATCACATCCAGAAGGGGAATATTCACAGCTACCTTTCTGAACACATCTAAAATTTCCCTCTCCTTGTCTTCCCCACCAATCTTCTTATTTTTTTGCACTCTCTGTGGGAAGGGGATCGGTGGTATGTACACTTTCTCAGCTTCAACAATAACAGTAGGCTTAGGAGTTACCTCAACAATTTCTTCATCTTTTCCAGAGGCTGCCTCAACAACTTTTCCAGATCTCAGAGAAATGGCACTCACATTAGGATTGGAGACATTGGGATTTATCACTGTTTGTGCAGGCAGTTGACTTGATCCTTGAGCTTGCTGTATGTTGTTTATGGACGTGGCAAGCTGTCCAATCTGTGTCTGCAAGGCTTGAATGGTAGCACCCGTCCGCTGCTGAAACTGTCCAATCTGTCCAATCTGTGTGTTCAAAGTCTGAATACAAGCCTGTGCTTGCTGCTGAAACTGGAGATTATTTGCAGCCAATTGCTTGACCATGTCCTCTAGGGAAGGTTCGGAAGGTGCAGAAGTTGTCACTTGAGGAGGATTCTGAGGTGCTGCCATCGGTTGTTGCTGGGATGATCCGTACCTTTGGAAGTTTTGCAGTGATCAGGTGATTCAGAGGCGTGGCCCCAAATTGATACAGAGTCCATCCTGCACTTTTCTCGTGCCTCTCAAGTAGGGTGGCACTTTGGACCACAGAGGACGGCAAGAAAAGTCCTAGATTCTGGGTTCTACTGGACCACAATTTTTAGAGATGCCTATGAGGTCTACCGGAATTGTAAGGAGTGTCAAACAACAGGCCCTGCCATCACTCGTAGGAGTGAGATGCCTCAGCAACCCATGCTTTTTTGTGAGGTTTTTGATGTGTGGGGAATCGACTTTATGGGTCCTTTCCCTGCTTCTTTTGGTTTTCTGTACATTCTTTTGGCTATTGACTATGTTTCAAAGTGGGTGGAAGCTATCCCCACTAGGACTAACGATGCTAAAATTGTTTCAAAATTTGTTAGGTCCAATATTTTTTGCAGGTTTGGCATACCTCGGGCTATTATCAGTGACCAGGGCACTCACTTTTGCAATCGCACCATGGAAGCCTTACTCAGGAAATATGGAGTTGTGCATAGAGTTTCCACTGCTTATCATCCCCAGACCAATGGCCAGGCTGAGATATCAAACAGGGAGATCAAGCAGATCCTAGAGAAAATGGTGCAGCCGAATAGAAAGGAATGGAGCCGCCGTCTGGAAGACGCACTGTGGGCTCAGAGGACCGCTTTCAAGACGCCAATAGGGATGTCCCCCTTTCGGCTTGTATTTGGTAAGGCATGTCATCTCCCGGTGGAAGTTGAGCACCGTGCATATTGGGCAGTCAAGTGCTGTAACTTGGAAATGAAAAAAGCTGGTATTGAAAGGAAACTCCAGTTGCAGCAGCTTGAGGAGCTTAGGCTAGAAGCCTATGAAAGCTCCCGGATTTATAAAGAGAAAACAAAACATTTTCATGATAGGATGATTGCTAGGAAAGAATTTTCTGTGGGCCAGCAAGTCTTACTGTTTAATTCCCGCCTGAAATTGATGGCTGGGAAACTTAGGTCCAAATGGGATGGCCCCTTTGTTGTTACTAACGTTTTTCCTTATGGTGCAGTAGAGATTAAAAGTGCAGGTACCAACAAGTCCTTCAAGGTTAACGGGCAGAGGCTGAAGCCATTCCATGGTGTGGCTGCTGGTGTTCCCGACGATGCTAATGTTGAGGAGCTTTCCTTTGAAGGTCCCACCTACACTGCCACCTGATCAGGGAGCACCCTTTCCCTTTCCTCACTCTGATTTTATAGTTATGTTGTTTCATTGGGGACAATGTATGTTTTAAGTGCGGGGGGGCGACCATTGTAGTTTTTCTTTATGCCTCGTTTTGTTTCTCTTAGCTCTTGAATAAATTGTGTGAGTCTTTGGTTGGTAAGCTTGATTGATCTTGATTGATTTGGCACAGATTGATTGCATGATTTATGTGATGATTCCCCCTAGGTTGAATTTTTTTTTTTTGAAAAGTGATCCCCATGTGATTGAAAACTGAACTTTGAGATTTTGTTGTGATGGCATGATTTATGATAAGTTTGGGGTGATAGGAAGCACACACTAGGGATAGAATCTCTGTCAAACAACTTGCAAAATTGTCCAGGTGAGGATTTGAGCCTCCAACATGTTTTTGATTGTGAGAATCATTTTTAAGTTGCACTTTCCCGAATTTGCTCGAATCTCTTTATGGTTTTCATGTTTTTGTGTGTGTAGCAAATGATTTAGGCATTTTCTTTGTAAATAACTACTTATCCTAAAAGAACCAATTCCTAATGCTTGTTCCTTAGTTATCCCCTTTGAGCCTAATTAGCCTGTTAATTCTTGATAACCTTATGTTATAAGCTGAAATCTGGAAAACCATGTTAACCCGATCTTAGGATTAGGAGAGCATGGAATCTTAGCAAGAGAATGGTTGCAAGAAACTAAGTTTGGGGTGGCTACAAGGATATGATGTGTTGTTGGGGATTGGGAAAAAGAAAAAAAATATAATAAAAAGGTTGGAGCCAAAGGACAAGGAAAAAAGAAAAGAAAAGAAAAAAAGAATTAAAAAAAAGAAAAAAAAAAGAAATAAAAAGTGCAAAAATTTCAAAAAGGCTATTAGAAGAGAAAGGCTGTAGTCACCCAAGGCAAAAATATAAATGAAGAAAGGAATTGGAGTGGAAATTCAATGTATCAAATGTTCATGATCTCTTAGTTCCTAGGGACTTAAGCCCAGTACCTTTGTATATCCTACCCTTAGCCAGGCCCCATTACAACCTTAAAAGACCTTTTGATGTTGCATGCATGTTTTCTGTGGGAACCATTTTGAGATGAAAATCAAATTCATGGGAAGTGCTCTTAAAAGTGAAATTGAGTGAAATGTTGATAACCTAGACAAACTGAGCGATTGAGTGAAATACTAAACTCCCTTGTGAGGAAGGCAATTGTTTGAATTTGGTGATCTCCCTCTTGTGTGTAACTTGGATCCCTTGCTTAGATTACTGATTGGTTGAATGACTAATTTCTCAATTGTTCAGAATAAATGATTGTGGGGATTGCTTTGTTTGAACGGGGGGAACATTGAAGAAAACTGTTTTGATGTATTGCTTGAAATTTGTGCAAGGTTGATTGAATCTTTTAAGCTTGCCATGTCTTGAGTCTTTTGGATTTTTGAGTTGTAGTTTGCTTGGGGACAAGCAAAGTTTAAGTTTGGGGTATTTTGATAAGCCTCTGGCTCATCTATTTTTATGGCTAGTATGACCAGTGTTTAGTGCTAATTATATCTCATTTTCACCCAAATTAGATTAGATTGTCCTCAAGCAAGGTTTTGAGTCTCTAAAGTAGTTTTAGGTTAATTTAGCCAGTTTTTAGTCAAATAAAGCACTTATGGCTATTTTATTGTTTTCAGGTTAAGTTAGAAGTTAAGGGAATAAAGAATCAGGGAAATTTCAAGTCTGGAGGTGTTCGCCTCGCGAGAGTCTTCTCGCCACGCGAACCTGAAAGCCAGCTGAACAGCAAAACTGTCATCCTCTCTGGTTCTCCCCGCGAACAACACCTCGGCTCGCGACCCTGATAGCTGACTGTTCCAGAGAAATGCAACCCATTCTGTGTCGCCTCGCAGATCCATGTCTCGCCTCGCGAGACTGAAGACCAGAAGCTATGACTTTTCCATTCCTCGCCACGCGAGCAGTACTTCGCCCCGCATGAAGACCAAACGTTGCAGACTCTTCAAGATATTCGCCTCGCGAGTGAGGGTTCGCCTCGCGAGTGGGCTCAGTTTCTGAATATTATAAATTGTTGTTCTGGGCAGATTCGAAGAACTTTTGATTCTCCACTGTTTTCTTTACAGATTTTCTGTGTGTTACGTTTTTTTATGGAGAACTAATTTTCTTAGATTAGTCTACTGTAATCGATTTCCATCACACTTGAGGTTCTTGTAATTCCTGTTTTGTATGCTTTTCCCTTTTCAATGCTATGCTATATATTTCTGTTTGCTTAATTCAGGAGTATATTGTGTTGTGTTGATTTATTTCGGTGATGTTATGTTCCTATATTTAATCGCGTTTGCTTAATTCGCGTGTGTTCAATTCGTGTTCGCTTAGTTGACGAAGGGCTTAACCCCGTTTGCTTAATTCGGGAATAGGAACATATATCTGTAGTAGTGATTTCGCTTGTTAATTGTTGCTACAACCAGGAGGGGATTAGAATCTGCTTAGGGCTTGGAATTTACATGAATCGATGATAGTTGGGAAATCGAGAACAGTAGATTAATCGTCTTTAGCTATTTGATAATCTTTTAAACTGCTCTGTTTTATTGCTCTGTTTTGCATTGTTTTCCATTTGAATTTCAAACCAACTCCCCCAAAAAACTGCTTTTTGTGGTAAATAACAATTCAAGAGTCCTTGTGAGACGATATCCGAGTTGTCGCCCTAAACTACATTTTTATAAAACCGCTCGTTTTTTTTGGCGCGTACGAGACAGCGCGACCAGCCGTCTTGGATGGAGGGAAGAATTTCTCCAAGAATGCCTGCTCCAGTTGGTCCCATGTCGACAAGGTATTAGCGGGAACTTGCTTTAGCCAAGCTTTTGCCTTTCCAGTAAGAGAGGAGGAGAATAACCTCAAGCGTATAGCATCGACCGGGACACCATGAATCCTAATTACATCGGTGAACTCCAAGATTGTCTCCACATGATCAGTCGGGTCCTCCAAGGGCAATCCTCCGAATTGATGTTGCCTAATCATGCTAATTAGCATAGGCGGTATAGTGTAGTTCTCCGCCTCAATCTCTGGCCTAGCAATCCCAGTTCGTAAACCCCTCGCATTTGGGGTTGCATAGTCTTTCAATCGTTTGGTATCCGGTAGATTCGCCATGAGTGGAATGGGAATCAACCTCTCTCTCTTTGTAGTCTTCTACGTCTATGAAAGGTCCTCTCGATTTCGGGGTCAACTTCAATAAGGTCTCCAAGACTTAGGGATCTTTTCATAAAAGAGAAAAACACAGAGAGATAGATACTCTAGAAAGAAAAAGATTTAAATTTTTTTATGTATCAAAATTAAATAAAAAGAAAAAATCCAGAAAAATCAATTTAAAAATTAAATTGAGATTCGAGAAAGCACAGTCCCCGGCAACGGCGCCAAAAACTTGGTGTACGTGGATTCCGGCAAGTGTACCTGATTCGTCGTCAAGAAATAAAAAGATATTGATCCCACAGAGACCGTGATCTCAAATCACAACTAATTATCAAATCGATTAAACTGGACTATAAAGAGAGTATTTTGAAAAGGTTTTGGTTTTCGAAATAAGAATCAAGTAACAATCAAATTTAAAATTGCAATCAATTAAAACAGAGAAGTAAATCAATTTGGGGTTTTTCAAATCTAAAGGGATTCCTAGGAATTGGGTTACCAACAAGATTGTTTGTGTTACTAAATTGACTACCCCTTGTTAATTATCTAAATCGCTTTGAAGGCGAATTTATCCTAAATTAGCTAATGCTCCCTCTCGGGTTACAAAAGCCATGCCCAATTAAACCAGCCCCTACTCTCGTGGTAGTTGAATTTAGATTGAACCCTTTACGCTTTGTGACAATTCGTTAATCCTCGAAGGACCACTTCTAACTCTCGTGATTTAAGTCCTAAGTCTGATTCTATAGACCCGATACCTAAGTTCACCGCTAGGTTCCTCCTTAGAATATCTACGACACGCAAATAAGTGGCCACCGAATTCATGAGTAATTAAAACAATAGAAATCAGATCTAAAGAAAAATCGAAATTAACAAAGGTAAAACATCAATTCACAACATAAAAACAGATCTTGGGCATAGCCCCAATCCCTAGAAATAAAGCTACTACTCAAGCATTGCCTTGGTGATGACAAGCTTGATTAACAACAACATCAAATAAAGCCTAAGAGAAGAGAAGAAGAAGAAGAAGATCCTAAAAATTTGCCTAAGTGGTAGCAGCCCCAAAAGCCTCCTCCAGTCTCTGCCTAATTGCCCTATTTATAGATTAGGGTAATTTGAATCCCAATCAAATACAAATTCAGATGAAATCAGTTTATTCAGATCCAAATATTGCGCGTCACGGCCGTGATGGTCATCACGGCTAGGACGTGATCAGTTCTGCCTGTGAGGGTCTGGTTCGGCTGACATGTCACGGCCGTGATGCCCATCACGTCTTGGCCGTGACCAGTTCTAACTTTAGCCTTCTTTATTTTCAGTTTTGCTCGATCACGGCCGTGATGGCTGTCACGGCTAGGCCGTGATGGGCTCTGTTTGGCTCATTTTACTCACTTTTCAAGCCCCATCTTCATGCAAGCTCCATCATGGATAATCTTGTTCATTTAATCCTTAATTCCTGCATAACAACACCACAAAACCGCCTTACCCATTCCAAGGTAAAAATTAACCAAAATCAAATTAGAAATACCTGAACTATATGAGAAATGCATGTAAAATGACAATGAAATATGAGGTGAAATCACACTCATCAATCAGCAAACTGATTCTTGTCTCGAGTTAAATGAGAGAAAGTAATCTCGTCGAACTTTACAATCAACTGAGTCAAGTATTTTTGATGCGGAATCAACTTGGAGTCTTTGGTTTGCCATTCACCATTGACTTGGTAAATGATTAGAGCTAAATCTTCGAAGACTTTTAACTGCTTTATACCAAGTTCAAGTGCAATTTGTAATCCGCCAGCACATGCCTCGTATTCTGCAATATTATTCGTACATTCAAATTTCAGTTTTACGGCCACCGGGTACTGCTTGCCGTTTGGTGAGATAACCACTGCTCCTATACCACTGCCATGCATATTGACTACTCCATCAAAATACATTTTCCACACATCTTCCTGTTCTTCATCTTCCTCAAGGGACATTATCTCTCCATCGAGGAACTCGGAATTGACAGGCCATTTATCCTCAAGAGGATTCTCTGCTAAATGGTCGGCAATTGCACTTCCTTTGATGGACTTTTGAGTCACATATTTGATGTCAAATTCTGACAATATCACTTGCCACTTCGAAACTCTTAAGGAGATATGAGGACTTTCAAAGATATACTTTAAAGGATCCATTCGAGAAATTAGCCAAGTGGTGTGATGTAATATGTACTGTCTGAGTCTTCTGGCGGTCCACACTAGTGCACAACAAGTCTTCTCGATTGCCATATAACGAGCCTCACAGGCATTAAACTTCTTACTCAAATAGTAAATTGTCTGCTCCTTCCTGCCAGATTCATCATGTTGTCCCAGTATTGCCCCCATAAAGGTTGGCAATACAGTGAGATAGAGTAACAGTGGATGACCTTGGGTAGGTGGTACCAACACTAGGGGATTGAGTAAATATGCCTTTATCTTGTCAAAAGCTTCTTGACAGTCATCATCCCATTTTCCTGGATTATTCTTCCTGGGGAGTTTGAAGATTGGCTCGCGTGTGCTAGTCAAATTTGCAATGAAGCACGCAACATAGTTCAATCTTCAAAGAAAACCCCTTACTTCTCGCTCGTTCTTAGGTGCTGGCATGTAACGTATTGCTTTCACCTTGTTAGGGTCCACCTTTATTCCTTATCTACTGACAACAAAGCCAAGTAAATTTCCTGTGGATCACTAGTGCAATAAGTGCTTTTTACGTCAGTTAAAATTGATTTTTACGTCAGAATACTGACTGACGCATATACAGCTGACGTTAATAGTTAATATTTTAACGTCAGTTTAGATTGACGTTAAATATAAAACTATTAACGTCATTTCTTTAACACAACTGACGTTAATTTTGTAAAAATTAACGTCAGTTGTTTAAACAACTGGCGTTAAACATAAAACTATTAACGTCAGTTCTTTAAGACAATGGACGTTAATTTTGTTAAAACTAACGTCAGTTGTTATAAAGAACTGACGTTAAAGGTTTACTGTACATTTTATAAAATACTATTAACGTCAGTTGTTTGATACAACTGACGTTAATAGATTTTTTATTTAAATTTAGTTTTAAAATATGACTCCCCTCAGCTATCCCTGCATTCAGTAAATATCCCAGTAACACAGAATATCACACACATTACAGAATTGCAAAGGAAAAATGGAACAATGGGGGGACTTAAAACCAAAACCCATGTATATGAAAAACATAACTATCTACAAGTATATATATATAAATTTTAGTCTCCAATGTCTAAAAACAAAACTACCAATATAAGGATATATATATACATGTTATTAATTAGTTTCTAAAGTCTAACAAAAAAACTATTCATCTAAGTAGTGCGGAGGTATCTTGTCAATTCCTTTTTCAGACGCATACTTGAAGAAGAATTCAGCGAAGCGCATCCTCAAGTCTCTTAACTCATCTTCTTGAATAGGTGATTGATCGATAAATGCCTACACACGTTCAAATAATAACAATAACATCAATGCAAGTCATCTTCAAAACTATAATATATAATTTAACAAGTTGTTTAAATATTACCTTATTCCATCCATCCGTAATAGATGCGGAGACTATGTTCAGCATATGAAGCATCACGTAATAGCCGCACAACCACCCATCATTTTGAAATCGAGACTACCAACAAAATTAATTTCAACGTCAGTTGAATATACATATAAATTAGTAATTATAATATTAATTATTTGATAAATAAACTACCAAACCTTGAGGATGTTCCATACAGGATTTGCTTTAGCCTTAGAAGTCCTACTTCTCCTGTTGGCGCAACTTATGCTACTCGCCTTCAGCACGCTATCATAAACAAATAATCATATCGATCAATTAACAAATTCATATATCATGTGTGTAATAAACTAAAAACAACTGATATTGAAACTTAAATTAAATTTAAGATTAGTTACTTATTTACAGCTTCCAACACCACCTGTGGCGGCTGTTGGTGGAGAGAGCAAAAGAATATGACAGTATGCCTAGACGGGTGAAGTACGAACAACTGCCAATGGTTTTTCATACAGCAGGGATCCAGATATAATTCTTTCGGATTGTCTCCCAACAAGTTCCCTAAGTATTTACTCAATGCATCGCCAGCAAAGAAATCGGGCAGAAGGATTGACGGATCTAAGATGCCGTAAACTGATGCAACGCCCTTATCAAGCTGAAGACGATGGAGATACCTAAGATATGAAAAGGTGTGGATGTTAATTACATAATATATATATTGAAATTAAAATAAATTATTAAATGGAAAAATACCAAAAATAAATAAGTTATAAAATTAAAATTAACTTACATGCACCAGAGACTCAAAACATTGTTGTTCATCCAGACGTTATTTCTGCAGGCGTTCCCGAGATCGTCACCACAGAAGGTAAATATCCTCCGTTGATCTGGGCGTGCCACCCATCTATCATGCTCCAATGAACATTCAAAAATCTCAAACGCATAATCCTCACCAAGTGAGAACAAACGAGTGATAGGTGATAGCGACACCGACGTCGACTTGGCCTTCAGTTTAGGAAAAATAAAATAGATAAGTTGTTGATAATTAAAAAAAACACAAGTAATTATTTGACTAATTTGGACATTAATAATGAATACATACCTTTGTTAACATTTCGATCTCAAGTCGTTTGGAGTCCAACTCAAGCTCACGCCTTTTCATTTCCAACTCATGCTCATGGCGTTGGACTTCGAACTCCCGCTCCCTAGCTGCCAACTCATCGTCCTCCACATGTGCCCTACTATAACTCTCTTTTGTGCTCACATGTGAAGGGTTGGCATGCCCTGCGATGTCCTGGGATGTACCGATGGAGGAAAGCTCTCTGGAAAACGCCTGCTTGAATTATGGGTTGGATATTAAGCTTTGCATCAGATGTGTTGTAATAGCTGGGTTGGAAATGAGGTGCTGAGTAATGTCAGCCAAAATTGATGCTTGATCGACCACCCGCTTTCGTGAAGCAGACTTGCCATAATATTCTTTGATGGTCACGTTCCCAGGAACACCGAGAACCCGACCAGGATGGTCTTTCTTGCCTAGAGCAGTCATCAAGACGTCCCGCCGTCCAGAAGGGACGAATGAGCCCTGGGAGGATTGTGCTTTAAGATCCATCTACAATGAAAAAAATGAAAAAACTTGCAAGTGAAAAGTGTTGCAAATATCTATACAAATATCAATTGAAATCAAGTTAATTATTTACTTACAATCATATCTGCCACTTCACGAGTGGCATCAACTTTAAAAGATCCTGTCTTTGTCATGCGGCCGGCTAACCAGACATCCTCGCGGTCGATGTCCGACGGAGGACTTAATGGTGTGCCCTCAGGCACCTCTCCTCTTTCAATCCTAGCAGAGTGCTCTTTGTGCTTCGCCCTCAGCCTATCTGCCATCATCTGATCGATCCGAGTCTGGTACCCACCTTGAGACATGGTGTGGCGGTGGACGTTCTTTGCCTGATTCTGCCGACCCTTATTTGCCTTAGCCTATTCAAACAAAAACACATAATTAAATACAGTTTAATGATCTATAAGAAGCATACAAAATTAACTTAATCAACCAACCTGAAATTCTCCATCCTGTCGACTCCTGGCAAACATATCCCAAGTATCCTGATCAATCCAGGGATAATCCGAGAACATTTTATCAAGCCGCTTATTCCCAGATACATAGTACCTGGTAAGATCATGCTTGAACCCATTCCAACGCTTTGATGCCATTTTCATACATTTATGACGATGATCCTCATCATTTGGCACAGTCCAAGCTACCTACACATTAAATACATAACAACTGGATGGATTATAACTCGGATAATTATCTAATAATGTAAATCAAATGAATGTAAAGGTAAAATACCGTGATAGCCTCCCAAATCTGATCCTTAACGTTCTGTGGAACGTCATTCCAGTGGTTGTAGTTGATGCTTACTTGCTGCTTCGCTTGTAGAAACACCCACTTATTAAATTCTTTAGCACGGGGTCCCTGAGCATTTAGATTAGCATCGAAGGACACCTCAAGCTTTTGTCCGCTTTGCCTGTCCTTCTCTAGTTTCTTCAACGAGGTGGCTCCTTGACGCACTGTCGCACACGGGTCAAAAAGCGAGCGGTTTTATAAAATTGTAGTAGAGCGCGACAACTCGGGTATCATCTCACAAGGACTCTCGGATTGTTATTTACCACAAAAATCAGTTTTTGGGGGGGGGGGTTGGATTGAAATTCAATTGGAAAACAAAGCAAAAACATAGCAGTTTAAAAGATTATCAAATAAGCTAAATACGATTAATCTACTGTTCTCGATTTACCAACTATCATCGGTTCATGTAAATTCCAAGCCCTAAGCAGATTCTAATCCCCTTTCGGTTGTAGCAACAATTAACAAGCGAAATCGCTACTACAAGATATATGTTCCTAATTCCCGAATTAAGCAAACGGGGTGAAGTACTCATGAACTAAGCGAACATGAACGAACACACGCGAATTAAGCAAACGCGATTCAATATAGGAACATAACATCACCGAAATAAATCAACACAAACACTATACCCTCATGAATTAAGCAAACAGAAATATATAGCATAGTATTGGAAAGGGAAAAGCAAACAAAACAGGAATTACAGAACCTCAAGTGTGGTGGAAATAGATTACAGTAGACTAATCCAAGAAAATTAGTTCTCCATAAAAACGTAGCACAACCAGAAATTCTATAGAAAATAGTGGATAATGAAAAAGTCCTCCTAATCTGCCCAGAACAGCAATTTATAACATTCAGGAACTGCGCCCTCTCGCGAGGCGAACACTCACTCGCGAGGTGAATCTTATGAAGAAATCTGAAACGTCTGGACTTCTCGCGAGGCTAAGAATGTCTCGCGAGACGAGGAATTTAAGAGTCTTCTTATTACGCCCGTTATGAGCATCAGGGCTAACCGTGATGCTTTCTGACTTCCAGGATTACGAGGCGAAGAAATGGATTTGCGAGGCGACACAGAAAGGTTTGCATTTTCTGGAACAGTCAGCCTTCAGGCTCGCGAGGAGAGAAGAGGATTCGCGGGGCGAGACAGAGAGGATGACATTCTGCTGTTCGGCTGGTCTCAAGTTCGCGAGGCGAGTGGACTCTTGCGGGGCGAATACCTCCAGGATTGAAATTTCCCCTGTTTCTTTATTCCCTTGACTCTAAGTTAACCTGAAAACAATGTAATAGCCATAAGTGCATTATTTGACTCAAAACTAGCTAAATTAACCTAAAACTACTTTAGAGACTCAAAACCTTGCTTGAGGACAATCTAATCTAATTTGGGCAAAAAGCGAAATATAATTAGCATAAAACCATGGTCATACTAGCCATAAAACTAGATGAGCCAGAGGCTTATCAAAATACCCCAAACTTAAACTTTGCTTGTCCCCAAGCAAACTAAAACTCAAAAATGACTCAGACTTGGCAAGCTTAAAGGATTCAATCAACTTTGCACAAATTTCAAGCAATTCACCAAAATGATTTTTCCTTCAATGTTCCCCCATTTCAAACAAAGCAATCTCCACAATCATTCACTCTAAACATTTGAGAATTTCATCATTCAAGCAATCATTATGTGTTTCAAACAATCGCTCAGTGTTTCACACAAAAGGGAGATCACCAAATTCAAACAATCGCCTTCCTCACAAGGGCATTTAGTGTTTCACTCAATCGCTCAGTTTGTTTAGGCTATCAACAATTCACTCAATTTCACTTTTAAGAGCACTTCCCATGAATTTGATTTTCATCTCAATCAAGGTTCCCACGAAAACATGCATGCAACATCAAAAGGTCTTTTAAGGTTGTAATGGGGCCTGGCTAAGGGTAGGATATACAAAGGTACTAGGCTTAAGTCCCTAGGAACTAAGAGAGCATGAAACTTTTTACACTTTGAATTTCCACTCAAGTTCCTTTTTCCATTTTTCTTTATGCTTTGGGTGACTACAGCCTTTTTCTTTAGATATCCTTTTTTCTTTGACATTTTTGTTCTTTTATTTCTTTCTTTTTTTTTCTTTTTTTCTTTTTTTTTTACTCTTTTTTTCTTTTTGCCCTTTGGCTCCAACCTTTATTATTTAATTTTTTTCTCAATCCCCAACAACACATTACACCTTGTAGCCAGCCCAAACTTAGTTTCTTGCAACCATTCTCTTGCTAAGATTCCATGCTCTCCTAATCCTAAGATCGGGTTAACATGGTTTTTCCAGATTTTAGGCTCATAACATAAGGTCAACAAGAAACAATAGGCTAATCAGGCTCAAAGGGGCTAACAAAGGAACATGCATTAGGAATTGGTTCTTTTCAGGCCAAGTGGTTATTTACAAAGAAAATGCCTAAATCATCTGATGCAATCACATAAGCATGCAAACCAAGAAGAGATTCAAGCAAATTCGGGAAAGTGCAACTCAAAAGTGATTTACACCGTTAAAAACATGTTGGAGGCTCAAATCCTCACCTGGACATTTTTGCAAATTGTTTGACCGAGATTCTATCCCTAGTGTGTTCACCCCTTCACCCCAAACTTATCATAAATCATGCCATCACAACAAAAATCTCAAAGGGTGAGGGAAAGGAAAGGGTGTTCCCTGATCAAGTGGCGGTGTAGGTGGGAGCTTACAAGGAGAGCTCCTCAACATTAGCATCCGCAGGCACCGAGCTTTCATGGAATAGCTTCAGCCTCTGCCCGTTAACCTTGAAGGCCTTGTTGCTACCTGCACTTTTAATCTCTACTGCACCATAAGGAAAAACATTAGTAACAAAAAATGGGCCAATCCACTTGGACCCAAGTTTCCCAGCCATCACTTTCAGGCGGGAGTTAAACAGTAAGACCTGTTGGCCCACAGAAAATTCTTTCCTAGCAATCATCCTATCATGAAAATGCTTGGTTTTCTCTTTATAAATCCGGGAGCTTTCATAGGCTTCTAGCCTAAGCTCCTCAAGCTGCTGTAATTGGAGTTTCCTTTTAATACCAGCTTTTTTCATTTCCAAATTAAAGCACTTGACTGCCCAATAAGCACGGTGCTCAACTTCCACAGGGAGATGACATGCCTTACCAAATACAAGCCTAAAGGGGGACATCCCTATTGGCGTCTTGAAAGCGGTCCTCTGAGACCACAGTGCGTCTTCTAGATGGCGGCTCCAGTCCTTCCTATTCGGGTGCACCATTTTCTCTAAGATCTACTTGATCTCCCTGTTTGATATCTCAGCCTGGCCATTGGTCTGGGGATGGTAAGCAGTGGAGACTCTATGCACAACTCCATACTTCCGGAGTAGAGCTTCCATGGTGCGGTTGCAGAAGTGAGTGCCCTGGTCACTGATGATAGCCCGAGGTATGCCGAACCTGCAAAAAATATTGGATCTAACAAAATTTGAACAACTTTAGAATCGTTAGTCCTAGTAGGGATAGCTTCCTCCCACTTTGAAACATAGTCAACAGCCAAAAGAATGTATAGAAAACCAAAAGATGCAGGGAAAGGACCCATAAAGTCAATTCCCCACACATCAAACACCTCATAAAAAAGCATGGGCTGCTGAGGCATTTCACTCCTACGAGTGATGGCAGTGCCTGCTGTTTGACACTCCTTACAAGTCCGCTAGACCTCATAAGCATCTCTAAAAATTGTGGGCCAGTAGAACCCAGAATCTAGGACTTTTCTTGCAGTCCTCTGTGGCCCAAAGTGTCCCCCTACTTGAGAGGCATGAGAAAAGTGCAAAATGGACTCGATCTCATAGTCGGGGACACACCTTCGAATTAACTGATCACTGCAAAACTTCCAAAGGTACGGATCATCCCAAACATAGTACTTGGAATCACTCTTGAGTTTGTGGATCTTGGATCTTCTTGCACCTTCAGGAAAAACACCAGCAGCAAGATAGTTAACAATGTCAGCAAACCAAGGAGTTACCCCATGCAGATGTAGAAGCTGCTCATCAGGAAAGTCATCCTGGATGGGAGAAGGATCCTCATCCCTTGCTATTCTGCTCAAGTGATCAGCTACTAAATTTTCAGCTCCACTCTTGTCTTTTATCTCCACATTAAACTCTTGGAGCACCAGCATCCACCGAATCAATCTCGGCTTCGCTTCTGGTTTCTTCAACAGGTACTTCAGAGCTGCATGGTCAGTGAAAACAATAACCTTGGAACCTAGAAAATATGACCTAAATTTATCAAGGGCAAAAACAACAGCTAGAAGTTCCTTTTCAATGGTGGTGTAATTAGATTGTGCAGCATCTAAAGTCCTAGAAGCATAATGAATGACATGGGCAGCCTTGCCCACCCTTTGTGCCAGAACCGCTCCCACAACATAGTTAGAAGCATCACACATGAGCTCAAAAGGGAGGGTCCAATCAGGGGGCTGGATGATGGGGGTAGAGGTCAATGCCCTTTTCAGGTAGTCAAATGCCTTCTTGCAGTTGTCATCAAAGTGGAACATGGCATCATTCTTCAGCAAGTTTGACAGAGTAAGAGCTATCTTGCTGAAGTCCTTAATGAAGCGCCTGTAGAAACCTGCATGACCAAGAAAAGAACGAATCTCGCGAACGCAAGATGGATAAGGCAATGTAGAAATCACATCAATTTTAGCAGGATCTACTGAAATACCCTCTTTAGAAATAACATGACCCAAAACAATCCCCTGTTCAACCATAAAGTGACATTTTTCATAATTCAAAACCAGGTCAGTTTCAATGCATCTTTCTAGAACCAAGTTCAGACTATGCAAGTATGCATCAAATGAGGAACCATATACAGTGAAATCATCCATGAACACTTCCATGCAATTTTCAATAAATTCGGTAAAAATGCTAAGCATGCATCTCTGGAAAGTGCCAGGAGCATTACAAATTCCAAATGGCATCCTCCTGTAGGCAAACGTGTCGAAGGGGCACGTGAAAGTGGTCTTTTCCTGATCCTCTGGTGCAATATGGATCTGGACGTAATCGAAAAAGCCATCAAGAAAACAGTAGTGGGATTTACCAGCCAGCCGTTCGAGCATCTGATCGATGAACGACAAAGGAAAATGATCCTTTCTGGTGGCCTGGTTCAACTTCCTATAATCAATACAGACTCGCCATCTATTCTGGACTCTAGTGGGGACAAGCTCATTATTATCATTTCTTACCACTGTGAGGCCGGACTTCTTGGGTACAACTTGCACTGGACTTACCCAAGTACTATCAGAGATGGGGTATATGATACCCGCATGCAGAAGTTTAGTCACCTCCTTCTTTACAACATCCAGAATCAATGGATTGAGCCGCCTTTGGGGCTGCCTAACTGGTTTAGCCCCATCCTCCAACAAAATTCTATGCATACATCTGGAGGGCCTAATTCCTGGGATGTCAGCCGAGGTCCACCCAATCGCCTTCTTGTGCTTCTTCAGAACCTCCAAAAGCTTAGCTTCCTGATCAGAGTCAAGGTTGGAGGAAATAATGACTGGAAGTTTTTCATTCCTCTCCAAGTAAGCATACTTCAGATTCCCAGGAAGTGGCTTGAGCTCTAAGGAGGGTGGCTGCTCAATGGATGGTATATTTGGAGCAGCCATGATGTCAAGAACTTCAGTGAAGCAGACGACTTCACTCACACTATCACCCCGCAAAGTAGAATCAATGAACTCAAGACAAACAAAGACAAGGGTTAGTGTTAGTACAGTCAGTACATGAATAAATATCATCAAAGCCAGAAACAAATGGAAAATCAGAAACCAAGTCCTTATGGGTGTCATCAATAATTTCAGAGAGCAACTCTATTTGGAAAACAGAGTGCTCTTCCAGGGGATGCTTCATAGCATCGAAGATGTTAAACTTTGCCACAATGTCACCAAACTCCATGGACATGGTCCCATCATCAACATCACTCTTTGTCTTTGCCGTCTTCATGAACGGTATGCCCAGGATGATTGGTGATCTACTGGAATTTGTTTCCCCTGCCATGTCCGGGATGTAAAAGTCAGCAGGGAAAATCAACTCATCAACTTGTACCAGCACATCTTCTACCATTCCCATGGGGCGAGCATTGGTCCTATTGGCCAACTGGATAGTGAGACCTGTATGCTGCAAGGGACCATGATCAAGGTTATTGAAAACAGAGGTGGGCATGACATTTATGGAGGCTCCCAAATCCAACATGCAATTTTCGAATTTGCTGTCCCCAATGGTGCATGGAATAGCAAAAGTGTCCGGATCCTTGCACTTCTGTGTCAGTGCCTGAGTGAGGGCTGAAACATTAACCCTTTCAAGTGCAGGCTTAGGTTGAATGAGGGCTGAAACGTTTCGCCCTAGATTAACTCTCTCATTACCCTTCAACCTCCTCTTGTGGGTGCATAAATCCTTCAGAAATTTAGCATACTTAGGAACCCGCTTGATCACATCCAAAAGGGGAATATTTACCGCCACCTTTCTGAACACATCTAGAATTTCCCTCTTCTTGTCTTCCCCACTAATCTTCTTATTTTTCTGCACTCTTTGTGGGAAGGGGATTGGTGGAACATATACTCTCTCAGCTTCAACATCAACTGAAGGCTCAGGAGTTACCTCAACAGTTTCTTCATTTTTTTCAGGGGCTGCCTCTACAACTTTCCCAGATCTCAAAGAAATGGCACTCACATTAGGATTGGAGACATTGGGATTCATCACTGTTTGTGCAGGTAGTTGGTTTGATCCTTGAGCTTGATGTATGTTATTTATGGATATGGCAAGCTGTCCAACCTGTGTCTGTAAATTTTGAATGCTAGCATCCGTTCGCTGCTGAAATTGTGCCTGCGAGGCCTGAAACTGTCCAACTTGCTGCTGAAAATGTGTAGTCATTTGTGCAGTCATTTATGAAGTCATTTGTGAAGTCATTTGCTTGAACATGTCCTCTAGTGAAGGTCGGGAAGGTGCAGAAGTGGTCACTTGAGGAGGATTCTGTGGTGATGCCACCGGTTGTTGTTGGGATGAGTTTCCATACCGAAGGTTGGGATGATTCCTCCAGTTGGGGTGGTACTTATTTGTGGAGAGGTCAGGAACGCTGTACCGGTTCTGATTGTTGCCTTGATTGTAAGGATGAACTGCATAAGCTTGAGGCAAATCAGTAACTGACCCTTCTTTCAGAATGGGGCATGCATCATACAGGTGCTCAGGAGAGCTGCACATGCCACACAACCTTGCCGGCTAAACCTTATCCATTGCCAATTGCTTCACCAAAGAAGCGAGCTCATCAATTCTATTCTCAAGGGCCTGGTTGGAAGAAGAGCTATGGACCTCATTCACACCCCGTGTCTCAATAGAATTTCTCCTGGTTGTAAACTGCTGGGAGTTTAGTGACATATTTTCAATTAATTGCTTGGCAGCAGCTGGAGTCTTATCAACAAGTGCTCCCCCACTAGCAGCATCCAAAATATTTCTATCCATCGGTAGTAACCCCTCATAAAAATACTGAATAAGGAGCTGCTCGGAAATCTGATGCTGAGGGCAACTGGATACCAACTGCTTGAATCTCTCCCAATACTCAGCCAATGACTCATTGCCTTGTCTGATGCCACATATTTCCTTCCTGATTGATGCAGCTCTGGAGGCAGGAAAATATCTCTCTAGGAAGACCTTCCTCAAATTGTTCCAGGTGGTAACAGAGTTTGGCTCAAGATAGTACAGCCAATCCTTTGCAGCGCCCTGTAGTGAGAACGGGAAGGCTCTCGGCTTGATGTGATCCTCAGTTATTCCCTCTGGTCTCAAGGGTGTGGAGCAGATTACCTGGAATTCCTTCAGATGCTTATGTGGATCCTCACCTGCAAGACCACTAAACCTTGGCAACAAATGTATTAAGCCAGATTTTAATTCAAAGGGAGCAACAGCACCAACATATTCAATACACAAGCCATTATAATTAACATCAGGGGCAGCAAGCTGTCTTAATGTCCTTTGGTCAACCATGTTATCAAAAACAGTTTCAGAATTAGAATCACCACTAGTGCTAGCCCGAATTGCTCTACGACGTGTGTGTAGTGTTCTTTCAATTTTAGGATCAAAATCACACAAGTCAGGGCAAGTATACCTAGTAGCCAGACTAATTCAAAAAAAAAACGAAAATAAAAGAAGAAAGAAAAAAAATGCGAAAATAACAAACAAGGGTCCCCGGCAACGGCGCCAATTTTTGACGCGCTGTCGCACACGGGTCAAAAAGCGAGCGGTTTTATAAAATTGTAATAGAGCGCGATAACTCGGGTATCGTCTCACAAGGACTCTCGGATTGTTATTTACCACAAAAATCAGTTTTTTTGGGGGGGGGGGGGGGGTGGATTGAAATTCAATTGGAATACAAAGCAAAAACAAAGCAATAAAAACAGAGCAGTTTAAAAGATTATCAAATAAGCTAAAGACGATTAATCTACTGTTCTCGATTTACCAACTATCATCGGTTCATGTAAATTCCAAGCCCTAAGCAGATTCTAATCCCCTTTCGGTTGTAGAAACAATTAACAAGCGAAATCGCTACTACAAGATATATGTTCCTAATTCCTGAATTAAGCAAACGGGGTGAAGTACTCATGAACTAAGCGAACATGAACGAACACACGCGAATTAAGCAAACGCGATTCAATATAGGAACATAACATCACCGAAATAAATCAACACAAACACTATACACTCCTGAATTAAGCAAACAGAAATATATAGCATAGTATTGGAAAGGGAAAAGCAAACAAAACAGGAATTACAGAACCTCAAGTGTGGTGGAAATCGATTACAGTAGACTAATCCAAGAAAATTAGTTCTCCATAAAAACGTACCACAACCAAAAATTCTATGGAAAACAGTGGATAATGAAAAAGTCCTCCTAATCTGCCCAGAACAGCAATTTATAACATTCAGGAACTGCGCCCTCTCGCGAGGCGAACACTCACTCGCGAGGTGAATCTTATGAAGAAATCTGAAACGTCTGGACTTCTCGCGAGGCGAAGAATGTCTCGCGAGGCGAGGAATTGAAGAGTCTTCTTATTACACCCGTTATGAGCATCAGGTCTAACCGTGATGCTTTCTAACTTCCAGGATCGCGAGGCGAAGAAATGGATTCGCGAGGCGACACAGAAAGGTTTGCATTTTCTGGAACAGTCAGCCTTCAGGCTTGCGAGGCAAGAAGAGGATTCGCGGGGTGAGACAGAGAGGATGACATTCTGCTGTTCATCTGGTCTCAGGTTCGCGAGGTGAGTGGACTCTCGCGGGGCGAATTCCTCCAGGATTGAAGTTTCCCCTGTTTCTTTATTTCCTTGACTCTAAGTTAACCTGAAAACAATGAAATAGTCATAAGTGCATTATTTAACTCAAAACTGGCTAAATTAACCTAAAACTACTTTAGAGACTCAAAACCTTGCTTGAGGACAATCTAATCTAATTTGGGCGAAAACGAAATATAATTAGCATAAAACCATGGTCATACTAGCCATAAAACTAGATGAGCCAGAGGCTTATCACTCCTCTACCCCGTTTCCTATGAGCCTGTGATGTCTGTATGGACAAAAAAATGGTAAAATAGAGGGTTGTAACATTATAAACTTAAATTAAAAAGAAGGACTAAAGATAGTATATAACATGTAAACTTACACTAGAATCAGGCGTAGGCGTGACCGGGTCCTGCGTAGCCCCCACAGTGTCCTCTCGTGCATGTGGGATGTCCGACTAATCCATATGTATGCCTGTTCAAAAACCATATATATGTATTAACATAGGTTATAACTGAAAATAAATACAGAAGTATAAATAAAAATAACTAGATAGGTCCTGTAGATATACAAAACATCTATCCAATATAAGGACAATACGGGTGATTGAAAACTATAGTTTTTGAAGATTGCCAAGCACTAGTCACGGCCTGGCAGTGATGTCCATCACGGCCGTAACGTGCCAACTGAACCAGACCCTCACATGCAGAACTGATCACGGCCTAGCCGTGATGAGCATCACGGTCGTGACAGATAAACCAGCAGAGCAACATGCACTCAAAACCAAAAATAGAGACATTCCAAACAACTCAAACTAACGGTTTCAAGTTTCAACTACTGAGAATACAGTTTCAACATACACTCAAAACCAAAAATAGAGACATTCCAAACAACTCAAACTCACAGTTTCAAGTTTCAACTACTGAGACTAGAGTTTCAACATACACTCAAAACCAAAAATAAAAAGTGTGCCCTAAAGACTCACCAGAAATAGGCGCTCGCGTGGTGGTGGGGGGGAGCTTGAGTGGTGGCCAACGTTCGATGTGGTTACTGAGAGCAGAGGGACAAGGAGAGTTAGTGCGCGGGAAGGGGAAAGAAAGATGTCAAGTTATTGCATGCAAAGAATGAGCGGGAAAGACAGAGTTAGGGGTTAAGAGTGTACCTCACGGTGGTGGCGAAGAAGCCCTCGCGGTGGTTGCGGTGGAGATGAGCTCGCGATTAGGGCAGACTGAGAGTGAGGGTTGAGAGTGAAGGATGAGCGTGATGAAAAGAGAAAAGAGTTGTACAGAGCGAAGTGCAGAAGGCGCGCGGATGTAAACGTTATAATTAAAATAAAACAACATTTTACGTCAGTTGTTTGTAAAAATTGACGTTAAAGGATATTTAATTAACGTCCGTTTTATTAAGAAACTGCCGTTAAAAATAAAAAAATTTAACGTCCGCTGTTGAAGACAACTGACATTAAAAGTGTTATGCAAAAACATTAATTCCTTTGACTACTTTGCCACCTACCCCAGAGCATTAAGTTTATAGATCAGTTTTCAAGAAAATCAGTCTCTCTTCTCTATATAGGATATAGGATTATTTACGTCAGCTAGTTATTTAACTGAAAATCACACTTTTAACGTCAGTTGTTTAAAAATCTGATGTTAAAAATAAATATTTTTTAAAAAAACACTTTTAACGTCAGTTGTATAAAACAACTGATGTTAAAAGTTTATTAGTTTCTGCAAAAACATTCATTCCTTTGACTACTGTGCTACTTACCCATTCACCTTGTAATTACCTAATCCTCTTAATGAGCATTAAGTTTTTAGATCAGTTTTCAAGAAATTCTGGTAGTCTCTCTTCTCTATATAAAGAACCATATTCTTCTGTATCAGTCGATCTGTATTACACCCCCCCTCTTTTCCTCTATATTTCGTGCTTTTTCCTTCACAATATGCCTCTATCATATTTGAGGTGTTGTTATTTATTCCTATTCCTATACTTAAAGGTCTCTATCTTAATGGTAAAAAAACTTCTGAGGTTGAGTAAATCACATAACATGGATGGTAAGGTTGGGTAAATCACTTAATGTGATTCCCTCACTTTATTTCATCCCCGTCATCCCTTTCACTTTGCTTTGGAAGCAAGTGACTGTGGATTCAAGACGATGCATCAAGGAATTCCAGTGAAGGAGAAGATGCAAAGATCCATTTCAATGTGGTTTCACTTTTGCATCATGGAATTCAAGTGAGGGAGGAGATGCATCCATTGGAGTTTCTGAGGACAGGACTGAGAAGAAAATGATGTTGAAGCAAAACTTTTTTATATTTTAGGGCTATGTAGCAGAAATTTTTTATCTTTTAATAATTTAATTGTAACTTATGAATCGCTTCAATGAGATACGATTTGATTATACATATAACTTGTTTTAATGTTAAGTGTTTATTTAATTTAATTTGCACAAGAATTTGTTTACTAATTCAAGATAATTAATGAAGATTAAAAATAAACTTGTTTAAAAAAAAGTTTAGAAATAAACTGCACTATATATATGGAGTGACCTGTGTTAAGAGTGACAACAGGGCATTTCAGATAGGGATATAAGATTATTTACATCAGCTATTTATTTAACTGAGTAAAAATCACACTTTTAACGTCAGTTGTATAACAAACTGACGTTAAAAATAAATATTTTTTATTTAAACAAGTTTTAACGTCAGTTGTATTAAACAACTGATGTTAAAGGTTTATAAGTTTCTGCAAAAACATTCATTCCTTTGACTACTGTGCTACTTACCCATTCACCTTGGAACCTAATCCTCTTAATGATCAACTTAATTTTTTAGCAACTTACCACGCCTAGTAACTTCATCCTCTGCTCCAATAAATAGCTTTCTTCCTTCCTTTTATTTTCTGCTTCACAAATTAATATGGCTCTGCCATGGAGATTAACTTCATCACTCTTTCTTCCTATTCCTAGACTCAAAGATCTTTGTCTTAATGGTCAAACAACTTCTGAGGTTGTGTAAATCACATAACATGGGTAATAAGGTTCTGTAAATCACATAATGTGAGTTGCTCACCTTATCATCCTTCCGGAGAATCGACTGCTACAGTTCCAAAACCTCAACTAATGAATGACCACATTATCAGCATATACCTCGATTCCAACATGAGTAACACCATCACTGTTAGACATGGTCACATTCGGAGTATAGTTTTCCCTTTGGCATATTTCATAAAACTCTCTGATGGGATGTAGCTTTAATGTTTCGGGTGTGATAAGGGGTTCCAAAAGTGCCCTTATGCTTTGCCACACAACCTCCTCATTGAATTCTGGAATACTCAGTCGCTCGACTCTTCTCTCTTGCTCACCCGTGAAGGGAATGAAGCCTCAACAAATGTTTAGGATTTTAAACCCTTTCAATTAATGTAACTTTTTATAGGATTTTAAACCCTTTCAATCTTCTGTATCAGTCAGTATTACACTTCATGAATGAGATCCGGTTTGGGTTATTGATTCAACTTATACTTCGCACATATATTTTAGTTTTCAAAACAGAAACACAAAACATCAAAGCAATTGTGAAACTGAAACTTTGAGGAAGGCAATGCGGAATGGTACGTATACTAGATAAAAAAATTATTAAAATAACCTTTAACGTCAGTTATTGTAAGGACTGACGTTAAAAGTGAAGTGAGTCACTTTTAACGTCAGTTCGATAAAGAACTGACGTTAAAATGTTCACTGTTAACGTCAGTTGTTTATTGAACTGACGTTAAAAGTGATTCACTTCACTTTTAACGTCAATCCTAACAACAACTGACGTTAAAATTGAATTAATGAAGTCTGATATTTACAAAACTGCCACCGCCCCCTTTTTAACGTCTAGCTTTTGGTTAACTGACGTAAACTTTTACCGTCTAATGTATATTTTCCACTAGTGGATGCACCAAAAGTACATTTTGCAGGGTCGTGCCGCAACTTGTACTTCCTTAACTGCTCGAACAACTTTCACAAAACTGCTACATGACTTTCTTCTTCCTTGGACTTAGCCACTATATCATCAACATATACTTCTACCTCCTTATGCATCATATCATGGAATAATGCTACCGTAGCACGTTGGTAAGTGGCCCCAGCATTCTTCAACCCAAAAGGCATCACTTTGTAACTTAAAGTTCCCCAAGGAGTGATAAACGTTGTCTTTTCTTTGTCATCATCATCCATGAGGATCTGATTGTACCCAGAATACCCATCCATGAAAGAAAACCTATGACTTCTGGTTGTACTGTCTATGAGGACATCAATATGAGGTAGTGGGAAATCATCCTTTGGACTGGCTTTATTCAGATCTCGATAGTCCACGTACATTATGACCCTTCCATCCTTCTTTGGTACTGGAACAATATTAGCTACCGATTCCGGGTGTCTAGTGATAAGCCTCAGGCTCATCTAGTTTTATAGCTAGTATGACCAGGGTTTTGTGCAAATTATATCGTATTTTCACCCAAATTAGATTAGATTGTCCTCAAGCAAGGTTTTGAGTCTCTAGAGTAGTTTTAAGTAAATTTAGCTAGTTTGGAGTTAAATAATACACTTATAGTTATTTCTTTGTTTTCAGGTTAAGTGAAAATCAGAATAAGGAAACAGGGGATTCGCCCCGCGAAAGCCATGCTCGCCACGCGACCCCGAAGCCTGACTGTTCCAAGAAATTGCTTAGTCTCTGGTTCGCCACGATGAAGAAGGTCTCGCCCCGCGAGTCTTGCAAACCTGAAAAAGTCAGAGACGATCACGGCTTGCCCGTGTTGAAGGTCATGGCCGTGGCAGTTTTGAAGTTGAAGAGTCTCGCCTCGCGAGCATCCATTCGCCTCGCGAGTCTGGAAGTCAGAGAGCATCACGGTTGGGGCCTGATGGCCATAACGGGCGTAAGGAGGAAACTCTTCATATCCTCGCCTCGCGAGCAACACTTCGCCTCGCGAGAATGCCAAAGGTTGCTGACAGTTCATGAAATTCGCCTCGCGAATGTGTGCTCGCCTCGCAAGCTAGTTAATTTCAGAATTTGTATAAAAGGCTGTTCTGAACATTTTGTAAAAGACTTTTGCTTCTCCAATTTTCTGATATACATTTTTCTCTGTGATTTCGTTTTTGCCATGAAGCACTAAGTCCTAGGATTAGTCTACTGTTTGAGGATCCTATATACTTGAGGTTATGTAATCCCTATTTTAATTGCTTTTCCCTCTTCAATACCATACTTTGTATTTCTGTTTGCTTAATTCAGGAGTATACTGTATTGTATTGATTTATTTCTGGTGATATCACGTTCCTATAATTAATCGCATCTGCTTAATTTGCGTGTGTACATTTCGTGTTCGCTTAGTTCACGAAGGGCTTAATCCCGTTTGCTTAATTCGGGAATAGGGACATGTATCTGTGGTAGTATTTTCGCTTGTAAATTGCTACTACAACCGGGAGGGGATAAGAATCTGCTTAGGGCTTGGGATTACATTAACCAAGGATAGTTGAGAATTCTTGACGATATATTAATCGTTGTTTGATAATTGATAATCTCTTTTCAACTGCCTGTTTTTGATTGCTCTGTTTGTTTGTTTCTTAATTACACTCCAATCCAAACCCCCCCCCCCCCCCAAAACTGATTTTTGTGAAAGGTAATATTCTCAGAGTCCTTGAGAGACGACATCCGAGTTGTCGCACTAGACTACAGTTTTAAACCCGCTCGTCCTTTTTGGCGCGTGCTCGACAGCGCGACCAAAAATTGGCGCCGTTGCCGGGGACTCTGAGTTGTTATTTTTCGCAACTTGTTTTATTTTATTTTTCTTTTCTTTCTTTTATTTTCTGTTCTGTTTTGAATTGGTCTGGCTACTAGGTCTCATTGCCCCGAATCGTGTGATTTTGACCGGAAATTGAAAGAACATGCACACACTCCGTAGGGAATTTCGGGCTAGCACTAGTAGTGATTCCAATTTTAAAACTGCTTTTGAAAATATGGGAGACCAAAGGACTTTGAGGCTGCTTGCTGCCCCGATGTGAATTACAATGGTTTGTGCATTGCTTATCCTGGTGCTCGACACCCCTTTTGAGTTAAAATCCGGGCTAATCCATTTGTTGCCTAGATTTAATGGTCTGGCAGTGAAGATCCACACAAGCACCTCAAGGAATTCCAAGTCGTCCGCTCCACAACTTTGAGGCCGGAAGGAGTAAGCGAGGATCATATCAAGTTGAAGGCTTTTCCATTCTCACCCAGGGAGCTGCAAAGGATTGGCTTTTATACCTTGCGCCGAATTCCATTACCACATGGAATGACTTGAAGAAGCTCTTCCTGGAGAAATATTTTCCCTGCCTCCCAGAGCGCTGCAATTAGGAAAGAAATATGTGGAATAAGGCAAGGAAATGAGTCGCTAGCTGAGTATTGGGAGAGGTTCAAGCAGTTGACATCTAGTTGCCCCCAAGACCAAATTTACGAACAGCTCCTCATCCAATATTTTTATGAAGGATTGCAGCCAATGGATAGGAATATTTTGGATGCTGCTAGTGGGGGAGCGTTGGTTGACAAGACTCCATCTGCTGCCAAGCAACTCATTGAGAACATGTCATTAAATTCCCAGCAATTCACTACAAGAAGAAATTCTGTTGAGACTAGAGGTGTACATGAGGTCCGCACTTCCTCTTCCAACCATGACCGTGATGATAGAATTGACAGGCTCACTTCCTTGGTAGAGAAATTGGCAATGGATAGGGTGCAGCCTGCGGTATTGTGTGGCATGTGCAGTTCTCCTGAGCACCCATATGAAGCTTGCCCTATTTTGCAAGGAGGATCAATTACTGAATCACCTCAAGCCTTTGCAGTCCATCCGTATAATCAGGGCAATAACCAGAGCAGATACAGCATTCCAGATCTTTCAACAAATAGGTACCATCCCAGTTGGAGTAATCATCCTAATCTACGGTATGGGAACTCATCCCAACAACCGATGGCACCTCAGAATCCTCCAGGTGACCACTTCGCACCGTCCCGGACCGTCGATTGATGATATGTGCAAGCAAATAACTTCACAATTGAATGCACAAATGACTACACTTTTCCAAAGCAAATGGGACAGTTCCAGGCACAGTTCCAGGCCTCACAGGCACAATTTCAGCAGAGAACGGATGCGAGTATCCAGGCATTGCATACACAGATTGGACAGATGGCCACAGACATAAATAACATAAAGCAAGGTCAAAGAACAACCCAGCTGCCAGCACAGCCAGTGATCAATCCTAATGCCTCCAACCCTAATGTGAGTTCCATATCTCTGAGGTCCGGAAAGGTTGTTGAGGCCACTCGGAAAGGATGAAGAAATTATGAAGGCTACTCCCGAGCCTCTTTGTTGAGGTTACTCCTGAACCTGTGGTTGAAGTTGAAACCGAGAAGGTATATAGACCACCCATTCCATTCCCACACAGATTACAGAAAAATTTGAAGAGTGGTGGTGAAGATAAGGAGAAGGAAATTCTTGATGTTTTAAGAAAGGTAGGTGTTAATATCCCTCTGTTGGATGTGATCAAGCAAGTGCCCAAGTATGCCAAATTTCTCAAGGACTTATGCACCAACAAGAGGAAGATGAAGACTAATGAGAGGGTTGACTTGGGAAGAAATGTCTCAGCGCTTATCCAGTCTAAGCCAGAAAGAGTTGTTGCTTTCACCCGTGCATCGCCACCGAAGTGCAAGGATCCAGGCACCTTCACTATCCCATGCACTATTGGGGACAAGAAGTTTGAAAACTGCATGTTGGACTTGGGAGCATCTATCAATGTCATGCCTACCTCCATCTTTAACAAACTGGATCTTGGTCCTTTGAAGTACACAGGTATCACCATTCAGTTGTCCAACAGGACCAGTGCCCGCCCCATGGGAATGGTGGAAGATGTACTAGTGCAAGTTGATGATCTGATCTTCCCAGCTGATTTCTACATCTTGGACATGGCAGGCGAGACACATTCCAGTAAATCACCAATCATCCTGGGCCGACCATTCATGAAGACAGCCAAGACTAACGTTGATGTGGATGATGGGACCATGTCTATGAAGTTTGGGGATATAGTTGCAAAGTTTAACATATTTGATGCCATGAAATATCCAGTGGAAGAGCACTCTGTATTCCACATAGAGCTGATCTCTGAGACTATTGAGGACAACCATGAGAAATTGTTTTCTAATTTTCCACTTAATTCTGGCTGTGATGATATTTTTTCTTGTCTTGATTGTACTAACGCTAACCATTTTGTGGTTTGTGCTGAGAGTGCTACATGTTTAGCAGGTGATAAAATTGTCAGTGCAGTAGATGAAAAACATGAAGAAGATGAAGCAGCACCGGAGGCCCTCTCTACCCCTTTGGCCTTAGACTGCAAGGAATGGGATCCGTGTGTGACTCCCGCTTACACTGCACTTGATCAGGGAGTACTCTTTTCCTTTCCCTCACTATGATCTTATAATTCTGTTGTTCATTGGGGACAATGCATGTTTTAAGTGTGGGGGAGGGAACTAGTTATAGTTTTTCTTTTCTTTGAATAAAGTTTTCTTTTCTTTGAATAAAGCTCCTGAATAATTTGAGAAGCTCAGGAGCATTTGTATGTTAAGTTGTTAGTTGGCAAGTTTGTTAGATTTTGATTGATGTTGCACAGATTGCTTGCATGATTGATATGTAATGATTCCCCCTAGCTGAAGAAATTTTTTTTTTTTTTGAAATGTGATTCCCATGTGAAATTGAAAACTAAACTTTGGGATTTTGTTATGATGGCATGATGAATGATAAGTTTGGGGTGATAGGGAGCACACACTTGGGATAGTATCTCTTTCAAACAATTTGCATGAATGTCCAGGTGAGGTTTTGAGCCTCCAACATGTTTTTAAACTGTGTGAAAATCACTTTCAAATTGCACTTCCCTGAATTTGATTGAATCTCTTTTTGGTTTGCATGATTATATGTGTGTAGCAAATGATTTAGGCAGTTTCTTTGTAAATAGCTACTTGGCCTGAATAAACCGATTCCTAATGCATGTTCCCTAGTTAGCCCTTTTGAGCCTATTAGCCTGTTAGTTCTTGATAACCTAATGTTATAAGCCCAAAAATCTGGAAAACCATGTTAACTCGATCTTAGGATTAGGAGAGCATGTAATCTTAGAATGGGTGCAAGAAACTAAAGTTTGGGGTGGCTGCAAGGTGCAATGTGTTGTTTGGGATTAGAAAAAAGAAAAAAGAAAAAAAAAGAAAAAAAAAGAAGAAAAACAAAAATGCCAAAAAGAAATAAAAAGGGCTGTAGCCACCCAGAAGTGTAAAGAAAAAAAATAAAAAAATAAAGAAAGGAACTTGAGTGAACTTCAAAATGTAAATATAGTTCATGCTCTCTTAGTTCCTAGGGTCTTCAGCTTAGTTCCTTTTGTATATCCTACCCTTAGCCAGGCCCCATTACAACCCATAAAAGACCTTCTGATGTTGCTTGCATGTTTTCTGTGGGAGCCATTTTGAGATGAAAATCAAATTTTTGGGAAGTGTACTTGAAAAGTGAAACTGAGTGCAAGTTGTTAGCCTGACATAAACTGAGTGACTGAGTGAACAAATAATGCCCTTGTGAGGAAGGCAGTTGTTTGGATCTGGTGATCTCCCTCTTGTGTGTGACTTAGATTCCCTGCTTAGATTTCTGATTGTTTTCATGATGAAACTCTCAAATGTTTGGAATAAATGAATGTGGGGATTGCTATGTTTGAAAAGGGGGAAAACAAGGAAGAAAAAAAAAACTGTTTTTGATGTATTGTTTGAATGTGTGCAGTGTTGATTGAATCTTTTGAGCTTGCCAGGTCTTGAGTCTTTTTGATTTTTGAGTCTTAGTTTGCTTGGGGACAAGCAAAGTTTAAGTTTGGGGTATTTTGATAAGCCTCTGGCTCATCTAGTTTTATAGCTAGTATGACCAGGGTTTTGTGCAAATTATATCGTATTTTCACCCAAATTAGATTAGATTGTCCTCAAGCAAGGTTTTGAGTCTCTAGAGTAGTTTTAAGTTAATTTAGCTAGTTTGGAGTTAAATAATACACTTATAGTTATTTCTTTGTTTTCAGGTTAAGTGAAAATCAGAATAAGGAAACAGGGGATTCGCCCCGCGAAAGCCATGCTCGCCACGCGACCCCGAAGCCTGACTGTTCCAAGAAATTGCTTAGTCTCTGGTTCGCCACGCGAAGAAGGTCTCGCCCCGCGAGTCTTGCAAACCTGAAAAAGTCAGAGACGATCACGGCTTGCCCGTGTTGAAGGTCATGGCCGTGGCAGTTTTGAAGTTGAAGAGTCTCGCCTCGCGAGCATCCATTCGCCTCGCGAGTCTGGAAGTCAGAGAGCATCACGGTTGGGGCCTGATGGCCATAACGGGCGTAAGGAGGAAACTCTTCATATCCTCGCCTCGCGAGCAACACTTCGCCTCGCGAGAATGCCAAAGGTTGCTGACAGTTCATGAAATTCGCCTCGCGAATGTGTGCTCGCCTCGCGAGCTAGTTAATTTCAGAATTTGTATAAAAGGCTGTTCTGAACATTTTGTAAAAGACTTTTGCTTCTCCAATTTTCTGATATACATTTTTCTCTGTGATTTCGTTTTTGCCATGAAGCACTAAGTCCTAGGATTAGTCTACTGTTTGAGGATCCTATATACTTGAGGTTATGTAATCCCTATTTTAATTGCTTTTCCCTCTTCAATACCATACTTTGTATTTCTGTTTGCTTAATTCAGGAGTATACTGTATTGTATTGATTTATTTCTGGTGATATCACGTTCCTATAATTAATCGCATCTGCTTAATTTGCGTGTGTACATTTCGTGTTCGCTTAGTTCACAAAGGGCTTAATCCCGTTTGCTTAATTCGGGAATAGGGACATGTATCTGTGGTAGTATTTTCGCTTGTAAATTGCTACTACAACCGGGAGGGGATAAGAATCTGCTTAGGGCTTGGGATTACATTAACCAAGGATAGTTGGGAATTCTTGACGGTAGATTAATCGTTGTTTGATAATTGATAATCTCTTTTCAACTGCCTGTTTTTGATTGCTCTGTTTTGTTTGTTTCTTAATTGCACTCCAATCCAAACCCCCCCCCCCCCCCCCAAAACTGATTTTTGTGAAAGGTAATATTCTCAGAGTCCTTGAGAGACGACATCCGAGTTGTCGCACTAGACTACAGTTTTAAACCCGCTCGTCCTTTTTGGCGCGTGCGCGACAGCGCGACCATCTAGCTACTTCCAGAAAGCCAGCCTTTAATTACTTGGTAACTTCTTCCTTGACGTTCAACGACATCTCAGGATGCATCCTCCTTAACTTTTGCTTCTTTGGAACCACATTTGGGTACAAGGGAATTTTATGCGATGCTTTCTCAGGATATAAACCTGGCATATCCCTGTAGGACCATGCAAAAACATCCAGATACTCTTTGAATAGTGCAACCATTTCTTCACGCTCTGGGTTATCCACTATTTTCAACTCCTTTTTGTCTTCCTCGGTTCCCATATTGATCACTTCTGCAACCTCATCATTCGAGCTAATCCCTTCTTCTGACTGTTTCACCACATTTAAGAATTTTTCAAAGTCATCTTCTTCCTCATCGGATTCAAGGTTGTATTCATCAACGGCCGCGAGGGAATCAATAAATGTGTTTTCAAAGTTCCTCTCCTGAGGTAAATCTTTAGTGGGAGAAGTATTCCTGGAAAAAAAAAAGTCGGGTAGGAGAAGTGTAGGCAAGAGTCTTATTCCTGAAAGAAAAGCTTAAACAATGTAAAGAAATGAAAGAGAGAGAAAATAAATGATGGAACCAAAAGGAAAACACCAGACAAAGTGCTACATTCTCATTCATATCTCAAACAAAGTAAACATCGGTTCGAATTTAGTACAATAATATAACTACTTCATGGAAATAACATCAACAAACGGTTCAGATCTGAAATTATTGAGAACTTCATCGCTAGCAGGGAGATAGATGACATGGTTCTCATCCAGCTCCTCTTCAAGTGTGTTGATAGTGAAGTGAGGGGAAAATGACTTTTCAGGACTGATAACTTCAACAGCTACTGGGAAAGTTTCTGTCAGAAGGGGAAGATACTTTCTCGCATCGTCTTCTTCTTTCTTGTCCTCGAGGGTCATGAATTTTATCTTTTATGCTAAATAGGGTTGATACCCCAATCCTTGCCTTCCTTCTCTCATAGCTGCCTCAATTGGTTGAGAGATCCCTTGAAGCTTAGGCCCTAGGCCTTTTCCTCTTTGATACCTATTCTTTTCCATGATGCGGATTGCCACTTCATTCACATTCTTCATTGGAGGCTCCGTTTTCTTGTTCTATGGATTTAATACCTCAAAACTACGCAGTGAATCATCTTCCATTTTCTCCGTACTTTCTACATAAGGTATTGCGGCGGGTTTTGTCAACATGATTTCCTCTTCACCACGGACAGTAATCACGGACCCATCTTGAATGTACTTCAAACACTGATGCAAATTCGATGGAACCACTCCTGCTTCATGAATCCAAGGTCTTCCCAGAAGCATAGTATAAGCTTGTTGGATCTCCACGACCTGAAAGAGGACAGAAAAACAACTAGGCCCTATTTCAAGGGACGGAGTTATCTCCCCTAAGATTCCTCTTGCTATCCCATCAAAGGCTCATACAATCATTTCTTGTGGTGTCAAATCCACCATGCTTTTGTTTAGTTGTTCGAGAGTGGTCATTGGAATCACATTCAACGCCGAACCACCATCTACAAGCACCTTTGCAATCACAAACCCTTTACACTTTAGGGTAATGTGTAAAGCTTTGAAGCTACTACGGGATTTTGAAGCCATTTCATATTCTGAGAAAGTAATCATGTTGACACGCCTTATTGGGTCCACCATATTTACCACATTCTCCGGAGTGACGTTAGGCTTGAGCTTCATTCAACACCTTCAATAATGCCTTACGACGCGACTCTGATGTCAAGACAAGTGATAAAAGAGATATCCTTGCAGGAGTTTTCTTTAACTGTTCTACCACATCATATTCACTTTGCTTCATGATCTTCAGGAACTCTTCTTCTTCTTTCCCTTTTCCTTCATCCATAGTTTCCTCTTCTTTGGATTCCTTCATCATTTTTTCTTCAACAGGGCTGTAGCATCGCCCCCTCCTTGTAATGCCTCCAATTCTCACAATATTAGTAACTTGGGCCTTCGAGGTCTCTCCCACAGATCCAACTAGTTTGACCTTCTGTTCATAATTCCATGATACAGCATGTGTATCAACCTAAGCAAAAGGAGTTGGCTTCTTCACCCTTACGATGACTCTTTCTGGGGCTGAAGGTTTGTTCATGGGTGGTACTCGGATTACAACTTTGTCAACTACATTGACTCCCTCGACAACACCCCGTCTAGCTTGAATTATCCCCAAGGTGAGTAATCCCTGAACCCGGACTTTGAAACCCCAACAAGTTTCGATGTCATGCCCCACTTGCCCATGATGATAGTCACACCTTAGATCTTTGGCGTACCTCCTTTCTTCTCTTGGATTTATTACTGGTGCAGCAATGTTGTATCCCGCCTTCTTTAGTTCTTCGAAGATCTTCTGCATTGGCACTCGTAGTTCCAGTACCTTCCTGATTGGGGACCCTCTTACCTTCAAATTGCTCACCCAATTTCCATCATTATGATTCAGGATTGGAGTCTTAACGATATTAGGCCCGACCTCTTCTTCGAACCCTAGCTTCCCAAAAGCAATCAACTTTCTCATTGCCGTCTTAAAAGCTTCGCAATCCTCAATAGAATGTCCTGTGACATCCATGTGATACTTGCAAGTCTGATTTGGATTGCACCAAGCAGGAAATGGTGGTTCTAGGGGACGTACAGGGTTTCCCGCAATCAAGTGGCGGTCAAACAATCGTTGGAATAAATCCGCATTAGAGATGGACAATTTTGGGAAGGGTGGCAGATTTGGATTTTGGAAACGTCCTTGGTTTTGGAAATTTGAGCGAGGCGGAGGATAGTTTGGGCGGTTTTGTGGGGGTGCAGAAGGGTAACTGGTGTATGATGGGCGGGCAAGGTTATATGGATGAGGGGTAAGAATATTGTTGATTTAGTTTTGCGGGTAAGTGTTGGTTTGTGAGGATGATTGTAACGGGTAAAGCGGGGTTTGTGTCTGGTATGGAATATGTGGATTAGGGTTATATGGTGCTTGGTACTGATGATTAAAGTTTTGTTGGCGTTGTACATAATTTGCCTTAACTTCTTTCTTCTTTGGTTGAAATCCTTTCCGGGATGCACTTCTTTCACCATCATTCATGGGGAGCTTTCCAGCTTTTGCCAAAAATTCAATCCTTTCACCGGCGGTGATCAAGTCGGAGAAATCTTTATAGGCTGCCCCAGTCAAGGCCCCTATAAAAGGTGCTCCGAGGGTTCCTAAAAAGTATGAACACATTTCAGATAAAGTCAACGGGGGATGAACTTGTGCAGTCAAACTCCTCCACCTTTGAGCATATTGCTTGAAGGGCTCCTCACTTCTTTTCTGCATTGTAGTCAACTGTTCACGACTCAGAGCTGCACACAGGTTGAATTTGTACTGGTCCATGAATAAGTCAACCAAATTCCGTCCATCGCGAGATCTTGGAATGGTCCAATTGGAGGTACCATACTAAGGCGAGGCCAGTCAAACTTTCGTGGAAAAAGCTGATAAGGAATTTGTCATCCTTGGACTAAATTGCCATCTTGGTGGCATAACTAATGAGGTGAAATCGTGGGTTCCCACTTCCATCATATTTGGAAAACTCAGGAATCTTGAAGTCCTTGGGGATCACGACATCTGTGGCGGGACAGAGTTCTTCTATTTGGAGAGGGTCGTAGGTACTCGGACCTTTTATTGCTTTTATCTGTTCTTCCATTTTCTCCATCCATTCATCTCTCATCTTATCCTTACCAGCCTGAACTCCCACCGACTAACTGTGAGTAGATACATGCGGTTGCTCCCATGTCGGTGTGGTATAGCCCGGGACTTCATGATAGGCATTTTCAAAAGGGGGATATCCTTCTCCAATGGGAAGTGTTATTGGTGTCGTGTGATGTGTCTGGTTGGGGCCAGATATTCCCTGAATGAGACCCGTGCTAATGTTTGAAAACATTGGTACTGTTACCATAGAAGAAATACGTTGCCTACCCGGTTCAATTGTATCTCTGTTCGCACTAAGCATGTTGAGAGATTCCCTCATATCCTACAGTATGGCTTCTAATCTTGCTTGGGTTTCAGTCATTTCACTTATTCTTCCCCTCACTTCATCTATCTCAAAGCTTAAGTTTCTTCCTTCATCGGACTCATTGGCAGCCATCCTAGTTCGAGATCTGGTATTGTGAACTCGGGTTTGATTGGTGTTACCTTTCCTAGGTCGCGCAATGGTTCCCTTATTCTCAGAAGTATGTGACTCTGCAAAGAATCCGAGAATATCATTAGTAAACCCTAAATTTGTGTGTGTGTGTGCATGTGTAAGTTAACATCCTTTGTTTGACCGCGAGAGTACTCTTAGGAAGACTGTCGTAAACACCTATAGCATGAAAACTCATCCTGCAATCAAATCTAGTGGTATGGTTCCCTCTAGCTTGAATACAGTTGGTGTCAAGTCCAACGGAGAATCTACTCCTCGATAGACCACACCCATACTAGCAACATCCTTATTTTTACACAGAAAACACATCATTTTTAGGGTAAAAATATAGTTGATGATGTATCTAAGGGAGAATGCACTCCTCGATAGATATCATCTAAAAACGCTCGACAGACATTGAAGAAAACTTCTATTCCATTATAAATATTTCGATACAAATCATGAGTCTTTGATCAAAATAAAAGAAGTACATTGATAGTTTCCATCTTTCTCCGAGTTCTACAAATTACTATGTTAAGAGACTCATCTTCTTTTTCCTGAACCCTTTGGCAAGTATCCCAAAATGATTGAAGAACTCAGTAACCATTGGTGGTAGCTGAAGGAAATGGTTCATACGAATGTGGATGGATGCCTCTTCAAATCGCTCCACCAGCTGGGAAGTGTGATATTGGAGCTTATCCATCATGTCCTCGTATTTTATTTTCCATGCTTCCTTTTCATTCATTACATCCTTCACTACCAATTTCCATCCATTTACCCATTCTGCGTGACGTTGAGCTTCAACTCTTTCAGAGTCTTTTATCTTGGTTCTGGGCCAATTTTCTCTCATGTTGGCTTCCGCTAGTAGCTCGCGATACTTGGCTGCTTCGTTCCATCCTCGATCAGAGTACACTCCTTGATATTATATCTTTGCCAGCAACTCTCGAATTTCTGTTTCTTTGTCTTTTCTTGCCCTTTTTACGCGACTCGGGGCTTCGTGGGCATCGACGCATTCGTCTTTCAAATGCTCAATCTATAAACTCAGCTTCTGCACTTGGCTTCGGAGCGTGACAATAGTTACTTCGGCAGCTTGGTTCTTCTCATCCAAAACCCTCATCTGAGCTTTTAAAATTTCGATTTCTTTCAACATTTGATCTTCGGTAAGAGGATTATTTTCCCTATAGAGAGGGGATGCAGGTCTTGGAGGGAAACCTCTTCTTGCTTCTCTCCATACTTCATTTCTTTTTGTGTGAGCTATGATTCGCCTTCCTAATTCCTCCGGTCCTTTTATATGAACATCATTCTATGTTGACCTTACTGCTATTGTTTGACTCTTGATGCTTTCACTTTCATGGTATAGGAAGAATATCCCATCGAGCAGCTCTTTGGGGGGTTCATCCTGTGTCCACTTGAGCTGACGCATCACCAAAGCTGGTGAATATGATACACAACCTCTCGGACCCATCAATGGAACATTTGAAAAACTTCCACAGCTGAATACAACTGAATCTCCATTGTACCATGGACACATCCAACTAATTAATGACCGCGGGTTGATATGATCAAACTCTTGTTTCCATTCATATAGCTTACGTGGCTTTAGTTGCATTCGAGCGAATGCTTTCAGCGGGTCATCTGTTCTATCAATTTTATCACGAGCGTACAAGTGAGTCATGATCCAAACATACAATATTGATGCACAACATCGCAGTTTCCCTTGTTGATTCTGATGACAAACCTGTAGGGAGAGGAAAGTTTCAGCTAAGATAGCAGGGACCGGGTTCACACCATATTCTTCGACCCTATAGAAAACATCAATGGTTGACTGATCAATCAGATCTAGTACAAAAGGAAAGAGCACCAACCCATATATCATGAGGGCTGGTACTTTGTTGAAAGTAACCCATCGTTGTTGCTAGGCCAGCTTGTTGAGATACACTTCCAAAAATCACCGCCTCAACCCTTTGGTGGTTCCCTTTGCTGCTTTCTCTAGCTATTCCGGTTGAAGCTCCAATAGACTTGCTATCTTCCAATCTGTTACATATTGACCATAATACATATAGACGCAGGTCCTCTTTTGAATTGACAGCCTTAGCATATAAGCATACTCTTCTATGGTCGAAGTGATGTCTAAGTTAGGTAATTCAAAACAGCTCAAAGTTGAATTCCAATATTGGGCCAACGCACTCAGAGTGGGGGACTTCCACTGGAACATGCAATAGGTCCAATATTCTACCATACTTGCTGACAAAGTCTGAGCGTGCTTTTTCTGACATTTGCTGGCTGAGTTCACATAAACTCTTCACGTCATTGAGTGTGACATCGATCTTGATACTTTTCTTGGAACAGCTCGCATTGCTAGTACTCTTCTCGGAACCAAAATTTTCCATTTTCTTGCTATAAGATGAATACCAAAGTCTTCCAACAAAGAGACACAAGCGGAAAAAAAAATGAGTATAGGGAAGAAAATATATCTTGCATGATTCATGTTGTATGAGACCCAATGGGGTTGAAAACCCTGATGGGTATGCTGCCAATGGATCACCTTTATTATGATATAGTGCCTATTAGATGTGCAATAATATTCGAATATGTCATTCACGTTTGAGACGGCAATGTGACGCCCCTAGTTTTGTAAATATTCACAATGAACATGTATGACAATTTATATTATGATGATAGAAAGAGGAAATAAAAGTACGCCCTCTTTTGTCCTAATCCAGGTAAAACCTAAGGATGGAAACACCAAAGGTTAGGACTCTACACAGGTCGGCCACTAGGTCTACTCTATTAGTGAAAATTGGGACGGGTCTAGACCTCTAAAAGTCATGGTCCCCAGATTGCCCTCATAAGGATATGATTCATGAATCTAGCCTCAAGTAGGGATAAATCCTCTCAATATGACTATTCCAAGATCTCATGTACAATCTGAGTGGTAAACCGACAAGTATCAAGGAGGTACAAGACCTCTTCAATGACAATGTCGGAGCACTGATGAGTGTGATTTCACCTCATCTTTGTCTATCATTTTGCATGCATTTTCATGTAGTTTAGGGACATTTAATTGGATTTTTGGTTATTTTTACTTTGGAACGGGTAAGGCGGTTTTCGTGGTGTTGTTTTGCAGAAATCAAGGGTAAAATGCTCAGGATCAACCATGATGGAGTTTGGACGAAGAGGGGGCTTGAAAAGTGAAGAAAATGAGTCAAACAGAGCCCATCACGGCCTAGCCGAGATGCCCATCACGGCCATGATCGAGTAAAACTGAAAAGGAAGAAAGGCTGAAGTCAGAACTGGTCACGGCCTAGCCGTGATGACCATCACGGTCGTGTCCTTTCACCCCCACAAGTCAGAATCTGTCACGGCCTAGTCGTGATAGTTACAGGCTAGAACTTGAAGTCTCGCGTCGCAAGAGTGCACTCGCCTCGAGAGAATCTGAAATCTATAGAAGTGCCCAAGGCAGAAGCCGTCACGGTCGTGACGCGCATTACTTGGACCTGAAGCAACTGAATTGGATCAGAATTTGAGTTAGATTGGGATTCAAACTTCCCAAATCTATAAATATGGGATCAAGTTAGAGGCTTAGAGGACTTTTGGCTGCTACTTAGGCTATTATTTAGGCTCTTTCTTCTTCTTCCTCTTCTTCTCTAATTTCTGTTTTCATGTTGTTTGTAACCAAGCTTGTCGTCACCATGACAAGGCTTGAGTAGTAGCTTAGTTTCTAGGGATTGGGGCCATGCCCGAGATCTGATTTATGTTGTTAATTTGATGTAATATCTTTGTTAATTTTGATTTTGTTTTAGATCTGATTTCTAGTGTTTGAATCACTCGTAAATTCGGTGGCCACTTGTTTGCGTGTCATAGGCATTCTAAGGAGGAACCTAGCGGTGAACTTAGGTGTTGGATCTATAAAGTCAGACTTAGGACTGAAATCACGAGAGTTATAAGCCGTCCTTCGAGGATCAACGAGTTGTCACGAAACGAAAAGGGTCCAATCTGAATTCGACTACCACGAGAGTAGGGGTTGGTTCAATTGGGCACGGTTTTTGTAACCCGAGAGGGAGCTTAAACTATTAGAGGATAAACTCGCCTTCAAGTCAATTTCGATAATTAACAAGGGTAAATCATATTAGTAACATAAACAGCCTCGTAGGTAACCCAAATCCCTAGGAATCCATTTAGATCCAAAAACCACAAATAGATTTGTTTTCTGTTTTATTTATCTCTTAATTCAAATTCAAAACCTTTTCTAAATATCAAATCCTTTTTCAAATCTTTTTTATACAGTCCAGATTTACCAAATTGAAAGTTAGTTGTGATTCGAGATCACGGTCTTTGTGGGATCGATATCTTTTATTACTTGGCGACAATCCGGTACACTTCCCGGAATCGCACGTGCGCTTGCACGACTGTCAAGTTTTTGGCGCCATTGCCAGGGACTGTGCTTTCTCAAATCTCAATTTAATTTTTAAATTGATTTTAATGGACCTTTTCTTTTTATTTAATTTTTATATTTGAAAAAAAAAATTCAAAATTTCTTTCCTTCTAGTGTATCCATCTCTCTGCGTGTTATATGCAAAGGTCCCTAAGTCTTGGAAACCTTATTGAAGTCGACCCCGAAATCGAAAGGACCTTCCATAGACGTAGGAGACTAGAAAGAGAGAGAGACAGGTTGATCCCCATTCCACTAATGACGAATCTTCCGGATACGAAACCGTTGAAGGACTACGCAACCCCAAATGCTAGGGGTTTGCGAACTGGGATTGTCAGGCCAGAGATTGAGGCAGAGAACTACACTATACCGCCTATGCTAATCAACATGATTAGGCAGCACCAATTCAGAGGATTGCCTTCGGAGGACCCGACTGATCACGTAGAAACATTCTTGGAGTTCACCGATGCAATTAGGATTCATGGTGCCCCGGTCGATGCTATACGCTTAAGGTTATTCCCCTCATCTCTGACTGGAAAGGCAAAGGCTTGGTTAAGAAATTGCCCGCCAACACCTTGTCTACTTGGGACCAACTGGAACAGACGTTCTTGGAGAAATTCTTCCCTCCATCCAAGACGACCTATATACGAACCCAGATCACCGGCTTCTTCCAAAAAGACGGAGAATCCTTATCGGAAGCTTGGGATCGCTACAAGGGACTGCTAGAGTCTTGCCCACACCATGGACTCGAGAGGTGGTTACTAGTGCACACCTTCTGCAACAGATTGGACTACTCTTCGAAGGTGTCACTTGATTCTGCAGCTGGTGGAGCCTTTATGAATAGGCCTCTGACTAAGGCCTTCAACATCATTGAAAACGTGGCCACCAACTACCACCAATGGGGTTCAGAAAGAGGTAATAATACGAACAAGATTTCGGGGGGTAAGTTTGAAGTTAATAGCACTGATCTTATAATGTCAAAAATAGACTCACTTAACAAACATTTTGATCAGCTTGAAAGGGCTAATGTGAGTGCAATAAGTGCTACTAACATTGTTTGTGAGATTTGTGGAATGCAGGGACACGACATCATGGAGTGCCCACGAGCTATTGCTCATGGATCCGGCACTTCGGGGGGAACAAGTGAACGCTTGTCACAACTTCTATGACACAAACCCGAATTTGCCCAATTATGCTCCCCCAAATCCCTACAACCAAAGGAAGAACAACCCTTACCTCTCCTATGGCAACTATAGTAACACGCTGAACCACGAGTTCCAAGAGGGCCAAGGTAATAGGAAACCCACAGCGGGGTATCCTCAGGTACAACAGTCTAAACTCGAGTCTTTATTGGAAAGTTTTGTTGAAACCCAAACAAAACAAAATGAAGAGTTTAGACAGCAAGGCAGGGCAGTAAACGAGGCAATAAAAGAGCTAGCATCTAAGGTAGACAACTTAGCAATCCATAACAAGATGCTAGAAACCTAGATTGCCCAACAAGCCAGTACATACACTAGACCTAAGGGTACGTTCCCGGGTCAACCCGAAGCTAATCCCATTGAGCATTGTAATGCCATACACTTAAGGGATGATAAGCTTGGGGTTGGGGAAAAGGACGTGGAACCGGAGGAGGACATGAGCGAAGATGAAGAGCCAGAACCAAAGTATGTCCCTCCACCACCGTACCAACCCCCGATACCTTTCCCACAAAGGTTGGTCAAGAGAAAGCAAGTAGACATAGAAGCTAAAATGCCTCCTAAACTGAAAGACCCAGGTAGCTTCTCTATCGCTTGCCCAACAAGCCAGTACATACACTAGACCTAAGGGTACGTTCCCGGGTCAACCCAAAGCTAATCCCATTGAGCATTGTAATGCCATACACTTAAGGGATGATAAGCTTGGGGTTGAGGAAAAGGACGTGTAACCGGAGGAGGACATGAGCGAAGATGAAGAGCCAGAACCAAAGTATGTCCCTCCACCACCGTACCAACCCCCGATACCTTTCCCACAAAGGTTGGTCAAGAGAAAGCAAGTAGACATAGAAGCTAAAATGCCTCCTAAACTGAAAGACCCAGGTAGCTTCTCTATCGCTTGCTCAATTAAACAAGTGCAAATCGACCAAGCCTTATGTGACTTAGGGGCTAGTGCGAGCTTGATGCCGCTCACTATCTTGGAAAGGTTGGGAACAAAAGAGTTGAGACCATTCAAATTCTCCTTACAATTTGCGGATGGCTCAACTAGGACTCCTCTAGGCATACTAGAGAACGTTCCTGTAAAGGTAGGGAAATTCTTCATCCCTACCGATTTCCTGGTATTGGATATGAAAGGGAATTCCGAATTCCCCATCATTTTAGGAAGGCCATTCTTGGCCACCGCTGGAGCAGTAATAGATGTAAGGAATGGCAAACTCTCTCTAAATGTAGAGGAAGGTAGGGTCGATTTTGAATTTACTAACTCATATAACAACCCTCCTTTTGAAAGCCATGTATGCAGGATCGATACCACGTCTCCAGTGGTAAAGGAATAGCTCAACATGGAAGCAACTCCGAAGATTTGCATGGCTGATGATGCACCAAATGGTGATGGAGTTGGAGTTGCTGATCATGTGGAAACAAAACTTCCGCCGGGAGGGAGTAAGGCCAGGAAGGTCCGAATGAAAAGAGCAAAGCGGAAGCGTAATTGGCCATATGAGCAGAATCGGCTCTTTGAAGGAGTTCCATGGAAGAGAAGTGTTCTTGCACTTCTACGCCCAGCCGACCCCGGTTGATTGAAGGAAGTTTGGTCAAGCTTAGGACCGTAAACAAGCGCTTCTTGGGAGGCAACCCAAGTTTTCTTTCCCTTTTTCCTTTTGTTTTTGAATTTAGCTCTTGAATAATTTGAGAAGATCAAGAGGCAAAAAAATAATAAATTAATATATTTGTCTAGTGTTTTCAGGTTAAGAAGGAAGGAAGAGCAAGAAGGGCTGGGACTAGTAAAGTCAGAAGACATCACGCCCAGGCCGTGACAGTGGTCACGGCCGTGATGAGCTAATAAAGGAGACCAGAAAGGATCACGGCCCAGCCGTGATATCCATCACGGGCGTGATGAGTAGGATGCTAAGATCAGAGAGCATCACGGCCTAGCCGTGATGCAGGTCATGGCCGTGACAGGCCAGCTCCTGAAGACCAGAATTGATCACGGCCCGCCCGTGATGAGCCTCACGGGCGTGATGCTATTTGCACCAAAGTTTTGACTAGAATGTGAGCCAACACCCGCTACCACCTCGGTAAGTTGTTCCATTTTCTCCTCTCTCCGACTTGATTATTTACATTGGGGACAATGTAAGCTTTAAGCTTGGGGTAGGGGTATTTTTGAAAATTTTTGCATTTTTGCATTTTTCATGTTGCATTCATATAGGCATAGTTTCCCATGATCACATTCTTTAGATTGCCCCTCACTTAGATTATGCATCCAATTGTGAGAACTTGGTGCCAAATAAATTGAGATAGTGAATTTATGAACCCAATTTTTTTTTTATTCTTGTCACAAGGCTAAAAATAAAATTCTTGAGATAATCTTTTGATAGTTAATAATTAGCATGTGGTTCCTTAGATTTTTGTTTCTCACTGATTTTTGAACTACTAAATGTAAGATTTTGAGCCAAAAAGGGGTACTCACTAAATCTACCCCATTCCTCGTTATAGAGTGTTTTAATTCCTCTTGGATCGTATTCTCTAGAACTTGACTTGAAACCATTTTGAAACTTCAAAAATTTTTGAAAATATTTTTGAAAATGATTGAGGCACTAGGTTTTTTCCGGCCTTCTGAGCTTCGACTAATTGAATGCTACCCCTTAGTTGCCCAGTTTTGAGCCTAAAAGGAATAAAATACTTTTCTTGGTACCTTGAATTACTTTGATAAATAATGCTTGGTATGATACCTTTTAAAGTATTACAAAAAGGATAAAAAGGTAGTTTGAAAAAGTATGGGATGAGAAAGTTAGAAAATATTTCTCTTGAGCCAAAAAAATCTCCCATTCTCCAAATAAATAAAATGAAATAAACACAAAAAAACATGGAGAAGGGGATGACAAAAGAAAGTGAGAAATGAAAAAAAAAAGAAAGAAAGAAAGGTGGAAAAGTGAATCAAAGTTCAAAAAGGTATTTTAGAAGGTGTCATGCTTTGAAATGTTTGATAATTTGTTTAGCCTTCTTGAAATTTCCTTTTCTTGATCTCCCCACCCAACAATAAATCCCATGGCCACATTACAACCAAAGTAAAAGACCTCTTGATTTTTATGTGTTTTCATTAATAAAGTAGAGATTTGGTTAATAGTCAAGCCTATGGTAGAATACCTTCCTTGAGGAAATTGAGCGAAATGTCATATACCCTGGAACACTTGAGTGAGGTGAGACGAGTGCCTGAATCGGTGAGAATATGAATTTGAAGAACCTAAGCTTCTAAATGGACTTGAAATCGATTATCTCTTGGGGATTTATTTGAATATGCCTGTCACTTGGATTAGTTTCTCGAGTTCTTGATTCACTATCCATGCTCTGATTATTTATATCTTCTGGCCTTAGTGATTGCTTGACGACAAGCAAAATCTTAAGCTTGGGGTGATTTGATGAGTGTGATTTCACCTCATCTTTGTCTATCATTTTGCATGCATTTTCATGTAGTTTAGGGACATTTAATTGGATTTTTGGTTATTTTTACTTTGGAACGGGTAAGGCGGTTTTCGTGGTGTTGTTTTGCAGAAATCAAGGGTAAAATACTCAGGATCAACCATGATGGAGTTTGGATGAAGATGGGGCTTGAAAAGTGAAGAAAATGAGCCAAACAGAGCCCATCACGGCCTAGCCGAGATGCCAATCACGGCCATGATCGAGCAAAACTGAAAAGGAAGAAAGGCTGAAGTCAGAACTGGTCACGGCCTAGCCGTGATGACCATCACGACCGTGACCTTTCACCCCCACAAGTCAGAATCTGTCACGGCCTAGTCGTGATAGTTAAAGGCTAGAACTTGAAGTCTCGCATCGCGAGAGTGCACTCGCCTCGCGATAATCTGAAATCTATAGAAGTGCCCAAGGCAGAAGCCGTCACGGCCTGGCCGTGATGGCCATCACGACCGTGACGCGCATTACTTGGACCTGAAGCAACTGAATTGGATCAGAATTTGAGTTAGATTGGGATTCAAACTTCCCAAATCTATAAATATGGGATCAAGTCAGAAGCTTAGAGAAATTTTGGCTGCTACTTAGGCTATTATTTAGGCTCTCTCTTCTTCTTCCTCTTCTTCTCTAATTTCTGTTTTCATGTTGTTTGTAACCAAGCTTGTCGTCACCATGACAAGGCTTGAGTAGTAGCTTAGTTTCTAGGGATTGGGGCCATGCCTGAGATCTGATTTATGTTGTTAATTTGATGTAATATCTTTGTTAATTTTGATTTTGTTTTAGATCTGATTTCTAGTGTTTGAATCACTCGTAAATTCGGTGGCCACTTGTTTGCGTGTCATAGGCATTCGAAGGAGGAACCTAGCGGTGAACTTAGGTGTCGGATCTATAGAGTCAGACTTAGGACTGAAATCACGAGAGTTAGAAGCTGTCCTTAGAGGATCAACGAGTTGTCACGAAACGCAAAGCGTCCAATCTGAATTCGACTACCACGAGAGTAGGGGTTGGTTCAATTGGGCACGGTTTTTGTAACCCGAGAGGGAGCTTAAACTATTAGAGGATAAACTCGCCTTCAAGGCAATTTCGATAATTAATAAGGGTAAATCAGATTAGTAACATAAACAGCCTCGTAGGTAACCCAAATCCCTAGGAATCCATTTATATCCAAAAACCACAAATAGATTTGTTTTCTGTTTTATTTATCTCTTAATTCAAATTCAAAACCTTTTCTAAATATCAAATCCTTTTTCAAATCTTTTTTATACAGTCCAGATTTACCAAATTGAAAATTAGTTGTGATTCGAGATCACGGTCTCTGTGGGATCGATATCTTTTATTACTTGGCGACAATCCGGTACACTTGCCGGAATCGCACGTGCGCTTGCACGACTGTCAAGCACCGCCTAATCCTTGGGTTTTTAGAGAAAGCTCGGGTATAGAGCTAAGAGTGTGTGCAATATGTGATAGTGATGTGTGTGAAGGGGGCATACAAACCTGTAACACTTAAAAAAGAAAAGAAAAGACAAGAAAGACCTGCAAAACAAAAACATAGGTATATATAAAAATGGTTATAAGTCCTCTACCCTATTGTCAAAGAAAAGAAAGGAGGAGGAAACAAAAGCATTGTTAGTGAAACACATACAAGAATAACATGAGTTAATATGTATGTACAACTAATTTTTCTCATTTAAATAAAAGGAAAACCCAAACTAAAAGGACAACCCAAACAAACATCACTAAAAATAAAACATTTGTAGTTTTGTCATTTAATTATTGTAAGGAAAAAAACAGCAAGATATAGCAATGAAAGGTAAAACAAATAAGCTACAAGTTACTAAAAATTTGAAAAACCAATTTTTATGGGCTTGACTCTCTTAAAAGAGACCCTAGCGGAGTCACCATCTGTCGCAACAAAAAAGAAAAACTTGCATTTTCTTATAGAGAATGAACATAGAGTTGCCACCAACTTTATTTAATTTCGGGAAAGTTGGAAAACCCTTTAAGAAGAAGCTTTGGGTTCGGGAGTCGATTACGTCTAGGGAAGGCATGGAGACTTAACTCCACAACACCCTAGAACATCCATAAAAATGGTTACCCAAAATTAGTTGTGAAAATTATTGATAACTTTGAAAATATTTGTTTTACCCTGAAAATCGTTTAAAAAAACATATTTAGTTGTGAAATTTTTTATTAAACCTAAATGAGGTTGAACATGGCACGTAAGTCCACAGGGCAACCTCAAAATCTAAAGGGTTGAACATGACACTTGTCATAGGGCAACCCAAGAAATAAGATTGTTTTAATTAAGTGATCATCTTCTATTTTTATGTAAAATAAATAATTTTACCTCTTGGAAATGGAACAGAAATGAAACGTAGAAATGAAATGTTTTACTATCTTATTCAGTAAACAGAGACGCATAAACATCATAGTAAACAGAGACAAAGATGAAACATTCTGCTAATTCATTCAGTTTACCCAAAAAACGAAAAATATAGCAATCATCATACCAACTCATTCGGTTTCAATATCCGTGGATTCTCATTTCGTCATAAACAGAGACACAAAAAAATACGAATGTCAAGAGAAACTTATGAATAATATCAACAAAGAGAGCAAGGATTACCAAATGAAAGCAGAATAACAATTATTTTGTTTTCTCCCAATGGTAAGATTTCAAGATCAAAACCCTTACATTTCAATTTCACTGACTCTTTTAACTCTTCCTTCTTCTGAAAATTTGGAACCGATACGATTTTTCTAGGCAAGTATACCTAGTCGTACAAGTAATACGGTGGTGAGACCGATATCGTTCCCACGAGGATCTATTGCCAATTACCACTTCACAAATTATACAACTATCTAGACTAAACTGTGTTATGAAGAGAGATCAAATCATAAAATAAAGAAACAAAAACAATACAATATTTTTGGTCTTTTTGGATTTTTATCGAACGCTTGGAATGCAGAAACAAATGGACAGAATTCTCAGGGTTAGACTACACTGATCTTCCCTTGATTGCAATGAAATGGTTAATAACACAGATCCTAATTCAATTATGACAATCAAATCTTCTAAAATACTCAAACCCTAATGTCTTAGGTGGAATGAGCCTAAAACCCCAAATTAAACCCTAATGTCTTAGGTGGATTAACTTGAGATTTTGCATAAAGAGTCAAGATTTATAAGATTGCAAGCACCCCAAGACCTATGTCTAGGTTCATGAACTACTTGCCATTGATTCATGAGCATGCCTTAACACCAATCTTTCAATTGTCTATCAAAGCAACAAATCATTCCATGGGTAGCTAAGCCAAGAAATGCATTAAGCATGGAATCAAATACTCGTAAAGAAATAGGAATTTGTATTACAACCAAATCATGAGACAACCAAGTTCAGAAAAGCCATCATCTAACCCCAACAAAAAAGGGGATTTAGCTACTCATAGTAACAGAAATTACAAAAGAGAAAGAGAGAAGGGATGAAGAAAACTCATGACGAATCCTCCAATCTTCTTCCAATCCAAGAGCAGATAAAAACCACCCTTTTTTGGGTTCCAATTCACCCCCTAGCCGCCGCCTCCAAGTCTGGATAAAAGTCCTTTTTTTAGGTTCAAAGTTAGTCTAGAGAGAGTCAGAATTTTTTTTTCTCTCCACCTTCTTCTTCTTTTTATGATGGCGCTGTTGTGCATATATAGTGCAGGTCTTAAATCTCCAAAGTCAACCAGGCTTGAATGCGTGGGCCCCTGCCAAATTGCTTCTAGCGCTGACTTTCTTCTAATTGCAATTGAAGTGCAATTTCAATTCATTCTCTTGAACTCACGTGGGGTCAACATTTAGTAACATATTGAATTTGAATTTCAATAAGATTCTTTAAGTGAATTTAATTTCCAAAGACAATCCTTCTTTCTTCACAAATTAGCGTGGGCCCTCCTTGCATTGAATTATCAGAATCAATTTGCCTTTCAAAACCAAAATAAACGTTGTTGGCCCTTCCAAATTTGCTTTATGTTAATTGCCAATTTCTTCAATCAATTGTAAATTGATCCATGTGATTTGCTTCAGTGATTTTCTGCAGCTTCTATCATTTATAAATTGAAGACCAATTCCTCTCTCCATTTATGGTAAGCCATTAATAACCAAATAATCCAATCCATCAATTAGGCCTCTTACATTGCTGCTGGCCTTTTGTCAATTATCATCAAATATTTCCATTCCAAATTAAATTGGAGTCATCCAATATCTTCACTTTTCAAGCTCCAACTTAATCCAGGCTCCATTATGGCTCATCTGGGGCATTTAATCCTTAATTTCTGCAAAACAACACCACAAAACCACCTTACCCGTTCCAAGGTAAAAACTAACTAAAATCAAATTAAAATTGTAAACTATATGAAAATGCATGCAAAAATGTACATGAATAATGTGGTGAAATCACACTCATCAGGAACCACTCTAATGACAGAGAAGAAAAAAAAACTCAAATCCCTAATCTCTTTTCTTCACAAAGAAAATATCAGATAAAAATCTCTCTCTCCCTCTGTCTCCGTCTCCCCCTTTCTGATCCCTCCCCCCCTCCCCCCTCCCTTATAGATGCAGGAGAGGGCTTCATGCTTCTTCTTACCTAGCGGCTTCAAGGTTGGTCTTCCCGAAATCCGGGGCTTGGGTGGTTCTGAGCAGAAATAGCATGTGTCCAGATGGGGGCGGCACGAGCAGTGGAAAGGAGGTGATTTGATGTGAAGGTTGCGTGTTTGAAGAGAAAAGGAGATGGGGTTTTGTATGATATGTAAGATGGGTTTTTTAGGGTTAGGAGTGAGGCTGCTAGGTTTAAATGAGGGAGAAGAAGGACCAATGGGTAGAGGAGGCTCATGGGCGGTTGGAGAGCGGGAGGAGGAAAAGAGGTCTTGTCTGATATGTAAAATAGGGTTTTTTAGGGTTTGGAGAAGTAACTCAATCTCCTTTCTTCTTTTCGTTGATTGTCCTTTTCTCCTTCTTTTCTTCGTCCTTTCTTCATTATCTTCTTCTTCTTTCTTTATTATTTAGCCTCCAGTCTGAAAATAAAATTGTAGTGGATGGAACCTCCCTGTCCAACAAAAAGTTAGACATGTAAAATTAGATATGCACTAGACGGACCTCCTCGTCCAACATAAGTTTAAACATTCAATGGACGGAACCTCCTCGTCCAACAGAAAATTAGATATGCAATGGACGGAACCTCCTCGTCCAACAGAAACTTAAATATGCAATGGAAGACCTACTCATCCAACAGAAAGTTAAGCATGCAATGGAATGGACGGGACCTCCCCGTCCAACAGCAAATGCAATGTAATGGACTGGACCTCGCCGTCCAACAGCAAATGCAATGGACGGGACCTCCCCGTCCAATAGCAAATGCAATGTAATGGACTGGACCTCGCCGTCCAACAGCAAATGCAATGGACAGGACCTCCCCATCCAACAGCAAATGCAATGTAATGGACTGGACCTCGCCGTCCAACAGGAAATGCAATGGATGGGACCTCCCCGTCCAACAGCAAGTTAAGCATGCAAATGCAATGTAATGGACTGGACCTCGCCGTCCAACAGCAAATGCAATGGACGGGACCTCCCCGTCAAACAGCAAATGCAATGTAATGGACTGGAACTTGTCATCCAACAACAAATTCAATGGACGAGACCTCCCCTTCCAACAGTAAATGCAATGTAATGGACTGGACCTCGCCGTCCAACAGCAAATGCAATGGACGGGACCTCCCCGTCCAACATCAAATGCAATGTAATGGACTGGACCTCGCCGTCCAACAGCAAATGCAATGGACGGGACCTCCCCGTCCAACAGCAAGTGCAGTGTAATGGACTGGACATCGCCGTCCAACAGCAAATGCAATGGACGATACCTCCCCATCCAACAACAAATGCAATGTAATGGACGGGACCTCCCCATCCAATAGAAAATGCAATGCAATGGACAGGACCTCTCCGTCCAATAGAAAATTAGCTATGAGCCTCCTCCTTTCTTCATTATTTTCTTTTTCTTCTTTCTCTCTTCACTATTTTTATTTTTTAGTCTCCCTGAAATATAATAACATAATAATAAAATGAAGACGGACAAAAATGGGTGTTCACAGAAGTGCATTGCAAGTCATGATGAGAAGAGAAACTCACATATTGTGAAGGGATATAAGAGTGAGGAGGAGCCATGAGAATAGCAGCAAAATAGGCGCTTGTTGTATCAATAATTCCAATTAATTTTTCTGTTTTAATATATCAATTACCTTGTATCAATGTTGTGTACAACAACTATTCTATTTTGTTTTTGTGTACGATACTATTCTTGTGTTTCAAATTGTTAATAGGTACTTCCCTGAAGCCATTCACATCTACTTTGACATCTACTTTGACAATGTTGTGGTGACTGCAATTTTTTTTTAATGAAACTGTATAAGTTAAGCCCTTTCCCCGGATTTCCCCACACCAATATAAACTCCTGAAGTCAATAATAAAGTCTGTAATAGTAATAGACACTGTCCAAACGACCCCCTACACTAAAAAACAGACAAACCGCAGACCAGAGAAGTGCACAAATGAACATAAAGCCGGTGGCTGTAAATTGTTAAGATGTTTTTTTGAATAATACACAGATTGCCCTGTGTAAAGCTTATAACAGAGACAATATGACATAATATTTGATAATTCCATTGATATTTCATTGTCCAATAATCTGTACCTATTTCCAAAAAATTACAATATCTATTGCCAAAAAAGGTGTCCAATTAACCAATACTTGCTACTTATAAAAAACACAACAGGTTGTAAATAGCCCAAACAAGTTCAAACCCAAAAAATGTGTCCACTGTGTCTAAAATAAGTTGTACATCCCCATTGCACTATCAACTTGACTTGATTGTGTCATTTGGATTGTAGTCCCATGTAGACTTGCATTCAAAACTTGGCTTCCACTTCCACTTTGATTCCCAATTAGCTGCATACCATCAATTGTTGCTTGAGATTGTTCCTACATAGTTGATAGTATAAGTAACATGTATTATAAATATGAAATAGTAGTATCAAAGTAAGGAGTAAATTACCATATTTTCTTGAGGCTTTTTCTTTTTCTGTGACAGGTTTGCATTTATCTTTCTCTTCAATTTCTCAACCCAATTTTTAGGCCGTTTTGTACTCTTATTTGAGCAACCTCGCTTCATGCCTTTAGCCCCACCAACTTTCTTAGAGTCCACATTGTTGTCATTTTCGCTACTTCCAATTGATATGGATACATGACACATTCCAATTGATTCTCCAACCATAGTCTTTTTAGCCAACAAATTGTCAATTATCTTGTTGGGCTCTTCATAACCTTTGGACAAAAATGTGTAACTCTCATGAGATTCAGATGCTCTATTTGTCAATTTGACCATTCGAGGACATAACTCATTGTATCACTTCATGAAATGGGCTTTTATGTCCAAATCAATATCAGTCCTTTCCAATCTAGATTACTTCCCAACCTTGCTTCTCTTGTCCATCGCTATAGTATATAGTTCCTAGGAACTAGCTTAATATTCATGACATCCAAAACCTTCAAAGCATGACTGCATAAGATACCATGTGTCTCAAATTTACGACAATCACAAGCAACATTATGACCCATAAGATTACCCATTACAAAATGCTTGATAGTGTGATTTTACATGATGTTTGCTGTACACTTTTGCATGCATATTTCATATAGATTAGGCATTCTTTATTTGGTTTTTATTAGTTTTTCCCTTGGAACGGGTGAAGCTGTTTCTTGGTGTTATTTTGCAGGAACTTAAGGAAAACTGTGCAGATTTGCCCATAATGAAGCTTGGATGATTTTAGAGCTTGAAAAGAGAAGAAATTGAGCCAAGCAGAATTCTGAAGATTCACCCCGCGAAACACAATTCGCCTTGCGACCCTGAAAGCTGACTGTGCCAGGAAAATGCAACATCTTCGGGTTCGCGTCGCGAAGCCACTCTCACCTCGCGAGAGTCCATTTCTCAGAAACAGCATATTTTAACTTTCGCCTCGCGAACGAGCGCAGAACAGATAGATTGGTATAAGTTGCTGTTTTAGGGCAGAATTGAGGAGTTTTTGGAGTCTTGGGGAGTTCTTGGAGGCAGACTGAGAGGCTGTGGCTGGAAGAGGGTTCCAACCCTGAAGGGGGATGTTTTCCTTGCTCTGGGACTGAAAGAAGATTGGAGGATCCTCCTATGGAGTTTGCTTCATCCCTTCTCTCTTTCTCTTTGTATTCTCTTTTTATGAGTAGTTAAATCCCTGTTGTTGGGATTAGATGTAACCAAACTTATGATTATGTATTTATCTTGACTGATTATTCTGTGTTCATGTCTTCGTATTAGTTATTAATTTTCTGTGCTTAATGCTTGTTGTGGCTAGCACCCCCATGACTCGATTTGTGTTTCGGTATGCAATTGGGAAATTCGTATCAGAATCGGAACTGAATTTAATCACCTAGTAACCCTTTCATCTAGGAATGGAGTTAGGTTTGCTAGTAATCGCATAATCCCTAATCTTAATGCAAATTCATTGATCTAGGCCACCTAAGGAATTAGGGTCTATTAGTGGATTTAGGCTCTTGCCATCCGAGGAATCGGGGTTTGAGTAATTTAGTGGATTGATTTTAATATCTGAAGCATGAATGGTTGGTATCTAGTCCTGATAGTACATGAGACAGATGTTTGGTGAAGTCTAGTCCCAACATATCTTTCTGCACTCCAAGTGTTTGTCAAAAGTCCCCAAAAAGACAAAAAGAGTTTATTTCTTTTCTTTTGTTTGATTTGATTTCTCTTCTTAGTCTAGATAGTTGTCGAGTTTGTGAATTGGTACTTGACATCCAATCCCCGTGGATACGATAACCGGTTTCACCGCCGTATTACTTGCACGACTGGGTATACTTGCCCATATTTGTCAACAAGTTTTTGGCGCCGTTGCCGGGGATTGGTTTTGCCAATATCATTAGTAACAGAGGACGCAACTAATTTAGACATTTTTATCTTTTATTTTTCTATATATATATATATATATATTTGACAGTCTCTTTGTACAGATTTATTTTTTTTTTCTTTTGAGTGTTTGTTTGTGCAAGGAGCAGGAAACACATGGATTATCATTACCATCCAACTTGGGAAGCTCAACTTGACTGGATCGTGTTTGATGGTATCACCACTAAGCACATAAAGATTTACTCCAAGGAGGAATGGCAGTGCTATTTGTCATCCTTGCAACCACCACACTTCGAGCTGGATCCGGATTTGCTAGAGATTCTTTGGGATATAGATGCTTATCCTCTGAGCTTGAGCATAGAGCGTAGCCTAGAGGAAATTGGTTCCATGATGCAGAGGGCTGAGATGCGAGCAGGGAAAAATGCTAGTAATATAATGGCGTCGCTAAGCGACATCTTTCAGAAGTTAGAAGAACAAGGCAGTGAATTTTTTAAATTACTAGCAGAAAAGCCACATGGAATGCAAACTGAAGAGAATCTATTGGCTAGCATGGATATGAATGAAGATGAAGTGGTGGTGGTAGAAGAGCAACAAGAAGAAGAATGGGAATGGAAGGAGCAAACACCGTTGAAAGCTGCTCTAGAACAGTATTCCCAAGAGCTATCCGCCTCTGAGGCCAAGGCAATAGCCAATTGTGAGAGTATCGAAGCTGTGAAGCAGAACTTCAAAACGCAAGTTGAGGAGATTTGCAAACAGCTAGAACAAAAGTCACCTGAAGCCCAATTTGAGGAAAATCTGGTTTGGAGGATAGTTCAAGATGAAGAAGAAGTGGTAATGGATTCCACCATGCTTGCTAAGGAATCTGAATTTTCTGCATTGGACAAATATGTTGGCTTGCATGCATGTGTGGACATTGGTAAGTTAGTCCCTTCCACTTGTCTTTCAAACTTCCTAGTGAGAATGACATTTGACCCGCTAGGAAGTGAGTGCATTATTGTGGTTAAAGAGGTCAATGGTGCTTTCACACACTGGCTGGGTGGAGTTGAAGATAAAGTCATTTTACTGCTACAATCTCCACTGCAAGTTCCATTTGATCCGGGAGGAGGATCCTAGAACGTCAAGCTAGTGACGTTAAAGAAGCGCTTATTGGGAGGCAACCCAAATTTTCTTTTCCTTTTTCCTTTTTCCTTTCTCTTTAGTTAGTTTTTGTTTTTGATTTTTAACTCTTGAATAATTTGAGAAGATCAAGAGTTTTCTTTTACTAATAAAATGGCCAAGTGATTGCAGGGTAAGAAAGAAGGAAGGGAGAGCAAGAAGACAAAGTCAGCACCCATCATGGCCAAGTTTCTGACTGGAATGAGAGCCAACACCTGCTACCGCCTCGGTAAGCCGTTCCATTTTTATTTTATTTTATTTTATTTTCTATCTCCATCTTGATTGTTTACATTGGGGACAATGTAAATTTTTAAGCTTGGGGTAGGGGTATTTTTCATTTGCATTTTGCATGTTGCATTCATATAGTCTTGCATGATAGCTTTGCATGTTCACATTATTAGATTGCCCCTTGTCTGAACTTTGAATCCAATTGTGATTACTAAGTGTCTATTAAATTGTGGTAGTGAATTGTTGAACCCAATTTTTTTTCATTCTTGTGATATGGCTGCAAATGAAAATGTTTGAGATAATCTTGGATAGTTGATAATTAGTATATGGTTCTGTGGATTTGTGTTTTTCATTGATTCTGAACTAAAATGTGAGATTTTGAGCCAAAGGGGTACTCACTATATCTACCCCATTCTTTGTGTGAGAGTGTTATTCCTCTTGGATGTTATTCTCTAGAACTTGACTTGAAACCATTTTGAAGCTTAAAAATTTTTGAAAACATTTTTGAAAATGATTGAGGCACTAGGTATTTTTCTGGCCTTCTGAGCTTTGAATGATGAAATGCTACCCCTTAGTTGCCCAATTTTGAGCCTGAAAGAAAAAAAATGCATTTCTTGGTACCCTGAAATGTTTTGATAAATATGCTTGATATGATACCTTCTAAAGTATTACAAAAAGGGTGAAAAAGGTAGTCGAAAAAGTTTGGGATGAAAAAAAGAATGGAAAAAAAAAAGAAAAAAAAATTCTCTTGATCTGAAAAATCTCCCCTTCTCCAAGCAAAAGAAAAACAAAAGAAAAATAAAAATAAATAGAGAATGGGATGACAAAAAGAAATGAGAAATAAAACAAAAAGAAAGGAAGAAAGGTGGCAAAAGTGAATCAAAACCCAAAGGTATTTTAGAAGGTACATGCTTTGCAATGTTGATACTTTGTTAGCCCTTTTGGAAATATCCTTTTATTGATTTCCCCACCTAACGATTAATCCCATGGCCACATTACAACCAAAGTAAAGACCTCTTGATTCTTAGGTGTTTTCATTAAGAAAGTAGAGATTTGGTTGATAGTCAAGCCTATGGTAGGATTCATTCCTTGAGGAAAATTGAGTGAAATGTCTTATCCCCTAAACACTTGAGTGAGGGAGAAAAGAGAGCCAAGCAAATGAACAAGCTTGGGGTGAGCTTCAGGTGAGCAAGAGTGCCCAAATCAGTGAGAACATGAGTCTAAGGAACCTAAGCCTCTAATTGGACTTGAATTGATTGTCTCTTGCTGAATTGTTTGATTTGCCTATTACTTGGATCATTTACTCGGGATCTTAATTCACTATCCATGTTCTGTTTATTCTACTGGCCTTGGTGATTGCTTGAGGACAAGCAATTGAATAAGCTTGGGGTGATTTGATAGTGTGATTTTACATGATGTTTGCTGTACACTTTTGCATGCATATTTCATATAGATTAGGCATTCTTTATTTTGTTTTTATTAGTTTTTCCCTTGGAACGGGTGAAGCGGTTTCTTGATGTTATTTTGCAGGAACTTAAGGAAAACTGTGCAGATTTGCCCATAATGAAGCTTGGATGATTTTAGAGCTTGAAAAGAGAAGAAATTGAGCCAAGCAGAATTCTGAAGATTCTCCCCGCGAAACACAATTCGCCTCGCGACCCTGAAAGCTGACTGTTCCAGGAAAATGCAACATCTTCGGGTTCGCGTCGCGAAGCCACTCTCGCCTCGCGAGAGTCCATTTCTCAGAAACAGCATATTTTAACTTTCGCCTCGCGAGAGGCCATTCGCCTCGCGAACGAGCGCAGAACAGATTGGTATAAGTTGCTGTTTTAGGGCAGAACTGAGGAGTTTTTGGAGTCTTGGGGAGTTCTTGGAGGCAGACTGAGAGGCTGCGGCTGGAAGAGGGTTCCAACCCTGAAGGGGGATGTTTTCCTTGCTCTGGGACTGAAAGAAGATTGGAGGATCCTCCTATGGAGTTTGCGTCATCCCTTCTCTCTTTCTTTTTGTATTCTCTTTTTATGAGTAGTTAAATCCCTGTTGTTGGGATTAGATGTAACCAAACTTATGATTATGTATTTATCTTGACTGATTATTCTGTGTTCATGTCTTCGTATTAGTGATTAATTTTCTGTGCTTAATGCTTGTTGTGGCTAGCACCCCCATGACTCGATTTGTGTTTTGGTATGCAATTGGGAAATTCGTATCAGAACCGGAACTGAATTTAATCACCTAGTAACCCTTTCATCTAGGAATGGAGTTAGGTTTGCTAGTAATCGCGTAATCCCTAATCTTAATGCAAATTCATTAATCTAGGCCACCTAAGGAATTAGGGTCTATTAGTGGGTTTAGGCTCTTTCCATCCGAGGAATCGGGGTTTGAGTAATTTAGTGGATTGATTTTAATATTTGAAGCATGAATGGGAGGTATCTAGTCCTGATATTGCATGAGATAGTGGTTTGGTGAAGTCTAGTCCCAACATATCCTTTCTGCACTCCAAGTGTTTGTTAAAAATCCCCAAAAAGACAAAAAGATTTTATTTCTTTTCTTTTGGTTGTTTTGATTTCTCTTCTTAGTCTAGATAGTTGCTGAGTTTGTGAATTGGTACTTGACATCCAATCCCCGTGGATACGATAACCGGTCTCACCACCGTATTACTTGCACGACTGGGTATACTTGCCCAGATTCGTCAACAATGCTCCTTACTGTTGGTGATGGTTGGGTATATTGGGTATACTTGCCCAGATTCCGGCAAGTCGGATCTCGGCAGGAACAGTTGGTGATGGTTGCATATGGCTGGTGCTGAGGTCCGTGGTTCCTCCATCATCGGCAATGGTAACGGTGGGAAGGAATAAGAAAAAGTGATGAGCTGGGCGGCGGCGTAAGAAGATTAAGCAGTGTATGGTTCGGTGCTTGTGAGGAAGAAGATGACTGTGTATACATTTTCAGATTTATTTAATTTTTAAAATTAAAATTAATTTAAATCTAAATAAAATCTGGGCCCATGATATATCTTGGGGACACTTGTCAACACCATAAGCAATGAACTGGAGATGTCCATTTCTCCCATAAATGGAGAGGATATGGACTCGTTGGGAAGTGATATACTTAATACTTTGAAAATTCAAAAACATCATTTTCCTTAACCAATGTCCTTTTTTTAACTTACTCGTAATTTTATTGGAGTACAACACTGCACATATAAAGAACCTTTTTTTTTGGGTCGATAGACGAGGAAAAAACCAAAACAAAAGCAAGAAATTACAATCTAAGGAAAGCTACACCCGAAGCATCAGCTAACAAAGCTAAACTGAGCCTTTGAGGAGGAGTGTCAAAGAAGCACATTTTGTCATCCTGAGAAGCACCCATCTTGACTAGGAAATCTGCACATGGATTCCCTTCCCTCCGAGCATGAAGCAACCTAACCTCCCAATCCTGCTGAATGAGATTTCTTATGGAATGAACCAAGGTAGCATATTGGTTGAAGGTTGGAACTTCACCCTTCACCAAATCAATCGCCTATTTAGAATCTGAGTAGCAAGTTAGCTTCCTATACCCTTTTTTCCCAAGTTGCGGAGAGACCATGAAACAAACCATACAGCTCAGCATGAAGACTAGTTCATGTGCCAATTGAGCCAGTAAAACCCAACAACCATTTTTGTTCAATGCAAAAAGATCACTTTTATTCTCGATTTAAAATGTGTATCTTGAATTTTTAATTTTGGATGAGATATCCATATGTTAATTAATAAAGTTAAAATCAATTTTTAAGTGACAAACATGTCTTAATTAATTAATTAATTAATTGTTTGATAAAAAAACATGTATTAATTAATACATATAAGTTGGTCAAAAAAATTTAATACATATAAGAGTCTTTGATTTTTCCATCTTAATTTTTAAAAAAGGAATTTAATTTTTTTTATCCCTTTTATGATTTTTCATTTTTATAAAACAAAAAATAAAATAGTTTTAAAAAATAAGTTAAAGGATGTTTTCATTATTTTAAAAATATTATCAATAAATTAGATATTATCATGTGTATTAATCAATGCATACAAGTCATGTGCCTAGCGGGAAAAAAAAATTACAGACAAGTCATGTGATGAAAGAATTTTGTTAAACTTATATATGGAATGATCTATTTACAAATTTGGAAGGCTAAAATAAAAAGATAAGGAAACAAAATGAAAACTAAAATAAAAGTAAGGGATCAAAATGGAATAAAAAAAGATAAGGAACCAAAATAAAATCTAAAATAAAAATAAAGGATCAAAATAGAGATTTAGCCAATTTAAAAATTTTACAGGTCTTTCATCGAAAATTAAAAGTTTATAGCTATTTTTAAATGAGTTGTATTATTTTTATAATTATTAGGTTAAATACATTTTTCATGTGGTTGTTTTGATTTGAATGCAAAGAATCCATTTTCAATAATATAATCTTTTCTCAACTTTTTTTTATGCTCAGTCTTTTCTCAACTTGCCCTTAAATATTTTGGTTTTAAATATTTTTTTTAATTAAATCAAATGGAAGCTAACATCTAAATAATTTATAAAATCATATATCAAGAGGGTTTTTTTTTAAAAAAATTATAACCAAAAATATCAATAGAGTTAAGTTATTTATAATAAAATTTAAGGGCACATTTGACTCATATTGAGAGATAATACAAATAAAATAACATAACACAAATATTTGAATCACGGGACAATTTTTTGTATTGTTACCTTTTTTGGTAGAGGTATTGTTACCTATTTAAGAACTAATGTACAAAATGCAAATTTACTAAAATATCTGTCGTATAAAGGAAGGCCCAAAAAACAAAAGGGGAAGGTTTTTTTTTCGGTTTTAGTGTTGCAGGCAAAATTTTGTGACTCGATTTAGAGAATAACAAATTAAGAACTTTGTGTTGTTCCTTAAATTAGTTTTTTATGAAGTACTTAAATTAATTTTAAAAAAATCAAATAAAATATATTTTTTATACTGTGATATTCATTATTTTTTAGCGATTCAAACATACATAAAAAGATTACTAATAAAAAAAGTATCCTTTGTGTATTCGTAAATTCACGTGGTATGTACATTTTTTTTTATTTTTTGATAAAGTAAAGAAAAAAGAAGCGAGACTACAATATAAAATAAGTTACAAGTTACTCCTGTGGCATTTGAACAGAGCAAGGGACCCGGAGTCGTGGCAGGGGAAAACCAAGTAGTGAAACCATCGACCTCTTATCTACTATCTTATCCAAAAGTTCACCCAATATTTCATCCTTTTGTATTATTGATCTAAGTTCCGTCCCGGTATCCCTTATTTTTAACTTTTTCGGTTTTTAAATGAATCTCATTTTGATATATTACTTATTTTTTATTTTTGACAACTTAAATATTTCATTTCTCCGATCACAACTTTAAAAAATTCTTAAATGGGTCTCATCAATAGACACACATGCTTACATTTCACCAATATTTTTTTAAATCAACGATTAAAGTATTTTTAAATAAAAAAACATTCCACATTGTCACACAATTTGAGATAAGAACTGGTGCTTAAATAAACACCTTCGCTTGGTAAGCAACTTTTGCAAAACTTACTCCATTGAAAATAAGCACCGGTGTTTATTAAATGAAATGTTTATTAAGCATTGCGATGGTGATGGCCTAATATCATGATTTTAATTACAATTGTTGATCGTGGTTGCGGTCGTATTGTGATTTTGGCCATCATAAGTATTGTAAATACTGCAATGCCGATTGTAGTCATTCCGATGTGGATTATTCACAACTTTATACAAATTATATCAAATTATTGGTTTTTATTGTACTATTAGTAATAGCTTTTAATTTATATTTTCTCATTTTTATAAGATATTCAAAGCAAAAAATTAAATAGATATTGCTCATAACTCACATCAAATATTAAGCTGATAAATTTCATAACATTACTCCGATATGATTGACGCCGGTAAAGAAATGCTCTGATTGAAAAGATATCTCGAACATTTCGGATTGAAGCATAAAAGGCTCGGTATCCACTGTGATTTGGATTTAAGCAAGAATGTAATAGACCACTCATGTACCAAAGCCCGTTGATGTTAGTTACCATTGACTATGTCCAGTAGTAGAAGAACAACAGTTAAAGCTAAAAAAAGATTCACACAAGTAAAAAACTCGCCAACATGTTGACCAAAGTTGTAGCCCACGAAAAGCTTCACTTTTGTGTCGAGTTGATCGACATGGATCCCATATGAATAATCCAAGAGTATTTTTTTCTCCAATGGTTAGAAGGGGGCAATGTGGGGTCTTATCATTAAGGGTATGTTTGATTTGTAAAAAAAACAAGGAACTGAATAACACAACAACATTTATTTCATGTTTGATTTTAAAAATGGTCAGTGGAAAGCATTAAAAAATGAGATGAGGGATTGGAAAAAACCCATATTCTTGTATCCAGCCAATCCATGAGATAAAAGGTTGTCCCAAGAACAAACTGCTTAAAGTCAAAATTATCCTTCCTTATTTACCATGGGACAAAAATTTATCCCAGAAACAAACTACTTAAAAGTCAAGATTATCTTTCTTTCCCTATTTAATAACCCCCCTCTCAAAAGTTGTTCCATGAAAAAACTACTTAAAAGTCAAAATTATCCTTCCATGTTAGATAACCCCCTCCCCCTGCCCCTCCCCCTCCCCCTCCCCTTTATAGAATAAATAATTTATTATATAATATAATATTATATATAATACCCCTCATACTGTATGTTATGTATTATAAATATTATTATTAATATATAATATAATATTAATTTAATATAATATTATATATTATAAAGGGTATTTAAGTAAAATTTACGTTATTTTACTTGTGTTGTTTATTGTCCATCAAACAATATACAGGACAAAGAGTTGTGATGCAGTTCAAACATTTATCCTGTATTATTCTTCTTGTCCTATACCTTAATACGAACCAAAGGAACCTTAAATGAAAACGAGACATTCAATCAATAAGTAAGTTGGGTGAAGAAAGTTTTGATGTAGTGGCAAACTTATAGAAATATTAGGTTGATGAAAATGAAAAGCGTGAAGCCGAAATGTGCAACGGTTTCACACTGCAAACAACCTCTAAATAAAAGCTGCCTTATTCAAACCTCCTGAGTTAGCTCAATTGATTATGCTACGAGCTATATAAATTATGAGTTTGCGGGTTCAGATCCCTGTAATACACTCTGCTCCTTTCATATTCATTTTATAGTCATGTTGACCAAGTCAAAGTCTATCTTATCATTTGCCGATTATCTATCAGCTTGGTTGTTGCAACAATTTAACTATTTTCTTGCATTGTTGTTGTATCAATTAGTTAGAAAAACATCTTTTTATATTTGGTTTTGTATCAGGCGTTAATTCAATGAAATATACTTCATGTTGATTCTATATGGTATCAGATCAATCTATAACTTCACAACCTTCTCTTTTTTTCAATCCTCGTGGCCACCACCTTTGTCACTTTAGTCACTAACACTTTTGTCTCTTCAGAGATCAAAGATTTTGTTGAATTCATTACTTCTACTCAGCTTCCCGTCAAACTTAATTCCACTAGATACCCCGCTCGGTATAAGCAACTTCACTCTCCTCTTATTGCCCGTGACCTTGTGGGTTATGTCATTGGACAAACACCATGTCCATCTCCAACTATTGCTACTAGTGATAATGCCACTCCTAATCCTACACCTCACTATGTGGTTTCGCCAATATAAACTTCTCTACATTACTTTTCTTTGCTCTTGTAATTCCGAGGCAAGGTCCGTCATGTCCTCTGTAGATACCTCTCGTGATGTCTGGTTTGCTCTTCAACAAGCCTTTTCTAATAGGTCACGATCTCGTATAATGTCTCTCAAGGAATGTCTTAGTTCTATCTCAAAGGGTACGCCCTTTATTTCATCTTACTTGCAGGATATTCAGTCACTTGCTGATGAGTTGGCACTTAATTGGCCACCCTCTTGATGATCTTCATTTGGTGATTCATGCTTTAAATGGTCTCGAACCATCTTTCTGGGAGTTCACTGCATTTATTCGCACACATGATACTCCTTGTTCCGTCCAAATATCTCGGATATGAGATACTCGGCTGAACGAGGATTAGAGGGGTGTTTTTGGATTGTGCTTGACAGAATGTGGATTCTGCTCCTACGTATCCAAAAGGGAATCAAAGCAAACGTAGTTCTGAATGAGGGGTAAGCCCCCTATTTATAGTGATCTCTCAGGATCAAGCTCCGAAATAAGCGGAGGAATATTTGGATCAGATCGCGATCATGGGGAGAGATATCCGGAGCCTGATTATCCGGAGTGACATTATGGCTAGCGAGATATTCGGCCCAGTTAGCTGCGGATGGATAGCTTGGGGCCGAGGTACCTTCGTGCGTGGCATGTCATGGAAAGGGGCCGAGTAGTTATCCTCGGGTGTCAGGTGTGCTGACATGTCCTCGGCTTCGGAGGAGTTTGGGCCAAGGCCCATTCGCGGGGGTAAGCTCGGTTGGTCCAGTGCATAGACGAGTTCTCGGTCTTACATTCTCAGCCAGTACACAAGCCCCCCGAGCTCCGAGCTTGAATAAGCGAAGGAGAGCGATACATCTGGAAACCGAGCTTATTTTTCGGCTATGCAGTTATCCACATTCTCAGCTGTCGTTTCAATCAAGTCTTCTCTCTGTCAGAGGAAGCAATTATTCCCCTATTACTTCTTCGGCACGCCATAGACAGGAAACCCTAGAGTTCCGCGCCCATTTAATGGGGGGAAAATCAAAAGTCGCGTCGGGGAAATCAAAAGTCGCGCCCTTTTTGGGCCCGATGGACAACGGGCTTCCAATAGCAGGCTATAAATATCTCCTCTGGCGCCAACTCCCTCCTACTTTGCTTACCCTTCTTTGCCACTTACTCTCGTCTTCCAAGTTTCTGCCATTATCTCTCTGCTTGTCATCCTCCAGGTACGCTCCGTTTCTTCCTTTCCTTCGTGCTTCTAAGCTCTATTTCTAGTTTCCAGATATGAGTTCATCTGTGTCTTCTGAGTCGAATACCTCGCCTCTGGTTGAGCGCGAAGTTTCCCCAATTGGGGGATCCCTTTCTGTTTCTTCTATTCCTTCACGGGAACTGAGCGTCGGGGAGGCGGAACCGTCCTCCTCCGGGTCATCTTCGACTGACTCAGATTCTTCCGAGTCTGATTCTCCTAGGTCTGGTTCTCCCCCTCCCAGAGTGTCCAAACCCGCCGCTCGCAAACAACGCCATAGGGTTCCAAAAGACCCTATTCCCGATATTACCCTTCCTGGGTATACCTGGGTTAAAGGGGAGGTTGGAACCTTTTTTTTGACTACCAAACTCCCGATTCAATTGTTCAAATTCGGTCCCATATTAATATCTCGGCCTCTGGAGACGAGTCCGAGTTTATTTGTTCTCCGTGCTCGGGCACCGAGTGTGTCTTTCTAAGGGCTCGTCCTTCCGAGCCCCCCTTTACATATATGTACAAAACACTTTTTGAGAAACTGCATGTGTCTCTTCCTTTTACTGAGTTTGAGTGCGACGTTCTGAGAACCATGAACGTCGCACCTACTCAGCTTCACCCTAACAGCTGGGCTTTTATGAAAGCCTTTCAGATTCTATGTAAATACATAAGGATAGAGCCCACCACTCCAAAATTTTTGTACTTTTATCCAACCAGATTTGGCGAGAAAAAGGGATGGGTATCCCTTAATGGGTTGAACCGAAGAGGTCTTCTTAGTTTATACGCATCGTCGTATAAAGACTTCAAGGTTGGCTTCTTCCGAGTTTGCCCTTCGAGTTCTCATACCTCCCACTTTTTTGACGAGAATAAATATGCCAAGTTTCCCTTATACTGGCAATCCTCTCCCACAAAATTCGCTTCGGCCAGTATCGTTTCCCTCCCGCCGAGGATAGGCGGGATATATATGTATTAGAAAATCTTCCTCGGCCCCTCCATTGTGCACGCCTTCTGAAACTCCCCTTCTCCTCCACCCCAAGGTCCGACCTTAAAAGTAAGTGCTCGGCTTTTTAGTTTCTTAAGTATTTTCTGCATGTGTTGTTATACTAACAACTCTTTCTTTTTGACAGTCATCATGGGAAAATTCGACTTTTCAAAGCTTGTCAAGGCTGGTGTTGGTAAAGAGGGTCAGGGTCCCTCTTCAACCGAGAAGAAACAGAAAAGACCTCCTCCCACCAAGGCTTCTGCAAAGGGGCTTCGTCATCCGCCCCTCAAAAAAGGAAGAGGGCAGATGTTGAAATGGTCGCCGAAGATTCTCCCCTACCTGGCCCAAGCTCCCCTCGCCCTACTACTCAGGGGACGCAAATCGCGGGGCGAGAACAGCCACCTTCTGCCCCCCTCGAGCCAAAATGGTACAACACTACCCTGAAGGCAGGGACTTCATCTCTCTGGGGTGAAGACTTCAACCCCTCCTCCTCTTTCGACTCGAGCCTCTTAAAAGCCGCTGATCTTCGGTTTATCAAGCAGCAGGGGCCCCGATCTAGCATGGAGGCCCTCTCGGTCTACTGCCTTCGCGCTGCAGCTTTGGCTCGTTTCTGTAGCCGAGAGGTGACGGAGACTGAGAGGAAGTCTCAACAATTGGAGTATGAGTTTGCTTCTATTGAGAGGTTGAAGGGGGATCTTTCCCGGATTTCCTCCGAGAACGAACACCTAACTACCACCATTGCTGACATTAATACTCGGAACTCCGAGCTGGATTCTCGGGCAAAATCGACCGAGGCAGGCAGAGTTCGGGTTGAAGAAGACAAGGCTCGTGCCGAGGAAAAGCTCAAAGAGGCTCAGGCTGAGATTGATCGACTCAAGGCTGCCTTGGAGGCTGAGATCCAGGCTAAGATGCTGCTCGAGGAGGACGTAAAGGAGGCCACCAGCTGCATTGTCATCGAGCACCGGAAAGGTTTTGACAAAGCCATTGCCCAAGCTGAGGTTCTAGTTCCCGGCATCGACCTTTCGAGGGTCGATGTGAACATGGAGGTGGTGAATGGGGAACTTGTTCCCATTATTCCCGAGGGGGAGGAAGAGGTGGACGTGGTGGGGGACTCTCCCGAAGGTCACATAGAGGCCGAGGAAAGCCATAGGGGGGAGTAGCTGTTGTAGTTTTTGTTTTTTGTCCATCCTTTGTACTGGGCTCATGCCCTTGTAACCTGACATTACTAAATGAATATCATTATCATTTTGCTGATTTTTTGTTGTGTTTGGCTTGTTGATCAAATCTTCGGCTAAGGCCAAAACACTCTACCGTCCAAAATGGACGGTGGTTGTTACACGAGAAGCACGTGTTTCTCATTTTTCGTTGTCATGCATTAAATGTTTTGGAAACCGTAATGGGTTCATGTAATCGCTGCCTTTTGCTTAGTTTCGAGGTTTGTTTTCCCAACAAACTTTCACGCATGCTACTTCCTTCCTTTCTTATAAATAGGGTCCTTCTGCTGCCTCACTTGTTCATCCCTCATCCTTTTCCATCAGCCAAGTTCGTTTCTTACTTCTCTTCCACCCGAGTAGTTCTATGCTAGCGTCAGGGGTTTACGTTCCCCTCTCCCAGTTAACATCCTTTTTTGGGTTTCACATCCGCCAAAAAGGATGTAAGTGGGAGACGGGATCCAGAATTCCTTGATCCTTCAAGAAGGATGTTAACTGGGAGAATAATAATCTTCGGGAGTCGAGAAAGGGGTAGAGGCCGTCTACTCCCTGAGTTGGCCGAGCACCTCATCATCCAGCTTTCTCAGGGGGAAGTGACTACAGCCTCCCTTAAGAGAAAAGTGGTGGCGCTTGATTAGGGGGATTGGGGGCCGTCCGGAGTTGCTCCTGCTCTGTCTGGGGGGGACTACTGTCCCGCCGAGCGGCCCTTATTTTCAATTTCGGCTTTCGACTTCATAGTAGTGCTCGGTCCCTTGAATGTACTTTTCTAAGAGTCAAACTCGGCTTTATTTTTGCGCATTGTACTTGGTTTCCTTGAATGTACTTTTCTAGAATCAAACTCGGCTTTATTTTTGCCTTGCGCATTGTACTCGGTTTCCTTGAATGTACTTTTCTATAATCAAACTCGGCTTTATTTTTGTCTTGCGCATTGTACTCGGTTTCCTTAATAAAATAATGGCTCGTACTCGGCCTTTTCGAATTTTGTTCTTTGCTCATATTCGGCTTTACTAATTTCGCGGCTTAAATTCAACGTCTATAACTTAATAATAACTCGAATTCGGCTAGTAAGATCGTGCTTGACCTTTATACTTAACTTTATGGCTCGTACTCGGCCACCAGGCTCAAACTTGGCCTTGAGAATGAAATTGGCTCGGACTCGGCCATTGGCTCATACTCGGCCACCAGGCTCAAACTCGGCCTTTAGAATATAACCGGCTCGAACTCGGCCGTTAGGCTCAAACTTGGCCTTTAGAATGAAATTGGCTCGGACTCGGCCACCAGGCTCAAACTTGGCCTTTAGAATATAGTCGGCTCGAACTCGACCGTTGGCTCGCACTCGGCCACCAGGCTCAAACTTGGCCTTTAGAAGATAACCGGCTCGAACTCGGCCGTTGGCTCGTACTCGGCCACCAGGCTCCAACTTGGCCTTTAGAAGATAACCGGCTCGAACTCGGCCGTTGGCTCGTACTCGACCACCAGGCTCAAACTTGGCCTTTAGAAGATAACCGGCTCGAACTCGGCCGTTGGCTCGTACTCGGCCACCAGGCTCAAACTTGGCCTTTAGAAGATAACCGGCTCGAACTCGGCCGTTGGCTCGTACTCGGCCACCAGGCTCAAACTTGGCCTTTAGAAGATAACCGGCTCGAACTCGGCCGTTGGCTCATACTCGGCCACCAGGCTCAAACTTGGCCTTTAGAATATAACCGGCTCGAACTCGGCCGTTAGGCTCAAACTTGGCCTTTAGAATGAAATTGGCTCGGACTCGGCCACCAGGCTCAAACTTGGCCTTTAGAATATAGTCGGCTCGAACTCGGCCGTTGGCTCGTACTCGGCCACCAGAATAAGATGCCTGCAAAATAAATACTTCGGAAAAACAAGAGAAAATAAAATCATATTTATAATAAATTTTGTTTTTTATTGAATGGAGTCCGCGGTGTGCCTCGTTAAAACCTCCCCGGTCAAAACCCATTTTGGGAAAAAATACCGAGGTAGGAAAAAGAGTACAGCACCCGACTATATACATCAGCTGTAATAAAACTTTAGATGAGAAGCATTCCAAGTCCTCGGGATAGGATTTCCTGACAATTCTTCTAACCTATATGCCCCGTTCCCCAGGTTTTCAGCTACTCGGAATGGTCCTCCCCAGTTTGCCGCTAACTTGCCTTTCGTGCGGTCCTTCCTCGCTTCCCCTTTTATTCTCAGTACTAAGTCTCCGCGCAGAAAACTCCTTGGCCTCACTCTTGAATTATACCTTCTAGTGGCTCTCTGTTTGCAGGCTTCTTCTCTGATTCTGGCTTCCTCCCTAACTTCTTCTACCAAGTCAAGTTCGACCCTCATATTGCTCTCATTGTCATTCGGCTTGTATTGCACACGTCGGAAAGACGGTTCACCAACCTCCACTGGGATCATGGCGTCTGTTCCGTACGTCAGCCTGAAGGGTGTTTCTTGAGTGGTAGATTGAGGCGTACAGTGGTAGGCCCAGAGGATACTCGGTAACTCTTCTGCCCAAGCTCCTTTGGATCTTCCTACTCTTTTCTTCAGTTCCCCGAGGATGACCTTGTTAGCTGCTTCGGCCTGCCCATTGGTTTGGGGGTGCTCAACGGATGTAACTTGGTGCTTAATACCGAGGTTGTCATAGAATTCCCGTAGCGTCTTATCCACAAATTGCCTTCCGTCGTCAGTGACGATTGCAAAGGGGATTCCGTGCCTACAAATAAGGCTCTTCCACACAAATTTCTGCACTTTTTTGGCGGTAATCTTGGCCAAAGGCTCTGCTTCGATCCATTTGGTGAAGTAGTCCACCGCTACCAGTAGGAATTTGACTTGGCCTTTGGCTACAGGGAAAGGCCCCAGTATGTCCATTCCCCACATAGCGAACGGCCAAGGCGAGTTTAATGTGTGAAGTCCTTCAGGGGGGGTATGATTTACATTGGAAAATCTCTGGCACTCATCACACCGCTTCGTCCACTCCATGCAATCAGCTCTGAGGGTAGGCCAATAGTACCCTGCTCGGACTATCTTGGAGGCCATTGATCTGCCTCCACCGTGAAAACCACAGATTCCTCGGTGAACCTCTTCCATGACATACTTGGATTGTGCCCTGGTCAGACATTTTAGCAAAGGCGCCGAGAATCCTCGCTTATACAGCTCCCCGGCGATTATGGTAAAGTGACTTGCCCTGAGCCTGACTTTCCTGGCTTCGGCCTGATCCGAGGGTAGAGTTTCTGAGGATAAATACTCCCATATAGGTGTCATCCACTCTCGGTCAACCAACTCGTTGGCCATCACCTCTTCTGTCCCGATGCTCGGTTCATTGAGGGTTTCTTGAATAACCGTTCTGTGGTGTCCCGGCTTCTTTGTGCTGGCTAGCTTAGACAGCAAATCAGCCCGAGTGTTTTCTTCCCGGGGAATGTGCTCAATAGTGAATTTTTCAAAGCCGGAGATTAATTGGTTGACCTTACACAAATATCGGGTGAGCTGAGGTTCCTTCGCCTGATAGCTTCCGGATATTTGTCCGGTGACTAGTTGTGAATCACTCCGGCACTTAACAGCCTTTGCCCCCATTTCATTCGCCAGCCTTAGTCCCGCTATCAAAGCTTCATACTCGGCTTGATTGTTCGAGGTTTTGAATTCGAACTTTAACGATTGCTCCAAGATCAGATCTCCCGGTCCTTCCAGAATCACCCCCGCTCCACTGCCCCTGACATTCGAGGATCCATCCACGTACAAATTCCACTATATATCCTCGGCTACTGGCTGTGGATGGAGCTCGGCTATGAAGTCGGAGAGGCATTGTGATTTCAGAGGTCCTCTCATTTCGTACTTCAAGCCAAACTCGGAGAATTCTACTGACCAAGCAATCATACGCCCCGCCAATTCGGGCTTTTTGAGTATCTGTTTAATCGGGTGATCCGTCTTAACAATCACTTGGTGACTCTGAAAGTACGGGCGCAACCGCCGAGCTGCGGTTACCAAGGCTAAGACCAGCTTCTCAATGACTTGATACCGAGTTTCGGCATCATGAAGCACCCTACTGATGAAGTATACTGGCATTTGGGCTTTCTCTACCTCCTGTACGATGACTGCGCTGATAGCATTCTCGGAGGCTGACAGATACAGATACAATTCCTTCCCAGAGAGATGAAGTCCCTGCCTTCATGGTAGTGTTGAACCATTTTGGCTCGAGGGGGGCAGAAGGTGGCTGTTCTCGCAGTCCTCGGTCCACTTGAAAGTTTGGGGCTTCTTCAGCAGTTTGAAGAAAGGCCGAGCTTTCTCTGCGGATTTGGGTAGGAACCGAGATAATGATGCAAGCCGTCCTGCCAATCTTTGTACTTCTTTAACGTTATGCGGGCTTCTCATCTCAATTACGGCCCGGCACTTATAGGGATTGGCCTCAATTCCCCGGTGCGTAAGCATAAAGCCGAGGAATTTACCCCCCTGGACACCGAAAACACACTTCTCCGGGTTCAGCCTCATGTTGTACCTTCTCAGCTGCTGAAATATTTCTTCCAGATCTATAGGGTGGTGGCTGGGGTCATCGGATTTCACCACCATGTCATCCACATATACTTCCATGGTTCTGCCAATTTGCTTCTCAAATACCCGGTCCATAAGTCTCTGGTACGTAGCTCCCGCATTCTTCAGCCCAAACGGCATTACTCTGTAACAGTAATTTGACCCCTCAGTAATGAAGGCTGTTTTCTCCTCATCCGGGGGGTACATTCGAATTTGGTTGTACCCGGAGTATGCATCCAAGAAGCTTAGAATTCTGTATCCGGAAGCCCCGTCAACCAGCCTGTCAATACTCGGCAAAGGATAAGAGTCTTTTGGGCATGCTCTGTTCAGATCTGTGTAATCAGTGCACATGCGCCACTTGCCGTTTGCTTTTTTGACGAGAACGACGTTGGCCAGCCATGTGGTGTATTCTACTTCTCGGATAAAGTTGGCCTTGACCAACTTCGCTGTCTCCTCTTCCACTACTTTTCTCCTCTCTTCACCTAATCTCCTTTTTCTCGGGCCATCTCGCCTCGGGACAGATTGCCAATTTATGGCATAAAAAGTTGGGATCAATTCCCGGCATGTCAGATGTGGTCCAGGCGAATAGATCGGCATTTCTGCGCAGCACTTGCTTTATTTCTTCTTTCAGAGTAGGCTCAAGGTGACCACCGAGTTTAGTGCACTGTTCAGGCTGCGCGCCGAGTTGGAACTTCTCTAACTCCTCAATAGGTTGTGGACGCTGTTCCTGCACGTCCATCCTGGGATCCAGCTCAACGGAATTTACTGAATTCACCGCCATGTCCTTCCCCCTGTCTAGGGTTTCTACTGGTGCGGGTTTAAGTTTGCTCACCCGCAAACTATCAGCATAGCACTGTCTTGCCATCCTCTGATCTGCTCGGACAGCCACTATATCCCCCGAGCTGGAGGGGAACTTCATCCTTAGGTGGGGAGTAGAGACCACAGCCCCTAACTCGTTCAAGGACGGTCTTCCGATCAGGATATTATACGATGTAACAGCATTAACTAGCACATACCTGACCATGATGGTTTTAGAAGCTCTGCCATCGCCAAAAGTGATCAAGAGGTCAATATATCCCCGAGTATCAACCTGCTCCCCTGCGAAGCCAACGAGTTTACTGTCGTACGGCTGAATTGATTTCTCCAGGATCCCGAGCTTCTGAAACGTTGAGTAATACAATATATCCGCGGAGCTCCCCTGATCGACGAGGGTTCTTTTGACCGAGAAGTTGGCCAACTGTACGGTGATCACCATGGGGTCATCCTGGTTGGGATCTACTCCCACAAAATCTTCATCGGAAAAGATAATAGGGGGGGGGGGGGGGGGAACTTCGGGGAGGCTTGCCAGATACCGAGTTGACAGCTCGGATGGCTCGCAGATGTCTTCTCCGAGCTGAACTTGTTGTGCCTCCCCCCGCAAACCCTCCTGAGATGGTGTTTATCACCCCCCGGATGACATTGTCCTCTTCCCATCTTTCATTCTGCCTCTCTCTGGTCTCTGCTCTCTCATCATTTCGTCGATCGCCGCCCCTCCTCGGGCTTCGGTCACCCTATCTCCTTCTGTTTCCACCGCGCCTCTCACTGTTGTTGTTGTTTCTTCGGACAAAGTTGTTGAGGTGGCCAGCCTGAACCAGCTCTTCAATTTTATCCCGTAGGACCCAGCACTCCTCGGTGGTATGGCCATAGCTGCGGTGTGATACCGACAATGCTTCAGCGATCCAGCGTTTGGGGTGTGGCCACGATTTGGGAGCTGCAGAAGTTCCACACAGTACGCTTCCTCGAACACCCGAGCCCGATTTGTATTGAGGGGAGTATAATGATCATACTCTTGGTCCCTCTGGAAATGCTCGGCACGGGCCTTTAAATCTCGGCTTATCACCCCCGCCCTCCTCTTGTCTCTACCTTCTCGCCTTTGTCGGCATCATCGGTCCGATCCCTTTTCTTGGACTCCTCCACCTCCTCCATATTGATGAAACCTCGCAGCTTTTTCTTCTCGGTTCGTCCATGTCGGCTGGTGGTTTCCGAGCCAAGTGCCTAGCAAAGGGCCAGGTCTCAACCCGGTCGAGGATGGTGTGTAGTGCAACATCGGACTTGAGATTGGGGATGAGTACCGCCTCCTTGCTGAATCTGGCCATGAAGTTGCACAGGGATTCATTCTTCTCTTGCCTGAAGTTCACCAGTGAGGCCGAGGTTTTTTGGTGGGCTCGGCTCGTGGCAAACTGAGCGCTGAACTTGGCCACAAATGTATCAAAAGAGTCCACCGAGGCTGGGGGTAGCTGGGTGTACCAAGTCAACGCTTCCTCCTTCAGTGTGGTTGGGAAAACTTTGCACATGACAGCGTCATCATCCGTAAAAAGGTACATCTGCGTGGTGAAGGCGTCCAAGTGGCGCTCGGGGTCTGAGGTGCCATCATATTTGTCAATGTTGATGGGCTTGTAGTTGGCTGGCAAGGGGACCCCCATGATATCGTTCGTGAAAGGATGCCTCGGCTTCCGCAGGCTGGCCTTGTCATTAAGTCTGTTTGTTTGGAGTGAAAATTCTGGGGCCTGCCTAGGGAATCCCTCTTCCTCTGCTCGGTTGTTGTGGTGGGAAGCCCGGAGGTGAGGACCCCCTTCCCTATACAAGTTTCTGGACCCCTCAATCTCGGGAGGTCGGCGCTCTCTTTCATGTGAGGAAGAGACTGACCTTTCCCTGCTCTGCTCTCTCTCACGACGGCCATTCTGACGGCGGATTTCTTCGTTCTCCCTTCTCAACGCTGCAACCTGCGCGAGAAGCTCCTGAACCACGGGATTGTCAGTCATTCCTGCTGGGCCTACGGATTGTTCTCCATTATCCCCGTTAACTCCGTTGTTGGCATTCCTTGGCTCCTCCCTCCTGCAGTTTCCGCTCCTCGTCCTCACCATTTTGTGTGGTATGGGAAAATATTTGCTTCGATCCCCACAGACGGCGCCAAATGTTCCGTCCAAATATCTCGGATATGAGATACTCGACTGAACGAGGATTAGAGGGGTGTTTTTGGATTGTGCTTGACAGAATGTGGATTCTGCTCCTACGTATCCAAAAGGGAATCAAAGCAAACGTAGTTCTGAATGAGGGGTAAGCCCCCTATTTATAGTGATCTCTCAGGATCAAGCTCCGAAATAAGCGGAGGAATATTTGGATCAGATCGCGATCATGGGGAGAGATATCCGGAGCCTGATTATCCGGAGTGACATTATGGCTAGCGAGATATTCGGCCCAGTTAGCTGCGGATGGATAGCTTGGGGCCGAGGTACCTTTGTGCGTGTCCTGTCATGGAAAGGGGCCGAGTAGTTATCCTCGGGTGTCAGGTGTGCTGACATGTCCTCGGCTTCGGAGGAGTTTGGGCCAAGGCCCATTCGCGGGGGTAAGCTCGGTTGGTCCAGTGTATAGACGAGTTCTCGGTCTTACATTCTCGGCCAGTACACTCCTGTTCTATTTAATGAATTATATGACAAACTATTGGGTTTTGAAATGTTCTTTCAACGTGGGGATTGTCTTTCTACTACTTCTGCATATGACTGTTAATCATGTTAAACGTCGTTATCATGGCAATCGACGAGGTCGAAATTCTGCCCACTCCACATCTGATTCTCATTCAAATGTCTCTCATACCAAGAGATCTTCCAATGCCACTATTGTATGTCTGTTTTGTGATAAGGCTGGTCATTCGACTAAGAAACTATTATAAAATTAATGGTTACCGTGGAAAACAACGTTCTCCGGATGCTATATCAACTTACGTAAAACCCGTCTCAGTCCTAAAACTCGTCTCAACTCATGATGTTTAGGTCGAGTCTGATCCTAAAATACAGAAGGAAAGGGATGAACCCGCGTCCCACTTTGTGAATCGGTGTCGGGTTAGAGACGGGTCCGGATTAACCTTTAAGTTACTCAACCCATGTATTTTTATCGCTACCTAGAATACGTTTCAAGCGTGAACACTAAGAAAAGTATGAAGTAAATTATTAAACTTCTACCGTCACATTTGACATCTCACACTAACTCAATTGGTGGTTGTTAGGAAGCATTTTGTGGCTTTGATGACATTGGAAGAATCTTGTTTGATGAGAGTATTTTGTTGTTAACAATGTGGCTTTGGTAACATGAGCATTAAGAGAAAGCATCTAGAAAAATGATTTATTTGTTAATATTTTATAACATCTAATTTTGGATTAATTGGTAGCTTCAAGGTGGCATCTTTTGCTGATATTATGTCTTATAAAAAAAATTAACATTTTCACACTCATAGAAATTTTGTTTATAAAGAATTTATTTAAATTTGGGTCATCCAGTCTCGTCCCATTTAGACCCGGTCTTAAACCAACCCACATATGATCGGATTCCTTCGGGTTTAGGGACGAGTTCGGGTTCAAAAATTTGACCTTATCAATGTTTAGGGTCGGATAAGGGACAAGCATAACCCGTCCAAACCCGTTCCATGCTTACCCCTAGCTCATGTTGCCCAAGTCTCGGCTCCTTCCAATTCTTCTGCTCATGACTGGCTCTTTGATTCTGAAGCTTCCTATCACATTACCAATGACATCAACAACCTCTCCCTAAAGAGTGACTATATATACAAGTGCTGATCATCTCCAAGTTGTTGATGGTAATAGCCTACCTATCACACACTTAGGTTCCACCACTATTTCCACTTCTTCCTACCCTTTACAACTCACCAATTTATTATGTGTTCATAATATCACTCAAAATTTAATTTTTGTTTCCCAATTATGCCAATCTAATAATGTCTTTATTGAAGTTTTTCCTTGGAATTTCAAGGTGAAGTATCTGAGCACACGGGAGATAATACTGCGAAGGTTGGATGAAGACAATGTGTACCAGCTTTCATCAAAACACCTCTCTCCTCAAACTTGTTTTACTCTGTCATCCACCTCACTCACTCTATGGAATCACCGCCTAGACCATCCCGCTTCTCGAACTCTTGCTCATGCTCTCAAATCCTGAAATTTCCTGTCAATGGATCATTCAATAAATGTTCTGGTTGTCTTTCAAATAAAAGCCACAAGCTGCCCATTTTTAAGTCTAGTTTATCTAGTAGTTTTCCTTTAGAGATTGTATACTCTGATGTTTCGGGCCCATTCCTTTTAATTTAATTAATGGTTTTTTGGTATTATGTAATTTTTTTTGATCATTTCTCCGAATATGTTTGGCTTTATCCCATGAAGCACAAATCTAACGTTTCACTCCTCTTTCCAATATTTAAAGATTTGATGGAGAAACAATTCAATGATAAAATGAAGTCCTTTTATTCAGACAATGATGGTGATTTTGTTAAATTAAGATCCTTTTTCCAAAATCATTGTATATCCCATTTAACCACGCCTCCACGTACACATGAACATAATGGTATTTCCGAACATAAAGAGCACCACTTAACTTAAATTGCCCAATGCTAACTCAATCATGTATCCCTTCCTCTCTCATTTTGGCCCTATGCCTTACGAAAAACTGCTTACCTAATCAATGAATGCCAACTCCAGGCCTAAAAATGAAATCCCCAAATCACATTCTTTTCAATCACAATCCCAATTATACTAATAACAAACTTGAACCAATATCTAAACCATGCATTTTTCTAGGTTACAGTCTCACACAGTGCTTATAACAAGTTCAATTCTTGGAAGACATATTTCCCTTCTCCTCCTCTATCAACCATTATCTCATGCTTAACTCTCTCTCCCCCCTCTCTCTTCCTCGAATTCAGATTCAAAACTCAAACAATTATCCTCTGATAACAACATCATCCCTTTTATCTTTGTAACAAATAGCATTCCTATCTCCAATTCAAAACTCATAACGTCCTCTCCTATAGAATCTCCTCATGCGTAATTCCCGACTCATCTTCTACCCGTGTCGCCTACCTTTTCTATATCTCCACCAAACTCTCCAAACACGTCACTCAATCTAGTGTCCAACTCTCATTTAGATTATTGTAACAGCACTCCCACTACGTTTGACCCCATCCTTCTTGGCACATCCTCTCCTTCTCAGCAACTCGAAGTAGTGTCCTCCCAACCACCTTCATCTTCGGAACCTCCATCTGATGATTACTCAGAGGAAAACAGGTATTTCCAAGCCTAAAAAGCTTTTTTTTTTTATCACCAAACACTCCGTTCCACTTATAACACCCTACTTTTTATCTACATTGTATTACTAGTAACGATATATCTATTTATATTTTTACCTGAGACCAAGAAAATAATTTGGGAGAAAACAAAATCAAAGTTAGAACTACTATATTGTAGGAGATTATGGTTAAATTTTGGGTTCAAAATTGAACTCGGTCTACGTTTTCGCTGACGGTACAATTTTGTACTGGTCAAAAAAATCCTATTTTGACTTGAAACTGAAGAATCTTAGATTTTATCACTATTTTTCTGATATGGCCTATTTCAAAAATTTTCGCACAAAAATAAATTATTATATTTTATTTGGGTGAATTTTCGAAGAAATCACGTGAAAAACCGAAATCGGGTAAACGGCGGAGCCGGATACGGAACTGCAGAGATAGATCGGGAGGCTGTCAACTCGAGTGATGAGTCACATGGTGAGTCATCACCATGACTCACCATAGTAATGATGTTGTTTTTTAAAGTATCTTAATTTTCTGGCGAAAAGACCAAAATGCCCGTAGCCTTCCTTAAAAATTCCAAATGAGTCCCACAATGTTTTGGACCATTTTAACCTCACATTTTCAAGACCCCCGCTCGCGCCGCTCTCTCTCTCTCTCTCTCATGACATTCTTTACTTCATTTGGTTCATTTTCCACCAAAGTTCTAAGTTTTTCTCTTAAAAAAACTCCAAGGAACTCCTAAGTGGTCTTGCTTTATTCCTCCATTTCTTCCTACATTTCGTCCTCCATTCTCATCATCTTGAGGTATACTTTCATGATCCAAGATCATCACTTTTCTATATTATTGTTTTCCTTTCCATTCATATGACTTATTCAAGTTGTCTTTTCTTTGAAAGTTCATGGAAAAATTCATAGGAATTTGCATGAATTACTTTTTGAACTTGTGATAATTTTTCTATCATAGAAATGATCTCTTCTTCATGTATTTCCAAGTTTTAAATAAACAAAAAAATCCCTAGCTACAAAAACCATATCATGGTCATGAGTACCCTTAGGGATTTTAGCCTTGGTTTTGTTTGTTTTAACTTGATAAAGTGTTGTTTGGATGAAGGTTGTGATATTGGTTTGTTGGTGTGACCTTTGTGAATAGAAGAGAAGGAAACTTGAAGGATCTAAGGCAAGAAGTTATTTGTCTTCAAGAGGTAAAGGGAGATTACCTCATGAGTTTGATAGTTACATGCTTAAAGTATTTGTTGAGCATGTATATTTTTGTGATGATTGATGTTTGGTGAGAATATGTTGTTTTACTTAATTGTCAGTGAATAAATGTTCATAACTGTCTATATGCTTATATGGAATTATGCTACGTATTACTGGTTTGACTGAGAGCTTGACACTGGTCATAACTTGATAATAATGAATTAAGTTATTGAAAAACTTTAATCAGAAAAGAAATGAGATTTTCAGTTTTCTCAAGAGGAAGAGGTTATGAAAACATAAGTTAAGGACCTTGTAGTTGGACAGGTTAAGAATTCAGATAAGATTTACATATGATTTTGTAATAAATTTTAAAGGATGAGTGTTAGTGAGGACAAACAGTGAAAATCACATTATTTTTATTTTCCCTAAATATTAAAAAAAATGAAAAGAGAAGTCTATAAAACAATTTAATGTTATCAAGGAAAAAGTCTTGCTTTAAAATAAAGAGTCTTTCGTTTTACAAAAAGTTTGATTCATAGGAAAAAAGTTTAGAAAATTGTCATGACTGGAATTTTGTTCAGGACTTTCTTGAAAGCCAAGAGAATCTAAAAATAAATTTCAGTGATTTAATATTTTACAAATGAATTTTAGAGGAAAAGATTTTCTATAACATGTTTTAAACAAGCGAAATTAATTCCAATGAACTTTGACGAGTTTTCGGATCTTTGTTTTGGTATTTGTTTTCACAGAACAAAACCGTGTTGAAAGTTTTTAAAGTTATGAGGACCTAGCAACCGAGACGTCGGGCTAGAGTTCATGTGAGTAAGTACTTGGACTATGAGTTCCTTGTGTCGCGTTGGCGCACTTGACTGTGTCAAATATAGATGAATCTAGTGAGCGGTGAATCTGCCTAGAGTTTCGTAAATGAGCACTGGAACTGCGTGTCCTATGTTAAGTACAAATGGGCTTGACGCCTGTTTAAAATTAGTCGTCAGCTTTGGACCTCGACAAGAAAGAACGAACGAAAAAGAAAAATAGAAAACCAACTATTTTACATGCATGAACCGGCAGACATGCCATTGCGTTGACGAGCTATAATCCATAAGTGGATTGATTAATTGGATAGTTACGGAACAAGAAGGGTCTTTAGGGACATCTGGGTTCGAATTCCACAAAAGGCCGGGGCCTTGCAACCTCGAGTCATGGTAATCGACTGCCAAACACGGATGTACTCAATAGGGAACTATTTAATATTATTTAGGTGTTGATGTGATACCCTTGACCAATTGGAGTTCGAACCTAAATTGAGAGGCCGACCTCATGCGAACAATTGTGTTATGGGGATATTGCGGCCTATACTGCTCGACGAATGGAAGTTAGGATCTCCGAAGATTAAGAAATAGAAGGAAATATATGAAGTATCATGCATTCTTGGAAAAATATATTGATTGACGGAATGGAAAATCCCTTGAGAGGATTATTTTGTTATATGGAAACTGTGTTTTCCTTTCAAGTTGATATATATGTAATACTATGATTACTTGCTGTCTTGCTTTGGTGGTGTCGAGTATGTGACTATTATGATAAACTCCTATTATGAGTATATCACCCTTGCTATGTACATATGGAATACCTTGTGGTATTTTGTGGATATGTGTAGAGTGTTGTCTCAACGGTAGTCTGGATTACCACGAGATCATGAGATTCGAAGGTTATGATGCTAACAATGTTGATGTGTGAGCTATTGTGGGAAACACTCCTTTTTCTTTCGTACCACTCACTAGAGTGATCTACGACGCCTTATTTTTTTGGGCCTCCGATGATGGGGATGACGTTGGAGAACTTTCCAACATATATCTCTTGGTTTGACCAATTGTGGAGTCGTCTTTTTGATATAAGAGTATTGAAGTCTTTTCTACGTTGTTTATTTATAGTATGTTATGGCTCCTTCATTTCCTTTCGGATAAGTGTAACTATGTATATTTGAAACTTGTACGCCTCGGAGAGAAAAATCTTTTAATGATTCTGTTGAGAGGTATACTGTGATATATGTATTATGATATTATTTTCTTGCCTTGATGCCTGTAAATATTCGCATCGTAAGAAAAAAAAATTTAGCCCCGCATTTTCGAACACAATTATACACCTACTTTATTTTCCGAAAGCAACCGGAATTATTTATTTTATTATTTATGTTTTTCCGCATCGATTTAAGATGTTATGCCGAGGGGGGTGTTACACCACCCTCTGTGGAACCTACATGTGTGACAAAGGCTTTCCAACATGTTAAATTGAAGAAAGCCATGTCTAATGAATTTGCAGCTCTTATGAAAAATGACACTTGGTCCGTTGTTCCTCCCCAGCCACATTACAATATCATTAGCAACAAATGGGTGTTTCGGTTGAAACGTCACCCTGATGTCTCTATTGATCGATATAAGGTATGGTTGGTTGCTAATGGTTTTCATCAATGCCCTGGAATTGATTTCAAGGATGCATTCAGTCCAGTGACCAAACCACAAACTATCAAATTGGTTTTATGCATTGCACTATCCAAGGGATCGACTCTCAGTCACACAGACGTAAATAACGCTTTCTTGCATGGGTGTAATTTATTGTCTATTTGGAAATTATTGTGGATATTCACCCGATTTCCTGTGTTTATTGTAGGATACATCAACATGGTAGTGGATCATTGAACTTGGAGCAAAAAGATAAATCTGGTGGATTTTTTTTTGTAGAAAAGTTGCGTTCTGAAGACTTCAGAGGAGCACGGCCGTGCTCAACACTAAGCACAACCTTGCTCATTAGAAGACCCCTTACTGATCGGCAAGCCCTTGCTCAATTTTCAGAGTTGACGTCGTTTTTTGAGCAAGGATGTGCTCAACATTAAGCATGGTCGTGCTCATTAGCAAGGCCCTGATGACTTTCTCACTTTTAGCACGGTTTGATGCCATTTTCATTAAGCACGGTCGTGCTCAACATTAAGCACGATCGTGCTCATGTTTCAGAGGCCCAATCACTTAAGTTTTCGTATTTGGCAATAGAAGGAAATGGTTGGGCACAATTTTTAGGAAGCTGGTGACACAGAAAGTGAACTGTCAAGTGAAGGACCATCTCCCAGTTGATTCGAAGACTGCTTTGCATCAAAAGGGTGTTCGGGTTTTAGTTTTCTATTTCTCTTTTATGGATTGTTACATGGTTGTGATTTGTATAGTGATGAGTATGACTATGCGTAGCTAAAGTTATTCCTAGGTTATGGTGGATCTTATGGTTTGATACCTTTGATGTTTTCCCAGTTTTAATGTGATTCAGTGTTTCTTTTAATTGGTTGGTTTAATCCTTGCGTTTGAATTTCTAAAAGGTTTGATCATCCTTTACCAAGTTAATTAATGGACTGGAGACCATACCACAATTAGTTAACGGAACTCTAGGATTAACACGATTTGGGGTTGCGTGGACCAAGCGCAATCCCCTGTTTTCAATCAGTTATTGAATTAACAAACTTTCCAGTTCTTTGTGCTTCTTTTAACTATTTGCCTTGCATGACCATTGAGGGTAACTGATTAGGAGAAAGAATATTAATATTGCATGACCATTGGGTATTAATAGTTTTAGAGCGAGTGATTGACAATCAATAAGGAACACATGTCATTGAGAAATTGGGTAATATCATAGGTAATGACATAAGTGAAATCGAGTACCCTAGGCTTTCCATAATTGAACCTTTACTTGTGATTCTTGTTTTTCTTGGTTTCCATCATCTTCTTGTTTTTAATTATTTGATTACAAACCGCACTTGATTGTCTAGATAACATAAGGAACAAATTAATCTTGTAATTGTCACCAATCCCAGTGGGTTCGATACTTGGAGTCCCAAATACTCCTATATTACTTTTGCGATAGGGTGCACTTGTCCTTAAGTGTAGTTTTAGCACAACAAGTTTTTGGCACCGTTGCCGGGGATTGTTTTTGACAATATTAGGGAGATTAAATCCTATTTAATTTAGACGCCATTTTATTTACTTTATTATTCTCTTATTTTGATTTACTTCCTTGTATGCTAATGCGTTTTCAATCTCCTACCTTGCAGCATAATCTTGAAATAGAAAGAACTACCCGCCGAAACCGAAAGCAAGCTAGAGAAAGGAGAACCATGGCTCAAGAGGATGAAAGGATGATGTTGGACTTTTCTCGTCCTTCAACCGCGAATGCTACGGGGATTATTGCTAGGCCTAACATTGAGGCCAACAACTTTGAGATTAAGCCAGCCTTGATCTCTATGTTGCAAAATGCAATTTAGTTTAATGGGGGGTCCAAGTGAAGATCCCCATGATCATCTTGCTGTTTTTCTTGAGATTTGTACACAATTAAACACAATGGTGTCTTAAATGATGCTTTTAGGCTGCGACTGTTTCTCTTTTCTTTAAGGGATAGGGGCAAACTTTGGCTAAAGCCTTTGCCGTCTGATTCCATAACCACTTGGGACCAACTATCTTCCAAATTTATGGATAAATATTTTCCACCTGCTAAATCTGCCAAACTGCGTAATGACATAAATTCTTATGTGCAGGTTGAACTGGAATATTTGTATGAGGCATGGGAACGATTTCAAGAGCTGCTGAAGAAATGCCCCCATCATGGCTTTCCTGTCTGGCAGTTAATCCAAGCATTTTACAATGGCTTATCTTCATCGAATAAGATCGTGATTGATGTAGCAGCAGGGGGTAGAATATGGAGTAAGAGGCCACAGGCAGCTTATGAGTTGATAGAACAAATGACTTCTAGTTACCAATGGCCATAAGCATGTGAACAAGAGGCAATCTGCACTTATACACCAGGGGCCAACAAAGTGGATGCTAACACCGCATTGAAAAAAAAAATTGGAGGCTCTTTCAAAGAAGATGGAAGCAATGATGCAGACACAAACTCAGTTGATAACTCAAACTGCTTCCATTCCACCTTATGTTCTTTGTGATCTTTGCGGTATAGAGGGACATGAGAGCACAGAATGCCAAGCAGGCAACCTTTTTATGGCAGATGAAGAGGCAAATTATGTTGGTAATCCTAATCGGGGTAACAATGATCCTTATTCAAATCATTACAATCCCGGTTAAAAGCAAAATCCAAATCTCTCATATGGAAGTCAGAACCAAAATATTCTCTACAGGCCACCTCATTTGAAAAATCAAGGCACGAGACAAGAGGAACGCAGGCCAAATCTCTATGATACAGTGATGAAACACATAGAGAGCACTGATGAGAGGTTTAAGACTTTGGAGAATCAGATGTCTAATTTGGTAACATTGATGACACAAAGAGAGAAAGGGACACTGCCTAGTCAACCAAAGATGAATCCAAAGGGGCATGCTAAGGTGATCACCCTTAGAAGTGGGAAAAAGATAGAGATCCCACATGAAGAAGAGAGTGAGTCGAAAACCAAGGAGGTTCATACTGAAGGGAATCCAAAGGATAAGGTAACTGAGAAAGATCTAATGAAGAAAGTTCTTATGCCATCTCCCAAGCCAACCATTCCTTTACCTCAAAGGTTTACTCAACAAGACCCTCAATTCACTAGATTCTTGGATATATTGAAGCAACTCCATATAAATATCCCATTTATGAAGGCCATTTCTCAGATGCCCAAATATGCTAAATTCCTTAAGGAGATTTTGGGCAATAAAAAGAAATTGGGAGAGTTTGCTACAGTGAGGCTTAATGAGGAATGTTCCGCTATCCTCCTCAAGAAGTTTCCACCTAAACTTAAAAATCCAATGAGTTTTACTCTTCCTTGATCAATTGGTACTTCTTATTTTGAAAAGGCTTTATGTGATTTAGGTGCAAGTATTAACTTGATGCCTTTGTCTGTTTTCCGTAGGTTTAATATGCAAGAGCCAAGGCCCACTACTGTTTCATTGCAGCTTGCAGATAGATCCATTACCTATCCTAGAGGTATTGTGGAAGATGTTTTTGTCAAGGTTGACAAGTTTATCTTCCTAGCGGATTTAAAGTTCTTGACATGGAGGAAGATGAAGAGGTTCCCATAATTTTGGGAAGGCCAATTTTGGCCACTGGTAGGATCATCATTGATGTGCACCAAGAGAAGCTTACTTTAAGGCTTAATGATAAGGAAGTGGTTTTTAAAGTTTTTTATTCTTTGAAATTTCCTTCCACTTTTAATTCATGTAATTTTATAAATGCCTTGGATAATACATATGCACTAATATCTTCTCATTCTCAGCAACAATTGATTGAGGACACCCTTGAGAAAATTCCATTTTTCGAAAAGGATGAACTTGTGGATTTTGAGTAGTCGATATATTAGATAATGGCAGTAGAGGCAGGGATGGCCCAAGAAAAATGGAGAGGGACTAACAGTTTGACGTTCTCGAGGGACGTGGTTCACAAGAGCCGAAACCATCAATTGAAGAACCCCCAGAACTTGATCTTAAACCTCTTCCTTCCAATATTAAATATGCCTTTTTATTTCCTCCTTCTTCATTGCGAGCGATAATTTCTTCTTCTTTGACAAGTTCTATGGAGGAGAAACTCTTGCGAGTTTTGAGAGCTAATAAGGAGGCGTTTGGGTGGACCATTCATGATATTAAGGGTATTAGTCCCTCAATTTGCACCCATAGGATACATATGGAGGTGGAACATAGACCCAAGGTGTAACCTCAAAGAAGGCTCCATCCAAATTTGAAGGAAGTGGTAAAAAAGGAGGTAATTAAATTGCTTGATGCGGGTATTAATTATCCTATTTCTGATAGTCCTTGGGTGAGTCCCGTGCAGGTTGTCCCTAAAAAGGGAGGAACTACTGTCATGGAGAATGACAAGAAGGAATTGATAGCTGTTAGGGAGGTAATAGGGTGGCGTATGTGTATAGATTATAGGAAATAAAATGAGGCCACTAGGAAAGACCACTTCCCCCTTCCCTTTATTGATCAAATGCTTGAGAAATTATCTGGTCGTGAATGTTATTGTTGCTTGGATGGGTACTTTGGATATATGCAAATACCTGTGGCTTTTGAATATCAAGAGAAAACCACTTTTACTTGCCCATATGGTACTTTTGCATACAAACGGATGCCTTTTGGTTTGTGTAATGCACCTGCCACTTTTCAAAGATGCATGATGGCCATATTTTCTAATATATTAGAGGATTGCATTGAAATATTCATGGATGATTTTTCTGTTTATGGCTTCTCATTTGATAATTGTTTGCATAATTTGGGGGTGGTTTTGAGAAGGTGTAAAGATGCCAATTTGGTTCTTAATTGGGAAAAATACCAATTCATGGTAACTGATTGCATTGTTTTGGGGCATAAAGTTTCTCATAAAGGGTATTGAGGTTGACCCTGGAAAGGTTGAGGTAATTGCCAAATTGCCTCCTCTTAACTCTGTTAAGGTCATTAGAAGTTTTTTGGGGCTTGCTGATTTTTATAGGAGGTTTATTAAAGATTTTTAAAAAATTGCAAAACCTCTTTCCAATCTCTTACCGAAAGATGCTCCATCTGAATTTTCTGATGCTTGCTTGGAAGCCTTAAAAAATTTGAAGGCTAAATTGATTAATGCACCTGTTGTTGTTGCTCCTGATTGCTCTTTGCCATTTGAGCTTATGTGTGATGCTAGTGATATGGCAATAGGTGTAGTTTTGATCAAACGTAAGGATAAATTTTTTCAAACCATTTACTATGCTAGTAGGACTCTTGTTGAAGCACAAAAAAATTATACCACTACAGAAAAAGAGTTGATAGCAGTAGTTTTTGCTTTTGATAAATTTTGTCCTTATTTGGTTATGTCTAAGGTTGTTGTTTACACTGACCATTCTGCTATTAGACATTTGCTTGCCAAACAGGATGCCAAACCAAGATTGATTAGATGGGTGCTGTTGTTACAAGAGTTTGATGTGGAGATTAGAGACAAGCGAAGTGTGGAGAATTCAGTGGCGGACCATCTCTCAAGGGTGGATGCTTATGTCAGGCCACAAGTTGAAGATGCCATTAAGGAGACCTTTCCTGATGAGCAATTATTCTCAGTTTCCAAACTTCCCTGGTATGTAGATTTTATCAACTACAAGGCAGGTAATAAACCTCCCCCTAACCTTTCATATGCTCAGCGTAAGAAATTTCTTTCTAATGTTAAGCATTATTTATTGGAAGAGCCTTATTTGTTTAAGGTATGTAGTGATTAAATTATTAGGAGATGCATTCCTGAGGTTGAGACACATGCTATTTTAGAGCACTGTCATTCTAGGGAGGTTGGTGGCCATTTTGGCCCAACTAGGACAGCTCAAAAAGTTCTTCAATGTGGGTTTTACTGGTCCCCCTCTTTTTAAGGATGTATACAATTTTGTGAAATCTTGTGATTGGTGCCAGAGGAGTGGGAATATTTCTAGAAAACATGATATGCCTCTAAATAATGTTTTGGTTTGTGAATTGTTTGATGTTTGGGGCATTGATTTCATAGGACCTTTTCCCAAATCGTTTTCTAATGAATATATTCTGGTTACTGTGGATTATGTCTCAAAGTGGGTGGAAGCAGTGGCTTTACCCACTAATGATGCTAAAGGAGTTGTAAAGTTTTTAAATAAAAATATTTTTACAAAATTTGGCACTCCTAGAGCAATCATAAGTGATGGTGGCACCCATTTTTGTAATAAACAATTTGATAATCTTTTAACAAAATATGGTGTCACTCAGAAGGTAGCCACTCCTTACCACCCACAAACTAGTGGGAAAGTTGAGGTTTCCAATAGGGAGTTAAAGAAAATTTTGGAAAGAACATTTAACAGTTCTACGAAAGATTGGTCTTTGAAACTTGATGATGCATTGTGGGCATATAGAACTGCATTTAAAACTCCCTTTGGCATGTCCCCCTATAGATTGGTTTTTGTAAAAGCATGTCACTTACCTGTTGAGTTAGAGCATAAGGCTTATTGGGCCTTGAGATTTTTGAATTTTGATATGCAACTTGTAGGTGAAAAGTGCTTATTGCAGCTTAACAAGATGGATGAGTTTCGTCTTGAGGCATATGAAAATGCCAAACTATACAAGGAGCACACTAAAAAGTGGCACGACAAGCACATTCAAAAGCGTGAGTTTCATGTTGTTAGTAAAGTTTTAATTTTTAACTCACGACTTCGCTTGTTTCCAGGAAAATTGAAGTCTAGGTGGATTGGCCCTTTTGAAGTTACCAAAGTTTTTCCATATGGCATGCTTGAGGTAACTAGAGATGGGAAAGAAACCTTCAAGGTTAATGGGCAAAGAGTGAAGCATTATGAGGATGGCGTGGTACCTGAGCACCACACAGTGATTTTGGAATAACACGCCTCTAGGGGACAACCGTCAGGCTCGCGATGTTAAACAAGCGCTTCGCAGGAGGTAACCTGTGTTTCTTCCTTTTCATTTTAATTTCTTTCCCATTGTGTTTAGTCCTAGGAATTAATTGTTAGTTTAGGATTTAAATCCTTTTCAATTTTTCTTTAATTTAATTTTTAGGAATTGAATTAAGTGAGGGAAGATTGGAAGGATTTCAGGAATAAAAAATAAAAAAAATAAATAATAAACAAAAAAAATAGTGGGGTAAACACAGCTGACAAAGCTCGTAAGCGCTGACCTGAGCACGGTCGTGCTCGACATTAAGCACAATCGTGCTCCACTTGTGGATTTGGAAGTTTGAAAAGGGGCCGAGCACGACCATGCTAAATAGTGAGCACGACCGTGCTCCTTTGCGGTTTTGAAAGCCTATAAATAGGAGAGGGCAGAGCGCGAATTAGGATTAACCTTGCTCTCATCCTTTTCTTCCTTCCTTTTGCTCAGTCAGCCCCCACCCTCAAGTGTTTTGCTCCATCTCTTAAAAAGGTATGTTCTTCATGTTCTCCATGTGCTTTCTGTGTGCTACAGTAAGTGAATACATGATTTGGTCCCTTTTATTATTTTATTTTAATTTTAATTTTAATTATCAATACTGACCAATTTTGTTTATGAAAACAGATGCAATTCTCAATCTCTCTGGACCACCCCGAATTTCAACACATCAAGGATTCAATCAGAGATAGACGGTACCCATTCCCGGAAGTCGAAAGTTTGACTAAATAACAAAGGGGAGATTTCTACGAATTCCTATCCCGGATACAATCCGTCTCGCTTATATTTTTGTCGAGATGCAAATGAGTATGTCCGGATTAAGATCCTTCGAGATATTGAACAGAGGGAAAGAGACCGCCCTCCTTGCTATAGTGATGGGTATAAGCTCTATCATGAGTTGATAGAGAGGAAAATAAGCAAACCAGATCGGATCTGAAATAGACAACTATAAACACGAGAAGGGGGGTTGAATTGTGTTTATCAGAATTTAAGCAAAGCTGAAATCTTTTCGCAAACAGAAAGCTAGCTTTGGACGAGTGGAAGAATACAGGATGGACGGGTGACTATTTCAAACACACCACTTGACAGACGCAAGAAAACTAAAGCAATTAAAGAGTTTAAGGGAAGAGAGATTGACACAGTGATTTATCCTGGTTCACTCTTCAAATCAAAGAGCTACGTCCCATCCTTGAGCACCAAGATTTATCTACTATAACCGATAAGGTTCTGAGACTCAAGTATTATTTGCACATCTAGCCTCTTCAGGCTCAAGACAAGTATTGTTTTCACACCTAGCCTCTTCAGGCTCAAGACAAGTATTGTTTTCACACATAGCCTCTTCAGGCTCACTCAGGTTTGTTTGAGAGATTGGGTTTGTAAAAATACAACTTCTCACAAGCAGAACTTTCACTAACACTCAGAGAGTGGTTTAAATGTGAAGTCTAGGAAAGTCTGCGTAATAACTTCAAATGTATGAAGAATACAGAATGAAAGAATGAAGAAATAAATGCCCATAGTAATGGCGTTTTAATGCAGTATGTATTCTCTTGTTCTTCATCTTCAATGACTTCTGTATTTATAGTCTTCAAACATTTAGGATCCGTTAGAGACATTCTCTTAGATTTTGGCTTCAAGCAGAACTTCATTAAATGCAATAGAGTCGTTCTGAGCACCCATTAATGCAATAGAGTCGTTTTGAGCACCCATTAATGCAATAGGAACATTGGTTGTACTCTAACATGTAGGATCATGGCTTTAAGCATTGAGATACGGCCATATCAGAGTTGGGCAGAGAGCTTTTTATACTTTGCTGAGAACACTCCCCTTTTTGCGGAATAAAGCATGTTGGAAGCATTCTTTTAGATTGTCCAAGGTTGCTTGAGAGAGTAGTCTTCTGACTTTTCTTGATAATTGTGAAACTGAGTAGGAGAGAAGACTTCAAGTCTCTTTCTGGCTTTTGAAAAATGATTCTGATAATCCTTAAAGAATTCGCGTTCATAAGATAAGTGCTTCCATATTGAAAATAATCACGTCTATCTAGTCATTTGAGTTTTCATTTGGGCTAGTAGACGAGCTCCATACTAAGGACTCGGCAAGTCCAAAGACTAGTGGACGAGCGCTTCTGTCACCTTTAGTGGACGAGCATTTTTGTCATTCCAGTGGACGAGAGCTTCTGTCACCTTTAGTGGACGACCACTTTTGTGACGAGAGCTTCTGTCACCTTTAGTGGACGAGCACTTTTGTCATTCTAGTGGACGAGAGCTTCTGTCACCTTTAGTGGACGTGCACTTTTGTTATTCTAGTGGACGAGAGCTTCTGTCACTTTACTGGATGAGAGCCTCAGTTAGTCTGGTGGACGAGAGTCTTAGTTACTCTAGTGGACGAGAGTCTCGGTTACTCTAGTGGACGGATACATTCTGACCTTAATGGACGAGCACCATTTGATACCTTATTGGACGCGCATTGCTGATACTTTATTGGACGCGCGGTTCTGATACTTTATTGGATGTGCTCCAAATGATTCCTTAGTGGACGAGCTATTTTGATACTTTGATGGACGCGCTCCAAGTGCTACGTTAGTAGACGGATAATTCTGATACCTCATTGGACGGGCTTTTGTGATACTTTGAGTAGACGCGGCCTTTTGTTACTTTAGTGGACGCGGGTTTCTTTCTCTTGTGTTTTGGACGTGCGCTTCAAACACTACAGTGCTGGACGTTTGTTTAAAAACACTTGTGTGTTGGACGTGAGTTTTTATCTTCAAACAGTGTTGGACGAATGATTCTCTTATTTAATCTGCACACTCGATAGATAGGTTAGCAACCAATATGAAGGTTAATTAAATCATTAACCACTGTTTATTTTTCATCAAAACTTAGGGAAATTCACATCAGACATTTTAGAGACTTGACAATATCCCCCTTTTTGATGATGACAAACATTGAGATGATTTAATGAACCTCAAAATATCAACAAAGAAAATAGCATATATAGACAGGTTGAAATTTTCTTAAGTGTGAACAGATATCATATTCATTCTATTTCTCCTATTCTCCCATTTTCATTTCTCCCATTCTCCCTATTCATTTCTCCCTTTCTCCCCCTTTTGTCAACATCAAAAAGGGTTATCAAGTTTTATTTATGAGATATGTTAAAGTCAAGATAACATGTTAAGAAAATCATAGTAATGCAGCAAGCATTTTAGACATATTCCACTTAAATTATTGTATCATTACTCCCCCTGAACTAATGCTTAGTTGAAAGAACATGTATATAAGAGTAATGACAGATTTAGCATAGACTCGTTAACATTCATACATGTCATTCAACAATGCAATGCATGTTTAGATTATCTCTAATAAATAAAAACCTATCTTCTGCGAGCGGTTTAGTGAAAATATCAGCCCATTGATTTTCAGTTTTAACAAACTTAATATCAAAAATGCCTTTTTGAACATAATCCCTAATGAAATGATGTTTGATTTCAATATGTTTAGCCTTAGAATGCTGAATTGGATTTTAGTTAAGCATATAGCACTGGAATTGTCACACCATAAAGATATGTTATGTTCATAAATAGAGTAATCCTCAAGTTGATGTTTTACCCATAAGAGTTGAGAGCAGCAACTAGCAACAGAGATGTATTCTGCTTCAGTAATAGACAAGGCAATGGTTGTCTGCCTCTTGCTTGACCATGAGACTAAACTTGCTCCAATAAAGTGATATATGTTGAGTCACCGTCAAGTGTACCGGGTCATCGTAAGTAATAAACACGGTAAGTAATTACCGAGGTCGGACACAGGTATTGGGCTACCAATTCTACCAATTTACAAGAAATTCGATACGTTTGACCAAGTAAAAGCAAGTGGTTTAGAAGAGAGGGAAAATAGGATAGCAATTTAAATCAACAAATTAATTAGAGATAAAGTAGGTAGCGATAAGATAAGATAAGAATTAAAATCTGGATTAAATATCTAAGGTCACAAATCCACCTACCCAATCATGCATAGTACCTAAGTGATGATGATCCCCTCCCTAAGGTCAATTGCAATGTCAACCAGGACCCCCAAATTCTCCTAATGACACTATCGTACTCAATAGGACGTATTCAACGATTGAGTTAATTACTTGCTACGGTCTCATAACCCGATATTCAAACTCTGTTAAATCTTGTTCCCTATAATGTTGCACTGATCTCCTACTCACTCTCGTGCAATATTCAATCAGTGATCCCAATTCAAGTTCTAAACGCGAATTACCTATCAAGCCTCATCATGTTAACTAGTTAATCATGCATGCTTATGATCGACGCAATAAATTCAGAATTGGAAAACATGAATTAAGGTAAAGGAGGGAAACATACATCACATTGAACGATACACCGTCATGGGTGGTTTCATTGATCCCTTAGACAAGGGAATTAGTTCCTCATGCTTGTAACAACGCACAAACAATTGGAGTTCATCATAATTGTAAAATAGGAAAACAACATAGGGAGACGCAGCTCCAGAGAATAAGGATTTGTCTCAAAAACGATCTAAAACAAGTGATGAACAAAATGTGACCTAATCTACCCTAAAACAGCCTATAAATAGAGGTTCTGGGTCTCCCCTGCTCGCGGGGCGATACCTGGTTCGCGAGGCGAATCTTATGAATCAGATCTTCAGAGATTGGTTTTCTCGCGAGATGAGATGGTGATTCGTGAGGCGAGACAGAAAGGGTGACTGTTGCTGTTCAGGCTGATCTTCAGGCTCGCGAGGCGAGATCCTATCTCGAGAGGCGAAACTTCCAGAATTGCTTTTCCACAGTTTTCTTCATTTTCCTTAACTCTAAGAGCTTCACTTTTAACCTGAAACAATAAAAGGAAACGAAAAGCGTAATTCTACTCAAAATAAACTAAAAACTACTAAAAATGCATTAAACGAACCAAATTCTAACTTAGGAACAAAACAAGGCCAATTTGGGAGATTAACGAGGTTGACTTGCCCAATTAGGCACCAAATCTACCCCTTTTCTAGCTGGAAACTAGATGAGCCAGAGGCTTATCAAAACACCCCAAACTTAAACCTTGCTTGTCCCCAAGCAAGTTAAACAAACAATACAATCATATGGATTTAACTGAGTTAACCTTGACTTCCTCAGATTATTCACAATTTCTATCTTGCAAATTCAATGTCCCCTCCCCTTATTCTTTATAGCTACCCCACTCATCAAGTGAACAAAGAGAGATCAGTCATGAATGCAGTCAATACGATTAAGCTGGGGATCCAGTAGTGTGCAAAGGAAGATCACCAAATTCAAATAATTACCTTCCTCTCTAAGGGTATTTAGTAAACACCCTTGCGCTCAATTTGTCTACGTTAGCAACATTCACTCTATTTCACAATTCAAGAGCACTTTCCATCGATTTGATTTTCATCTAAACAAAGTTCCCACAAAAATATGTATGCATCATCAAAAGGTCTTTCATAGGTTGTAATGAGGCCTGACTCAAGGTAAGATATGCAAAGGATAGAGGCTTAGTCCCTAGGATCAATGAGAGCATGAAACTAGCATTGCAATGATAATGTGATTTTACATGATATTTTCTATATACTTTTGCATGCATTTTGCATATAGATTAGGCATTCTTTATTTGGTTTTTATTAGATTTTCCCTTGGAACGGGTGAAGCGGTGTCTTGGTGTTGTTTTGCAGGAATTCAATGTAAAAATGATCAAAATCAGCCATGGTGGAGCTTGGATGAAATAGAGCTTGAAAAGTGAAGAATATGAGCCAAACAGAGCCCATCACGGCCTGGCCGTGATGACCATCACGGCCGTGATCAAGCAGAGCAGAAGGCAAAAGTCAGAGACTGTCACGGCCTGCCCGTAATAGACATCACGGCCGTGACTAACCAGAAATTTATGGGTTCGCGTCGCGAACAATTCTCTCGCCTCGCGAGAGTCAAAAACCTGAAAACACGCCTTGGACAGAACGCGTCACGGCCAGCCCGTGATGGCCATCACGGCCGTGACGCGCAACAGCCCTATAAATAAGAACGCAGCAGACAGAAGCCAGAAGTTTTTTTGGGGTCCATTTGAAGGCATTTGGAGGCTGCAGCTGGGCTAGGGTTTCAACCCTAGAAGGGAGCCAAGAGGGGTTGCTTTGAAGAAGAAGGAAAGCTCACATGGAGCCTCTTCTCTCCTCTTCCTTCCTATTTCTCTGGTTTGGTTTTCTTTGTTTTATGAGTAGTTAAATCCCTGTGTTGGGATTAGATGTAATCAAACTTATGTTTATGTATTTATCTTGACTGATTAATCTATGTTCATGTCTTCATATTAGTGGTTATTTTTCTGTGCTTAATGCTTGTTGTGGCTAGCACCCCCATGACTTGATTTGTGTTTTGGTATGCAATGGGAACGTTCGTATCATAACCGGAACTGAATTTAATCACCTAGTAAGCCTTGTATCTAGGAATGGAACTAGGTTTATTAGTAATCGCGTAATCCCTAATCTTAATGCAAATTCATTAATCTAGGCCTCCTAAGGAATTAGGGTCTATTAGTGGATTTAGGCTCTTGCCATCCGAGGAATCGGGGTTTGAGTAGTTTAGTGGATTGATTTTAATATCTGAAGCATGAATGGGAGGTATCTAGTCCTGATAGTGCATGAGTTAGAGGTTTGGTGAAGTCTAGTCCCAACATATCCTTTCTGCACTCCAAGTGTTTGTCAAAAGTCCCCAAAAAGACAAAAAGATTTTATTCCCTTTTCTTTTGATTGTTTTACTTTCTCTTGATAAATAGTTTAGTCTAGATAGTTACCGAGTTTGCGAATTGGTACTTGACATCCAATCCCCGTGGATACGATAACCGGTCTTACCACCGTATTACTTGCACGATCGGGTATACTTGCCCAGATTTCGTCCAACAAGTTTTTGGCGCCGTTTGCCGGGATTGGTTTTGCCAATATCATTAGTAACAAAGGAGGCAACTAATTTAGACATTTTTATTCTTTTTTATTTTTCTCGTATATATTTGATCTTTTTGTTTTGAGTTGTGTTTGTGCAAGGTGGACTGAAAATCATGGAGACTTATTACTTTCCCACCTTGGACGGTGTTACAAAATACCACTTTGGGCCCAATGTAGTCTTGGGAGACTACGGGCTTTGGGGACGTCACCGCCCTCATGCACAAGCTTATAGTGTGATAATGAAGCATGAGGAGGAATGGGAATGGAAGGAGCAAATACCGTTGAAAGTCTGCTCTAGAACAAGTATTCCCAAGAGCTATCCGCCTCTGAGGCCAAGGCAAGAGCAAATTGTGAGAGTATCGAAGCTGTGAAGCAGAACTTCAAAACGCACGTTGAGGAGATTTGCCAACAGTTAGTACAAGAGTCACATGAAGCCCAATTTGAGGAAAATCTGGTTTGGGGGATAGTTCAAGATGAAGACGAAGTGGTAGGGGATTCCACCATGCTTGCTGAGCAGTTTGATTTTTCTGCATTGGACAAATATGTCGGCTTGCATGCATGTGTGGACATTGGTAAACTAGTCCCTTCCCCATGTTTTTTCAAACTTCCTGGTGCAAATACCATTTGACCCGCTAGGAAGTAAGTGCATTATTTTAGTTGAAAAGGTCAATGGAATTTCCACCCAATGGTTGGGTGGAATTGAGAATAAAGTTATTTTACTGCTACAATCACCATCCCAATTTCCATTTGATCCGGGAGGAGGATCTAGGTGGATGCTTTTTAATAAGTCAAGCTAGTGACATTAAAGAAGCGCTCATTGGGAGGCAACCCAATTTTTCTTTTCCTTTTTTTCTTTTTCCTTTTTGTTTAGTTAGATTTGATTTTAGATTTTAAAACTCTTGAATAATTTGAGAAGATCAAGAGTTTTCTTTTACTAATAAAATTGCCAAGTGATTCCAGGGTAAGAAGGAAGGAGGGAAGAGCAAGAAGACAAGAAAAAGCAACCCAATTTTCAAGCGGTTCGACTGAAATGAAAGTCAACACCCGCTACCGCCTCGGTAAGCCGTTCCATTTTATCTTATTATATTTTTTCTCCTCTCTCTATCTTGGTTGTTTACATTGGGGACAATGTAAATTTTTAAGCTTGGGGTAGGGGTATTTTGCATTTGCATTTTGCATGTTGCATTCATATAGTTTTGCATGATAGTTTGCATGATCACACAATTAGATTGCCCTTGCTTAGATTTTGTACCCAATTGTGAGAACTAAGTGCCCAATAATTTGAGATAGTGAATTGTTGAACCCGATTTGTTATTCTTGTGATATGGCTGCAAATGAAAATGTTTGAGATAACCTTGGATAGTTGATAATTAGCATATGGTTCTGAAGATTTTTGTTTTTCATTGATTCTGAACTAATAAAATGTGAGATTTTGAGCCAAAGGGGTACTCACAAAATTCTACCCCATTCTTTGTGTTAGAGTGTTATTCCTCTTGGTTTGTTTTCTCTAGAACTTGACTTGAAACCATCTTGAAGCTTGAAAATTTTTGAAAACATTTTTGAAAATGATTGAGGCAATAGGTATTTTTCTGGCCTTCTGAGCTTTGAATGATGAAATGCTACCCCTTAGTTGCCCAATTTTGAGCCTGAAAGAATAGAAATACTTTTCTTGGTATCTTGAAATTTATTGATAAATAATGTTTGATAGGACCTTCTAAAGTATTACAAAAGGGTAGTTGAAAATTTGGGATGAAAGAATCAGAAAAAAAAAAAATTCTCTTGAGTTGTAAAATCTCCCATTCTCCAAATAAAAGAAAAAAAAATGATAAAAATAAATAGAGAAGGGGATGACAAAAAGAAAAGTGAGAAATAAAAAGAAAAGGAAAGCAAAGAAAGGTGGAAAGTGAATTGAAAACCCAAGAAGGTATTTTAGAAGGTCATGCTTTGCAAATGTTGATGTTTATGTAACCTTTTGAAATGTCCTTTTCTTGTTATCCCCACCTAATGATTAATCCCATGGCCACGTTACAACCAAATAAAAGACCTCTTGATTCTAAATTGTTTTCATTAATAAAGTAGAGATTTGGTTGATAGTCAAGCCTATGGTAGGATTCATTCCTTGAGGAAAATTGAGTGAAATGCCTTATTCTCCTAAACACTTGAGTGAGGTGAGAAAAGAGAGCTAAGCAAATGAACAAGCTTGGGGTGAGCTTCAAAAGAGAAAGAGTGCCCAAATCAGTGAGAACATGATTCTAAGGAACCTAAGCCTCTAATTGGACTTGAATTGATTGTCTCTTACTGAATTGTTTGAATTGCCTATTACTTGGACTATTTGCTCGGGTTCTTAGTTCACTATCAATGTTTTGTTTATTCTTCTGGCCTTAGTGATTGCTTGAGGACAAGCAATTGAATAAGCTTGGGGTGATTTGATAGTGTGATTTTACATGATATTTTCTATATACTTTTGCATGCATTTTGCATATAGATTAGGCATTCTTTATTTGGTTTTTATTAGATTTTCCCTTGGAACGGGTGAAGCGGTGTCTTGGTGTTGTTTTGCAGGAATTCAATGTAAAAATGATCAAAATCAGCCATGGTGGAGCTTGGATGAAATAGAGCTTGAAAAGTGAAGAATATGAGCCAAACAGAGCCCATCACGGCCAGGCCGTGATGACCATCACGGCCGTGATCAAGCGCGAGCGAAGGCAAAAGTCGAGAGGCTGTCACGGTCTGCCGTAATAGACATCACGGCCGTGACTAACCAGAAATTTATGGGTTCGCGTCGCGAACAATTCTCGCCTCGCGAGAGTCAAAAACCTGAAAACACACCTTGGACAGAAGCAGCGTCACGGCCAGCCCGTGATGGCCATCACGGCCGTGACGCGCAACAGCCCTATAAATAAGAACGCAGCAGACAGAAGCCAGAAGTTTTTGGGGTCCATTTGAAGGCATTTGGAGGCTGCAGCTGGGCTAGGGTTTCAACCCTAGAAGGGAGCCAAGAGGGGTTGCTTTGAAGAAGAAGGAAAGCTCACATGGAGCCTCTTCTCTCCTCTTCCTTCCTATTTCTCTGGTTTGGTTTTCTTTGTTTTATGAGTAGTTAAATCCCTGTGTTGGGATTAGATGTAATCAAACTTATGTTTATGTATTTATCTTGACTGATTAATCTATGTTCATGTCTTCATATTAGTGGTTATTTTTTACGTGCTTAATGCTTGTTGTGGCTAGCACCCCCATGACTTGATTTGTGTTTTGGTATGCAATGGGAACGTTCAGTATCATCATAACGGAACTGAATTTAATCACCTAGTAAGCCTTGTATCTAGGAATGGAACTAGGTTTATTAGTAATCGCGTAATCCCTAATCTTAATGCAAATTCATTAATCTAGGCCTCCTAAGGAATTAGGGTCTATTAGTGGATTTAGGCTCTTGCCATCCGAGGAATCGGGGTTTGAGTAGTTTAGTGGATTGATTTTAATATCTGAAGCATGAATGGGAGGTATCTAGTCCTGATAGTGCATGAGTTAGAGGCTTGGTGAAGTCTAGTCCCAACATATCCTTTCTGCACGCCAAGTGTTTGTCAAAAGTCCCCAAAAAGACAAAAAGATTTTATTCCCTTTTCTTTTGTTTGTTTTACTTTCTCTTGATAAATAGTTTAGTCTAGATAGTTGCCGAGTTTGTGAATTGGTACTTGACATCCAATCCCCGTGGATACGATAAACCGGTCTTACCACCGTATTACTTGCACGACTGGGTATACTTGCCCAGATTTCGTCCAACATGCAACAGTTGAATTTACTCTCATATTATTATTCTATTCCTTGCATTGGGTGGCTACAAACCTCTTCCTTTTTATACTTTTTCACTTTGCCCTTTTTGGCATATATTCAATACTTTTCATCACATTTTTTTTTCAAGCCTTCGGCCTTTAATTTTGCTTTTCTTTTTCTCAACTATGATTCATGAACTTTGTAGCCACCCCAAACTTAGTTCCACAACAACACTCACAAAGCTAAAATTCCATGCTCTCCTAAATCCTAGGATAGGGGAAAATCATGGTTTTTCTGAGTTAATGGCTAGTAATGTAAGGTCATAAAGAACAATAGGCTTCAAGGCTCAATGTGGCTAACTAGGGATCATTCATCAAGGTTGTTTCAATTTATGGCCAAGTAGTTATTTCAAAGAAAAATTGCCTAGATCATTTGATGCAACATATAAATATGCAAACCATGCACAAATTCAATCAAATCCAAGAAGGTGCAACTTAAAAGTGATTCACACAATTAAAACTATATTGGAGGCTCAAATTCCTCACCGGGTTATTTTGCAAATTATTTGACCGAGATACAATTCCCAAACATGCACCCCTTCAACCCCAAACTTATTGTACATCATGCATTCACAATAATCAAACTAAGTTCAACCTCTTTATTTTCACTAGGGGCTTTTCAACATTCAAAGCATCGAGACGGGTTCATTGAATTTCTATTTTTGGTTAGTTCATGCATTCAACTTGAGAGTTTCCTCAATTAAATCCATTTTTTTTGAACGTGCATTCACAAGTGAAATTACTAATAAGATTAGAAGGAGAAGGAATAGAAAAAGAGAAAGGATAAGAAATTTTTATCTCAAGGGGGTCCGAGCGGACCCCAAGCTTTCAGTTGATTGCCTTGCCTATTTTCATCTCTCTACTACCCCGCTTCACAGCGCGGCTAGTTTCGGCCTCATCCTCATCCAATTGGTTGGCCCATGATATTCCGGGCTCTCCATGTTGATCCATTAACAAGCAAACACGAAAGTTAAAGCAATAGCAAAAAAAAAAAGTAAATATATACTACTATCCAAGTTTGTCAGCAAAAGGTCAGTAGACAAAGTTTCTAGCTAGCTATCAGTGTACAACCATATCGAAACTACTAGCTAGAACTCTAAATAAAGTAATGCAGGGGCCCGGATCACTGATCAAAATCAATGTCGTCCGTCGGGTCACCCTGGTCCTCCGGTGCCTCCTCATCCTCTGGTCCCTCGGGAACCCCCCCTGTGGCATAGCACCCTGGTCCCCAGGGTAGTCCTGCCACCCAAGCCGAGGGGACAATTCCTCCTCGGAGGGGTATACAGGCACCCGACCCTCCTGCTGGGCCAATGACATCTCCCAGAAGAACTCCCTCAGCACCTCCTGATCCCGCCTCATCGCCTGCTGGTTCTACAAGAGCAGAGCCATGTCCGCTGATCGTGGCCTCTGAGTGGGTAGGGGTGGAGGCCTCCTAGGTGGGGCCGGGGCTAAGTAACAGAAATGCCGGATGTACTCCCGGTCGATGGGCTACCGCGGGGCCTTCTCCATCACTGTACCCACCGGCACCCCCGCCCGGCGGATGAGCTCGGTGATCAGCAGCCCATGCCCTAGGCTCTCCTTCAGCACCCGGGAGTTCGCCTTCATCTGGATATCTGTGGCGATGACTCCCCCGACGTTGATCGTGCGGCCCATTAGTATGCCGTAGAGGATATGGGCTCTGGCTGCAGCGACTATGGACTCATGAGAGCTCACTCGAAGGTTGGCGTGTAAGAACGCCGACCAGACCTTGGCATTCGGGGTGAGGTCCTGCCTCCTCAACCTCAAGAGGTTCCCCGACGTTCCCATCCCCCAAGCAGCTCCTTGGACACAGCAGGTGTCGACGATGGCCTGAGCCAGGACCTGCACCACGGGGAGCTGCTCGTACTCGCAGGCCTCCTCTCCGATGGGGATCCCCAAGCATGAGTTAATATCCGATGCAGTGAATGTAATGGGGACCCCCTGATCCTCCGTCACACAACTCGGGTCTTAAACCTCGAGTTTGAGAGCGTTGGCGTAAAATTCTTGCACCAGTTTGATATCATACCGGTGAGGAAGATTAGCCAACACCTCCCAACCTCGGTTGCGTATCTGCTCGGAGATGCTGGCGTAGTTGTTGTCCACCAGGGACACACGCCGCTCTAAGACCATCTCCTTTCTCACCACCAAGTCCCAATGCTTCCTGTGATCAGGAGAGCGGAACCTGGGAGAGTAGGAGGTGGCCCTAGAGGAGGCGCCCGGCCCTGAAGGCAACTCTATGTCCTCCCCTTGAGCAGATGCGCGCTTCTTGCGCTTAACCGGCTGCTTTTCGACAGCGGTGTTCTTAGGCGGGGCCATAACCTGAAAATCAGAAAAATCCCAGTACAGTTCATAAATCAGTATTGTGGAATATGTATAACAGAGGCACAAATTCAGTGTAATTCTATCCTTCTAAACATCCCAATTGCTCACCCCACTGTCCCACTAACATGCAAATATGCAACGAATACCCGGACAACATCCCAACTATATTCCTAACACAACTAACCATAATACTCAGATCAATCATTAGGCAGTTAGTTTCAAATTGCATTCGTGGAATATTAAAGGACTCTAAGCCTTCATGATCAACATTCATCGTTTTACTCAGATCAGATGACAATGAGCAGTAACACTTCCAAGACAAGACAAGGTCATGATCATGGCGTCTACCCTACTACCAGTTATGACAGACAGTTAGTGCACAGTGTGTGGTCGTGACTGTTTGAATTCCACAAAGCATAAACAAGCGAAGAGTGAAGTCAAGTGAGATGTTACTTACCTTGTAGAGATGAAGGAATGCGAATGCGTGAGGGTGAGAGTGTGAGAGTGAGTGAGGCAATGAAATGAGTGGGAATGAAGTTGAACCCACGCGAGAGAGGGAATGAACAGTGAAGGGTCGCGAAAGTGCTTCGCGATCCGCTCGCGGGACTGATAAACTTTTCAGCTTTCGCGAGGCGAGAGACTTCTCGCGACGCGAATTTTAAATTTCCCCCCAAATTGAAAACCCTAATTGCATATTCGCGATGCAATACATCACTCACGAGGCGAATCTGGAAAAATTGTTCTTCACACTTTCCAGAATCACGAGGCAAGTAATAGCGCGCGAGACGAATCTGGAATTCCAACAGCTGATGATGCCTAGATTCACGAGGCGAAAGTGGCTCTCGCGACGCGATACAGAAGCGTGAGCAAGCCTCTGAGATTCAGGGCTTCTGTCTCGCGGGGCCATTGTGGATTCGCGGGGCGAATCTGGTATTTTTTTTTCAGAAGAGAAAATGACAGAAACTTAAAAAAAAATAAAGGCTATCTAGCTTGGGTTGCCTCCCAAGTAGCGCTTGTTTAACGTCCTGACCCTGACTCAAGTGACCGCTAAGGGTTAATCCAGAAGAAGAACTTGCTTGCCATTTGGGATTGATTCCCCATGGTAATGCTTTAGCCTTTGTCCATTTACCTTGAAGTTACCAGATGCCCCTTCTAATTCTACTGCTCCGTGTGGAAAAACTTGGAGGACCTTGAATGGTCCCGACCACCTTGATTTTAGATTTCTAGGAAAGAGTCTCAACCTTGAATTATAAAGAAGTACCATTTGTCCGGGCTCAAACCTCCTAGGCAAGATGTGCTTGTCATGCCATGCCTTAGTCCGCTCTTTGTAAATTCTTGCATTTTCATATGCTTGCATGCGGATCTCAGACAACTCATTTAAGTCCAAAAGCCTTTTTTCACCGGCCTTTGTCAAATCAAAGTTGAGTTCTCGAATTGCCCAATAAGACTTTTCCTCCAGTTCCACCGGCAAGTGGCATGCCTTTCCAAACACCAAATTGTAAAGAGACCTTCCAATTGGAGTCTTGAAGGCGGTCCTATAAGCCCATAAAGCATCATCTAACCTTTTTCACCAATCCTTTCGTGAGGATTTGACGGTTTTCTCAAGAATACGCTTCAACTCACGGTTGGATACCTCCGCTTGCCCATTTGTTTGGGGATGATAAGGAGTAGAGACCCTATGCTTGACCCCATACTTCTCAAGAAGCTTGTGCATTTGATTGTTGCAAAAGTGGGATCCCCCATCACTAATTAACACTCTAGGGACCCCAAACCTCGAGAAGATATTGCGCCTTAGGAATTCCATGACTACCTGCGCATCATCCGTAGTTGTTGGGATTACTTCTACCCACCTTGACACGTAGTCCACCGCCACCAAAATGTATTGATAGGAGAAATATGGTGGGAATGGTCCCATGAAATCTATCCCCCACACATCAAAGAGCTCTACTTCAAGCATGCAATTCAAGGGGAGTTCATGCCGCTTAGAGATGTTGCCAACTCTTTGGCAACGATCACAGTTCTCAACAAAGGTGTGGGCATCCTTGAAGAGTGTTGGCCAATAAAACCCGCTTTGGAGGATTTTTTCTGCGGTCTTCTTTCCCCCATAATGCCCACCATAATCCGAGCTATGACAATGCCACAACACGTTTCCGATTTGGTCATGGGGAATGCGACTTCTTAGGATCCCATCCGAGCATTGCTTGAAAAGATAGGGGTCCTCCCACACATAATACTTTGCATTCGAGAAGAACTTCTTCCTTTGTTGATTAGTCCAACCTTGAGGAACCACATTTGAAGATTTGAAGTTGGCCATGTCCGCGAACCAAGGAGAGAAATTTTCAATGAGTGTAAACAGTTTTTCATCAGGAAATTCTTCCTTGATGTCTAACAATTCCTCCTCGGTGTCGGGATTGACCAACCTAGATAAGTGGTCCGCCACACCATTGTCGGATCCCTTCCTGTCCTTAATCTCTAGATCAAATTCCTGCAAAAGAAGAATCCACCGAATTAATCTAGGTTTGGCCTCTTGTTTTGTCATCAAGTGTTTTATGGCCACATGATCGGTGAAAACAACAATCTTAGACCCCACAATATAGGATCTAAACTTATCTAAAGCAAAAACCACAGCAAGTAGTTCCTTTTCAGTGGTGGAATAATTAGCTTGTGCCTCATTCAAAACTTTACTTGCGTAATAAATGACATGAGCTAACTTTCCCACCCTTTGTCCCAAAATAGCCCCCACCGCATAATCACTAGCATCACACATGATTTCAAATGGTAAATTCCAATTAGGTGCAGTGATTATGGGTGCGATGACAAGCATATTTTTCAAAATAGTGAAAGCATTTAAACAAGAAGCATTAAACTCAAAGGATACATCCTTCGAAAGAAGGTCACAAAGCGGCTTTGCGATTTTGGAGAAGTCCTTGATGAATCTCTGGTAGAACCCGGCATGACCCAAGAAACTGCTCACCCCCTTTACATTGGTTGGTGGGGGAAGCTTCTCAATCAACTCAATCTTGGCTTTATCAACCTCAATCCCCCTTTGGGAGATTTTGTGCCCCAAGACTAAACCTTCGTTCACCATGAAGTGGCATTTCTCCCAATTGAGCACAAGGTTAGTCTCTTGGAACCTTTTAAGCACCAAAGTCAAGTTCTTCAAGCAATTGTCATATGAGGTCCCAAAGACCGAGAAGTCATCCACGAACACCTCAATGTAATTCTCCACCATGTCCGAGAAAATAGAAAGCATGCACCTTTGGAAAGTAGCAGGAGCGTTGCACAATCCAAAGGGCATCCTCCTATAGGCAAAGACTCCATAGGGACAAGTGAAGGCCGTCTTCTCTTGGTATTGAGGATCCACCACAATTTGATTATAGCCGGAGTAACCATCTAAGAAATAATAGTACTCATATCCGGCTAACCTTTCAAGCATTTGATCAATGAAGGGAAGAGGGAAGTGATCTTTCCTTGTTGCCTCATTTAGCCTTCTATAATCGATACATACTCTCCACCCCGTGATGGTCCTTGTTGGGATCAATTCATTGCTTGCATTGACCACCACGGTTGTGCCACCTTTCTTTGGGACCACATGAATTGGACTCACCCAATTGCTATCCGAGATTGGATAGATGATTCCGGCATCTAAAAGTTTAATCACTTACTTATGCACAACTTCTTTCATGATGGGATTTAACCGTCTTTGTGGTTGAACCACTGGCTTATAATCATCCTCCATCAAAATCATATGCATGCATAGGGAAGGGCTTATACCTTTTAGGTCTGAAATCTTCAACCCAATGGCATATTTGTGTTCCCTAAGAACTCTCAATAGCTTTTCTTCTTCATCCTTTTTCAAGGCATTGCTAATGATTACCGGATGTTGTCCCTTCTCCCCCAAGAATGCATACCTTAAGTGGGTTGGGAGTTACTTCTACTCCAGTGCTTTGTTATCTTCTTCCATTCCTTCGTATTTGACCTTTTCCTTTGTACATTCATCCTTTGGGAGACTCGATAAGGCTTCCATGTTTTTTAAGCACTCAAGATAGTCCTCATCCCCCAAAGGGTCTTCTTCCTCACTATCATCATCATGGGATTCTACCAACACTTGTGCAAGTGAAGAACCATGGGCTTCTCCGGTGGCCCTTGCCTTGACAATTGAGTCCACCATATCCACTCGATACACATCCGACCTCTCAGCGGGGTGCTTCATTGCTTCAAAGACATTGAAGACTACATTCTCATCTTGCACCCTTAGGGTGAGTTTCCCTTGTTGCACATCTATCAAAGCACGCCCAGTGGCCAAGAAGGGCCTACCCAATATGAGAGGGATCTCGGCGTCTTCATCCATATCAAGCACCACAAAGTCCGCCGGAAATATGAACTTGTCCACCTTCACTAACAAATCTTTGCCCACCTCATAAGGATATTTTATAGAACGATCGGCTAGTTGGAGTGACATCAGTGTATCTTTGGCTTCTTTGATCCCTAACTTCTTCATCATAGAGAGGGGCATCAAGTTGATGCTTGCCCCTAGATCACACAACGCCTTTCCTAGAGTCATCTCCCCAATGGTGCATGGTATAGAAAAAGAACCGGGGTCCTTCAACTTTGGAGGTAGTTTTCTTTGAAGAATGGCACTACACTCCTCGTTCAAAGCAATTGTTTCCTCATCCACTATTTTCCGCTTCTTGGAGAGAAGCTCCTTCATAAACCGGGCATAAGATGGCATTTGTTCCAAGGCTTCCGCAAATGGAATGTTAATTTGAAGTTTGCGGAAGACATCAAGGAATTTATTGAACTGTTTATCTTGTAGAGGCTTCTTCAATCTTTCAGGATGTGGTACCTTCATGAAGGGCGGGAGGTCTTTGGGTTCAACCCACTTCTTTCTTCGGAACTCTACATCTACAAGTTTTAACCTTCCCCCTTGCTCCGATGCCTTGTCACTTGCCAACTCCTCTTTCTTAGGTTGCTCTTCCTCAACATGTGGTTGTTTCGAGGCCTCAGCTTCCTGAGAACTAGTTGCACCCCTGTTAGATCCCAACACCCTACCGCTTCTAGTTGCTACGACATTGTATTGGTTCTTAGGGTTGTTCTCGGAATCACCTGGGAAAGTGCCTGGGAGACGCTTATTTAGTTGCTTTACGAGCTGAGCCATCCGCGTCTCTAGATTCTGAATTGCCGACCCTGTATGAGTTGTCAACTTGTCAATGGTTGTGCTTGTATTGATTGACAACTTCTCAATTGCCGCATTCGTCTTTTCTATAGCCAACTCCCAAGGTTGCCTTCCACCATCTGTTGTTTGCAATTGATTAGGCCCTGGAAAAGCCTGCTGAGTATTGCATTGACGGATTCCATAGTTTGGCCTCTGATTCTGTTGAGGTTGTTGTTGCCCGGCTAGACCACCACTAGCATTACTCCAAGCGAAACCCGGATGGTCTCTCCTCATATAACCCCTATTCTGATTCTGACTGTAATCATTCTGTCTGTTCCTCTGATAGTTGTTCTGGGGCACGCTGTCATAGAAATTGTGGCATGAGTCCACATGTTCTTGAGAGAAGTTGAACGGACAACTCTGAATGTCATGATCTCTATTACAATTATCACAACCCGGAGGCATTCCTTCGTGTATCACATTAACCTTTTTGTTCCCAGACAATACCGCATTTTGCATCTTCAATAGTTTATTTTGCTCTAGAATGGCTTCTATTATCACAGAAATGACTCCACTTGAGGTTTCCCTACCACGGTTGTAATCATTGTTCGACATATTCTCCAATAACGCCCATCCATCCTCAACTGATAAATAAGAAAAAGAACCGCCCGCTGCGGCATCACAATTCATCTGGTAGCGCCCCCTTAACCCGTTAAAGAAATGTGGAACCTTGGAGACCGGGTCAAAGAAGGTTGAAGGACATCTTCTCAAGATCACATTATACCTCTCCCAAGCTTCATTATAAGATTCATCTTCTGTCTGCCTGAAAGATGTGACGGCTACTCTTGCTTGTGCCGCTTTCTGAGGTGGAAAATATTTAGTGAGGAACTTTTGGGCCATTTGCTCCCATGTTGTGATACTGTTGCGATCCAAGCTGTCAAACCAATCGCGAGCGGTATCCCTAAGAGAGAGAGGGAATAGCCGCAAGCGAAACTCATCTTGAGAAACTCCTCTTATCTTCTGCATGTCACAAGCTTCAAGGAAGCGAGTGATGTGTCTATGAGGGTCTTGTTTGCCACCCGCATCAAATTGATTCTCACGGATATGGGCTGTGACACATCCTTCCACTCTGAAGGAATCTGTATTGAGGTTGCCCCTCACGATAGAAGAAGCACAATCATCCAAATTGGGTAGATTGTACTCTAAGATAGGCTTATAAGGAGGAGGAGGAGGAGGGTTTGCTTCGTCCATCCCCTCAAAATTAATTGCTTCAAGCCTCTTTCGTTCTCTGGCTTCTTTCCTTAATCGCTTCTCGATCTTGGTGATCTCCGAATCAAATAGCAAGTCCTCTTGTGAAAGGGTACCTCGCATACAAAAACTAGGCAAGACCAAGTGGAATCAAAGAAGTATAGAGAAATGAAAGTAAATAAATAAAAGAAAATAACAATAAAAATAGCTTAACCAAATAATCAAACTTCCCAAAAATTAGGAAAATTGGTTGTGCCAATCCCCAGCAACGGTGCCAAAAACTTGTTGAGTCACTGGCAAGTGTACCGGGTCGTCGTAAGTAATAAACACGGTAGGTAATTACCGAGGTCGGACACAGGGATTGGGCTACCAATTCTAACAATTTGTAAGAAATTCGATACGTTTGACCAAGTAAAAGCAAGTGGTTGAGAAGAGAGGGAAAATAGGATAGCAATTTAAATCAACAAATTAATTAGAGATAAAGTAGGTAGCGATAAGATAAGATAAGAATTAAAATCTGGATTAAACATCTAAGGTCACAAATCCACCTACCCAATCATGCATAGTACCCAAGTGATGATGATCCCCTCCCTAAGTTCAATTGCAATGTCAACCAGGACCCCCAAACTCTCCTAATGACACTATCGTACTCAATAGGATGTATTCAATGATTGAGTTAATTACTTGCTACGGTCTCATAACCCAATCATCAAACTCTATTAAATATTGTTCCCTATAAGGTTGCACTGATCTCCTACTCACTCTCGTGCAATATTCAATCAGTGATCCCAATTCAAGTTCTAAACGCGAATTACCTATCAAGCCTCATCACGTTAACTAGTCAATCATGCATGCTTATGATCAACGCAATAAATTCAGAATTGGAAAACATGAATTGAGGTAAAAGAGGGAAACATACATCACACTGAACGCTACACCGTCATGGGTGGTTTCATTTATCCTTTAGACAAGGGAATTAGTTCCTCATGCTTGTAACAACGCACAAACAATTGGAGTTCATCATAATTGTAAAATAGGAAAAGAACATAGGGAGACGCAGCTCCAGAGAATAAGGATTTGTCTCAAAAATGATCTAAAACAAGTGGTGAACAAAAGGTGACCTAATCTGCCCTAAAACAGCCTATAAATAGAGATTCTGGGTCTCGCCCGCTTGCGGGGCTAGACCTGGTTCGCGAGCCGAATCTTACGAATCAGATCTTTAGAGATTGGTTTTCTCGCTAGGCGAGATGGTGATTCGCGAGGCGAGACAGAAAGGGTGACATCTCTGGCACAGTCAGGCCTTCAGGCTCGCGAGGCGAGATCCTGTCTCGCGAGGCGAAACTTCCAGAATTGGTTTTCCATTGTTTTCTTCATTTTCCTTGACTCTAAGAGCTTCACTTTTAACTTGAAACAATAAAAGGAAACGAAAAGCGTAATTCTACTCAAAATAAACTAAAAACTACTAAAAATGCATTAAACGAACCAAATTCTAACTTAGGAACAAAGCAAGGCCAATTTGGGAGATTAGCGAGGTTGACTGGCCCAATTAGGCACAAAATCTACCCCTTTTCTAGATGGAAACTAGATGAGCCAGAGGCTCATCAACATCCTCCACTGGTGCTTTTTCTTTCTATTCTGTCTCCAGCAAAGTCAGCGTCACAATATCCCACTAATCTGTATTCTTTTGATCTTAAATACAGCAAACCAAGATTAGTAGTTCCAAGCAAATATCTAAATATTCTTTTTACAGCCTTAAGATGATATTCTCTAGGATCAGATTGGAATCTAGCACACATACAGACACTAAATTGAATGTCAGGTCTGCTTGAAGTTAAGTACAGTAGAGAGCCAATCATACCTCTGTAGACGGTTTGATCTACCTTTTTACCTTCATCGTCTTTGCTTAGTTTTGCATTGGGTTGCATAGGGGTTTTCATGAGCCTTGCATTTTCCATTTTGTATTTATTGAGTATCCCCTTGGTATATTTTTGTTGATGAATGTAAATTCCATCACTTGTCTGCTTGATTTGTAATCCAAGGAAGAACTTCAATTCTCCCATCATGCTCATCTCAAATTCAGCTTGCATTAGACTTGAAAATTCCTTGCACAGCTTTTCATTAGTTGCTCCAAAAATAATATCATCAACATATATTTGAACTATAATAAAGTTCTCTTTAGAGCATTTTTTGAACAGAGTAGTGTCTACTTGTCCTCTAATAAAACCATTATGCATGAGAAAAGAACTGAGTCTATCATACCATGCTCTAGGTTCTTGTTTCAAACCATATAATGCCTTTTTAAGTTTGAAAACGTGATCTGGTTTATCAGTATCCTCAAAACTAGCGGGTTGTTTAAGATACACTTCTTCTTCAATTATACCATTTAGAAAAGAACTTTTTACATCCATTTGAAACAGGGTAATTTGGTGTTGTGCAGCATATGACATTAAAATGCGTATGGCTTCTATTCTAGCTACAGGTGCAAAGGTTTCAGTATAATCAATACCTTCTTGTTGGTTATAGCCTTGAGCTACTAACCTTGCCTTATTTCTGACAACTTTACCATCTTCATCCAATTTGTTTCTGAAGACCCATCTTGTTCCAATAACCGACTTGTTTTTAGGATTAGAGACAAGAGTCCAGACATCATTTCTGGTGAATTGGTTAAGTTCTTCTTGCATAGCAAGAATCCAGCTTTCATCCTCAAGAGCTTCTTCAATGCGTTTAGGCTCCAAATCTGAAATAAAGTCCACATTGCTTGATTCTCTTAATGTGGATCTGGTTCTTACTCCTTCAGAAGGATTTCCAATAATAAGATCCTTAGGATGATGAGTGTTGAACTTCCAATCCCTTTTGAGATCATCATGAAGATCTTGACTTGTCTGCTGACTGGTTTGTTCCACTTGTCTTTCAGCCTCAGGCACAGGTTCTGTTTTGGTTAGATCTGGTTGTTGACTTTCTGGCTTGTTTATATCAAGACCTGCAAGATCATCTTCTAGATCTGATAGTTCTTTATCAGTCTTTAAACCATCATTGAATTTAACATGAACATATTCTTCAATAATACAAGTTCTTGAATTGTAAACTCTAAAAGCCTTAGACTTTTCAGAATATCCTACGAAAATACCTTTATCTACCTTAGAATCAAACTTTCCAAGATTATCTTTGGTATTCAGAATAAAACATTCACATCCAAAAGCATGAAAATAAGATATGTTGGGGCTTTTTCCTTTCCACAATTTATAAGGAGTCCTTTTTAGAAAAGGCCTAATAAGTATTCTATTTTGTACATAACAAGCAGTGTTTACAGCTTCTGCCCAGAAGTACTTAGGGAGATTATTTTCATGAGCATAGATCTAGCCATCTCTTGCAGGGATCTGTTCTTTCTCTCAACCACTCCATTTTGCTGTGGAGTTCTAGGTGCAGAGAAATTGTGAGAGATTCCATTCTCCTCACAGAACTGTCTAAACTGCTCATTTTCAAATTCTCCCCCATGATCACTTCTAAGGGTAGAAATACAGAAACCTTGCTCATTTTGTAATCATTTGCAGAATAGTGAGAAAGCCTTAAAAGACTCATCCTTGTGTGTTAGGAAGAGTACCCATGTGTATCTAGAATAGTCATCAACTATGACAAATCCATATTTTCTTCCAGCCAGGCTGGCAACACTAACTGGTCCAAACAGATCCATGTGTAACAACTGAAGAGGTCTAGAGGTTGATACTTGGTTTTTAGATTTGAAACTTGATTTTATCTGTTTACCTATATGACATGCATCACACAAGACTTCTTTCTTAAAGCTAATATCAGGCAATCCTCTCACGAGATTATTCTTTTTAATTCAGAAATTAGTTTCATACTAGCATGTCCTAGTTTCTTATGCCATAACCATCTCTCATCCTCTTTAGACATCAGACAGGTTACACTTTGATCTGAGAGATCAGACAGTTCAATCTTATAAAGATTTTGTTGCCTTTTAGCTGAAAAGAAGGTTTTGCCACTACTGTCTTTAACTATGCATACATCCTTGGTAAAGGAAACATCAAAACCACTATCACATAATTGACTTATGCTAAGCAGGTTGTGTCTCAATCCTTTAACCAAGAGAACATTAGATATAGAGGGAAGAGGAGGTTTACCACCAATAGTACTAATTCCTATAACCTTCCCTTTCAGATTCCCTCCGAAGGTAACGTGTCCTCTTTTCTTAAGTTGGAGGTCTAGGAACATAGACCTTTCTCCTGTCATATGTCGCAAGCACCCCTTGTCCGTGTACCAGCAGTGGTGTTTTCTTTCTCTTGTTGAAGACATCTGCAACAAAGATTATTTGATCTTTAGGTACCCATATTTTTCTGGGTCCTTTTCTGTTAGTTCTAGGAGTCTGTGAGGACTTCCTTATCTTCTTATGGATACACTTAGACATAACATGCCCAATTTTTCCACAGAAGTTACAAATAGATGTTGATTTGGTTACAATTGACTTAACAGATATTTTAGAAGCTTTAGTTGATACTTTATGATGTGTCTGATGGACATATCCAATACCTTCTTTGTTAAGAGAGTGCTTCTGACTACCAAGTAGCTTAGTCAGATTGTCTCTACCATTAACAAATTTGGCAAGATCAGAAGTGAGCTCTTCCACATTCTGTTGAAGTTTTTCAACTTCTTCAGATGGTGATGTTTAACTTGAGATCTTAGCTTCATTAGACTTTTCAGTCTTCAGCTCACTGTTTTCTTTAGCCAGCTTCTCGCACGAGATTTCTGTTTATGCTCACTGGTGAGCTTTACATACTCTCTCTTGAGGGATTTGAAGGCTTTAGATAAGAAGTTGGATTCCTCCATCAACTCCTCATAGGCATCAAGTAATTCCTCATAGTCAGGATGTACCTCATCATCAGAGTTTGAGTCAGCGTTGGCTATCAAACAGAGATTGGCTTCTTCCTCAGTTTCTTCATCAGAAGATGTTGACTCCAGATCCTCCCAAGTAGCCATCATTCCTTTCTTCTTCTTCTTGAAGAATTTCTTAAAATGGGCCTTCTTGAGTTGAGGACATTCAGCCTTGAAGTGACCGGACTTCTTGCACTCATAGCAAACAATTGGACGTTTGTCTGTTGAGGTGGATTCTTTGAAGTTCCTGTCCTTGTTGAACCTTCTGAATGGCCTATCCCTCTTGAACTTCTTTTTCTGTAGGAGAAGCTTTATCTTCCTGGTCAGGAGAGACAATTCTTCATTACTCTCAGAATCCTCGAGTTCTGATAGGTCAGTATCACTGGATGACTCATCTGCCTTCAGAGCCTTGGAACCTTTTGCTGATTTTTGATCAGCTTTCAGAGCAATTGACTTGCCCTTCTTTGGTGCAGCTTCATCTCCAAGTTCTTGCTCATGCATAGTGAGTGTTCCAAGAAGTTCATCCATAGTCAAGGTAGTAAGATCCTTGGCTTGGGAGATAGCAGTGACCAAAGGTCTCCACTGTTTAGGTAGACTTCTCAGAATCTTACCAACCTTCTCAGCATTGGTATAGACTTTGCCAAGAGATTTTAAACTGTTGATGATAGTTTGAAACCTTCCTATCATCTGACCAACAGATTCTCCTTCCTCCATGATGAACAGTTCATACTTTCTAACAAGTATGGCAATCTTTGACTCTTTGACCTTTGTTGTTCCTTCATGTGTGACAGCTAAGGTGTCCCACATTTCCTTGGCAGAGTCACAAGCACAAACCTTCTCAAACTCCTCCGGACTGAGAGCACAAATGATGTTATATCTGGCTTTGTGGTTTAGCTCCCATTTTGTCTTTTCAGCACCAGTCCACTTAGCTTTTGGTTGGTCAGTGTTATCATCATTTTTGGGAATGAATGGACCATCTGTGATGACATCCCAAAGATCAGAGTTTGTGGATAGAATAAACCACTGAAATCTATCTTTCCAAAGAGTTGTAATTTTCTCCATTGAAGTAAGGAGGTTTGGTTAGGGAGGCTCCTTCAGTCTAATGACTTCCACTTGTACTAGCTCCAGCCGTCATGTCTATTCTTCAGGACCTTTTACCTCTACACTGTTAGATGCTCAACCCAGAGGCTGAGCTCTGATACCAACTGAAATAGACAACTGTAAACACGAGAAGGGGGGTTGAATTGTGTTTATCAGAATTTAAGCAAAGCTGAAATCTTTTCACAAACAGAAAGCTAGCTTTGGACGAGTGGAAGAATACAAGATGGACGGGTGACTATTGCAAACACACCACTTGACAGACGCAAGAAAACTAAAGCAATTAAAGAGTTTAAAGGAAGAGAGATCGACACAGTGATTTATCCTGGTTCACTCTTCAAATCAAAGAGCTACATCCAATCCTTGGCAGCACCAAGATTTATCCACTACTATAACTGATAAGGTTACATACTCAAGTATTATTTTCACACCTAGCCTCTTCAGGCTCAATACAAGTATTGTTTTCACACCTAGCCTCTTCAGGCTCAAGACAAGTATTTTTTTCACACCTAGCCTCTTCAGGCTCACTCAGGTTTGTTTGAGAGATTGGGTTTGTAAAAATACAACTTCTCACAAGCAGAACTTTCACTAACACTCAGAGAGTGGTTTAAATGTGAAGTCTAGGAAAGTCTACGTAATAACTTCAAATGTATGAAGAATACAGAATGAAAGAATGAAGAAATAAATGCTCAGAGTAATGGCGTTTTAATGCAGTATGTATTCTCTTGTTCTTCATCTTCAATGACTTCTGTATTTATAGTCTTCAAACATTTAGGATCCGTTAGAGACATTCTCTTAGAGGTTGGCTTCAAGCAGAACTTCGTTAAATGTAATAGAGTCGTTCTAAGCACCCATTAATGCAATAGAGTCGTTTTGAGCACCCATTAATGCAATAGGAACATTGGTTGTACTCTAACATGTAGGATCATGGGTTTAAGCATTGAGATACAGCCATATCGTAGTTGGCAAGAGAGTTTTTATACTTTGTTGAGTACACTCCCCTTTTTGAGGAATAAAGCATGTTGGAAGCATTCTTTTAGATTATCCAAGGCTGCTTGAGAGAGTAGTCTTCTGACTTTTCTTGATAATCGTGAAACTGAGTAGGAGAGAAGACTTCAAGTCCCTTTCTGGCTTTTGAAAAATGATTCTGATAATCCTTAAAGAATTCGCGTTCATAAGATAAGTGCTTCCATATTGAAAATAATCACGTCTATCTAGTCATTTGAGTTTTCATTCGGGCTAGTAGACGAGCTCCATATTAAGGACTCAGCAAGTCCAAAGACTAGTGGACGAACGCTTCTGTCACCTTTAGTGGACGAGCATTTTTGTCATTCCAGTGGACGAGCACTTTTGTCATTCTAGTGGACGAGAGCTTCTGTCACCTTTAGTGGACGAGCACTTTTGTCATTCTAGTGGACGAGAGCTTATGTCACCTTTAGTGGACGTGCACTTTTGTTATTCTAGTGGACGAGAGCTTCTGTCACTTTACTGGACGAGAGCTTCAGTTAGTCTGGTGGACGAGAGTCTTAGTTACTCTAGTGGACGAGAGTCTCAGTTACTCTAGTGGACGGATACATTTCGACCTTAATGGACGAGCACCATTTGATACCTTATTGGACGCGCATTGCTGATACTTTATTGGACGCGGTTACGATACTTTATTGGACGCGCTCCAAATGATTCCTTAGTGGACGAGCTATTTTGATACTTTGATGGACGCGCTCCAAGTGCTATGTTAGTAGACGGATAATTCTGATACCTCACTGGATGGGCTTTTCTGATACTTTGAGTAGACGCGGCCTTCTGTTACTTTAGTGGACGCGGATTTCTTTCTCTTGTGTTTTGGACGTGCGCTTCAAACACTACAGCGCTGGACGTTTGTTTAAAAACACTTGTGTGTTGGACGTGAGTTTTTATCTTCAAACAATGTTGGACGAATGATTCTCTTATTTAATCTGCACACTCGATAGATAGGTTAGCAACCAATATGAAGGTTAATTAAATCATTAACCAATGTTTAGTTTTCATCAAAACTTAGGGAAATGCATGTAACACCCCGATTTTCGCTGCTTTGTAATATCGGTAATAAATATATAAATATATATTTTTATCCGAGACTTAGAAAATGATTTTTTATAAACCAAGGTCATTTCCTTGTAATACTTATTTTCATAAGGTCACGGGGAAGTTTTTGGTTGAAAATTCAGACGGAAGCTTGGTCATTGTTTTTGTGTTTTATTTGACAAGAAAAGTTTACTGCTCAAAACCAAATTTTAATTCGTGAACGAGTGTTTACTGTGAGGCGAGCTTAATTCTCAATCCGGGATTTTATACAAGGTATGTATTTGATATCTGGTAGACTTTGTTTGTTTTTCTAAGTAGCATGATAGACAAGAAAGTGATGAGAGTTTTGTTGAGGTATAGTTGTGACAGGTAGGATGTGCACCCTTAAGATCAATATCAGTGAGTAAGACAATTACTATAAGTCAAATGTTGATCGAGGCATAGTATCATTATGGAACCTAGGGCAAAGATTAAGGATCGTAGTTAAGATGGATTGTATGAGTTTGGGAAGAGCAAACGAAAGTGTATATAGTAATTTCACCTAAGTTGAATATGAGCTTTCACCTAAGTTGAATATGAGCAGAAAAGATGATTTTCAATGTAAATTGTGGTTACTAGAGAAATTCAAATTTGTTAAGTTAGATAATCCTAACAGGTGTTGTTCTTTTGATTTTATCTTACGGAATGTTGAGATGTTTATTTGGAGACTTGAAAGGTGTGATTTTGATATAATCTAGAATAGTGAAATACATTTTTAGGAACTAAGACTGTGATGGGATACATGAAGTAGGAAGTTAGGGTAGTTCGATTGCGGGGTTAATTGTAGAAGTTAGATGTTGAAATTGATTGTGGTGTTAATTGCGGGTAATTGTAGAAGTTAAATGTTGGAATTGATTGTGGTGTTAATTGCGGGAGTTAGATGTTGAAATAAGGCTCTCTAGTAGATCAGTAGTAAGAAGAGGAAAGGATTAAGTTTTAATTGTGTCCTTCAAGGATGATAGATCAAGGTGAAATGTTAAGGACAATGAATAGAATGTAGTGATGGATTGTTTCGAGGATAAATAGAATGATATAAGAATGAATTTTGTTATGAAGTTACCGCTGTCACCTAGGGGAAAAACAGCGATGAGAAATATAATGTGGAATCGTTAGATTAAGAGGCGATTGCAAGATGATGTATAGTTTTGAGTTAAGAAATTCCGAGGACGGAATTTTTTTCTAAGAGGGGTAGTAATGTAACACCCCGATTTTCGCTGCTTTGTAATATCGGTAATAAATATATAAATATATATTTTTATCCGAGACTTAGAAAATGATTTTTTATAAACCAAGGTCATTTCCTTGTTATACTTATTTTCATAAGGTCACGGGGAAGTTTTTGGTTGAAAATTCACACGAAGCCTGGTCTCATTGTTTTTACGTGTTTTATCATTGAAGAAAAGTTTATGCTCCGTAAAACCAAATTTTAATTCGTGAACGAGATGAAAAATGTTGTTATCGTATTTGCTACGATACAGAAAGTTTTCAAAAATTTAGTGTAAAAATTAAAATATTATATTTGTTGCGGGCGTATACGTCGAGATGTCTCTAGGAAAAGCTTACGCCAGATGAATCGAAGAGTCGGCAACGTAGCAGAGATGATGGATTTGACCGACTTGCCGAGCATTTATGACGAGCTTATCCGTGTCATAATGGCCATAATGGCACATTTATGACAAAGTGACTTTTTGCTATGAAATGACCATTTTACCCTTGTCTTTTTATGACAATTACAAGCCATGCCATTGGAAAATTTGACCAAATGTTACCCAAAACCCACGGCTCCTTCCTCCATTCCAAGCATTTGGACACCACTTTTTCCTAGCCATAAATGAGCATTGATGTTAAGTGGATGAGTCATAGGCAAAGTCACACTCTCATCATTATCCCGAAACTGCCACGAAATTATGACTCTTATATGTTCTGAATGTCGAAAAACTTTCTACATGAAAGTTATTCATCTTTCTCTCTTCTTTCCAACGACATAAAGATCATCAAAAACGGACAAGTATATTGGGAGATATGTCCAAATTACCGAAACTGCTCTAAATCTTCATCATCTTTATCTTTCTCTCTAAACTTCTCTAGAATACTTAGAAAACCAAGGTTTATTCACCATGATTTGCAAACCAAGATATTTTCTCCCTAATATGTGGTGTAGGAGGCAGCCACATCTCTTCAAAATTTAGGACCACAAATTTTATTAACCATGATTATACATAAAACCCTAGTTAGGTTACTATTAACTATAGTTAAGATATTATATTATTTTCTAACTTAAACTTGATCAAATAAACTCAACAATGGTTCTTTTATCTCATCAAACCACACATTTTCTCCTCACACCCACCTCTAAACCGTGCCCATCATCCACACTTGGATCATTTTCACTCATTTTCCAACTTCATCATTTTGTCTCTCTCAAAACTTCATGTTCTTCATTTTCTCTCACAAGTTCTTCACTTGTTCTTCATTTGTTCTTCATTTGTTCTTCACTTATTCATCATTTATCTCTAACTTAGAAACATAATCTCATGATTCTTCATTCATGAAACTTGTTCCTTAGATCAATAACCATCACTTGATCCATTTTGTTCTTGAATCCATGAACTTTCAAGTTCATCTTTTCTTTCCTTCAAATTCGGCCCATACCCATATATAACCATCCAAACCTTGTTTTGATCTTATAAGATCATATTCTCACTTATCTATATGATCTAAACAATTTCTATTTCACATCTCAAGTTTTTCCCCACAAAACACAAAGAACTCCTTAGTGTTCTTGCTAAGGTCATCTTTGTTCTTCAAGTTCTTGAATAAATCTTTTTATTTCAAGGTGAGGAATCTCTCTCTTAATCTTGATATTTTAAGCTTTTCTATTCACAACTTTTATGAATTTATGCTTGTGTTCATCATGTTCTTCATATGAGTCAAAGTTCTTGAAGCTTTCTTCAAAAATTCATAACTAATTCTAGAAAAATCATTTTGACATGAAACCAATTTCTATGATCTAGATATAATCCCTAATTTATTTATGCAAGAGCATGTGATCAAAATCATTCTCCTTCCCTATTAACCCTTAAGGGCCGAACCTAGGTAGGAAAATGGGTTTGGTGTTTTGTTGTTTGTTTTGAAAGTTAGTACTTGACTTAAGTTCTAAAATACATATATAGCTTAAATCCAAGAGCTTGAATCCAAATAAATTTCCTAGCTTATTTTCCTAATATGGGCCGAAACCCTAACCCTAAAGGTTAGATGATTTTGTTTCAAATTTTAGTATTGTAATAAGTAATCTATGATAGTTAAGACTCTAGTAATTAGGATCCAAAAGATGACATTAAGAAGATAACCCTAAACCTATTTTCTAAGTCTTGGCCGAACCTAGCCTAAAGTGTCATAGATGGTTGTTAGTTGATTAATTATAGTTATGATTGTTTGAATGAAGGTGGTTGTGTTAACTCGTGGCGGGATAATGAGGATCGTCGTGTACGTGTTTCCGGTACAAACTCAGGTGGGGGAAAGAATCATTCTACTGTCGGAATCGATAAGTAGCATATTATATAATAATTGTGTAGGGCGACCTAAACCCTACTAGTAGTTGAGTAACCGACAAGACCAAAATCACATTGGAAACCTTTTCTGTAAAACCAATGGTGATTCGGGGATTGTAGGTTTATCGACAATAAGGTTGATTTTATGATGTTGAGGATGTGTGGCTTTATTACTTATTTGAGTTGATTGTGATATGTTGGTTGTGATAATTTGCTCTATGTGATATTTTATGATATTTGAATATTTTGTTGATATTGTGTTATGCATGATCTGCCTGGTTTTTAATACTATGCCTAGTTGATTTTAAGTAAGGATATATGTTGTTTGGGAGATATATGTTGTTTGGGTGAGAGAATGAATTGACTCAGAGGTGCCTAGCTTAATTAAGTTATCTAATGGATGAGATGTGACCTAGAATGCGAGTTGAGGTTATGATAGGAGCTTGAGGTACAAGGTTGTTATTGATGTAATTTAGGGAGATTCATTTGTCGAGGTATTGTTAGTCACAGCCGTGTGAGTGGAACACACGAGGTCAGGATATCCTATTTTGGGGATATCGGATATTGCGGGTGAGTGCCCTACGGATGTGGATGCTAAGGTAGACTACCGTAATACTCTTTAGTTCTTGACAAGTTCGAAAGTTATTGGCACTGGACCGTTATGGAAGGATGTTCCTTGACGAGTTCGAAAGTTATTGGCACTGGACCGTTATGGAAGGATGTTCCTTGACGAGTTCGAATGTTATTGGTACTGGACCGTTATGGAAGGATGTTCCTTGACGAGTTCGAATGTTATTGGCACTGGACCGTTATGGAAGGATGTCCCTTGACGAGTTCGTATGTTCTTGGCACTGGACCGTTATGGAAGGATGTTCCTTGACGAGTTCGAATGTTATTGGTACTGGACCGTTATGGAAGGATGTTCCTTGACGAGTTCGAATGTTATTGGCACTGGACCGTTATGGAAGGATGTTCCTTGACGAGTTCGTATGTTCTTGGCACTGGACCGTTATGGAAGGATGTTCCTTGATGAGTTCGAATGTTATTGGTACTGGACCGTTATGGAAGGATGTTCCTTGACGAGTTCGAATGTTCTTGGCACTGGACCGTTATGGAAGGATGTTCCTTGACGATTTCGTATGTTATTGGCACTGGACCATTTTAGACTGATTAGTCTTTGATGCGTTCGAAAGTTATTGGTACTGGACCGTTCTGGACTATTGACTAATGTGATAGGAGTGAAGATGGCCACATCAGTATAAGTGTTAGACTACATGAGTTGGAGGGTAGAGGATGATATAGTGAATTGAGGATGATTGTTGATTTTGAGTGATGCTTGTCTGTGACTATTATTGTATTATATGCTATGAATCTTTTCCACTTATGATGATAGAACTGTTTCTTATCTCCCTATTTCTATATTTTTGGTGTATGTTTACTTCGTTACGTTAGAAGACCAGATGGATGACTCTGTTATTGAGGAGGTGGATGGAACCCCATATGAGACGGAGGTTGTTGAAGAGTTGAATGACATTCCGTATGAAGCTGACGCTGGAGAACAACCGATTGATCCTAATAATATAGTGTAGTAAGTTTAGGGCCAGTGAGTCATGTATGACGTTTTTGTTTTCCGTTAGTTATAAGCAGTTTGTTTTAAATAAGTACCTGTGTGGGATCCTACTGAGAGGATACCCTAATCAGTGTTGTGTAAAATAAAGGATACTCATGTCTGTATTTATGTAAAATAGTTTGGTGTGTTTTATATCTGCATAAGTTATATAATTATTAATTAAGTTTTAAGATTTACGTATTTTCAACGTTAAGCGCGCGATTAAGTAAATAAATAATTAAGGATTTAATGTAATAATACAATGGGGCACAACGGGGTGTCTCAATGCACATCAGACATTTTAGAGACTTAACAGGATCCCATTCCCGGAAGTAGAGAGCTATACCGAAGAGGAGGCAGACAGATGGTGGGAGCCTTTCTTGATATAATGTCAAGGAACGAATGATTATGCAAGGCTACAAATGGAGAAGGCCCGGCTTGCTAAGAAAGATGAGGAAGAGACAAGGAATGTCAATGAGGGTGTGGAGTCCACTCGGACTCCTTGAGATAACAATTTCTAAACCTTTCTCTTTTCCTTTCTTTTATTTTCAAACTTTGCAAATAAATAGTAGTCATATAAAAAAATAAAAAATAATAAAAATAAAAAATTTACATAGTGTCAATGAGTCTAGTTAGGAAGTCTGCTTTTATTTTGGTACTTAAAAAAATAAATAAGCACGCCCGTGCTCATCATTCAGCAAGGTCGTGCCCCTCTGCGGTTTTGAAAAATGAAAAAAGGGGGCAAAGCACGGGCTAGGGTTATAATTGAACCCCGTGCTCCTTTGCTCTGCCCCTTCCTCAAACCATTGCGCAGAAAAAGCAACAACGCCACCCCTTCATCATCTTTCCTCCTTACTTCATAGATACTGTTATGTGGGCCTCGATCACCGGAGGGGATACCCATTATAACCCCCGGATGTCAAAGACCTCGACCATCACTAATATGCCACTGCGTGTGATTCACCGCTGGCTAGCCCACTCCATCACAGGACGCTACTCTACTTAGGGCGTGGTGTTGAGGCCAAATCTGTTTATACTCTGGTGTATGGTTCAGGGTCGGCCGCTGAACACCGGCCATGTTTTTCTTTAGACATGCTAGAACATTGACATGAGGTAGAAAGAGGGACAGAAGGGATACATCTTGGTGGGGTCCGACATCACTAAGCTGGCGCTTAACTTAGGTGTCATTAATCCTCATGCACACCAGATGTGTCCCATGCTCACCGATGATGAGAGGATGCTGATTGCCATCGGTGCATTAGTGCATGATCGACAGAGATCTTAGCGTTGCCGGTGCAGGTGTTGCTTAGGAGGAGCCTACAACAGCGATCCTAGATGAGCACCCACAGGAGGAGCATGCCGTAGAGTTCCAGGAGCAGGTCCCTGGCATAGATTTCACATAGATGACCAGCCTGCTCCACCACCATCACAGGCAGCCGTGGATGATCTCATTGCTCATTTAGACAGTCTCGAGATAGGAGTATATGCTCTTTTGGATGTTCAGGAGACGCGGATCCAGGGCATTTACCAGCGGTTGGATGCGCAGGACGAGCAGCTGGCTACTATGACCCATGGCATTTACCAGTGGATGAATGCGCAGGACGAGCAGCTAGCGACTATGATCCAGATGATGTAGCGTCATTTTGATCCTCCTTTACAGTGATTTCCTTTTATTCGTTTTTGTACACAAGCGGCTACGCTATTGTATTAAAAAATGAATATTCAGTCATGACCACTTTTACTGGGAAGTTCTCTGTCTCTATCCCTTTCTTTCTAGCTTAGTTAATTTTCCCTATTCCTTACTCGTGCTTTTATTTCTTTGCATTGGAGACAATGCTAGATTCTAAGTATGGGGAGGGGAAATTACTTGTGCTTTTATTCCTCTGCATTAGGGACAATGCTAGATTTTAAGTGTGGGGAGGGGAAATTCAATCTTTTTTCCTTACTAGGTACACACAGTTTCACTTGATTTATCTGTCATATGCACTTACTTAACTGTGATGATTGCATTATGTTTTTGGGTGATGATTTTGTGCCACATTGTTATAGAAAATTAGAGATCTATGTCATTAGGGGACCCAATTTTAATTTCTTTTAATTGCTCTGACATACATGTGACTAATAATTGAATTGAGATTATCATTTGAAAGCTGAAAATTAGCATGAGGTTCCTTGTTTGATTGCTTTTCTTTGAATTGAGCTACTAAATGTGAGACTTGAACCATTATAGGGGTATTTTCTAAATCATGAATGCTCACCCATCTCTTTGTTTGTGTGATGTTTCCTAAGTTTGTGCATTTTAGAACTTGTTTTGTGACCATTTCAAGGTGAATTTGATTTGCATGCATGTTGAATATGATTGAGGCATTTTAGGTATTTTTCTGGCCTTCAGATGTATTGTATTGCCATTGTAACACCCCGTTTTTCCTTAAATGCTTTTATATATGATGTTTGCTTGATTAAGCCTTAGGACTTAGCTTATAGTTGTTGTTGAGGGCTAAGTGGGATTTCTAGTCTTAAATCCCTTTCTAGTACATGAGCACGGCCGTGCTCATGTCCAGCACGCCCGTTCTCAATGCAGTGTCTTGTGACCATTTGAATCACAAGCACGGTCGTGCTTAATGGGAAGCACGACCATGCAAGGGATTGGTGTCACGGAGACACTGAGGTAAGCACGCCCGTGCTTAGTAAGGTGAAAGCCCGTGCTTAGTAAGGTGCATGGTCGTGCTTAGGTCTGCAGCCTATAAAATGGCACAGAAATCCAGGGTTCACGTTTTTAACCCAATTTTGGCATAACAGCCACCCTAGTGTGGCTATGCATATTATTTTCCTTATTTTCTCTAAACCAATTGTATTGTTGGAGCTTTAGAGACTCTTGGGAACTTTTAGTTCGTCTGTGTGGATCCTTATAGGTAACCGTTTCGCCCACTTAGTGTTTCCTTTCCTGTTATTTAGATTTGGGAACTAATTTGTTAACCCTTTCTGTTTGACCAAGGCTTGAAAAGCTAACTGAGCCGCTCGAGGAACGCGTGGTTTAACGATTGTGTTGTCACTATCAGTTTCTTAATTCATACCAAGTATGGGGAGAATGATAGTGTAATCATTAGGCAAGGGGGTAGCATAAGATGAGAGATTCCTATAGCCCCGTTGTTATTAATTGTTGTTTATGCCATGTTATATTTGATTATATGACTGATTATCATGATTGTTATTGGTTATTTAGTACGCCTGTTATAATGCCTAATTGGTATGTTTGACTGAACTGTTTATGATATTGTATGCCAACTACCGTATGTTATACTTTATGTCATGATGTTTGGATGAGATGGTATGTTGTTTAGGACATGAATATGTTGGATGAGTATATTGATTGGTTGAATGAATGATGTTGATTGAGAATGTTGAATAGTTAATAAGACCCTAACTGGTTAATAGGACTCTTAATTAACATAACGGTTAAGGGATTAATTCCCCTAATGTTTCATAAAACATGAACTGTTAGGGAGAGGTAAGGTTTTATGCCAAATGAATTAGTCAAGACATTAGGATTTGATTTAAGAGTTTTTAGGGAGGTTTTAACACCAAGAACACCATGAATCTTCCTAGAACAGTACGGTCATCTCTAGGAGCATGACCGAGCTGAACAGGGAGCACGCTCGTGCTCCCAGTTTGAATTCTGGAAATCACTGTGCTTTAAGCACGACCGTGCAGAACAGGAGTGCGACTGTGCATCAAGCACCACCGTGCATAAAAGGAAGCACGACCATGCTTCATTTAAATGGAAGCACACTGGTGCATAGGGTGAGCACGCCCGTGTTTCCCCTCTAGGTCAGAATATGAGATTAAAGGTTTTAAAGGGTTGTTTCACCCCGAATGTCTCCAATAATGTAATAATACACTAATCGAATGAAGACAAGTTAGGTAACTTAATTAAGACTAATTAAGATAAACAAGATTAATAAGTTGGTTAAGCCGGTGGCTAATAGCTTGCCGCACGTTGATAAGCTTTGGTGCTTTTTGGCCAAGGTGGCCTCGATGCTTTTTGGTCGAGGTGTTGATGAGTTGAACCTTGGTGCTTTTTGGCCAAGGAGGCCTTGACCCATAAGGGTTATGGTGTTGATGTTGATGTTGGTGATAAGTCTTGGGTGCTTATTGCCCAAGCAAAGGAGGGCGTTGCCCTTGTTTGTTGTTGTGCTCATGCATAAAGCATTGGAGTTGTTAGTGGGGGAATATCAATATAGGGGAGGTCATCCTAGAGTACGGCGATCTGGTCGTCCGCAGGTGGTTCACCCAAGGTTTGGTGGACCGTACGCCCCCGTGGTGGCGCATCCAAGGTATGGTGTGTGGGCTATCCAATGGGTTCACCCATGGTTTGGTGGACTGTCGGCATTGGTGTTTTTTAGCCAATATGGATATGTCACTCCGAAGTTACCTTCCTGAGATAAGTTTGGATCCACATGCATAATGGAGTACCTGAGTAGTATTGCACCACATAGCATACGTTGGTTGATTTAATATGTTGATATAATCATATGTTGATGTTAAATGCTATATGATGATAAATGCTATTGTATATGATGTATGTTCACCTTGCTTACTACTTCCATGCCGTTATGTTTACATGATTTCTTACTCCCCGTTTTCTCTATTTCTGTTTTGGCATGTATTTCTTTATGCCGAGGACGGTGAGCAGCCAGTGGAGGAGTGACTCCGAGGAGCCGTGACTCTAGCTAGGATGTTTAGATGTTTTAGTTGTTAGTTTAGTTGTTTCAGTTTGTATTCCGAGGATTTATTTTGGAACGGCTATACCAGCTCTGTATGTGACATCGGGGTTGGGTTATGTTTTCTGTTTTATGTTTATTTTATTTCTTTTGAAAACTATGTTTCTTTCCGCGTTGAGATGTTACAATGTGGTACTTTCTATCCAGTTTTATTTTACGAAATAAATGTATGTTTTTATTTTACCTCTTTTATTTAAATGTTTTATAAATAACATGCGGGGTAGAGGGTGTACATTTGTGGTATCAGAGAAGGTCTGTCCTATCAGGCCGTGGTATGAGTCTCTTGTGTGCTCTTGTTTGAATTGTTTATACTTGTTATAGACAATGATGCTTAAAGTTAGGAGCCTGTAGCTTTTTCCTACTTAAGTTCTCTGTATTTAATGGTTGTTTTGGACATGTATAGGAACTCATGACAAGAAGAGGCAGAAACAATCAGGCAATCGTTGATGCGTTGGCACTCCTTGCCAATGCAATAGGACAAGTCCAGAACAACAACAACGGAGGACCGACTGAGTTTCAGGGTCTCGACAAGTTCCAGCGGAACAATCCGCCATCTTTCTGAGAAGCTTATGACCTCGAGGGTGCTCTGTTGTGGATGAAGGAGATAGAGAAGATCTTCCGAGCGATGGACTGTAATGATCAGCAGCGGGTTATCTTCTCCAAACGGTAATCCCTAGATCCGCCATTGTGTGGAGTGATCGTGAAGGGTGTGTTGAAGTGCCCTCAAAGGAGAAGTTGGAGAAGAAGTCTTCGACTTGGTGACTGAAAGACTTGTCGAAGAGATAAAGAGAAGGTGAGACCTGAATGTTCGAATAATGCCCATAAGCTGTTTGATCAAATGTCACCTTTTTTTGTTCTGCTGTTTAAGTTTTGTCATTTCTCTCTGAACTATAATATATCCTTTCTTTGTGTTGTGACTGAGGATAACTTCTCATGATTGGCTCTCATCGTACCTGTTTAATTCATGTCCATGTTCTTGTTGCTTTTAGGGTTTTTTATATACTGATTGTCACTTTTGATGATGCAGCACAAATTTTCTTTCTTTCTTTCTTTACAACTTGCAGACTGATAATATAGCTCCATTAATCAGTTTTTGATGGCTCTAGAAAGATCATGTTTCATGAGTCCACTCTTTGTAGAACCATGATTGTTTTGATATTTATTCTTTGATTTTAAATCTTTATTTTGTTTCAATTTGCCATTTTCAGTGATACTTTTTTGCTGAAGTTATTGTAATTGTGATGGATTTCTCTGCATCTGCCATAATTGAAACTGAAATTGATAATGTGGCTGAAATTGAACCTGAAAGAGTAGACCTAATTAGTGATCAGGATGATGATGGAGATGGAGATGGATTAAATGAACCTAAAATACCAAAAAGAGGGCTAGAAAGCAAAGATCTTATGTCTGGGATTTTTTTGACAAACTGCCTTTGGGAAGTGATGGGAAGGAAAGGAGTGAATGCAAGGCATGTAAGAAAGCCTTGGTTAGTGGTGGTAATAAATACGGAACTTCAACTTTACATCGTCATAGATGTTGGACGGATCTGGGCAAGTATACCCAGTCGTGCAAGTAATACGGTGGTGAGACCGGTTATCGTATCCACGGGGATTGGATGTCAAGTACCAATTCACAAACTCAGCAACTATCTAGACTATGAAGAGAAATCAAAACAAACAAAACAAAAGGAAAATTTCTTTGAGGATTTCTATCGAACACTTGGAGTGCGAAAGGGATATGTTGGGGCTAGACTTCACCAAACTTTTGTCTCATGTACTACCAGGACTAGATACCTCCCATTCATGCTTCAAATATTAAAATCAATCCACTAAATTACTCAAACCCCGATTCCTCGGATGGCAAGAGCCTAAATCCACTAATAGACCCTAATTCCTTAGGTGGCCTAGATTAATGAATTTGCATTAGGATTAGGGATTACGCGATTACTAGTAAACCAAACTCCATTCCTAGATGCAATGGTTATTAGGTGATTAAATTCAGTTACGGTTCTAATACGAATTTCCCAATTGCATATCAAAACACTAATCGAGTCATGGGGGTGCTAGCCACAACAAGCATTAAGCATGGAAAATTAATCACTAATACGAAGGCATGAACACAGAATAATCAGTCAAGGCAAATACATAATAATCAGTTTGATTACATCTAATCCCAACAAACGGGAATTAGCTACTCATAATTACAGAGAAAGCCAAACCAGAAAAGTAGTAGAGAAAGGAAGAAAGGGAGAACTCCATTGAAGCTTCCCACTATCGTCACAGCAACCCCCTAACTCGGCTCCTTTTTAGGGTTGGAACCCTAGCCCAGCCGCAGCCTCCAAGTGCCTCCCTCTAAAACTCTCCAAAACCTAAAAACTTAAAAACTCCCCCATTCTGCCCCAAAACAGCAATTTATACCAATCAGACTCTGTGCGCGCTCGCGAGGCGAGACATGACTCGCAAGGCGAATGTTAAAAATATGTTGTTGCAGAGACTGGATCTCTCACGAGGCGAGACAGTAAGGGTCTTCTCAAATACGCCTGTGATGAGTATCAAGGCCTGGGCGTGATGGCTTCTGGTCCACAGTCTCGCGAGGCGAGTAGTCTTTCGCGGGGCGAGGCAGAGAAGATGACATTCTGGCACAGGCTGGTCTTCAGGCTCGCGAGGCGAGTAGCCTCTCGCGGGGCGAGCAATTTCCCTGACAGCTTCTGACTTTTGCCTTCTGCTCTGCTTGATCATGGCCGTGATGGTCATCACGGCCAGGCCGTGATGGGCTCTGTTTGACTCATATTCTTCACTTTTCAAGCTCTGTTTCAACCAGGCTCCATCATGGCTGATTTTGATCATTTTTACATTAATTCCTGCAAAACAACACCAAGAAACCGCTTCACCCGTTCCAAGGGAAAATCGAACTAAAATCAAATAAAGAATGCCTAATCTATATGAAAAATGCATGCAAAAGTGTATATGAAACATCATGTAAAATCACACTATCAAATCACCCCAAGCTTATTCAATTGCTTGTCCTCAAGCAATCACTAAGGCCAGAAGACATATATAATCAAGGCATGGTTAGTGAACCAAGAACCCGAGTAAATACTAATCCAAGTAATAGGCATTTCAAACAATTCAGCAAGAGACAATCAATTCAAGTCCAATTAGAGGCTTAGGTTCCTTAGACTCATATTCTCACTGATTTGGGCACTCTTTCTCACCTGAAGATCACCTCAAGCTTGTTCATTTGCTTGGCTCTCTTTCTCACCTCACTCAAATGTTAGGGATATAAGACAATTTGCTCCATTTTCCTCAAGGAATGAATTCTACCATAGGCTTGACTATCAACCAAATCTCTACTCTATTAATGAAAACAATTAAGAATCAAGAGGTCTTTACTTCGGTTGTAACGTGGCCATGGGATTTAACATTAGGTGGGTAAATCAAGAAAAGGACATTTCAAAAGGGCTAACAAAATATCAACATTGCAAAGCATGCACCTTCTAAAATACCTTTTTGGGTTTTGATTTATTTTTCCAACTTTCTTTTCTTTCTTTTTCTTTTATTTCTCATTTTTCTTTTTGTCATCCCCTTCTCTATAGATTTTTATTTTTCTTCTGTTTTTCTTTTTTTTGGAGAAGGGGAAATTTTTCAACTCAAGAGAAATATTTTTCTGATTATTTCATCCCATATCTTTTTCAACTACCTTTTTACCCTTTTTGTAATACTTTAGAAGGTATCATACCAAGCATATTTATCAAAATATTTCAAGGTACCAAGAAAAGTATTTTATTCTTTCAGGCTCAAAATTGGGCAACTAAGGGGTAGCATTTCATCATTCAAAGATCAGAAGGCCAGAAAAATACCTAGTGCCTCAATCATTTTCAAAAAAAATTTCAAAAATTTTTAAGCTTCAAAATGGTTTCAAGTCAAGTTCTGGAAAAAATAATCCAAGAGGAATAACACTCTAACACAAAGAATGGGGTAGATTTAGTGAGTACCCCTTTTGGCTCAAAATCTCACATTTTAGTAGTTCAAGAATCAATGAAAAACACAAATCTATAGAACCATACGCTAATTATCAACTATCCAATATTATCTCAAGCATTTTTCATTTGTAGCCATATCACAAGAATGAAAAAAAAAATTGGGTTCAAAAATTCACTATCTCAATTTAATTGGCACTCAGTTCTTACAATTGGATGCATCATCTAAACAAGGGCAATCTAATTGTGTGATCATGCAAAGCTATCATGCAAAACTATATGAATGCAACATGCAGGATGCAAAAATCAAAATACCCTACCCCAAGCTTAAGAATTTACATTGTCCCCAATGTAAACAATTAAGTTAGAGAGAGGAGAAAAATGGAACGGCTTACCGAGGCGGTAGCGGGTGTTGGCTTCTCATTCCAGTCAGAAACTTGTTGGGAAGTACTTCACGGCCGTGAGCCTTATCACGGGCAGACCGTGATGCTTTATGCTCTTCAGGGTCTTTCCATCACGCCCGTGATGTGGATCACGGCTGGGCCATGATCCTTTCTGGTCTTCATGATTAGCTTATCACGACCGTGACCAGTGTCACGGTCTGGGCGTGATGGTTGCTGCCTTTGCTCTTTTTCTTGTCTTCTTGCTCTCCCTTCCTTCTTTCCCTGAAATCACTTGGCAATTTTATTAGTAAAAGAAAACTCTTGATCTTCTCAAATTATTCAAGAGTTAAAATCAAAAACAAAAGGAAAAAGGAATAGAAAAGTTGGGCTGCCTCCCAATAAGCGCTTCTTTAACGTCACTAGCTTGACGTTCTAGGATCCTCCTCCCGGATCAAATGGCTTGTGGAGTGATGATTGTAGCAGCAATATGACTCTATCCACAGTTCCACCTAGCCAGTGTGTGAAAACACCATTGACCTCTTTAACTACAATAATGCACTCACTTCCTCTCGGGTCAAATGGCATTTTCACCAGGAAGTTTGACTGACAAGTGGAAGGGGCTAACTTACCAGTGTCCACACATGCATGCAAGCCAACATATTTATTTAATGCATTAAATTCAGCAAGCATGGTGGAGGGAGTGCTTTCCAAATGCCCTGCCTTCTCACTTGTTCCTCCTCAAGGGTGCGTGAAAGGTAATTCATCTTCTTGTGATTCGCTTACCACCACCACTTCATCTTCAATTTGATCCATCCCCACAACCGTATTTTGCTCAAATTCTGCTTCATGTGTCTCTATGGGAATCATGCATGGTGGTGGAGGTGGTAAATACGAACAGAGGGTTTCCCATTCCTCCTTGGAGCAACTATATACAAGCCTACCCGTCACACTATCAACTTGTGCTGGGATATCAAAATTTACCAATTCTGGGTAATCTTCCCAACACCAGTTGTCCTCCCAAGTGTGACTTGAGGCTTCCTCATCAGATGGATAATGATAGTTGTCCATGAATTCCATCCACCTGGCACAAACAAAACTCAAAACAAAAAGATGAAATATATATAAAAAAATAAAAAAGAATAAAAATGTCTAAATTAGTTGCCTCCTTTGTTACTAATGATATTGGCAAAACCAATCCCCGGCAACGGCGCCAAAAACTTGTTGGATGGATCTGGGCAAGTATACCCAGTCGTGCAAGTAATACGGTGGTGAGACCGGTTATCGAATCCACGGGGGATTGGATGTCAAGTACCAATTCACAAACTCAGCAACTATCTAGACTATGAAGAGAAATCAAAACAAACAAAAGAAAAGGAAAAGTTCTTTGAGGATTTCTATCGAACACTTGGAGTGTGAAAGGGATATGTTGGGACTAGACTTCACCAAACTTCTGTCTCATGTACTACCAGGACTAGATACCTGATAAGCCACTGGCTCATCTAGTTTTATGGCTAGTATGACCAGGGTTTTGTGCAAATTATATCCTATTTTCACCCAAATTAGATTAGATTGTCCTCAAGCAAGGTTTTGAGTCTCTAAAGTAGTTTTAGGTTAAATTACCCAGTTTTGAGTCGAATAATACACTTATAGTTATTTCTTTGTTTTCAGGTTAAGTAGAAGTTGAGAGAATAAAGAAACAGGGGATTCGCCTCGCGAGAGTTTCCCTCGCCTCGCGAACCTGAAAGCCAGCAGAACAGTGAAAATGACATCCTCTCTGGTTCGCCTCGCGAACAGCTCTTCGCCTCGCGACCCCGAAGGCTGACTGTTCCAAGAAAATTCAAGGTCTCTGGTTCGCCCCGCGAAGAATATTTCGCCCCGCGAGTCACCCAACCCTGAAAGTCGGAGACTATCACGGCTTACCCGTGTTGAAGGTCACGGTTGTGGCAGTTTTGAAGTTGAAGAGTCTCGCCTCGCGAGCATCCATTCGCCTCGCGAGCCTGGAAGTCAGAAAGCATCACGGTTATCCCCTGATGTTCATAACGGGCGTAATAAAGAAGACTCTTCGGTTCCTCGCCCCGCGATCCTTTCTTCGCCCCGCGAGAATACCAAAGGTTGCCGACTGTTCACAAGATTCGCGTCGCGAGAGAGGTTTCGCCTCGCGAGAGGGCAAAAATTCCTGAATGTTATAAATAGCTGTCTGGGCAGATTATGAACAACTTTTGCTTCTCCACAGTTTTACATATTTTTCTGTGTATTTCGTTATTGTTATGGAGAACTAAATTCTTAGATTAATCTACTGTATGAGAATTCCATATACTTGAGGTTTTTTAATTCCTATTTTAATTGCTTTTCCCTTTTCAATACCATATTATACATTTATGTTTGTTATTTCAGGAGTGTGTAGTGTTGTATTGATTCATTTCAGTGATGTTATGTTCCTATACTAAATCGCGTTTGTTATTTCGCGTGTGTTCATTCATGTTCGTTAGTTCATGAGGGCTTAACCCCGTTTGTTATTTCGGGAATAGGAACATGTATCTGTAGTAGCGATTGCGTTGTTAATAGTTGCTACAACTGAAAGGGGATTAGAATCTGCTTAGGGCCTGGGATTACATGAACCAAGGATAGTTGGGAATTCGAGAACAGTAGATTAATCGTTGTTTGCTATTTGATAATCTCTTTGAACTGCTTTGTTTTATTGCTCTGTTTTCATTGTCTTATTTTCTTTGATTGCATCCAAACAACCCCCCCCCCCCCCCCAAAAAATACTTATTTTTGTGAAAAATAACACTTTAAGAGTCCTTGTGAGACGACATCCGAGTTGTTGCCCTAAACTACAGTTTTAAACCCGCTCGTTCTTTTTGGCGCGTGCGCGACAGCGCGGCCAAAAATTGGCGCCGTTCCCGGGGACTCTTACTTGTTATTTTTCCATTTCTGTTCTTCCTTTTCTTTTTTCTTTTATTTTCTGTTTTTGTTTTGAATTGGTCTGGCTACTAGGTCGAATTGCCCTGAGTTGTGTGATTTTGATCCGGAAATTGAAAGAACACTGCACACACTCCGTAGAGAATTTCGGGCTAGCACTAGTAGTGATTCTAATTCCAAAACTGTTTTTGAAAACATGGGAGACCAAAGGACATTAAGACAGCTTGTTGCCCCTGATGTTAACTATAATGGATTGTGTATTTCATATCCTGGTGCTGATACTCCTTTTGAACTAAAATATGGTTTCATTCACTTGTTGCCAAAGTTTAATGGTCTTGCAGGTGAGGATCCACACAAGCACTTGAAGGAATTCCAAGTTGTCTGCTCCACAACCTCGAGATCAGAGGGAGTAACTGAGGATAGCATCAAACTGAAGGCTTTTCCATTTTCACTCCAGGGAGCCGCAAAGGATTGGCTGTTGTATCTTGAGCCCAACTCTATCACCACTTGGAATGATTTGAAGAGGGTTTTCCTAGAAAGATATTTTCCTGCTTCAAGAGCTGCGTCAATAAGAAAAGAAATATGTGGCATCAGGCAAGGGAATGAGTCGCTAGCTGAATATTGGGAAAGGTTCAAGCATTTGGTATCCAGCTGCCCTCAAGATCGATTTTCGAACAGACTTCTCATCCAAGATACTTTTATGAAGGATTACTGCCGATGGATAGGAATCTTTTGGATGCTGCTAGTGGGGGAGCGCTTGTTGATAAGACCCCAGCTGCTGCCAAGCAACTCATTGAGAATATGTCACTAAATTCCCAGCAGTTTACTACCAGAAGAAATTCAGTTGAGACAAGAGGTGTGCATGAGGTCCATAGTTCATCTTCCAACCAGGCCGCCCTTGAGAATAGATTGGATGAGCTCACTTCTTTTGTAAGGCAATTGGCAATAGACAGAGGTCAGCCTGCAAAGTTATGTAGCATGTGCAATTCACCTGAGCACCCACATGATCCATGCCTCTTCCAGAGAGAAGAGTTTGTCAGTGAAGTATCTCAAGCTTATGCAGTAAATCCATATAATCAAGGAAACAGTCAGAATCGGTATAGCACTCCAGACCTCTCTACCAATAGGTACCATCCCAACTGGAGGAATCATCCTAATCTGCGGTATGGGAACTCATCCCAACAACAACCAATGGCAGCACCTCAGAATCCTCCTCCAGTGACCACTTCTGCACCTTCTGGACCTTCATTAGAAGATATGATCAAGCAAATGGCTGCAAATAACCTCCAGTTTCAGCAGCAGGTTGCAGCTTCACAGGCACAGTTTCAGCAGCAAACAAGTGCTAGCATTCAAGATTTGAGGACACAGATTGGACAGCTGGCCACATCCATGAATAACATACAGCAAGGTCAAGGATCCAGCCAGCTGCCTGCACAGCCAGTGATAAATCCCAATGCCTCCAACCCTAATGTGAGTGCCATGTCTCTGAGATCTGGAAAATTTATTGAGGCCACCTCTGAAAAATATGAAGCAAGCGTTGAGGTAACTCCTGAGCCTATTGTTGAAGTTGAAGCTGAGAAAGTGTACAGACCACCCATCCCATTCCCACACAGATTGTAGAATAATAAGAAGATTGGTGGTGAAGATAAGGAGAAGGAAATTCTTGATGTTTTCAGAAGGGTAGCTGTGAATATTCCCCTTCTAGATGTGATCAAGCAGGTGCCCAAGTATGCCAAATTTCTGAAGGATCTATGCACCAACAAGAGGAAGATGAAGAATAATGAGAGGGTTGATTTGGGAAGAAATGTCTCAGCTTTTATCCAGTCTAGGCCTGTACCAGAAAGAGTTGCTGCTTTAACCCCTACTCAGGCATTACCACAGAAGTGCAAGGATCCAGGCGTATTTACTATTCCATGCACTATTGGGGATAGGAAGTTTGAAAACTGCATGCTGGACTTGGGAGCATCCATAAATGTCATGCCCACCTCCATCTTTAACAACCTTGATCTTGGTCCTTTGCAGTATACAGGTCTCACCATCCAGTTGGCTAACAGGACCAGTGCCTGACCCATGGGAATGGTAGAAGATGTGCTAGTGCAAGTTGATGATTTGATCTTCCCTGTGGACTTCTACATCCTAGACATGGCAGGAGAGACACATTCCAGTAGATCACCAATAATCTTGGGCAGACCATTCATGAAGACAGCCAAGACTAAGATTGATGTGCATGATGGGACTATGTCTATGGAGTTTGGTGATATTGTGGCCAAGTTCAAGATCTTTGATGCTATGAAATACCCACTGGAGGAGCACTCTGTTTTCCACTTAGAGTTGCTTTCGGAGCTTATTGAGGATACCCATGAGGACTTTATTTCAGATTTTCCATTTATTTCTGGTTTTGATGATGTATATACTTGTACTAACTGTACTGACACTAACCCTTGTTCTGTTTGTGCTGAGTTTCTTGATTCAACCTTGCAGGGTGGTAGTGATAGTGAGAGTGAAGCTGTCTGTTCAGCAGAAGTCCTTGACATCCTGGCTACTCCCAATGTACCATCCGTTGAGCAGCCACCATCCCTAGAACTCAAGCCACTTCCTGGGAACCTGAAGTATGCCTACCTGGAGACAAATGAGAAACTTCCAGTCATCATCTCTTCCAGCCTTGACTCTGACAAGGAAGCCAAACTATTGGAGGTTCTGAAGAAGCACAAGAAGGCTATTGGGTGGACATTGGCTGATATTCCAGGAATTAGCCCCTCCAGATGCATGCACAGAATTTTATTGGAGGATGGGGCTAAGCCAGTTAGACAGGCCCAAAGGCGACTAAACCCATTGATTTTGGATGTGGTGAAGAAAGAGGTGACTAAGCTTCTACAGGAAGGTATTATATACCCCATCTCTGATAGTACTTGGGTAAGTCCGGTGCAAGTTGTACCAAAGAAGTCCGGTCTCACAGTAGTTAGGAATGATAATAATGAGCTTGTACCTACTAGAGTCCAGAATAGCTGGCGAGTCTGTATAGATTATAGGAAGTTGAACCAGGCCACCAGAAAGCAGGATCACTTTCCTTTGCCATTCATAGATCAGATGCTGGATCGACTGGCTGGTAAATCTCATTATTGCTTTCTTGATGGTTTTTCCGGGTATTTCCAGATCCATATTGCCCCTGAGGATCAGGAAAAGACCACTTTCACGTGCCCCTTTGGTACGTTTGCCTATAGGAGGATGCCATTTGGTCTTTGCAATGATCCTGGCACCTTCCAAAGATGCATGCTAAGCATTTTCTCTGAATTTATTGAAAATTGCATAGAGGTGTTCATGGATGATTTCACTGTATATGGCTCCTCATTTGATGCATGTCTGCATAGTCTGAGTTTAGTTCTACAAAGATGCATTGAGACTGATCTGATTTTGAATTATGAGAAATGTCACTTTATGGTAGAACAGGGGATAGTTTTGGGTCATGTAATTTCTAAAGAGGGTATTTTAGTAGATCCTGCAAAAATTGATGTGATTTCTTCATTGCCTTACCCATCTTGCGTACGCGAGATCCGTTCTTTTCTTAGACATGCAGGTTTCTACAGGCGCTTTATAAAGGACTTCAGCAAGATAGCTCTGCCATTGTCAAACCTGCTGAAGAATGATGCCCTGTTCCATTTTGATGACCATTGCAAGGAGGCATTTGACTGCCTGAAAAAAGCATTGACATCTACCCCCATCATCCAACCCCCAGACTGGACACTCCCTTTTGAACTAATGTGTGATGCTTCCAATTTTGCTGTGGGAGCGGTTCTGGTACAAAGGGTGGGCAAGGCTGCCCATGTCATTCACTATGCTTCTAGGACATTAGATGCTGCACAATCAAATTACACCGCCACTGAGAAAGAACTGCTAGCTGTTGTATTTGCACTTGATAAGTTTAGGTCATATTTGCTAGGTTATAGGGTTATTGTTTTCACTGACCATGCAGCTCTGAAATATCTGTTAAAGAAACCAAAAGCTAAGCCAAGACTGATCCGGTGGATGCTTTTGCTCCAAGAATTCAATGTGGAAATCAAAGACAAGAGTGGAGCTGAAAATTTGGTAGCCGATCACTTGAGCCGAATAGCAAGGGATGAGGATCCTTCTCCCATCCAAGATGATTTCCCTGATGAGAGGCTTCTACATCTGTATGGGGTAACACCCTGTTTTGATGACGTAGTTAACTTTCTTGTTGCTGGTGTTGTTCCTGCAGGTACAAGTAGACATAAGTTCCACAAGCTCAAGAGCGATGCAAAGTACTATGTGTGGGATGATCCCTACCTTTGGAAGTTTTGCAGTGATCAGGTGATTCGGAGGTGTGTCCCCGATCATGAGACAGAGTCCATTTTGTACTTCTCACATGCCTCTCAAGTTGGAGGACATTTTGGACCACAGAGGACAGCAAGAAAGGTCATGGATTCTGGATTTTACTGGCCCACAATTTTTAGAGATGCCTATGAGGTATACAGGAATTGTAAAGAATGTCAAATAACAGGCCCTGCCATCACTCGTAGGAGTGAGATGCCTCAGCAGCCCATGCTCTTTTGTGAGGTTTTTGATTTGTGGGGGATTGATTTCATGGGTCCTTTCCCCCCTTCTTTTGGTTTTGTATATATTCTTTTGGCTGTAGATTATGTTTCGAAGTGGGTGGAAGCAATCCCCACTAGGACTAATGATGCTAAAGTTGTTTCCAAATTTGTTAGGTCCAACATTTTTTGCAGGTTTGGCATACCTAAGGCCATCATCAGTGACCAAGGCACACACTTCTGCAACAGAACCATGGAAGCCTTACTCAGAAGATATGGGGTTGTACATAGAGTTTCCACTGCTTACCATCCCCAGACCAATGGCCAGGCTGAAATATCAAACAGGGAGATCAAGCAAATTCTAGAGAAGATGGTGCAGCCGAATAGAAAGGAATGGTGCCGCCGTCTGGAAGACGCACTGTGGGCTCAGAGGACCGCTTTCAAGACACCAATAGGAATGTCCTCCTTTCGGCTGGTATTTAGTAAGGCATGTCACCTCCCGGTGGAAGTTGAGCACCGTGCATACTGGGCAGTCAAGTGCTGTAACTTGGACATGAAGGAAGCTGGTGTTGAAAGAAAACTGCAGTTGCAGCAACTTGAGGAGCTTAGGCTAGAAGCCTATGAAAGCTCCAGGATTTATAAAGAAAAAACAAAACTTTTTCATGATAGGATGATTGTTAGAAAAGAATTTTCTGTGGGCCAGCTAGTCTTATTGTTTAACTCCCGCCTGAAATTGATGGCTGGGAAACTTAGGTCCAAATGGGATGGCCCCTTTGTTGTGACTCACGTGTTTCCTTATGGTGCAGTAGAGATTACACGTGCAGGTACCCACAAGCCATTCAAGGTTAACGGGCAGAGGCTGAAGCCATTCCATGGTGTGGATGCTGGTGTTCCTGTGGATGTTAATGTTGAGGAGCTCTCCTTGGAAGCTCCCACCTACACTGATACTTGATCAGGGAGTTTCCTTTCCTTTCCCTCACTCTGATTGTATTGTTATGTTGTTTCATTGGGGACAATGTATATTTTAAGTGTGGGGGAGGGAACTAGTTGTAGTCTTTGTTTTGTCTTGTTTTTTTTTCCCTTTTCTTTGAATAAAGCTCCTGAATAATTTGAGAAGCTCAGGAGTTGTGTTGAGTCTTTTGTTGGCAAGTTTATTGGATTTTGATTGATTTTACACAGATTGATTGCATGATTTATGTGATGATTCCCCCTAGGCTGATTTTTTTTGAATGATCCCCATGTGATTGAAAACTAAACTTTGAGATTTTGTTGTGATGACATGATTTATGATAAGTTTGGGGTGATAGGAAGCACACACTAGGGATAGAATCTCTGTCAAACAATTTGCATAAATGTCCAGGTGAGGTTTTAAGCCTCCAACATGTTTTTGACTGTGAGAATCACTTTCAAGTTGCACTTTCCTGAATTTGCTTGAGTCTCTTTTTGGTTTGCATGATTATGTGTTTGCTTCAGATGATTTAGGCATTTTCTTTGTAAATAGCTACTTAGCCTAAAATAACCATCCCTAATGCATGTTCCTTAGTTAGCCCCATTGAGCCTGATTAGCCTGTTAATTCTTGATAACCTAAGGTTATAAGCCCAAAATCTGGAAAAAAAAAAAACCATGTTAACCCGATCTTAGGATTAGGAGAGCATGGAATCTTAGAAAGAGAAAAGGTTGCAAGAAACTAAGTTTGGGGTGGCTACAAGGTGATGTGTTGTTGGGATTGAGAAAAAGAAAAAAAACAATAAAAAGGGTGGAGCCAAAGGCTTGTAAAAAAAAAAAACCAATGTGTAAAAATGTTAAAAATAAAAGTATTAAAAAAAAAAGAGGCTGTAGTCACCCAAGGCATAAAGATGAATGAGAAAAAGAACTTGAGTGGAATTTCATTGTTTTGAAGTGTTTCATGCTCTCTTAGTTCCTAGGGTCTTCAGCCTAGTTCTTTTGTATATCCTACCCTTTGCCAGGCCCCGTTACAACCCATAAAAGACCTTTTCATGTTGCTTGCATGTTTTCTGTGGGAATCATTGGGAGATGAAAATCAAATTTATGGGAAGTGCTCTTAAAAGTGAAACTGAGTGCAATGTTAATAGCCTGACACAAACTGAGTGATGAGTGAACACTAAATGCCCTTGTGAGGAAGGCAGTTGTTTGAAATTGGTGATCTTCCTCTTGTGTGTAACTTGGATCCCCTGCTTGGATTGATGATTGTTTGAATGATAAAATTCTCAATTGGTTGGAATGAATGATTGTGGGGATTGCTTTGCTTGAAAGGGGGGGACATTGAAGAAAACTGTTTTGATGTACTGCTTGAATTTGTGTAAGGTTGATTGAATCTTTTAAGCTTGCCAGGTTTTGAGTCTTTTTGATTTTTGAGTCTTAGTTTGCTTGGGGATAAGCAAAGTTTAAGTTTGGGGTATTTTGATAAGCCTCTGGCTCATCTAGTTTTATGGCTAGTATGACCAGGGTTTTGTGCAAATTATATCCTATTTTCACCCAAATTAGATTAGATTGTCCTCCAGCAAGGTTTTGAGTCTCTAAAGTAGTTTTAGGTTAAATTACCCAGTTTTGAGTCGAATAATACACTTATAGTTATTTCTTTGTTTTCAGGTTAAGTAGAAGTTGAGAGAATAAAGAAACAGGGGATTCGCCTCGCGAGAGTTTCCCTCGCCTCACGAACCTGAAAGCCAGCAGAACAGTGAAAATGACATCCTCTCTGGTTCGCCTCGCGAACAGCTCTTCGCCTCGCGACCCCGAAGGCTGACTGTTCCAAGAAAATTCAAGGTCTCTGGTTCGCCCCGCGAAGAATATTTCGCCCCGCGAGTCACCCAACCCTGAAAGTCAGAGACTATCACGGCTTACCCGTGTCGAAGGTCACGGTTGTGGCAGTTTTGAAGTTGAAGAGTCTCGCCTCACGAGCATCCATTCGCCTCGCGATCCTGGAAGTCATAAAGCATCACGGTTGGCCCCTGATGTTCATAACGGGCGTAATAAAGAAGACTCTTCAGTTCCTCGCCCCGCGATCCTTTCTTCGCCCTGCGAGAATACCAAAGGTTCCAAACTGTTCACAAGATTCGCGTCACGAGAGAGGCTTCGCCTCACGAGAGGGCAAAAATTCCTGACTGTTATAAATAGCTGTCTGGGCAGATTATGAACAACTTTTGCTTCTCCACAGTTTTACATATTTTTCTGTGTATTTCGTTATTGTTATGGAGAACTAAATTCTTAGATTAATCTACTGTATGAGAATTCCATATACTTGAGGTTTTGTAATTCCTATTTTAATTGCTTTTCCCTTTTCAATACCATATTATACATTTCTGTTTGTTATTTCAGGAGTGTGTAGTGTTGTATTGATTCGTTTCAGTGATGTTATGTTCCTATACTAAATCGCGTTTGTTATTTCGCGTGTGTTCATTCATGTTCGTTAGTTCATGAGGGCTTAACCCCGTTTGTTATTTCGGGAATAGGAACATGTATCTGTAGTAGCGATTGCGTTGTTAATAGTTGCTACAACTGAAAGGGGATTAGAATCTGCTTAGGGCCTGGGATTACATGAATCAAGGATAGTTGGGAATTCGAGAACAGTAGATTAATCGTTGTTTGCTATTTGATAATCTCTTTGAACTGCTTTGTTTTATTGCTCTGTTTTCATTGTCTTATTTTCTTTGATTGCATCCAAACAACCCCCCCCCCAAAAAAAAATACTTATTTTTGTGAAAAATAACACTTTAAGAGTCCTTGTGAGACGACATCCGAGTTGTCGCCCTAAACTACAGTTTTAAACCCGCTCGTTCTTTTTGGCGCGTGCTCGACAGCGCGGCCAATACCTCCCATTCATGCTTCAAATATTAAAATCAATCCACTAAATTACTCAAACCCCGATTCCTCGGATGGCAAGAGCCTAAATCCACTAATAGACCATAATTCCTTAGGTGACCTAGATTAATGAATTTGCATTAGGATTAGGGATTACGCGATTACTAGTAAACCAAACTCCATTCCTAGATGCAAGGGTTACTAGGTGATTAAATTCAGTTCCGGTTCTAATACGAATTTCCCAATTGCATATCAAAACACTAATCGAGTCATGGGGGTGCTAGCCACAACAAGCATTAAGCATGGAAAATTAATCACTAATACGAAGGCATGAACACAGAATAATCAGTCAAGGCAAATACATAATAATCAGTTTGATTACATCTAATCCCAACAAACGGGAATTAGCTACTCATAATTACAGAGAAAGCCAAACCAGAAAAGTAGTAGAGAAAGGAAAGAAAGGGAGAACTCCATTGAAGCTTCCCACTGTCGTCACAGCAACCCCCTAACTCAGCTCCCTTTTAGGGTTGGAACCCTAGCCCAGTCGCAGCCTCCAAGTGCCTCCCTCTAAAACTCTCCAAAACATAAAAACTTAAAAACTCCCCCATTCTGCCCTAAAACAGCAATTTATACCAATCAGACTCTGCTCGCGAGGCGAATGTTAAAAATCTGCTGTTACAGAGACTAGATCTCTCGCGAGGCGAGAGTGGCTCGCGAGGCGAGACAGTAAGGGTCTTCTCAAATACGCCCGTGATGAGTATCAGGGCCTGGGCGTGATGGCTTCTGGTCCACAGTCTCGCGAGGCGAGTAGTCTTTCGCGGGGCGAGGCAGAGAAGATGACATTCTGGTACAGGCTGGTCTTCAGGCTCGCGAGGCGAGTAGCCTCTCGCGGGGCGAGCAATTTCCCTGACAGCTTCTGACTTTTGCCTTCTGCTCTGCTTGATCATGGTCGTGATGGTCATCACGACCAGGCCATGAGGGGCTCTGTTTGAATCATATTCTTCACTTTTCAAGCTCTGTTTCATCCAGGCTCCATCATGACTGATTTTGATCATTTTTACATTAATTCCTGCAAAACAACACCAAGAAACCTCTTCACCCGTTCCAAGGGAAAATCTAACTAAAATCAAATAAAGAATGCCTAATCTATATGAAAAATGCATGCAAAAGTGTATATGAAACATCATGTAAAATCACACTATCAATAGACTCACTCGTGAGAAGATTCCAAAAGGATTTGCTAACACCGAGGTTGGTAAACTTATGCTTGATCATAACGGAAAATTAAAAAGTAGAAAAGTTGATTTTAAAGTTGTACGTGAGATGATTTCCACGGCTATCATAGAACATGACCTTCCATTCTCTTTTGTGGAATATAGGAGGGTTAGAGAACTATTTAAATATTTGAATCCTGAAGCTAAGGTTCCCTCTAGACGTGCTGCCACAAATGATGTCATTAATATGTATGAGGCTGAAAAGGAAAAAATGAAAGATGTGCTATCCAATGTTCCAAGTAGAATAAACTTGACATCTGATGTATGGACTTCTTGTACCACAGAGGGCTACATTTCATTGACTGCCCATTTTGTGGATGAAAATTGGAAGCTTAACAGCAAAATTCTAAATTTTTCTCATTTCCCCCCTCCACATTCCGGCCGTGAATTGGCCAAAACTGTTTATGGTTTCTTGGAAGAGTGGGGGATTGAGAAGAAAATATTTTCATTGACTTTGGATAATGCTTCTTCTTGTGGTAGCATGCAAGGGTTGTTGAAAGATAGACTTCTTATGCAACGTGATGTCTTGTTATGTGGTGGTGATTTTTTTCACATTCGATGTTGTGCTCATATCCTAAACATTGTAGTTCAAGATGGGTTGAAAGTTGCTAGTGAGGCTATACATAAGATTAGAGAGAGCATCAAGTATGTAAAGGGATCGGAGGGAAGAATGATTGCATTTAAAAGTTATGTTAAAAGACTTGGTAAGATTGATACCAAGATAGGTCTTCGTTTGGATGTCTCTACTAGGTGGAACTCCACCTTTATGATGCTTGAAAGTGCTCTTGCATATAGTCGTGCTTTTGAAGATCTTGCTTTTGAGGATAGGAACTATAAGTATTACCCTACTAATGAAGAATGGTCTAGAGGAGATAAACTTTGTGAATTTTTACGTCCATTCTATGTGATCACAAATTTGATGTCCGGTTCCTCTTATCCGACTACTAACTTGTATTTCTTTCATGTGTGGAGGATTGAAGGTTTGTTGCTTGAAAATAAGACAAGTGAAGATGAGGTGATTAGGGATATGACAACTTCGATGCAAGGGAAGTTTGACAAATATTGGAGTGATTATAGTGTTGTGCTTGCATATGGAACCGTTTTTGATCCTCGCTATAAGTTCTCATTTTTGGAGTTTTGCTATTCTCAACTTGGTGTTAATTCAATTTCTTGTCAAGCAAAGTTGAAAGTTGTTAAGCATAAGTTGTATACTCTGTTTTATGAGTATGTCAAAAGATCCTTCAAAGAGACACCTCCCAATGAAAGTTCACTACAAGATAAGCAATGTCTTCCAACTAGTAGTAGTGGATTTGCTAATATGGACCCATCACAATTGGCTATTTTGAATGTAAGTATATTTCTTTCTTTTATTTATTCATTATTCATTATTCATTATTTTTTATGTTTAATTTCTCATTCTTTATTTGTTGTTACATGAAAATAATGTAGAAGAATATCTCGTTTGAGAATCAAAATAAGAAGCATGTGGGTAATTCTGAATTGGATACTTATTTGGAGGAGCAAAACCTTTCCTCAACATACCATCCAAATCTTGATATTTTGCAATATTGGAAGGACAGCCTGTATAGGTTTCTGAATCTTGCTTTGATGGCTAGTGATATCTTAAGCATTCAAATAACAACTGTGGCATCGGAATCAGCATTCAGTATTGGTTCTCGTGTTCTCAACAAATTTCGAAGTTCTCTCCTTCCCAAAAATGTGCAAGCCTTGATATGCACTAGAAATTGATTGTTAGGGTTTGAAGTGGAAGGTAAATATACAATGAATTTATGTATAGAAATAGAATGTCTTCCATTTAATTATGTTTTGCTTTTTAAACATAATCTTACTTATGAATTATGACTTGTGAATTGTAGGAAAAGAAGAAGATGAAGATGATTTGATTGACGCAAAGGAGGAGCTTGCTAAATCAAAGGGAAAGACTAAAGTTGTTATTGATGCTTGATGTCAACATGTAGCTTTAATTTCAAACTTGTAATATTTTTGTTTTTATTCCTTATTTTGCATTTCAATTTCGTTGGTATTTTGCATCAAACTTGTGTTTTTGTTAAGCTTGCAGGAACTTGTTAGAAGCCATCTTTGTTTCCCCTAATGAAACATGGTTTGTTTACCCTGAATCTGTCTATAACAATTTTCTTTCTTGTCATGTAGTACAATTTTCTTTCTTGTCATGTACAATTTTCTTTCTTGCAGGAACTTGATTTTATGACTATTGGTTATAATTATGGTTATTTTATTTACAGGGGTTTATCTTCACTTGTAATATTTTCTTTTTTTGCCTTATAAAAAAAAGTGTAGAGTCCGCGGACAGTCCGTTTAGTCCGCGAACTATGCGGATTGGACTTGGACTCTATTTTTCAGAGTCCATTTTTCATGCCGACTATAAAATCCGATCCGTTTAAATGCGGACTTATGCGGACCGGACTGGTCCGTTTACCCACCTCTACTAAGGAGGCTGAGCACTGGTGGGAGAACTGCCGTCAGAGGATGGTGACAGAGGGTACGGCGGTTACATGGGCTGTTTTCAGAGATAGGTTCTTGGAGAAGTATTTTCCTGCGGATGTCCGTGACAAGAAAGAGATCGAATTCTTGGCGTTGAAGCAGGGAAATATGTCAGTGGGAGAGTATGCGACAAAGTTCGAGGAGATGGCTAGGTATTACACACCTTATCAGGTCATGGTGGATGATCGGTCAAAGTGTCTAAAGTTCGGGGATGGTCTTTGTCCAGAGATCAAGCAGGAGATCAGTTATCAGGAGATCCGAGTCTTCCCAACTTTAGTGAACAAGTGTAGGATCTTTGAGGATACCTACAAGTACGAAGTGGCCAGTTTCAAGAATTCGGATAGCCAGGGTAGCAAAAAGACCGAGCGGAAGGACAAGGGCAAGCAGCGTTACGCTCCAGCCGACCGGTATTTCAAGCTGAGTCACAGGAAGCCACAATTTTCTTATGATAGGTACAGGGGTGGGAACTCTAATTCCCCTAGACCCATGAAGTGCGGCAAGTGCGGCACACCAGATCACTTCACTACCCAGTGCAAGGAATCAAACGTCATCTGCTTTAAGTGTGGCAAGTCTGGCCACATCAGCCAAGATTGTGGAGGAGCGAAGTCAGAACCTCCAAGTGTTAGCAAGAGTCAGCAGTCTCAGGCTAATCGACTGAAGACCACTGGGAGAGTCCTTACTCTTAGTGGACCTAAGGCCTCCGAGTCTGATAACTTGATGCAAGGTACGTGCTTAATTAATGGAGCTCTCTTAACTGTATTATATGACTCGGGTGCTACGCACTCGTTTATATCACATGATAGGGTCAAGAGTTTAGATTTACCTGTTACCTTTCTTGAGAATGATTTGATTGTTTCCACACTTACAAATAAGCCCGTTCTCACTTTTCATGCATGCAAGAACTGTCATATTACCATTGATGGTAGAACCTTTATTATAAATCTTGCATTCCTACCTTTAAAACATCTTGTTGTTATTCTTGGCATGGACTGGTTATCTTCCAACCACGTCCTTCTGAATTGCTTTGATAAAACCATAGTTTTTGGCACTCCTGTGGAGTTTAAGAATCTGACCTTTCTCTCTGCCATCCAAGTTAAGGCTTCGATGAAAGACGAGGCCAAGTGTACATGATGTTGTCTTCCCTGGAAGTAGAGAGGCCTCCTGATGTCGGAAGTGTGCCTGTTGTGCGGGAATTTCCTAAAGTGTTTCCGGGGGATGTTTATAACTTGCCCCCTGAGAGAGATGTTGAGTTCACCATAGACTTAGTGTCTGGCACTGGACCAATATCCATAGCGCCCTATAGAATGTATCCTCTAGAGCTAGCTGAGTTGAAGAAACAGATAGAGGATATGATTCAGAAGCAGTTTATTAGGCCTAGCGTATCCCCATGGGGAGCACCAGTGTTGCTAGTAAAGAAGAATGATGAAAGTATGAGGTTGTGTGTCGATTATCGACAGATCAACAAGGTGACCATTAAGAATTGGTATCCCCTCCCTAGGATTGATGATCTTATGGATCAGTTGATAGGAGCGTGTCTCTTCTCTAAGATAGATTTGAGGTCATGGTACTATCAGATTCGGGTTAAGTCCGAGGACATCCCGAAGACAGCTTTTAGGATGCGTTATGGTTACTACGAGTACTTGGTTATGCCCTTTGGTGTGACCAATGCTCTTGATGTGTTCATAGACTGCATGAACAAGACCTTTCACCCTTACTTGGATAAGTTTGTGGTGGTTTTCATAGATGACATCTTAGTGTACTCCAAGACCAAGGAGGAACATGAGGAGCACTTGAGGGTTGTCTTGCAAACCCTTAAGGAGAAACAGTTGTATGCTAAGTTGTCTAAGTATGAGTTCTGGCTAGAAGATGTGAGTTTCTTAGGACATGTCATCTCCAGTGGGAAGCGCCAAAGTCAGTGACCGAGATTAGGAGTTTCTTGGGTTTAGCAGGGTACTATAGGAGGTTCATAGAAGGTTTCTCTAAGTTAGTCTTACACTTAACCCGTCTCACCAAGAAGGGACAGTTGTTTGTGTGGGACTCTAAGTGTGAAGAGAGTTTCCAAACCCTTAAAGATAGATTGACATCAGCACCAATTTTGGTTTTACCCGATCCTAGTAAACCTTTCGTAGTGTACTGTGATGCATCGAAGCAAGGTTTAGGTGGAGTGTTAATGCAAGATGGTAAGGTGGTGGCTTGTGCTTCTAGGCAGTTGAAAACCCATGAGAAGAACTACCCTACCCATGACCTAGAGTTAGGAGTTGTGGTGTTTGCCTTAAAGATTTGGAGGCATTATCTTTATGGAGCCAAGTTTGAGGTCGTTAGTGATCATCGGAGTTTGAAGAATCTCTTTGATCAGAAGGAGTTGAATATGAGGCAGCGTTGGTGGATGGAATTTTTGAAGAATTATGAGTTTGATCTAACCTACCACCCAGGAAAATCCAATGTAGTGGCAGATGCTCTAAGTAGGAAAACCTTGCCGGCCTCCGTTTTGATGGTTCGCTAGATGGATCTGATTAAGGAGTTTAGAGACCTGAGTTTAGCTTGAGAAGTTACCCCTAAGAGCATTAGGCATGGAACCTTGAAGGTTACCAACAGTTTGATGGATCAGGTTAGAGAGGGTCATAAGATAGACCAGTTTCTCTTAGACCAGAGAGAGTTACTTGCTCAGGATAGAAATCTTAGCTTTAAAAAAGGAAGTGATGGAGTTTTGAGGTTCAAAGATGGAGTCTGTATACCGGATGTTCCTGAGCTTAGAAAGTCGATCCTTGAAGAAGGACATAGGAGCGGTTTGAGTGTGCACCCAGGTGCCACCAAGATGTATCAGGATCTTAAGCGCATGTTTTGGTGGCCTAGGATGAAGAAAGATGTGGCTGAGTTTGTGTACGCTTGTTTAATGGGCCAAAAGGCTAAGATAGAACACCAAAAGCCATCAGGAAAGTTGCAACCTTTAAGTATCCCATAATGGAAGTGGGATAGTATTTCCATGGATTTTGTGTCTGGGCTCCCTAGGACTCCAGCTGGTTTTGAGGCGATATGTGTTGCTCATGGAGTATGAACATGGAGTATCCCTTAGAAAAGTTGACCAGGCTGTAGATCAGAGAGATAGTTAGGTTACATGGTGTACCCTCTAGCATAATGTTAGATAGAGACCCGAGGTTTACCTTTAAGTTTTGGAACAGTTTGCATGAGGCATTAGGTACAAAGCTTAGACTTAGTTCGGCTTATCACCCACAGACTGATGGTCAATCTGAGAGAACCGTCCAGTCCTTAGAGGACTTGCTTAGAGCTTGTGTGCTAGAACAATCGGGTAGTTGGGATAAGTTTTTGTCCCTAATAGAGTTCACCTACAACAATAGTTTCCATTCCAGCATTGGGATGGCACCTTATGAAGCTCTTTATGGGAGGAGATGTAGGACACCCTTGTGTTGGAGTGAACCTGGTGATAGTGTGGTGTTAGGACCTGAGATAATGTAAGAAACCACTGAAAAAGTGAGGATGATTCAGGAAAAGATGAAAGTCGCACAGAGTAGGCAACAGAGCTATCATGACAAAAGGAGGAAAGTGCTTGAATTCCAGGAAGGTGACCATGTGTTCTTGAGAGTTACCCCGACAACTGGGGTTGGTAGAGTGATGAAAGCGAGGAAACTTACTCCTAGATTCATTGGTCCTTACCAAATTCTAAAAAGAGTCGGCGAAGTCGCCTACCAAATAGCTTTACCACCGTTCTTGTCCAACCTTCATAGTGTCTTTCATATGTCTCAACTCAGAAAGTACATTCACGACCCTAGACACGTGATAGTACCCGATACCGTATAGTTAAAAGAGAACTTGACTTTTGAGGTATTACCCATTCGATTCGAGGATAGGAGGGTGAAGCAGCTAAGAGTGCAGGAGATTCCTTTGGTCAAAGTTGCTTGGAGTGGGGCTACTGTGGAAAGTGCTACGTTGGAGCTAGAAATCAAGATGGTGGAATCGTATCCGCACCTTTTCAACCAAGGTGAGTAGAAATTTCGAGGACTAAATTTTTATAAGCGGGGTGGAATTGTAACACCCCGTTTTTCGTTAAGTGCTTTTATATATGATGTTTGCTTGTTTAAGCCTTAGGACTTAGCTTAGAGTTGTTGTTGAGGGCTAAGTGGGATTTCTAGGCTTAAATCCCTTTCTGGTACATGACCACGACCGTGCTCATGTCCAGCACGCCCTTGCTCAATGCTGTGTCTTGTGACCGTTTGGATCACAAGTACGGCCGTGCTTAATGGGAAGCACAGCCGTGCAAGGGATTGGTGTCAGGGAGACGCTGAGGTAAGCACGCCCGTGCTTAGTAAGGTGCACGGTCGTGCTTAGGTCTGCAGCATATAAAATGGCACAGAAACCGAGGGTTCACATTTTTAATCCTATTTTGGCATAACAGCCACCGTAGTGCGGCTATACATCTGTTTTTCCCTATTTTCTCTAAACCAATTGCATTGTTGGAGCTTTAGAGACTCTTGGGAACGTCTAGTTCGTATGTGTTGATCCTAATAGGTAATGGTTCCTCCGTCTTAGTGTTTCCTTTTCTATTATTTAGATTTGGCAACTAATTTGCTAACCCTTTCTGTTTGACCAAGGCTTGGAAAGCTAACCGAGCCACTTGAGGAACGCGTGGTTTACCGGTTGTGTTGTCACTATCAGTTTCTTCATACCAGGTATGGGGAGAAGGATAGTGTAATCATTAGGCAAGGGGGTAGGGTAAGATAAGGGGTTCCCAAAGCCCTGTTGTTATTAATTGTTGTCTATTCTATGTTATATTTGATTATATGACTGATTGCCATGATTGTTATTGGTTATTGTGTATGCCTGTTATAATGCCTAATTGGTATGTTTGACTGAACTGTTTATGATATTGAATGCCAACTACCGTATTAAATGTTATACTTTATGTCATGATGTTTGGATGAGATGGTATGCTGTTTACGACATGAATATGTTGGATGAATATGTTGATTGGTTGAATGAATGATGTTGGTTGAGAATGTTGAACAATTAATAAGACCCTAATTGGTTAATAGGACTCTTAATCAATATAAGGGTTCAGGGATTAATTCCTCTAATGTTTCATAAAATATGAACTATTAGTGAGAGGTGAGGTTTTATGCCGAATGGATTAGTCAAGACATTAGGATTTGATTTAAGAGTGTTTAGGGAGGTTTTAACCCCAAGAACACCATGAATCTACCTAGAACAGTACGGCTAGCTCTAGGAGCACGACCGTGCTGAACAGGGAGCATGCCCGTGCTCCTAGTTTGAATTCTGGAAACGGCCGCGCTTTAAGCACCGTCGTGTAAAACAGGAGCACGACAGTACATCAAGCACGACCGTGCATAAAAGGAAGCACGACCATGCTTCACTTAAATGGAAGCACGCCCGTGCATAGGGTGAGCAATGCCGTGCTCCCCCTCTAGGTCAGAATCCGAGATTAAAGGTTTTAAAGGGGTGTTTCACCCCGAATGTCCCCAATAATAAAATAAGACACCAATCGAATGAAGACAAGTTAGGTAACTTACTTAAGACTAATTAAGATAAACAAGATTAATAAGCTGGTTAAGCCGGTGCCCAATAGGTTGCCGCACGTTGATAAGCTTTGGTGCTTTTTGGCCAAGGTGGCCTCGATGCTTTTTGGTCGAGGTGTTGATGAGTTGAACCTTTGTGCTTTTTGGCCAAGGGGACCTTGAACCATAAGGGTTATGGTGTTGATTTTGATGTTGGTGATAAGTCTTAGGTGCTTATTGCCCAAGCAAAGGAGGGGGTTGCCTTTGTTTGTTGTTGTGCTCATGCATCAAGCATTGGAGTTGTTAGTGGGGGAAGATCAACATAAGGGAGGTCATCCTAGAGTACGACGATCTGGCCATCCGTGGGTGGTTCCTCCAAGGTTTGGTGGACCGTACGCCCCCCGTGGTGCCGCATCCAAGGTATGGTGCATCGGCTATCCAAGGGGTTCACCCATGGTTTGGTGGACTGCCGGCGTTGGTGCTTTTTGGCCAATGTGGATATGCAACTTCGAAGTTGCCTTCCTGAGATAAGTTTGGATCCACGTGCATAATGGAGTAGCGGAGTAGTATTGCACCGCATAGCATACGTTGGTTGATTTAATATGTTGATATAATCATATGTTGATGCTAAATGCTATATGATGATAAATGCTATGTATATGATGTATGTTCACCTTGCTTACTACTTCCATGCCGTTGTGTTTACATGATTTCTTACTCCCCGTTTTCTCTATTTCTATTTTGGTATGTATCTCTTTATGCAGAGGACGGTGAGCAGCCAGTGGAGGAGTGACTCTGAGAAACCGCGACTCTAGCTAGGATGTTTAGATGTTTTAGTTGTTAGTTTAGTTGTTTCAGTTTGTATTTCGAGGATTTATTCTGAAATGGTTATACTAGCTCTGTATGTGACATCGGGGTTGGGTTATGTTTTCTGTTTTATGTTTCTTTTATTTAAATGTTTTATAAATAACATGCGGGGTAGAGGGTGTCACAACCATGTCCATTAGTTGCCCATTTTGAGCCTTAAAAAAAATTATTTTCCTTGGTACCCTAGTATAAATTTAAAAATTGTTTGGTGGTAACCTCTTGGAAACATAAATGGAGCAATTAGATTTGGAATGTATTAATTAGATATTGCTTATGTATGACTGGCAAAATTATTGTTGGGAATTTATTCTCTCTCCTTGATGTGAAAAGAAAAATTGAAAAGAAAGAGAGAGATGGAAATAACTGTGAAAAAAAAAGGGAAAGAAGGAAAGAAGAAGAGAAAGGAAAAGTAATGTAAAATGTGAAATTCTTTAGAATGGATAAATGGTGTTATTCAGTAATTCATATCTAATGCTCCATTTATGCTCTAAGGGGTATTTACTTAATTCTCGATTTCCTTTAGCCCTTTGAATATCCCTTTTCTTTCTAGTTCCTACCTAACATCATTCCCATGTCCACATTACAACCCATGAAAGACCTCTTGATTCTGGATGCATGTAAACTTATAGTGGAGATTTGGTCTATAAACAAGCTTATGGTAATGTGCTTTCTTTTGGGAACTTGAGTGATAATTGTCTTTACCCTTATACACTTTTAGAGTTGTGAGAAGAGTGTCCCCCCTATTCATTGTGAAGTTTGATTTCAGGGAACCTAAGCCTCTAATTGGGCAATCTCTTGATTTTTCCCATAAAAATTTAAGATTGATTTTTCTATCATTGCTTGTTCAATGTTTAGGGTCCCTTGATGTTTGGTTCTTTTATTTTCTCAGTTTTCTTTTAGGCCAGGATTTTGCTTGAGGACAAGCAATCCTTAAGTGTGGGGAGGTTGATAAACTGCCATTTTGTATACTTTATTGTTAGGAAATTGGGTGTAATTTATTGTTTATTTGGAAATTATTGTGGATACTCACCCTATTTCCTGTGTTTATTGTAGGATACATCAACATGACAGTTGATCATTGAACTTGGAGCAAAAGGGATAAATGTGGAGGAATTTTTTTGAAGAAAAAGCTGTGTTCTGAAGATTTTAGATGAGCACGGTCGTGCTCAACACTAATCATGGTCGTGCTCATTAGAAGACACGTTGCTGATCAGCAAGGCCTTGCTCAACATTAAGCACGACCATGCTCATTAGCAAGGCCCTGCTGACTTTCTCACTTTTAGCACGGTTTGACGCCGTATTCATTAAGCACGATCGTGCTCAACATTAAGCACGACCGTGCTCAATATTAAGCACGATCATGCTCGTGTTTCAAAGGCCCAATCACTTATGTTTTCGTATTTGGAAATAAAAGGAAGTGGTTGGGCATAGTTTTTAGGAAGCTGGTGACACAGAGAAAGAGAGTCGTAAAGCGAAGGACCGTCTCCCAGTTGATTCGAAGGCTGCTTTGCATCAAAAGGGTGTTCGGGTTTTAGTTTTCTATTTATATTTTATGGATTGTTAGATGTTTGTGATTTGTATAGTGATGAGTATGATTATGCGTAGCTAAACTTATTCCTAGGGTAGGGTGAATCTTATGTTTTGATACCTTTGATGTTTACGGAGTTTTAATGTGATTCAGTGTTTCTTTTAATTAGTTGGTTTAATCCTTGCGTTTGAATTTCTAAAAGGTTTGATCATCCTTTACCAAGTTAATTAATTGACTGGAAACCATACTACAATTAGTTAACGAAACTCTAGGATTAACCAGATTTGGGGTTGCGTGGACCAAGCGCAATCCCCTGTTTCAATTAGATATTGAATTAACAAACTTGCCAGTTCTTTGTGCTTCTTTTAACTGTTTGCCTTGCATGACCATTGAGGCTAACTGATTAGGAGAAAGAATATTAATATTGCATAACCATTGGGTATTAATAGTTTTATAGCGAGTGATTGACATAAGGAACACGCATCATTGAGAAATTGGGTAATATCATAGGTAGTGACAGAAGTGAAACGAGCACCCTAGGCTTTCCATAATTGAACCTTTGATTGTGATTCTTGTTTATCTTGGTTTCCATCATCTTCTTGTTTTTAATTATTTGATTACAAACCGCACTTCATTGTCTGGATAACATAAGGAACTAATTAATCTAGTAATTGTCACCAATCCCCGTGAGTTCGATACTTGGAGTCCCAAATACTCCTATATTACTTTTGCGATAGGGTACACTTACCCTTAAGTATAGTTTTAGTGCGACAGTAAAAATTTAAAAATGAACAGATTGATGTACAAGTTAATTTATTGAAGTTGTACAAATAATTAATCTTATTTTAATGAATAATTAATGACACCATTAAAATCTTTTTTTTTTTTTAGAAAAGAAAACACCATTAAAATCACAAAACAATATATTGGTTATAAAATTATTGGCCTGGACAAAGTAATTGGTATATTATCTAATATTAAATAAGTAATGATTAATTCATAATTATTTATTACTATACACTCCGTATGTTTTTATTTTGATTAAATTGTTTTATGTATATACCAAATAAATTTTTATAGTATAGATTTTTGTTTAAACTCGGTATATATTTATTTTATAAACATAAAGCTTTTGTTTAATAAAATTAAATGTCAAATCTATTATTTGCAATGAAATTAGAGTTTAATTGTGATACACTGACAGTGTAAAGTCCTTTATACAGACTTCCAATCATAAATTGTTAGGCCATAATTTTTTTTATTCTTATCACAACTTTTTGGATGAACCCGGGTATCCTCCGGCCTAATCCCTCAAGATACGGAGATCCATTTAACAGACTGACCTATTCCAACAGATGTTCTTCCATACACATGAGTCAGGGATCGAACCCCTGACCACATGCTTAAGGGGTTTGCTTATCTGCCAACCGTGCCACACATGTTGGTATTCTTATCCTAACTACTTTAAAAGTCATCCATACTATGATTATTGGTTATTGGATGTCTGTATAAAAAGATTTTATACTATCAGCACATAGTAATTAAAATCATGGAATTATATAAACCTAGTTTACAAACAATATTTTTGTTGGATTAACGTAGTATGCCCTATTATTGTAAAAAGTTTTACACAAACATCCATATATATTTTTGACATTTATGAGTCATTTTAATAGTTAAGAGAAAAAACAATAATAATATTCATCTATCAAAATATTATTTAATATAAAACTCTTTTACACCAACGTTACTTAGAAATTAAACTCTTTCTATCGCACTCAAATTGGCCCTTTTATGAGCATACACAAAGAGTTCTCTTAATCACAACATCCAAAATTCAAGCTTACATATCACTTCAGTGTCTCGTCCTAAGTTGTTGTTTATGAGCATACGGTAGCTATTAAGATAAAAGAATAAATGCCCAATTAGGTTTTTGAAGAAAAAAATAGACAAGTACTTTTATGGTTTGCAAAAAAATTGAGTATTTACTACCTAAATTTATAAATGTGAGACATATCAGAGTTGTTTAACCCGAAGAGTGCTAGCAAGTAGCAACGTACTCTTTAATATTCTTCTTCCAACATATTTTTTTTATTGATTGAAATTTATATAGGTCACACTTAAATTTTATAGGACATGAATTTTAATAAGAAGAGAGTTTGTAGGAAGGAAAGTATTATTAAACTCAATTTAAAAATGTTATCGTGATTCACTCAAAAAAAATGTTGTCTTATTTTTTTTCCAGAAACTTGTTTGAGCCTTTATTATATAAAAAAATTACATGCTACAAGCCTATAATCAATAGATTTGTTAAAAGAAATAGATAAATGGTTAAATTGGTTCCTTAAAAAAATATGAAAAGTCATTTAATCTCTATAAAATTAAAAAAAATTCAATATATAATTCTCAAAAATCTCAAGTCAAATTAATATTTTTTAAAATAAATTTTAGGAATTTTTTTTAGGAAAGCAAATTTTAGGAATGTTTCATCAATGCCTGTTTTAAATGATATTTAAAACCTTTAAGAAGTAAATTTAATTTTTTATTTTTCATGGTAGAAACGTCTCTCTTCAGAGACTCTTTACTAAAATATTAAAAAGTAAAAAAAAAAATTAAAAAGTCCTTTTACCTTGAAGTGGAAAATATATAGCCTCTGTTTGGTTAAGATTTTTTTTGCCTGCAAATGGAACATTTTGCCATGCTCACGTTACTATTTATATATTTGGGTACTGAGTTTGTTTACGAAAATCTGTTAAAAATAATTGATTCCTGGTGGGTCAAAATTAAGTTTTGTAGAAGTAAAAATTTCTAGTTTTTCCGTTGAAAATAATTGATTCTAGATGTAGGTCTTACAAAATTCTACATATTTACACCTCAAAAGTGATTTTATTTTATCATCCAAACAAAATCAATTCTTCTAAACCCACTTTTAAAATATTGTTACCAAACACAATCAATTTTTTTAACCTTGATTTTTCCAAAATCAATTCTTTCAAAATCAATTCTTTCAAAATTAATTCTTCCAAAATCAATTATATCAAAATCTAAAATAAATGGATCCATATTCGTATATGCCAAACAAAGAAAAACGAAAAAAATAATATTTGTTTTGCCTTTGGGGCCAATACCCAAATAAGTCAAACACTTAAAAACTTTTTAATTTGTGGAAAGAAATTAAAAATAAAATAAAGAAGAATCTTAAAAAAATATAAAAATCTTCTAAGTTTGCAGAGAACTGTGAATAACACTGCACCTGTCCCTGCCCCTGTGCAGCGGGGAGGGAATCATTTCACGAATAAACGTTTGTAAGTTGTAACCGGTGGACGAGGTTCACGAGGTGGTGTTGTGAGTTGTGACACAAACACACAAACGTTACCCGCATTGTTCAAATCTTACTCACTCTCCAATCCCATTCATCACTCACTCACTCACTCACTCACTCTTATATAAGATGTGACCCATCTTATGTTGTCTCCACCAAAATCCAAAATCCAAATTCCAGTAACCTCATCATCTTTTGTCTCAATTCCCCAATTTCGAAACCACAACACCACACCAGATCCTTTACCTCTTCCTCCTTTCTTTCTTTCTCCATTTTTTCATCTTAATTTAAAAAAAAAAATTCCATGGAACAAGTTGCTGTCCCTGCCTGGATTGCCGAAGATGACCTTCTCTTGAAGAACGCTATCGAGGTACTTACTTCTCTTTAACTCAATTTTTTTTTTCTTCATAATTCACTTCTCTTTAAACCCCACCCTTCAATTTATGCTGAATTGAGGTCTTTTTAGTGATAGATAGACATTTTATTAGTGAATTCAGAAAAATATCTCTCCTTTACGTGACCACGTGAAAAATAAAAACACGTGAGAGGATCCATTCCAAAGCAATTCAAGTAATTGAACTTTGTGTTTGCAAAATTGAGGGTGTTTTTTCTTCTGTAGTTGTCAAGTAAAAGAAAGATATGCATTTTATTAGTGAATTTAGTGAAGATTTTTGAAATTTAAAAACACGTGACAGGATCCAATTCAAGTGATTGAAGTTTATGTTTGCAAAACTGAGGGTTTTTACTTCTGAAGTGATCAAGTAAAAAAGATATAGACATTTTATTAGTGAATTTAGTGAAGATTTTTGAAATTTAAAAACAAGTGACAGGATCCAATTCAAGTGATTGAAGTTTATGTTTGCAAAATTGAGGGTATTTTATCTTCTGAAGTGATCAAGTAAAAGAAAGATAGGCATTTTATTAGTGAATTTAGTGAAGATTTTTTGAATTTATAAACACGTGACAGGATCCAATTCAAGTGATTGAAGTTTATTTTTGCTAATTTATTTCTGTTGTGTTTATGTGTTTGTTTTGTATAGGCGGGTGCTTCTTTGGAATCGCTTGCCAAAGGAGCAGTTCAATTCTCTCGGAGGTATTCGCTTACTGAAATACACGATCGATGGCATTCTCTTTTGTATGATCCTGTTGTTTCGGCAGAGGCTTCTGCTAGGATGGTGAATTTGGAGCTGTCAAAGTCCAGTGGTGGAAGCAAGGAAGGGTTAGGTGAAGGTTCTTCTTCAAAGAGGAAAGTCAAGAGCATTCGAAAGCAGTACAAAGCCATGAGGGAAAGAGTCAAAAGACATTGCAGCCAGGCTTTCTTTGACTCTTTTGATTTCGCTTTGAAAGATGAAATGAGTATTGAAAAGAGTGTTATAAGGGATGATGATGAGTGTCTTGTTGGAAATATGGAAGATGTTAAGGTGCGGAAATATGATACTGGAGTGTGTTTGATTGGAGGTAGTTTACATCAGGGTGTCACAAATCATGTGAATAATTTAGCTGGTTATGGGAATTACTCCGGGTTAGGGGAAGTAGTGATGAGTAAGGAGGATGCTTTATGGAAAAAGATTGAGTATGCGTCTGCTATGCGTGTCCAATTGAGTGTTGAAAATGAAAACAACAGCGTAGAAGCAACAGCAATGCTACCACATGGTTTGAAAGGCAAATGTGCCAATGACGTTTTAAAGGCTTCTGCTGCTAGGTCAGGAGAAGATGTTGGACACCTTTCTGATTCTCTCTTGAACATGACAAATGAGGATGAGCTTATCTTTGTGGATATAGATGGGAAAGATGCAACGGATAAGCCTTGTTATGACAATATCGATTCGCTTCTGCTGAGTTCTCCCTGTGAAATTCAGAGAAATGATGCATCTGATATTCGCAAACTTCGGAAGTTAGATACAGGAACTAAAGTCGCTATGCCTAGTGAGTCATGGGCTGCTGGGTTAGAGGTTGTTGCAAATCCATCAGATGGCAATCATGGTGATCTGCGTTGTAGTTCTGATCCTGGAAATGATGCCCAATCATCTGTTGCAGCACAAAGTCCTCAACCTGAACACAGTGAGGGATTGGTGATCTGCTTTTTCAACACTGAGGACCCTGATGTACCATCCAATGACAGGATTGACTATTCCATTGTAGTTCCTCTTCCAGTGACTCCAGAATCCCAACCAATTATTAAAGAGGTGGGTTGTTTTGATTCCTCCATGAATAATCAAAGAAAAAAGGTACCAGATAGAAACTTGAAGAAAGAAGGCATTCCTTCACACTCTTTTGCAGCTTCGCAAATAGTTGGACCAGGGTTAGTGCCTAATATAAATTCAGTCTGCCGACCTGTTGGTGTTGTAGTGAACACTGAAAATCCTGGAAGGAACCCTGTCTCTGCAGTTTCTGGACAGACTAACAATATCAATATCAACCCAAGTCATAGCAGATTTGTTCCTGCAGCTATGATGCCTGCCTTGGATGGACGTCCAAAACAAAAGGTTAAATGTGTCAATTCCTACATACTCCATAATTTGGATAGAAAACTTGTTAGGGAACTAATTTATTATTTTCTTTTATCAAGAAATATTCATTGAAGTTGTATGTTTTAAACAGGAAATTGATGCTCCAGCTTCAGCTGAAGTTTATGCACATCCAAAGGCAGGGAAAAATAAGGGTTTACCTAAATCAGAAGCAAACCCATTCTCTCTTGATCCGGAAGGAGGTGAGCGATGACGATGACGACGACGACAGTGACAACGACGATGACAATGACATTCCTTACTTTTCTGATGTTGAGACAATGGTAAGTATTACATGTTGCATTGAATAGTAATAATTTTCCACAATTAATTGCGTTAGGTTATCTCTCATATTCTTATTGTTGCTGGGTCAGATTCTTGAAATGGATTTATGTCCAACTGATCAGGATACAAATGCAAGTAGAGAAGGTAACTCATCTTACAGTAGATAAAACCAAATGTTCAAAGTTCTTTTTAAGGTTTTTAATTTATAAAGGCAGCTTATTGCACGAGATTATAGTCTATGATCACCAGGTCATGAGGTAGCAAACCTTACTATTGTGCCATGGCTCACCCTCTACATAAGGTTTTCAATTATACTTCAAAAAATTGTTAAAAGTTGAAAATTAAAGGTTTGAGTTATTAATGAAAATGGAAATCCATTGTTTGGTTTGAAGTTTCTGATTTGTTCCTATGAGTTTGCTTATAATTGAATAAGCGTTCTTTGTAAAAAAATATGCTGGTCAGTTTCAAATGTCGACAATATAGTTAAAATGTAGATTCAAATATTGTGCTCCAAACTCCAAAGTTTTATTGCTAATACTATTCCTCATTGAAATTATCAATCTCTTGGTATTTTAATGATGGTTGTTGGTCTTCTAATTTTATATTCTTTTATTACAGTCTTGAGATATCAACATGAAGAAACTAAAAGGACTATCATGAGATTGGAGCAATGTGTTCGGTCCTCTATGCAAAGAGAAATGGCATCTCGGGGTGCACTTGCGGTATTGTATGGGCGCAAGCTAAAGCAATATATTAAGAATAGCCAGGTGCTTCTGTGACTTTTGACCTCTTGATTTCCTTTTAAATATGGAGGATTAATGTTTCCCTATATTGTCTTCCTCGTATCACTGTAATGAATCCTTTGAATTTTTTCCTTTTAAACATGTTAGATCCCTTTTTAAGGCATGTTTGCATGCAGTTGTCATTTCCATGCCATGATTTGTTGTCTTGCATAATGATGGTCTAGTTATCGTTGCATAACTGTTAATGCTTTGGATTTGGTAATTGGGCAAACAAAATAGAAATATACTAGGTTTAAGTGGTCTTCTGACTAGTGGATTTGTATAGCTTTTCTATGAGTATTAATGGTTATTGAGGATCTTATTGTTCTTATTTATCAATGCCTTTATGGCTACCAGCATTTGAAATTAAGCTTTGTTTAAAATCAATGAATTCTGTGGTGGTATCTGTATCTCTGAACAAAAGATTTACCTTTATTATGGTGATCTGTAATACGAAGATATTGTGCTGATTTTTAACACTAAAATATAAAATTCTGATTTTGGTGTTTTGCCTAATTAGTGCTGTTTCGTTAGTTTGTGATGTTTGTTCTAGTATTAATGATTTCTTTTATGTTGTTTTCTGATTAACGATTTCTCTAATATTCTGTGCAATCTCTTTCTACATCCAGGTTATACTTGGCAGATCAACAGATGAGATGCAAGTTGATATTGATTTGGGAATAGAGGGGCCTGCTAACAAAATATCTAGACGACAAGTAAGATTTCTTAGAAGCTTTGGGTGCAAAATTCTTCTGCATGGTTTATTTTGCTGATAAATAAGAAGTCCTTTTAAGTTCATATATTTCTCTTTTGGGGGAGTTGGGAAGGGTTGGTATTATTGTCTGATAGAAAATGCATGAAATGATCTTTTTCTTTTCGAGTAACTAGTAACTGAATCACTGTTAAGGGATTGTAATATGTCTGGAGCAAGGCAATTGACAAATTTTTAAAAGGATGTCATTCACTCATTTGGATTATGATTTTCGTATGAGCTATTTCTGTACCTGAACTAAACAGTGTTATTATGATGTCTGGATCTGTATCATTTTCTTTTTGCATGGGTGCCTTACTGATGAAGAACCACGAGAATATTTGTTCATAGAGGAAATCCAGAAAAATTGATCAAATCCATTGAATTCACAGTATCATTACTTGTTGTCTATATAGGCTTTAATAAAGCTGGAAGCAAATGGCTCTTTCATTATTATTAATCTTGGCAAGTGTTCCATCTTCTTGAATGGCAAAGAAGTTGCTACAGGACAGGCGCGGGGTCTTAGTGCAAGTTGTATAATTGAGGTAACCGCCTTTTGTTTACATTCTTAAATAACTTCTACATATCAATGCTGCAATTATGTTCTTTACCTTGATAGCATCATAATTTGTGGTAAATGGCTACATGCAGATTAAAGACATGTCATTCATCTTCGAGATCAATGACGATTCCGTGAGGAGGTTTTTAGAAAATGTGGATAAAAGATAGAAAGAATAAAAGAAGACATAGCTTGGTTGCCTGAGAAGGGATCTCTTGAGAAGAGAAATAGCAACCAAGGTGCTGTATTAAGGATTAAAGGGTAGAGTTATCATGCCAGCCAAAATACAAGTTATAACAATTATTATTTTATATTAATGTATGGTCGATCAGAAGTCAGAATTCAAAGTGTACAGATAGATGGAAGATCATAAAAGCTAGATAGATATATGATATGGCTGCTGCACAATGGGAACTTTTTGTCTTGTATGTTTTTTATTTTCTTTTTGTTGTAGTAGTAGTTTTTCTAAGCAAGACTTCCCCGGTGCGGGTGATCATTTATAATAAATAAAATAATTGTGGTGTGATTTCCAACAGTTTTAACAAGTCTCTCACTCTCTCTGTATCTCAATTTTTTTTATGTGCGTCTCTCTCGCTCAATTTAATATGGGTTTTTTTTTTAATGCTACCTTACCTTTTATTGCGGTAGCCTTCCATTGCTCAAACAGTCGTGTATCAACAGTAATATGCCACTCACACAGTCCTCATTATACACCATTTCACAAGTTTTATGAATATCCTTATTTGGTAAGGTATTCATAATGACCTAAACATATTTTGAATGATTTGTGAGAAATTTCCCATTCTACAAGGTCGCCAAAGACATAGCCAAATCAGTTCTAGGTCATAATAATTATTGTGTTTTAAAGGATAAATTTGATCTCAAATGTACCCTTAGGGCAGCACGCATATCGATTATTGAACTTGATATGGACCCTCAAAAGATGAATTAAATATGATACCGGAACATGTGATATGGGTTCGATTTCTAGATCTCTTCTGTTGGTAGACAATATATAAATTTCATTATAAGTCCTCGTTGAAGTTTGTGGTATTTCCTGACCTTGCAAGGGGGCATCCCCCAATCTAAACTTTATTTTATATATATATATATATATATATATATATATATATATATATAATACTGGAACAAAAAAGATGAATTAAGTTCAATATGGAAATAAATGATTTCAGTCCCGAAGAATAACGCTATCTTTACAATTAAAAATCGATAAATAATGGTTTTTATACAATAGATTTAAAAATAAATTTGTTGAGCTTCACAATGTTTTGAGGTGGATTTTTTTTTTTGATGAACTTACGAAGGATAGGGTCATAGGGATTCGTAGTATCGTAAACAAATGAAAATGGAGAACTTTGTTCCGAAAGGCCTAGTACATAATGGGGTCTTCAATCCCCCCTCATGGGAGTGGAGGATGGGTCCAAAACACTTTTGGACCATTGATATATTAATAAAAAATTTGAACGGTTGAGATTGGAGAAAGGTAAGATAGGTAATTTGCATCTTTCTTCCTACCTTCATCTACGCCATTGTTCCACCCCAAGCGACGGCAGCCCGCCACCGCCACCTATTGCCACCATGCGCATCGTACCACCGCCACCACTCCTCCACGTGTTTTCCTTTCCAGCCATAAAACCCAAACGCAAACCCAAACGAATACAAAGAGCTTGCACCGTGCTCGTCCTTCGCCGCGTTTCGCCACCACTGTCAGTCGTTGTTGTACCGCCCGAGAACCACCAGATCCGCCCACGACAGCCGCCATCGTCATCATGAACCAAAGCCCACATCATGATTCACATCAGAGTCCCTACACCGCATCAGCAGAACCACCCTCATTCCCCCTTCACGCGGACCAGAAATAAGGGCGGTGGAGGAGGTTTATGAAATGGGGCTGTGGTGGTATGGGTTTCTTCACCCCAAGACCCGCTTGTCCATTGCAGCGTCGTGCCATCCACCTTGACCTCCTTCATCTTCAGCCACGGAAACTGCCATTAACACGTGCGCCTCCGTCGTGTCCTTCCAATCATTGTGGGTGTTGGCCACCAGCGTCGAAGCTGCTTGTGGTGGTGGTGGTGGTGCACACAAGGGGAAGTCTTGGAATGGATCACAATTTGTTTACAAACCTCTGTCTTGTTGGAACACAAGCAGTCACACTCACTCATGGAGCACACACATAGAAAAAATAAAAATATTTGAGAAAGAGATACACTAAAAAAAAACTTTTATTCAACACTCATACACTTTCACTTGTACATATACATTGAACACTTGTGTTAATCCACATCACACACTATGTCTATTTATAGACATACACATACACTAACTAACTCACCTAATAGCTTCTAACTAATCGCTTTAGTTAGAACAAACTAATCACACTTTAACAAACTAACTAAACAACACGTATTTGAATTACATTCCAACACCCCCCTTAATTCAAATTAGCTAAAAAACACAAAACACAAAACACAAAATACAATAACTAATACATCTCTAAACACAATTTTCCAGGATCCCATGTTTTGAAGCACAATGATCTAAACTCCATAGAAATGCTCTCATATCCACCAGGATCCCAGAATTTCAGAACCCTTAAGTATTTGAAAAAACAACACACTAGCACAACTGACTCTCTGGTCTGGTGGTCACCACTTTGGCAAATTTTTGCTGAGTCCCTAATTCGAATCCACGTTATTAACACTTTTATTGATTTTAAACCTTTAATCAATTTTATCAAAAATAAAACGAATAACACGCATATGGGCAGTGTCAAACCCATAACCTGACACAAGCATGTCCGACGCCTTACGACTTGGCTGCAGCAACCATAATCGAAAATTGTCCATTGCAAAATGTACTTACCTTGTGCGAAATTCTTCTTTTTCCAGAAACAGAACCCTTCATCTTCTCCTTTATGTCGATCTGCGTTTTCTTCATTCTTGGACAACCATGGCGGCAGATCTGAAAACGACCCCCCTCTTTTCACATCTAGTGTCGCGTCCCGTGGCTCAGGCAACTCGTCTGTAGGTATCACTCCTCCCGCCATAAATGGGTTCTCGCCTGGCGGTGACAGCGGCGACCTATTGTAGACACCATCACGACGGCCATCACCGTATCCGCCACTGCCATTTCCACTCACCGACTTAGCCATAACTCGAGCAACTCGTCCATGTTGGGAGCAGAGTCTTCACCCTCGCACACCTTCTCTGCCACCTTCATTTCAAGACAACATAGCTCCTTCCTAACAAGCCTCACGAACTCTTCAGGTTCCCTGCTCACCGAAGATGCTGATGAAACTTTGTCACTAAGAGCGACATCAAGAACAGGATCATGATCCTTCCTTTCAGTTTTATAAGCCTCCTTGACTTCCAAGCATGATTCAGCATTTTCTGCCTGAGAATATTTGTGCTCTGTCTTCTTATCTCCATCAGTCTTAGCATCTTCAAAAAATTTCTCTTCAGACTTTTCCTCCACCTTTTCTTCCTTATCATCATCTTGATAGTTCTTAGACTCACTCTCTGGGTCAACATTCTTGATGCCTATCTGTGGCTCCGACACCGGCACCGACACTAGCATCTCGATGTCTAGCCTCTTATCCACCTTCTTGCCACTCATGGTTGCATCTCCTGCTTCTTTCTCTATTTTTGCTTCCATCATTCCACATTCTTCTTTGCTGCGGCTTTTCATCGTGTGACTGATTCTTGCAGCACCTCCATATGTTTGTTGCAAAATATCCCATGCTCCTTTGGCTGTGCTGGCTGCAATAATCTTCTCAAGATTTCCTTGATTCACACATTGATGAAGAATCAAGAGAGCTTTGTAGTCTCTCTTTTTGGAAGCACCATCTTCCACATCTTGAACTCCATATTGGACCATCTCAAGCACCTCATAGAAATTGAAAATGTTTTCCATCTTCACCGCTCATTGATGGAAATTCTTGCCATCAAGAACCGATAAAGGGATTGAAAAATCCCCACCCACAATCTCTTCAATTTACACCTCCATGGACAATTCACAAGTCCATAATCTTGTAGCTCTAGATACCATGTTGGAACACAAGCACTCACACTCACTCATGGTGCACACACATATAAAGAATAGAAATATTGAGAAAGATGACAGAAAGAGATACACCAAAAAAAACTTTTGTTCAGCACTCATACATCTTAACTTGCACATATACATTGAACACTTGTGTTAATTCACATCACACACTATGTCTATTTATAGAATTACACATACACTAACTAACTCACCTAATAGCTTCTAACTAATCACTTTAGTTACAACAAACTAATCACACTTTAACAAACTAACTAAACAACACATATTTGAATTACATTCCAACATGTCTGAACTTTGGAGGAGACAAAAGACATGTTAACCAAGACATATTTCTGAAAGTGTAGTCATAGGTTTTGATATACTATGGATTATCAACAAAGTTTTTTGAACATCAAATTAAGGACACCATAAGATGTCCCCTTTTTTTTAATGTATTTTTAAGATACGTATATATAAAAGATGACAAAAAATAAGTGAGAGATAAAAATAGGCACATATGGTATCAGATACGGTGTCTAAATTTTGACGTTCAAATATCACAACTCAAGAATTGTACTTGATGCTCACACTTATTATATTTTGGGTGACAGGAGGGTGATATATAGGTATAGGAATTAGGGAATCTAGCCACTCCTTTTTATGTTAAAAATTATATAGGATTTGATATAGAGACACAGGGTGCCTTCCCTTATTACTATGGCCTAGGCATCATGAGATCCAAGAACTATCAACATATAGTTATCACTTAGTCAGGGATGGAGCCAAACTCGAATGCTTGGGAGGGCCAACCGTAAAAATTAAAGTTCACACCAAAAAAAAATATATGCATTAAATTTTATATAAAATATTCATAATTATATGTTTAAAAACGTTAATTGCAAAAATAATCAATCAAATCATGAAATGTCTTCCTACATGTCACGAAAATCATCTATAATTAAATTTACACTAAACTTTTCAGCCATTTTCTTTTAGTCAGTTAAAAAATCATCTTTCATCCTGTTACGAAGTATAATCTTGACTATATTCATAGCTGAAAAAGATTGTTCTATAGTAGCTCAAGAAACTAGAAAGTGTAAAAATAAGAGTTATCACTCTATACACAAGACAATAAACTTCTATTTTTATATTTTTTACCAACCAAGGACATAAAATTAATAATTTAAGACTATTAATAATTCCCTATATTTAAAAAAAAATTAGGGAGGGCCAAGTGTAATAAAAGAGTAAGAAGCTTCTGGTACCCACAATTACCAACGTCTGAAGCATATATGGTGGCAGGCGCCGACTCGTGGTCCACGGTTATGACAGCTCTGATCGCGCGGTGACTGACCAGTGAGGGGGATGCGGTTCGTACAACGATTGATGGTTTCGATTGGAGAAGCTGTATGGTTGACGAGCTTCTGGTCTGAGTCGATGGCAGTTGTTAGAACCAAAGTGGTTTTGGATTAAATAATCTATTGAAGTTTTGATGTTAACAAAAATATTAAATTTGTATGGCAAAGTATTGTCAGAGATCTAACTTGTTTGTTTGAGATTGTAGGACTATTTGATTTATGCTAATCAGGGAAACTTAAAATTAAAGTATGGAATCTTTTCCGACTCTATTTCGATTCTCTAGTCGAGTTCGCAGTTCTTGGTAAAATTTTGAATCCGTTAATTTATGTTAGACGAGATCTTAAATTGGCTAAGGTAGACGAGTATCTAAGTCTAAGAAAAGTCAAGTAGACGATCCAATAAAATAATCTTCAATGAATCAACAAGTCCAATGACTTGTTAATAGACGAACAGTCTCACTAGATGCCACGTCAGCAGACGAGCTATTAAGTATAGTGAGTCCAAAGACTTGGAATTAGAAAAATGTTATAGACGCGGTATCAGTAGACGAGCCCGTCTTACTGATAAGTTAATCTTGCACGTCCAAAGACCTGCGCGTCCATTAGCTTTTAAAAGTGAACTCGTCTAAGCTTAAGCGTATTTATTTCAAATGATTGCTTATTTATTTCAAAAGAATATATGTCTTTTTACACTTGCTTCTTCTATTGTTAACTCTTTGTTTCTTTAGAATAGAAACATAGTACCATTGAGAACATAAACATTTGTACTATGTCAACTACATTGCTGTAAAGTTCAAATCAAGTACAAAGAATGAAAGTCAGAAAGCAACCTTCGGTACAACAGGGAAGTGACAACTCTACTTTGAGCATTCTTCTGATAAACAAGAGCACTTCTCCGTGAAGCATGTCAAGTTATCAGTCTCAACGGATCCAAGCATTTAATGCTATGTCTAAATGGATATAATCTAAAGATCGTTGAAGAAGTTGAAGAAAGCAAAGCACACATTCTATAAATACTGGAAGAACTTCAGAGAGAAAAATATACATACAAGCTCTGATATCAAAGTGAAAAAATGTTGTTGAATTTGTTTACCAAGTTTACTTGTAAACCTTACTGATCTTAAACTTTGATATTCTCACACATAGTGAGTTATTAGATCAAATATGTTAATCTCTTTTGTTAGAGTTAGAGCCTGAAGAAGCATTGGTAGTGAGAGAATACTTGTAGCCTGAAGAGGTGTTGAATACTTGTAATCTATTTGGAGAATAGTGGAGAAAACCTTCAAGTAGAAGGGACTGGACGTAGCTCTTGGTTGGAAGAGAGTGAACCAGGATAAAATACTCGTGTGAATCTTCTAACCCTTATCTTTCACAGTTTTTTATTATACTAACTGTGAGATTTTGAATCTGAGTTTACTAACTCTTAAAAAAAGGTTGTCCTATTTGTGTGTTGCTTTTATTGATTTGCTTGTAATAGTGTTTGAGAAAAGGCTTTTTCGAAAAACTGTTAAGAAACACAACTCAACTCCCCCTTCTTATGTTTTCCTGTGTTAACTTCAGTTGGTATCAGAGCTCAGCCTCGAAAGGGTTGAGCATCTAACAAGTGCCGAGGGAGTATGATCCAACATGCAGGGATACAGAAGGACAAGAATTCAACAGACCTCCTCTCCTTGATGGTAGTGATTATGACTACTATAAAAAGAGAATGATGTCTTTTCTTGATGCACAAAATGTGGATATCTGGGAGCTGATTGAAACTGGCTACACTGAGCCAAGAGGAGATGCTGGAGCTGCTATTCCTAGAGCTCACTGGACTCAAGAGCAGAAAACTCAACATCAACTCAATCTGAAAGCTAAGCACTATTTGATGTGTGCTATCAGCAGATCTGAGCATGATAGAGTCCATAGCTATAACACTGCTAAGGAAATATGGGATACTCTTGCCCTAGATCATGAAGAGTCATCCCAAGTCAAGGAGTCAAAGATAAGCATGCTGGTTCATCAGTATAAACTATTTAAAATGGCTGAACATGAAATCATAGATCAAATGTTTGGAAGATTCCAAACTATCACCAACAGTCTTAGATCTCTTGGAAAAACCTATGAGAATAGAGATCATGTCAGAAAATTTTTGAGAAGCCTACATAAACAATGGAGACCTAAGGTCACTGCTATTCAGGAAGCAAAGAACCTCAATACTTTCACCCTGCAAGAACTTCTTGGATCTCTGAAAGTTCGGGAAGAGCTCAATCAAGAAGAAAATTCCAGAAAAGGAAAGTCGGTTGCCCTAAAGGCAAAGAAGGCTAGCTCATCCAAAGTTCTTAAAGCTGACGAATCCTCAGATGAAGCAGAACCTTCTGACAGTGATGAAGGATCTGATGAGGATGATCTGTTTTTCATCTCCAGAAAGATTTAACATATGTGGAGAAAGATTCAACAACCCGATTTTTCGCTGCTTTCTAATGTCGGTAATAAATATATAAATGCTTATATTTTTATCCGAGACTCAAAATGATTTTGGGTAAACCTCTGTCATTTTCATGTCATGCTTTATATCATAGGGTGACGATGAAATTTTGGGTCGAAAATTCAAACGGAACCCGATCTGCGTTTTCATTAACAGTAAAAGTTTATTGAAAACCTAATTTTAATTTGTGAACAAGATGAATAATGTTTTTATCGTGTTTTCTACGATACCGGAAGTTTTGAAAATTTTAGCGTAAAAATATAATATTATATTTGCTGCGGGCGAAAACGTCGAGATATCTCTAGGAAAACCTGAGTCAGATGAATCAGGGGGTCAGCAACGGAGCTGAGATGACCGATATGACTGAGATGACAAGCACTTATGATGATACTATCCGAGTCATAATGGCCATAATAACACATTAATGACATTAGATATTTTTATGTGGAAAAGACCATTTTACCCCTAGTTTCACTTGATAATTACAAGCTTTGCCATTGTGATTTTGGACCAAAATTCCCCCCCAAACCCACGGGCCCATTAAAAACACCATAACTTAGGCAAATTCTCATTTCATTCATGTCATCTTCTTCATGAAAACTTGAAGTTTTCTCACCAAAGTTCATCTTTTGCCTTAAGAACACTTACGCTTTTTTCTGAAGAACATCATACAAATCATCCATCTTCTTCATGAAAACTTGAAGTTTTCTCACCAAAGTTCATCTTTTTCCTTAAGAACACTTACGCTTTTTTCTGAAGAACATCATACAAATCATCCATTTCTTTGATCATCAAGAGGTGATTTCTTCTCTCCTTGATCATTTAACTCTTTCTTTTCACAACTTTTATGATTTTATGCCTTTGATCATCATGTTCTTCATATGATTGAGAGTTCATGAAACTTTCTTCAAAAATTCATAAGAAATCATAGAAAAATCCTCTTGACTTGAAACCAATTTCTATGAACTAATCTTGATACCTATAGTCATCATCTAGAAGCATGAACTCAAAAGAAATTTCTTCCTAATTTTTCTAAGCAAGGCCGAACCTATGTAGGTTGGGTGTAAATGGGTTTTGTTTCAACTTTGAGTTATGATTCATGATTTCATCTCTTAAGACCATGATAGCTATTGTATATAAGTGATTAGAAAACCAAAAATCAAACCCTAGCCTATTTTCTTCAAAAGGGCTGAAATCCTAATTTCATTTGTTGGATGGATTTTTGATTCAAAGTTGTCTTGTGACACTTAAATCCAACTATATACTATGTATATTTGTTAAATTCAAGAGATGAGAATCAAGTGAAATTTGTAATCTCACTTTTGTGACGAGGCCGAAACCATAGTTCATGGAGCTAGATGAGTTTCATTCAAAGTTCTTAGTTCATGATCTTGGATTAAATGCTTAATCATGTTTAGGTTGCTTAAGGATCATAAATCCATAATTTATAAAAATTTTAACTTTCCTAACCTAGTAATCTAGAAGAGGCCGAACCCTAACCCTCTTGAATAAGTGTGTTTTTGTTTGATTTTGATTTATTTTGGTTGCAATTCGTTATGAATGAACTAATCGGATTGAGTTGATCTAAGCCGACGGAGGAAACGGGATCAAAATCGGAAGGTTGTTTGAGAACGTCAGTTTCAATCTCCAAGAGGTAAGGAGAGTTTACCTGAGGAGTTTAAGATAATCACATGCTAGTTGTTTGAGTTGTCTGTATATTATCCATAATAATTTCCTGTGATTGAAACTGTTAATTATTAATTATTGATTTGATTATGTGTTTAATTGAGTTTTTGTGATATGTGGATTTACATGATTATGATTAAATTGTTAAATTATAATTGTCATGCATGCCATGAATTGGATGGATGTATGTTATGCTACTCTATGATGAAATTATTTGATGCTGAGTGATGGATTGAGAAACCTGACATTGGTCAGTGTTTAAATTAATTTGAGGATAAAAGCTTAATAAGCTTCAATAATTAATCAAAGTACAAAGTGATTAATTTGTGGGAATTTGAGAAAAATTGGGGGAAAAAATTATTTTAATAATATTTTTGCTGAAATTGTGTCAATAAGTGACAGTAAGGGCGAAACTGTGAAATTTTTTCACAGGCGCTAGTTTTTCCCAAATAAATTCTATTTTATTATAAAATGTTATTTAAAGTGATTAAGTTACGAAAATAACGTAATATAGCCGTCAGAACAATTACTTATGACAAAAACGTCACTTTAGTTATAAAAAGTTTTTTTTTATGAAAATTTTTTAGAAAAATGTTTTATTTTATTATTATAGATTTTATTTAAAAATGACTTTTTAAAAGTTGAAGTTTATTGAGAATGATTTTCAGAAATGAAGTAATTGGAAAGCAAATAATTTATCAATGATTTTCACGTTTTATCAGCGTTTTAATAGAAAAGAATTTTTGTAAGATGATTTTTATTCAGTGAAATTATTCTGTTAAACTTGGATAAGTTTTCGGAGGTTTGGTTTTTGTATTTGTTTTTCATTGAGCAAAATGTTTTAAAAAGGATAAACAAACCTAGTGACCGAGACGTTGGGGTTCTAATGTTTGAAATTGACACAGGCGACACAAGAATAGGGGGGTTGAATTGTGTTTGTTAATAATTTTTGAAAACAACCTTTAAAACAAATTTTGCACACAAGGAGATTAGAAACAGTAGCAAGCACAAGGAAAGGATCCTTTTAAAAAGACTTTAACAAAAACAATATCAAAACCCCTCGATTACTAAGAAACAAATAAAGCTGTACGAGTTAAGAGATACAAAAATCACACAAGATGTTTTTATTCTGGTTCACTCTCTTCCAATCAAGAGCTACGTCCAGTCCCTTCTACTTGAAGGATTTTCTCCACTACTATCAAAATAGATTATAGCCAAGTATTCAACACCTCTCGAGGCTACAAGTATTTATTTCTTAGCAAGACTCTTCAGGCTCTAAATCTAACAAAGATTTAATGTTTGATCTTCTTAACTTGGTATGTGTGAGAATATGATAGTTTAAGATCAGATGAATATTTTCACAATATTCAAACTAAGAAATACTGACTCTTGCTCTCTAAAGAAATATGAGTATGAGTAAAAGTTGAGCTCGTAAGGTTGTGTAGTCAAGAGTTCTTGTTTCAGTATCTCAGGTCTCCTATTTATAGTGACCTTCTTCTTTACTTTTATTTCTTCAATGGTTACATTGAATAATCCCGTTTAGAGTTAGCATTTAATGCATAATATCCGTTGTGACTGATAGCTTGATTGTGGAAATGATGAATTGTACTCTTAGTTATCAAGGTAGCATGAAATTGGAGGCTTACTGATCTGAGTATTGTAGCTTGAGAACTTGTTGTTCCTCCTCTGTGAACAATCCATCTTTTTCAGCCATAAAATTGTCATCGTACAGATCGTTTTGCAGTATCTTATTGTACAATTCTGCTTTTTTACACTTCTTGATGGTACTATGTTTCTTTTACAACAAGGTGAAACATTAAAGCAGATAAAACAAATGTGAAGAACAAATATTCTATTGAAATAAATATCAATCATTTGAAATAAATTCAAGAGATTCGGATTGCATTTAATTCATTTCAAAGATGGAGCTCGTCTAAAAAGAAACTTCGTCTACTTAGTTATATGAGACACTAAGTATGTTTAATATTTTATTTTGCTCGTCTGATGACGTGGCATATCCTCTTGTTTATCAAGTCTTCAATCTTGCTATTCCTAAATGAGTTATAAAGATCTCCGTCTGGTGACGTGGCAGTTAGAGCTCGTCTACTAGATTACTTTATTTTTCAGTTCATTTACTTCTACTAATTACTTCCGTCTGCTTACGTGGCAAGATGGACGCGCTTATTATCAAGTCTTTGGACTTGCTGTATCTAATAAGTTATTTTGGTATTCATCTAGCAAACACTTAGAGCCTCGTCTTCCTAAGAAAACCAGTCTACTTAATTTAAATAACCAAGTAAATTTACCAAAGTATTTGAGCAGCCTGTCTACAAGGGTGGACGCGTATTTTTCAATGAAAACTTATCTCAAGTTTATTTTAATTATATTAAAGTATTCCTGCATAACTGAAAGCACATGTTAGATCTCAACTAACACTTTGCCAAGCAAATTTAATCCTTTTGTTAGCATCAAAACTTAGACATTATTAAATCCAAAACTACTTTGGTTCCAACAATCTCCCCCTTTTTGATGATGACAAAACTAATTAAATTTGAAAATCAAAGTCTAAGATAGCTTGCAGGGCTCCTCCTAAGACAAAGCATTCAAATAATTAAGCAGAAAAGCATATGAAAAACATAAGCATCAGAGCACCAGATCTCAAAGCAAATAAGCAAACATAAGTATCAGAGCAGTTAGCAAGTAGAAGAGAATGGGCAAATGTAGACTAATATGAGCTTTTCAAAATTGACTTTTTATATATGAAAATAAACAAATCTCTTTTCTTTCCTTTCTCCCCATTTTTGTCATCAGCCAAAAAGGTAAAAGGAGAGGACCATCATTGTCAGCATAAGAGAAAAAAACAAGGTAAAGGTTAAGCAGGAGGAGGTGGTGGAGGAGGAGGGTTCTGAGCCTGTCTTTTCTTGAAGTCCATGAGGAATTCCAGCATTTTATTTACAACCTCTAAGGTTCGAGCCATTGAAGTATGAACTTGTTGTTGGACATCCTCCTTTATCTTCTTAGTATTTTCAACCTTCTCATCAACTATCTTGCCAACCCTTTCATCAACTATTTTTCAAAGAATCTCTTCAAGATTAGATGGTAGAGCCCGTTGCCTTGAGCTTCCAGCAGACTCTTGAAATGTGCTTAGAGTTCTTGAATGATCTGAAGGGTGCATCATAACTAGAGCTAAAGGTTGAGAAGATTGTCTTTCTGATGAGCTCTGATGGTGAATGGATTCAGCTGTATCTTTTAAACCAACAGCAGTGGCAATTTGATCAGGTTCTTCAACAACAGGTTCATCTGCAATAGGCTCTGGAGTAGGTGGAGGGATTACTGAGACTTCCTTTGCCCATCTAATGGGGTAGATTAATTCCACATTCTTACTGTTTATAGGAAGTCCCTAGAGGTATTTATAGATCATATATCTAAAATTTGAAAGACCGCACTTCCCTCTAACCTTAGGAACATTCTTCTTCTCTTCTTCAGACAGACCAGAGGAAAATGCCTCTCTGGTGCAATGGATGATATAAGATTTCCAGAAATTAGCAGCTCTATGTTCATTGATCAACTCAATGGATTCAGTATGCAAAAGGAAATCCAACAATGAGTTGTCAAAGGTTTCTTGATGTAGATCAAGCATTGTTGATTCAGCTTCAGGCATCACTCCCTTGAATCTTCTGTTTTTCATGTCCTTGTCCTTATTTAGATCTAACATTGGCAGTCTTGGACAGATCCTGTAGGGCATGATTCCAATTCTGGTTGCTTCATTATGTCTCAGCCAGGATGGAGGGACAAAATGTGCGGCTCTATCAACTCTGATTTGACTGAGTTCCCATTTCAGCATTTCATAGATGAGCTGGTCCAGAAATAAGTCAGAGGCCCTCCCATAAACTTTGGGATGCTCAAAAGACACCCATTTTGTGTCCCTTGGCATGATCATGGGAACATGCTTTGAAGATCTTGCTCTACGCTCAGGGATGGTAGGAAGATTTTTCCTATTGGGGTCAGTCTTCCAGATAGGTATGATATGTCTCTTAACTCCATCAGTGAGGGGTAAGAAAGGAGGAGTTTTGACAAGGTTAGGGTAAATTTTTCTTGGGGGGGGGGAGTTTTTTAGGGGTAGGTGAGTGACTAATGACCCTAAGTTGTTGTGCATTTGAGAAGGCATATTATTGATTAATTTACAATCAGGATGAGGTAGGTAAAAGGGTTCAACAGGTAGTTTGACTTCTTCCTCATACTCAGGTAGAGGATGTCATCTATTTGGAATGTGTTCAGGTTCAGGTTGGTGAGAATGAAACAGAACTTTCCATTCCCTTTTCACCTTGGCCCAATCCTCAGATTTGCCATCGTAAAGGACAGAAGTTGGGGTGAAGGGAAATAAGGTTCTGAAGGGTTTGGGGAAATGAGCACCAGGGGAAATGCCATCATTTGGTTGATTGAACCAGGGATCATTGGCAGGGATAATAGGTTGAAATTGTGAAGTGGCCATTTGTGTAGGTTGGGGTGAAAGGGGTGTGGGAATGCACACATCATTTGGAGTGGAGACAGGCACATCATCAATCCTAGTTTCTAAACTAGACACTAAGGCATCTACTGCTATTTGAATAGGATCACTAGCAGAGATGGTTACCGTAGAAGTCTTAGTTGATCTGGATTTTCTTGCTGGTTGCCTTCTAGGTTTTGTTGGAACAGGCACAACGACCTCAGCAGCAGCAACAGAGGTCTTATGCTTCTTCAGAATTGTACTGATGGGAATGCTGTCCTCATCAGCTTCCTCTTCTTCATTGTGAGAGAAGATAACTCTTCTTTGCTTCTTTGCAGCAGGGGCGTCAAAAGGTTCCCTGATAACAATGCCACTAGTTGGTCTTTTGGGGGCAGGCCTCCTTGTTGCAGTAGTCTTTTGCATAGTTATTATTTTTACTCCTAGGACTTTAACATTGTTTTATTCCACCATCTCTTCTTTAGCTTTCATCAACTCCTTAGTCTTGGCCATTGCAGCAGCAACATAGGCACTGAGGTTCATGTTGGCTATATTCATTTTACCAAAGTCTGCAGCCGACATTGGTTTTTCAGTTAATATCCTAGCTTGCTCCTCAGGAGTCTTTGCTGCAAGAATCTCATGAATTCCTTGAGCCTTGAAAATCTTTGAAAGAAGATGGCAAAAAGGAAATGCTGAGAGTCTTTTCTTATTCATCACAGCATCTCTGAATCTTCCGTACAGAATTCTTGGAAGATTGATCTTTGTTTCGGTGAGAAGATGGCAGAGGTAGAATTTGTGCAGAGAGGAGAGGTTGTCTTTGGATCCAACCTTATGAAGAACCACCTTGTTGAGAAGCTGATGAAGGATACAAACAATGTCCTTCATTTCAACAGCCTTCCAAGTGTGAGTTTTGACTGTGTCTTCTTTAATGAGACAGACTTCAATAGTCTCAGAACCACCCAAGTCCTCTTCCCATGACTCAGTAAAAAATAAACCCTCCTTGGAACAGAAAATTGCATCAGCAATAGTCTTCTCCGAGACTACAATCTTCTTTCTTAACACCATTGAGAAAAAGTCAGTATCAGTCACTTGGACGTTTCTCGCGAAATCCCTGATCAGGTTGGGAAAGACAGATCTTTTCTGTGAAGAGTCCTCCCCACCCAGCTACATTAATATATTTGCTTATGTCTAGATTGTAGTCTTGCAACACTCCAAGGTTGAAATGATGCTCTATTGCCAAGTTGAACTTGTCTACATTGAAGGTTGAAGAAGAAGCCATTTTAGGTGATCAGAGAGCTTAGGGTTTGAAAGCAGAGAGAGGTAGAGAGAGAGATAGCTCGAGAGATTATGGAAGTGTAAAGTTTTTTTCATTGGGAAAAGATTACTTTTAAAGGAATTTTGAATCTCAAAGGTTAAAAAAAAGCTTTTGACATGACGTGTCATTATGATAAAACGGCGTTGGTAACTTAGAACTATAAAAAGGTCTTGATGGGATTGATGGAAGTACTGACTCAGCAAAGAGTAAAAAGGATAAATTTGTCTTGAGACAAAATAAATGCATTTATTAACACACAAAAAATATGCTTAAACACAGGCAGATACGAACTCATCTGAAGCTATACAATGGATGCGGTAACCAGTATCAGTGGACGCGTCATATGGACGTGCAATACAATATGCAATAGACGCACAACTTCAAAAGGTATTAGACAAGCATAGGTAATAGACGCAGGATTAACAAAACAAATTTTTCTCGAGGCTGGACGCCTAAATTAATCCACACATATCATATTAAGATTCTTCCTAACAAAGATAAATCTGTCCTCTACAAGAGGTTTAATAAAGATATCAGCCCATCGATGGTCAGTATCTACAAATTGAATATTAATCACACCTTTTTACACATAATCCCTAATAAAATGATGTTTAATCTCTATGTGTTGGGCTCTAGAATGCAAAATTGGATTCTTAGATAGATTTATTGCAGCAGTATTATCACACATAAGTGGAATACTACTTACAAATACATTGTAGTCCTCCAATTGATGTTTGATCCAGAGAAGTTGTGAGCAGCAATTTGTAGCTGATATATACTCAGCTTCAGCAGTTGCTAAAACAATGGTACTTTGTCTTTTGCTTGACCATGAGACAAGATTAGCTCCAATGAAGTGACATCCTCCACTAGTGCTTTTTCTTTCAATTCTATCTCCAGCATAGTCAGCATCACAGAAACCAACTAATCTGTAATCTTCATTTTTCTTAAAAGCACAAACCCAGATTAGTAGTACCTTTTAAATATCTAAAAATTCTCTTAACTACTGATAAGTGAGATTCTCTAGGATCAGATTGAAATCGAGCACATAAATATACACTGAACATAATATCAGGCCTAGACGCAGTAAGATATAAGAGAGATCCTATCATACCTCTGTATACCTTTTGGTCTACCTTTTTCTCTTTATTATCTTTGTTCAGTATGGAAGTGGGGTGCATAGGAGTATTCATTGGTTTACAATCATTCATCTTAAACTTCTTCAGAAGCTCTTTTGTATACTTGGTTTGGTGGATGAGCACCTCGTCCATGGTTTGTTTTACTTGAAGTCCAAGGAAGAATTTGAGTTCTCCCATCATGCTCATTTCAAACTCTCTCTGCATTAACTTAGAGAATTCTTTGCATAGAGACTCATTAGTACCACCAAAAATAATATCATCAACATATATCTGTACAACTATGAAATTAGACTTAATGGATTTTCTAAATAAGGTTGTGCCAACCTTTCCTCGATTGAATCCATTTTCCATAAGAAAGGAACTTAGTCTGTCATACCAAGCTCTAGGAGCTTGCTTAAGACCGTACAAAGCTTTCTTAAGCTTATATACGTGTTCAGGATGGGATTCACACTCAAAACCCGGAGGTTGCATAACGTAGACTTCTTCATTAATAAAGCCATTTAGAAAAGCACTTTTAACATCCATATGAAAAAGCATAATACTATGATGTGCAGCGAATGAAAGTAGAATTATAATAGCTTCTAATCTAGCAACAGGTGCAAAAGTTTCAGTATAATCTATACATTCTTCTTGAGAGAAGGCTTGAGCAACAAGTCTTGCTTTGTTTCTGATTACCTTACCATTTTCATCAAGTTTGTTTCTGTAAAACCACTTTGTTCCAATCACTGATTTGTCTTTGGGCAGTGGATCTAGAGTCCAAACATCACTTCTATCAAACTGAATGAGTTTTTCTTGCATAGTTAGAATCCAACCATCATCTAGTAGAGTATCGTCTACTGTTTTTGGTTCCAACTCAGAGACTAGTGCAGAATTGTCTTGTTCTCTGAAGGTAGATCTGGTTCTTAGCTTGTCATTGGGGTTTCCAATGATCTAATCTTGTGGATGACAATTCTTGAAGTACCAAGATTTTTGAACCGTACCATGTTGAGAAGTGGAAGTTTCTGGTTGTTGAGTGGGGTCATCTTCTTGATCATCAACTTTTATCTCAGGTGAGTCTCCTGGAATGCTTAGATCAAGATTTGCAAAAGCTTCATCTAGCTCTGATAATTTCTTATCAGGCTGTTTGTCATCAAACTTGACACGAATACTTTCCTCTACTATCAGAGTCCTAGAATTATAAACTCTAAAGCCTTTAGATGTTTCAGAATATCCTAATAGTATTCTACTATCTATTTTAGCATCAAACTTACCAAGTTGATCTTTAGTATTCAGTATATAGCATTTACAACCAAACGGTTGAAAATAAGATATGTTGGGTTTTCGTCATTTCCAAAGTTCATAAGGAGTCTTATTCAGGATAGGTCTAATGTATATTATGTTCTGGATGTAGCAGGCAGTATTAACAGCTTCAGCCCAGAAGTGTTTAGGGACAGAGTTTTCATTGAGCATAGTCCTAGCCATCTCTTGAAGAGATTCGTTCTTTCTCTCGACCACACCATTTTGCTGTGGTGTTTTAGGTATTGAGAAGTTGTGAAGGATACCACTCTCTTCACAGAACTTATGAAATAGTTCATTTTCAAACTCTCCCCCATGGTCACTTCTGATTAAAATGATACACATGCCTTTTTCATTCTATACACGTTTGCAGAATATAGAAAAGTCCTTAAAAGACTCATCCTTGTGAGTTAGGAACATAACCCATGTCCATCTAGTGTAATCGTCTACTATAACAAGACCATATTTCTTATCACTGATAGAGGCAGTCCTTGTTGGACCAAAAAGATCAAGATGTAGCAACTCTAGTGATCTATTGGTACTAACAACATTCTTAGATTCAAAAGAACCTTTGACTTGTTTTCCCTTTTGACATGCAACACAGAGAGCATCAAATTTGACATTAAGGTTTGGTAGTCCTCTCACGAGGTTATGCTTGTTTATCTTTGAAATTAATTTCAAGCTTGCATGACCTAGCCTTTTGGGCCAAATCCATCGCTCATCTTCAACAGACACTAGACATGAGACATTTTGATTTGAGAGGTCCTCCAAGTCAATCTTATAGAGATTGTTTCACCTTTTTGCAGTGAATAAAAGTGATCAATCATCTTTCTTGACAGTACACATGCTCTTATCAAAAGACAATGCATATCCAATGTCACATAATTGACTTATGTTCAGCAGATTGTGCTTCAAACCATTTACTAAAAGAACATTATCAATGGAGGGAAATGGATGTTTACCAATTTTACCTATACCAATGATTTTCCCTTTCTAATTTCCTCCAAATGTGACCCAGCCACCATCTTCGGGCTTAAGGTTTTGGAACATAGACCTTTCTCCCGTCATGTGTCATGAGCAGCCACTGTCCAAGTACCAAAACATTTGTTTTCTTCCTGTTGTTATGCAAATCTGCAACAAGTATTATCTTATTTTTAGGTACCCAAACTGACTTGGGTCCTTTCTTGTTAGTTGTCACTGGACGAGTATGCTTAGCATGTTTATTGTGTATGCATCTAGATGTAATATGCCCACTTTTTCCGTACACTTTACAAAAGGTGTTGGACGAGCTAGACTTAGCTTTGGTATATTTATTTGGAACTTTTGAAGCTCTATGTTGTTTAAGTTGTTTTGACTTTTTGTGTGACGTGTCTTGCTTCTCTTTGTCATAACCAAGACCAGATTTATCATAAGGTGACCTAGAGTACCCTAAAATGAGACTAAGCTTATCCGAGCCAGCTACAAGCTTTGACAGAGAATCAGTTTGATATGTTACATCTTGTTTCAGTTTAGCAACTTCACAAGAAACATCAGGTTCACACATCATTTTGTCAGCTAGACTGATTTTAGTACGTCATTTTCATTTTTGAGGTTTTGTTTCTCAGTGTAGGCCCTATCATATTCTTTAGACAGTTTAGAAAACTTCTTTTTGAAACTCTTATATTATCGTGATAGTATAGACGATTCATGCAACAGTTCATCAAAAGCATTTTGAAGAGTGGACGGATCAGAGTTCATTACCTCAGCATCAGTGTATTCGCTTTCTGATGCAGTGTCTACCATGAGATAAATATTTGCCTCTTCCTCAGCTTCATTTTCTTCATCTGAAGAAGACAGATCAAGATCCTCCCATGTAGCCATTAACTCAGGGCAATCAGCTTTGAAATGACCAGGTTTCTTGCATTCAAAGCACAAGGGTGCACCTTTTTCCTTGGAGTCTGATTTCTCCTTGGAAAACTTTTTGTTGAGTTGTTTCCTTCTGAAACCACCTTTGTTTCTCCACATATGTTAAATCTTCGTGGAGATAAAGGATAATTTATCCTCATCTGATCCTTCATCAATATCAGAAGATTCAGACTCATCAGATGACTCAGCAGCTTTGAGAACTTTTGATGAACTTGCTTTCTTTGCCTTTAGGGCAATAGATTTTCCTTTTCTGGAATTTTCTTCTTCATTAAGTTCAAGTTCATGAACCTTGAGAGATCCAAGAAGCTCTTCCAGAGAGAGTGTATTCAGGTTTTTGGCTTCCTGAATAGTAGTTACTTCGGGTCTCCATTGTTTGGATAGACTTCTCAGGATTTTTTTGACATGATCTCTATTTTCATAAACTTTTCCAAGAGATCTGAGACTGTTGGTGATGGTTTGGAATCTTCCAAACATTTGGTCTATTGTTTCATGTTCACCCATCTTGAACAGCTCATACTGATGAACCAGCATGCTGATCTTGGATTCCTTAACTTGTGAGGAGCCCTCATGAATTAGGGCAAGAGTATCCCAGATTTCTTTAGCAGTATTGCTGCTGTGAACTTTGTCATGTTCAGATTTGGTTATAGCACACATGAGATAGTGCTTAGCCTTCAAATTCAGTTGATGTTGATTTTTCTGATCTTGAGTCCATTGGGCTCTAAGAACAGCGACTCCAGCTTCATCTCTTGGTTCAATGTAGCCGGTTTCAATCAGCTCCCAAATATCTACATTCTGTGCATCTAAGAAGGCCATCATTCTCTTCCTCCAGTAGTCATAATCTGTTCCATCAAAGAGAGGAGGTCTGTTGATAGCTTGTCCTTCTGCATCCATGGATGTTTATCGTACTCCCTCAACACTTGTTAGATGCTTAACCCATTCGAGACTGAGCTCTAATACCAACTGAAATTGACACAGGCAAACATAAGAAGGAGGGTTGAATTGTGTTTGTTAATAATTTTTGAAAACAACCTTTAAAACAATTTTTGCACACAAGGAGATTAGAAACAGAAGCAAGCACAAGGAAAAGATCCTTTTAAAAAGACTTATGCAAAATAGATGCATATGTATGATATACAGATATGTATATTAGGTGATGGTGTTTGGGTGTATGTACAGTAAAAAAAAAAGGAAAAAAATTTATCACCATTTTGAAAAGAATAAGTGATTTGAAAACTTAATTATTTTGTTTTCCGAAGGAAACCAGCAAATTAATATTTTCGTTAAATTTGATTGTTGCAACATGTTACGTAAATGTGATACCCTGGGAATGGGGTGTCTCATTAGTGGTATCAGAGCTGGTCGAGTCTTTCGGGAAATCTTTGGGAATAGGTCTGTTGTGTTGATGTTGTGTGACCTCTGAAAGAGATTGTTTGAATTACTTCTTTGAAGTAATGTGTGATAGTTAGTAAATTCAAGTTTCATTTTTTGGTTACCATTTAACTGGTTGTGTCTTGTAGGTCAGTTATGGAACCAGAAGGTACACTTGTACGTGGACGTGGACATGGACGCGGCCATGGAAGAGGTCGTAGAGTCGTGTTAATGACTGAGGAAATTTTGAGGAAAATTATGAGGAAGAGGGAGGTATGGATTTTGCTGCACAAGCGATGGCGGATGTTGCTGCTGCTATTACACAGCAAACTGCTACAATGGATGCCCACAATTTACGGGGAACAACTTGAGTGAGCAATTTCTTTGAAGGCGTAAGTCTTACTGCTTTTAGACGCCAAAATCCTCCACAATTTCATGGAGATGTGGATCCTATAAAAGCTGACTTATGGATTCAGGAAGTGGAGAAAATCTTTGAGTTGATCAATAGTCCAGAAGGAGTGAAGGTGCCATATACTACTCATTTGCTGTTAGGGGATGCTGAGTACTGGTGGAGAGGCACTAGGCAACTACTGGAAGCAGAAAATCAGGTGGTTACTTAGGTAATATTTAGGAACATGTTTTTGAACAAGTATTTTCCACAAAGTGCTCGAGCAGAAAATGAGCAAGAATTCTTACGTATGTATCAGAGGGATCTATCTGTAGGGGAGTATGCAGTCAAGTTTGAGTCACTTGCCAAGTACTTCCGCTTTTTCCAAAAAATCTAGATGAAGATTGGAAGTGTGTGCGTTTTGAATCAGGATTGCGATTTGAGATTAAGGAGTCTGTATTACCTTTGGAAATCAGGAATTTCCATGCTTTGGTTGAAAATTGTAGGATAATATAACAAATGAGGAAGGGAAGAGATAACAGAGGAAATGTGGGAGGACCATCAAAATCTAAGAGTTAATTTCAGAACCAGAAGGGAAAGCAAGTCCAAAAAAACCTTATTACCGAGCACCGGGGAATAATCGAAATCAACAATCATACCGTCCTGTAGCTACTGCATGAGGTGTTGGAGGTCAGAGGAATCAAAATCAAGGCCCAAGCAAGAAATGTTAAAAGTGTGGAGATCCAAATCATTTAACAAATAATTGTCTAGTTAGAGGACCAAAATGTTGCAATTGTGGTCAGATGGGGCATTTAGCCAGAGACTGTGGTATGCCAAGGACTGCACCAGTTGTTAACACCGAAAAGACCAATAAGCCGACAGCTAAGGGGAGAGTTTACACCATGAGCGGTGCTGAGGCTTGAGTCTGACGATCTCATACAAGGTACTTGCGACATAGCTGGTAATATCTTAACTGTACTTTTTGATTCGGGTGCAACGCATTCCTTTATTACGATGGATTATGTGAGACATTTGAAATTACATGTTTCTTCTTTATCCTATGACATGATTGTTTCAACCCCAATTGTTGAGCCAGTTACCGTAAATTCTATATGTCTGAACTGTCCTATTATCATTCAAGATAGACATTTTCTTGTTGATCTGATATGCCTGCCTTTAATACAGTTAGATGTGATTTTAGGCATGGATTGGTTATCTTCCAACCATATCCCGTTAGATTGTGCTCATAAGACTTTAATTTTTCCCAATCCTGGTATTTCTGGATTTTTATCTACCAATCAAGTAAGAACTTTTTCGAAAGAAAGAGATAAGGGATACATGCTTTTAACTAACTTAGAAGTCAAGAGGGCGATCGATGTGAGTATGATGCCTGTAGTAAGAGAATTTCCGGATGTGTTTCCTAATGACGTTCCCAGTTTGCCGCAAGTAAGAGAGATAGAATTCTCCATCGGTTTAGTACCAGGAGATGGACCGATTTCTATTGCTCCATATCGGATGGAGCCTACAGAGCTTGTTGAATTGAAAACTCAACTGGAGGACCTTTTGTCAAAACAGTTCATTCAACCGAGTGTTTCTCCGTGGGGAGCACCAGTTCTTCTAGTGAGAAAGAAAGACGGAGGTTCAAGGCTTTGCGTGGATTTCCGACAACTTAACAAAGTGACAATTAAGAATAAGTACCCTTTACCGCGTATAGATGAACTGATGGATCAACTGCAAGGAGCTGTTGCATTCTCAAAGATTGACTTGAGGACAGTTTATCATCAGATTAGGGTAAAAACTGAAGATATACCAAAGACTGTGTTCATAACTCGTTATGGACATCATGATTATCTCGTAGTGTCGTTTGGAGTGACGAATGAGCCTGCTATCTTTATGGACTACATGAATCGGATTTTTCGGCCGTTTCTTGATAAGTTCGTAGTTGTGTTCATTGATGATATTCTTATTTACACTAAAAGTAATGAGGAACATGAAGAACACTTACGACAAGTTTTACAAATCCCGCGTGAGAAAGTTTTGTACGCAAAATTGTCCAAGTGCGAATTTTGGCTCGAGGAAGTAAAGTTTTTGCGACATGTGATTACCGAAGAAGGTATATTTGCTGTCAATCCTACAAAAGTAGAAGTGGTACTTTCTTGGGAAAGACCAAAGACAGTAACGGAGATCAGAAGTTTTGTCGGTCTAGTCGGTTACTATAGGAGATTTATTGAAGGGTTTTCCAAGATAGTTGCATCGTTAACTTTACTTACAAGGAAAGATCATCCTTTTGTATGGACAGACAAATGTGAAGAGAGTTTTCAGAGGATTAAGGAACAGTTGACAACCTCGCCAGTGTTAATACTACCTGAACCAAATGAACCTTATGAGGTATATTGTGATGCTTCTCATCAAGGTTTAGGATGTGTGTTAATGCAACATCGGAAAGTCGTAGCTTATGCATCACGTCAGTTAAAGACTCATGAAATAAATTATCCGACACATGATCTGGAGTTAGCTACAGTGGTTTTTGAACTAAAGATATGGAGACATTACTTGTACGAAGTAAAGTTCGATGTATTTAGTGACCTCAAAAGTTTAAAGTAATTGTTTGATCAGAAGGAACTCAATATGAGACAGAGACGTTGGATGGAATTTATAAAAGATTGCGATTTTAAGTTATAGTATCATCCTGGAAAAGCTAACATCGTAGCTGATGCACTTAGACAGAAAACCATTCATATCTCAGCTATGATGGTGAAGGAACTGGAGTTGATTGAGAAGTTCCGTGATATCAATTTGATTATGGAATTAAATAAGGAAAAGATCAGTGTGGGAATGATCAAAATTTCTAGTGGATTAATGGAAGAAATCTGAGAACAACAAGTTACAGATGCTTATCTTCAAGAAAAGAAGGACTTAATGAAACAAGGTAGAGTGTCGGAATTTAGTTTGGGACCAGATCAAATCTTGAGGTGCAATGGACGAGTGTGTGTACCTGATAATTCTGAGATGAAAAAGATGGTTTTAGAGGAATCACACAAGAGTAAGCTAAGTATTCATCCTGTATAAAAAAAAAAGATGTATCAAGATCTGAAACAAATTTTAGTGGCCAGGCATGAAAAAGCAAGTAGCAGAGTATGTTGCATCATGTCTGACATATCAAAAAACGAAGATAGAACATCAAAGACCCGGGGGTATGCTTACATCATTAGATATACCAAAATGGAAGTAGGATAGCATATCAATGGATTTTGTAGTGAGTTTACCGCGAACTTCTAAAGGCTTTGATTCAATTTGGGTGATTGTCGACAGGCTAACGAAATCGATACATTTCTTACTTGTTAAGATCAATTACACCGTGGAAAAATTGACTGATGTTTATATCAAGGAAGTGATCAGACTTCATGGAGTACCATCGAGTACTGTGTCAGATCGAGATCCGAAGTTTACTTCACGTTTCTAAGGAAGCTTGCATCAAGCTCTAGGGACCAAGTTAAGATTAAGTTCAGCATATCATCCTCAGACCGATGGACAAACGGAGAGAATGATTCAATCATTAGAAGATTTGCTGAGAGCATGTGTCTTAGACCATCGTGGAAGTTGGGATAACCTGTTGCGGCTTATCAAATTCACGTATAACAATAGTTTTCATTCAAGTATAGGGATGGCTTCCTATGAGGCTTTGTACTGAATAAAGTGTCAAACACCTGTGTGTTGGTATCAGGATGGAGAAAGCATGATTTTAGGTCCTGAAATCGTGCAACAGACGACGGAAAAGGTTAAACAAATCCGTGAAAAGATGAAAACAGCACAAAGTGGGCAGAAGCGTTATTCGGATCGGAGAAGACGACCTCTCAAATTTCAAGAAGTTGAACTTGTATTTCTGAGAGTCACACCCACGACTAGGGTAGGTAGGGTTATGAAGTCCAGAAAACTCACTCCTAAATTCATTGGACCTTACCAAATTCTTCACCGTATTGGTCCAGTAGCTTATCAAATTTCTTTGCCGCCTTTTCTTTCAAACATTCATGATGTATTCCATGTTTCACAACTAAGTATATTCCTGATCCATCACACGTAATCGAACCCGACGAAGTACAATTAAAAGAAAACTTGTCTTACGATACTTCGCCTGTACGAATTGAAGATAAGTTGATTAAGCAACTCAGGGGTAAGCAAATTTCCTTAGTCAGGGTTATTTGGGATGAAATGACTGAATAAGCAACATGGGAAGCCGAGGACAAGATGAGATTACAATATGTTGAAGTTTTTACAGGTGTGTTATTTGAAAAAAAATTTTAGTGGGGTAGTAATGTAACACCCGGATTTTTCGCTGCTTTCTAATGTCGGTAATAAATATGTAAATGCATATATTTTTATCCGAGACTCAAAATGATTTTGGGTAAACCACTGTCATTTTCATGTCATGCTTTATATCATAGGGTTACGACGAAATTTTGGGTCGAAAATTCAGACGGAACCCCGTCTGCGTTTTCACTGGAAATAAAAGTTTACTGCTCAAAAAACCTAATTTTAATTCATGAACAAGATGAATAATGTTTTTATCATATTTGCTACGATACTGGAAGTTTTGAAGCTTTTAGCTTAAAAATATAATATTATATTTGCTGCGAGCGAAAACGTCGAGATATCTCTAGGAAAACCTGAGTCAGATGAATCAGGGGGTTAGCAACGGAGCTAAGATGACTGATGTGACTGAGATGACAAGCATTTATGACGATACTATCCAAGTCATAATGGCCATAATGGCACATTAATGACATTAGATATTTTTATGTGGAAAAGACCATTTTACCCCTAGTTTCACTTGATAATTACAAGCATTGCCATTGTGATTTTGGACCACAATGCCCCCAAAACCCACGGCCCCATTAAAAACACCATAAATTAGGCAAATTCTCATTTCGATCAAGTCATCTTCTTCATGAAAACTTGAAGTTTTCTCACCAAAGTTCATCTTTTGCCTTAAGAACACTTAAGCTTTTTTGTGAAGAACATCATACAAATCATCCATTTCTTTGATCATCAAGAGGTGATTTCTTCTCTCCTTGATCATTTAACTCTTTCTCTTCAAAACTTTTATGAGTTTATGCCTTTGATCATCATGTTCTTCATATGATTCAAAGTTCATGAAGCTTTCTTCCAAAATTCATAAGAAATTGTAGAAAAATCATGTTGCCTTGAAACCAATTTCTATGAGCTCATCTTAATACCTATATTCATCATCTAGAAGCATGAACTCAAGAGAAATTTCTTTCTTATTTTTCTAAGCAAGGCCGAACCTATGTAGGTTGGGTGTAAATGGGTTTTGTTTCAGCTTTGCGTTATGATTCATGATTTCATCTCTTAAGACCATGATAGCTATTGTATATAAGTGATTAGAAAACCAAAAATCAAACCCTAGCCTATTTTATTCAAAAGGGCCAAAACCCTAATTTCATTTGTTGAATGGATTTTTGATTCAAAGGTTTCTTGTGACACTTAAATCTAACTTTTGTAATCCAAGAGATGAGAATCAAGTGAAATTTGTAATCTCACTTTTGTGATGACGCCAAAACCATAGTTCATGAAGCTAGATGAGTTTCATTCAAAGTTGTTAGTTCATGATCTTGGATTAAGTGCTTAATCATGTTTAGGTTACTTAAGGATCATAAATTCATAAGTTAGAAAAATTTTAACTTTCCTAACCTAGTAATCTAGAATAGGCCGAACCCTAACCCTCTTGAATAAGTGTGTTTTTGTTTGATTTTAATTTATTTTGGTTGTAATTCGTTATGAAGGAACCAATCAGACTGAGTTGATCTAAGCCGACGGAGGAAACCGGATCAAAATCGGAAGGTTGTTTGAGAATGTTAGTTTCAATCTCCAAGAGGTAAGGGGAGTTTGCCTGAGGAGTTTAAGATAATCGCATGCTAGTTGTTTGAGTTGTCTGTATATTATCCATAATAATTTCCTGTGGTTGAAACTGTTAGTTGTTAATTATTGATTTGATTATGTGTTTAATTGAGTTTTTGTGATATGTGGATTTACATGATTATGATTAAATTGTTAAATTATAATTGTGGTGCATGCCATGAATTGGATGTATGTTATGCTATTCTATGATGAAATTATCTGTTGTTGAGTGATGGATTGAGAAACCTGACATTGGTCAGTGTTTAAATTAATTTGAGGATAAAAACATAATAGGCGTGAATAATTAATCAAAGTGATTAATTTGTGGGAATTTGAGAAAAAGTGGAAAAAATATTATTTTAATAATATTTTTGCAGGAACTGTATCAATAAGTGACGGTAAAGGCGAAACTGTGAAATTTTTTCACAGGTGCTAGTTTTTCCAAAATAAATTCTATTTTATTATAAAATGTTATTTAAAGTGATTAAGTTACGAAAATAACGTAATATTGCCGTCAGAACAATTACTTATGACAGAAAAGTCGTTTTAGTTATAAAAAGTTTTTTTATGAAAAATTTTGAGAAAAATTTTTATTTTATTATTATAGATTTTATTTAGAAATGACTTTTTAAAAGTTTACGTTTATTGAGAATGATTTTCAGAAATGAAGTAATTGGAAAGCAAAGAATTTATCAATGATTTTCACGTTTTATCAATGTTTTAAGAGAAAAGAATTTCTGTAAGACGATTTTTATTCAGTGAAATTATTCCGTTAAACTTGGATAAGTTTTCAGAGGTTTGGTTTTTGTATTTGTTTTTCACTGAGGGAAATGTTTTAAAAAGGATTAACGAACCTAGTGACCGAGACGTCGGGGTTCTAGTGTTCTGTGGACACGTAGATCAAGGATCCATGTCATCGGACTGAGTGTCTTGCAAAGGTTTTGTGGACTGTGTGTCCTAAATTTGATGTGGAAAATGTGAATTCCATATCCGCGAGCCTAAGACTGGTGCATCGGTTTAGGTCTTTGCGATTGAGCACTCAGACTATGTGTCCTGTGTTGAGTTTAAAACATTTGGACTATGTGTCCTGTGTTTTCTTTAAAGTGAAAAGTCTTCATATAAAATTAAGCATGGTCGTGAGCTTTGAGCTTTAACAAGGAAATATTATTACGACAAAGAAAACGAAACGAGAATAAAATTTTTTTCTCATGCATTTTTTGCAGACGTGTCATGTGTTTTGATCATTGAGTCCTGAGTGGATCAATGTATCTTTTATGGACTATGTTTCCATTTGATCATTGGATTCTGAGTGAGCCAATGTATCTTTACTGGACTCTGTTTCCAATTTAATGCGATGACTATTGAGGTTCTGAGTGATGCAATAGGTTATGGACAATAAACTCCATTGATCGCAGTAACTATTGTGTTCCGTGTGGACCAATGAGTTACATTTTTGAACAATAACCTTGGTATACTGAGTGATGGCCAATGTGTTATGTGTTCTTTTGGACATTGTTTTATTTCGTTTTTACAATGGGCCATGTAAAGAGCTTGATCTTCTCAAAACGAAACAGAAAGTTGTGGGATCTCCGGAGATTAGGTATCAAAATAGAGCTTGAATATTGAAGTGTCATGCATTTTTATAAAATGATGATGATTGTTGGGTATGAAACCCTTTGGATAAAATTATTCTACTGTTTAGATTATTTTGTATGCTGTGAATATCTGGTATATGCTGTTTTATGTGTCGTGCATACGATTGTCTTATCAAAACTCATATATTGGTATCTCACCCCTGCATATCTGTTTGTTGTTTCCTCTTCTACGTGGAATATATATATATATGCTTTCAGATGGATCCGGAAATAGTGGATCTGAACTACTCGGGGGTCCCAGCCCTGACGTTAGACAACACTGATCAAGGGAATGCCTGGGTGATCAACCCAGGGGCTTGGAGTGCTACCTACACGGGTCCGATGAGGACACTCCGAGGGATTGTAGCAGACGGACCACAACAACTCACTCATAGCAGGGAGATGGTCGAGGTTTCACTACCTCCCATTTGGATGATCCTGCAGTATTTGGTACAACACAGGGACTTAGAGCATCAACCACACTCGCACTTTCAGCCTTTACAGTAGGTAGCCCTGGAGTCACCTCCTGGGCCTATAGTCTTGATACCGGAGGAGGCACAGGTGGAGATGGAGGAAGATCCTGAGGAGGATCCGATGGTTGATCCGGACTATGTTCCTCTGGAGGATGGAGTAGTCTTGGATATCGGAGAGGGGGCTGATGTATCCTCTCCAGATACACATCCTGGAGGTGGGGGTGTCTATACTGGACTCTCCAATGGGTTTCTGTAGTGGTGATCGGCTGTAGGGTGTATTCTTTTTGGGTAGAGTGGGATTTTAGATAGTCTGACTTATTGGCTGCTGAGAGCCATCTTTTTTAGTAGTGTTTTTTAGACTCCCATTGTGATATAGTTATGTTGTTTCAGTTTAATGTGATATATGTTTGACAATAGATGTTGACCTGGTAGGAAAAAGGTCTTATGTAAAACCATGATGATGCATATGTAAGATATATAGAGATGTATATTATGTGATGGTGTTTGGGTGTATGTACAGTAAATAAAAAAGGAAAAAATTTTATCACCATTTTGCAATGAATAAGTGATTTGAAAACTTATTTATTTTGTTTTCCGAAGGAAACCGGCAAATTAATATTTTTGTTAAGTTTGATTGTTGCAACATGTTACATAAATGTGATACCCTGGGAATAGGGTGTCTCAACTATCATTTACTGCACACCACAATATTATGCTATATCAAATGGATGTAAAAAGTGCTTTTCTAAATGTTGTTATTAGTGAGGAAGTGTATGTTATGCAACCTCCGGGTTTTGAAAATGAAACCCAACCTGAACGTGTATATAATCCAAAGAAAACTTTATATGGCCTTAAACAAGCTCCTAGAGCTTAGTATGAACGGTTAAGTTCATTCTTAATGAATAATGGATTCAGTAGAGGAAATGTTGATACAACCTTGTTTAGAAAATCCAATAAGTCTAGTTTTATTGTTGTTAAAATATATGTAGATGACATAATCTTTGGTGCTACTAATGAATCTCTATGCAAATAATTCTCTAAGCTTATGTAGAAAGAATTTGAAATGAGCATGATGGGAGAACTCAAGTTCTTTCTTGGACTTCAAGTTAAACAAACAGTGGATGAGGTGTACATCCATCAGACTAAGTACACAAAGGAACTGTTAAAGAAATTCAAGATGGATGATTGCAAACCAATGAACACCCCCATGCATCCCACGTCCATACTGAACAAAGATGACAAAGATAAAAAGGTAGACCAAAAGGTATATAGAGGTATGATAGGATCTCTGCTATATCTTACCGCGTCTAGACCTAACATAATGTTCAGTGTATGCTTATGTGCTCGATTTCAATCTGATCCAAAAGAATTTGATTTATCAACAGTTAAAATAATTTTTAGATTTTGAAAAGGTACTACTAATCTGGGTTTGTGCTTTAAGAAAAATGGCGATTACGGATTAGTTGACTTTTGTGATGCCGACTATGCTGGGGATAGAATTGAAAGAAAAAGTACTAGTGGAGGATGTCACTTCATTGGAGCTAATATAGGCTCATGGTCAAGCGAAAGACAAAGTACTATTTCCTTATCAACTGCTGAAGCTGAGTATATTTCAGCTGCTAGTTACTGCTCACAACTTCTATGGATCAAATATCAATTGGAGGACTACAATGTGTTTGTAAGTAGTATTCCACTTATGTGTGATAATACTGCTACAATAAATCTATCTAAGAATCCAATATTGCATTCAAGGGCTAAGCATATAGAGATTAAACATCACCTTATTAGAGATTATGTGCAAAAAGGCATTATTGATATACAATTTGTAGATACTGACCATCAACGTGCATATATCTTTACTAAACCTCTTGCTGAGGATAGATTTATCTTTATTAGAAAGCATCTTAACATGATTTATGTGGATTGATTGTGCGTCTAATGATTGTTGCATCTATTGCTCAAATTGTGCATCCAATGTATTTACTTGCCGTGTCCAGTGCATAACGCGTCCATATTTGCTTGTGTTTTAAATGGACTCGTCCATATTTTTATTAACTAAATGCATGTATTTTGTCTTAAAGATAAATTTAATAATATCCTCACGCTGAGTCAGTTATTTCCATCAATAGCTTTTTATAGTTTCAAAAAACCTGCGCCGTGATATTCGAAACCTTTTTAAGAAAGGAACTTCCCTCTGAAAAACCTTTCACTATCTTCGTCTCTTAAACCTCTCTTGCGAAAAAGTACTCTGTTTTCCTTGTCTCCAAACCCTAACCTTCAAACCTTTTCAATGGCTTTCTCTTCTGCTATGTCAACCTATGATGTTACTAAGCTGAATATTGGTATTGAGTATCATTTCGAGCTTGGAATCTTGAAAGAATACAATGTGGATGTAAACAAGTACATCAACTCTGCTGGCTGGGATGGTCTCTTCCTGGAGAAGGTATTTGTCTACCCTGATCTAATTAGGGCCTTCTGGAGAAACACTCAGATTACAGACACTGAGGTATTTGCTACTGTGCTTGGTAGGAGAGTGGTGGTGTCTGAGAAAACCATCTCTGAAGCTATCAACTGTTCCCAAGAAGGGTTAATCATTGCTGATATTTGGGATCAAGACCTAGGAGGACCAAAGGTCATTGCTTCTCTACTGATGAGGTCTGACAAGGTCGGGACTCACTCATGGAAGGTCGTGGAGATGAAGGATGAGATTAGAATCCTTCATCAAATGTTGAATAAGACCGTTCTTCAAAAAACTAGGTATAAGGACAACCTATCTGCATTGCAAAAGTTTTGTTTGTGCAATCGTGTAACAGAGACCAAAATCAATCTTCCACATATCATTTTTGGAAGATTTAGAGACTATGTCAACCACAGGGAGAAATCAAATGCAATTCCCTTCTGTCATCTTTTGTCAAAGATTTTCAAAGCTCAACAGCTATATGCCTTTCTGGAGGCTAAGTCCCCTTAAGAACAAGCCTTGATACTGAAGGAGAAGGGTATGTCGGCCTTGGTATTTGGCAAGGTGAATCTCTCAAACATGAAGCTGAGTACTGTTACTCAAGTAGAATTTGCTAAAGAAGAAGAAACGATGAAGATAAAAGAAGAACAAATAGATCTCAACAATGTCGGGACTCTAGGGCTAAAAAAGAAGACAGTGGGAAGGAAGACCACTGCTGCAAGGAAACCTATTGCTAAGAAGCCTTCTGGTGGCATTGTAATCAGAGAACAACCTGCTAATGCACCTCAGTCTGCCACAACTCAGAAGAAAACTAGGAATCTAATCCTGTCTCACAATGAAGATGAGGATGATGAAGATAATGTTCCTATTGGAACTGTGCTGAAAAAGCAAAAGGTGTCTGTTGCTGTTGTCCTAACAAGGAGAAAACAACCCTCAAGGAAAGCTAAGTCCATTTTGAATTCTGAGGTAAACATCCCTGCTAATGATCCTGTTCAATTAGCAGTAGATGCTCTGGTAGAAGGTTTAGAGAATACGGATAATATTATTGTTGCACCTGCTAAGTCTGTATTACCACCTTCATCTCACCATGATGTTTATATTCCCACACTTCCACCAACACAACCCTCACCTGATTCACAAGCCACACAACCACAACAACAAATAACCTCACCTATCCAATCCCCTGTCCACTCACCACTACAAACATCTCCAACCTGACCGCAATTTCAACCAATCATTCCTGCAGATGATGTAGGGATTAACCCTGGTGCCCCATTTCCAAAATTACCAAAAACAGTCTTTCCCTACATAGACCCTTCAGTTCTCTATGATGGCAAAGCTGAAAGTTGGGCCAAAGTCAAAAGAGACTGGAGAATACTCTACCATAAACATGAACCTGAGCCAGAGTCAACCAGACCTTTTTACCCTCTCCCTAAGTATGAGTATGAGCCTGAGCCTACATACACCCCATAGCATGCACCCATTCCTTATAAGAAGACTAATCCACTTCCATCTACCTTGTACAATCATATTGGACCTGCCCTTACTCACCTTCCACTGCAAAAATTCCCACCAAGAAAGATCTACCCCAATCTCATCAAATTCCCTTGCTTCAAACCTTTCACAGAAGGTGTCAACAAGCATATTATACCTGACTGGACTCAAGACCCTTACAATGTTAAAGCTAAGTCATCTGAGTACAGAAGGTCAATAACTTATGGGAGACCTCAGTTCATATTGGACAGAAACACTAAATGGAAGACCTTTGTACATCCAAGGGAATATGGCAAAGCTACTGATGTTATGGATCACATCATGTATACTCATTTGAAATCTGAATTTGAACTGGCATGATATATTAGAGCTGCCAATTTTGTTCCACCAACCTGGCTGTTTCACACCTTGAAGAAAACAAGAATTGGACTAAGACCTTATATGATTTGTCCAAGACTATCGATGATAGACTTGAACAAGGATAAGGACTTGAAAAAGAAATGGAGTACTGCAAAGATGCCAGCTGACAACTCCAGTGTGATTACAGATTCTGATGCCTCTGTTGATCAGAATCTAACATATTTCTGGATGTCACATCCTGTTGAGGATATACCTGAAGATTTTGAAGTTGATTTTTGGAGAAATCATATGATAGCTTGTACTAAGGAAGCTGCTTCTTCTCAACTAAGTGATGAGGAAAAGAGAAACACTCCAAAAGTTAAAGGAAAGTGTGGTCTCTCCAATGTTAGATTTTACATTCATGAGGACATTCTCGTAATTCCTCTCATCAGTTCTATTTATGACGAAGATCCTGTTCACTGGGCTCCAGACTTGCCTCCACTTGTGATCACTCTTGCTTCATCTCCACAACCTTTTCAAGACTCATTTTCTTCTTCTGAGCACACTGAGGAAGAGATTATAGTTTAAGGACCAGATATGAATGCTGATATCGTTCAACCAGTAACTGGGTATGAGGAAGTTGCTGAGTCTTCTCCAAGACAAAGTACTACTAGAAAGCACTCATCTCAACCACTAGCTCTGGCAGTTATCCATCCAAATGATCAACCTCAGCATTCTAGAGCACTAAGCACCTTTCAAGGTCAAGCAAACGTACATGATAGTGCTGAAAGCTCAAGACCTTCACTGCCACCAAATTTTGAAGAAATTATAGGCAAGATAATAGACGATAGAGTGAAAGTTGAGGTCAGGGAACAGGTCAATGAGAAGGTTCTGGAAGCCTTGGCTCCAACCAATGTTATGATTAATCAGATGATGAGCATTCTCACAAGCCTTGTGGATCACATCATGTATGCTCATTTGAAAGCTGGATTTTAACTGACAAGATATATTAGAGCTGCCAATTTTGTTCCACCAACCTGATTGTTTCACACCTTAAAGGAAACAAGAATTGGACTAAGACCTTATATGATTTGTCCAAGACTGCCGATGATAGACTTGAACAAGGATAAGGACTTGAAAAAGTATAGGAGTACTGCAAAGATGCCAGCTGACAATTCCTGTGTGATTACAGATTCTGATGCCTCTGTTGATCAGAATCTAACAGATTTCTGGATGTCACAACCTGTTGAGGATATACCAAAAGATTTTGCAGTTGATTTTTGGAGAAATCATATGATAGCTTGTACTAAGGAAACTTCTTCTTCTGGACTAAGTGATGAGGAAAAGAGAAACACTCCAAAATTTAGAGGAAAGTGTGGTCTCTCCAATGTTAGCTTTTACATTCATGAGGACACTCAGAATTCCTCTCATCGGTTCTATTTATGACGAAGATCCTGTTCACTGGGCTCCAGACTTGCCTCCACTTGTGCTCACTCTTGCTTCATCTCCACAACCTTTTCAAGACTCATTTTCTTCTTCTGAGCACACTGAGGAAGAGATTATAGTTGAAGGACCAGATATGAATGCTGATATCGTTCAACCAGTAACTGGGTATGAGGAAGTTGCTGAGTCTGCTCCAAGACAAAGTACTTCTGGAAAGCACTCATCTCAACCACTGGCTCTGGAAGTTATCCATCCAAATGATCAACCTTAGCATTCTAGAGCACTAAGCACCTTTCAAGGTCAAGCAAACGTACATGATAGTGCTGAAAGCTCATGACCTTCACTGCCACCAAATTTTGAAGAAATTATAGGCAAGATAATAAAGGAGAGAGTGAAAGTTGAGGTCTAGGAACAGGTCAATGAGAAAGTTCTGGAAGCCTTGGTTCCAACCAATGTTATGATTAATCAGATGATGAGCATTCTCACAAACTTCCAACAGAGTCATAATCTACCTATTCCACCTCCTCCAACCCAAGACCCTCCTCAACCACCTCCACCCTCTTCTTAGTTTTCTTTTATCTCTTTAAACTGACAATGATGGTCCACTCCTATATCCTTTTTGTCTGATGACAACAAAGGGGGAGAGAGGAATTGAGAAACAAATTTTGATATATATATATATATATATATATATATATATATATATATATATATATATATATAAAGTCAGTTTTTGGTCATACATATCTGCTTTCATATGCATACTGTTTTGTTGCACACGTTTGTTTGACATGTTCTGATACTTTATTGCTTATTGTTGCTTTTGATATATCTCTATGCTAAAAATTCTTCTAAGTTCTAATACTATGTTTTGAATATGAATGAGTCATTGCTTAACTAATCTGATAAGTTATATATCTGATATGTGCTACTGTTTATCTGTTTTTTTAAGTTTGAATGCTTTGTATTAGTGGAAGCTCTGTAACTCTCTTAGTCTTTGCTCACTCAAATTTAATTAGTTTCTGTCATCATAAAAAAGGGGAGATTGTTATAACCAAAGTGGTTTTGGATTAAATAATCTATTGAAGTTTTGATGTTAACAAAAAGGTTAAATTTGTATGGCAAAGAATTGTCAAAGATCTAACTTGTTTGTTTTAGATTGCATGACTATTTGATTTATGCTAATCAAGGAAACTTAAAATTAAAGTATGGAATCTTTTCTGACTCCATTTCGATTCTCTAGTCGAGTCTGCAGTTCTTGGTAAAATTTTGAATCTGTTAATTTATGTTAGACGAGATCTTAAATTGGCTACGATAGACGAGTATCTAAGTCTAAGAAAAGTCAAGTAGACGAGCCAATAAAATAATCTTCAAAGAAACAAGTCCAATGACTTGTTAATAGACGAGCAGTCTCACTAGATGCCACGTCAGTAGACGAGCTATTAAGTATAACGAGTCCAAAGACTTGGAATTAGAAAAATGTTATAGACGCAGTATCAGTAGACGAGCCCGTCTTACTGATAAGTTAATCTTGCACGTCCAAAGACCTGCGCGTCCATTAGCTTTTAAAAGTGAACCTGTCTAAGCTTAAGCATATTTATTTCAAATGATTGCTTATTTATTTCAAAAGAATATATCTCTTTTTACCCTTGCTACTTCTATTATTAACTCTTTGTTTCTTGAGAATAGAAACATAGAACCATTGAGAACATAAACATTTGTAATCTGTCAACAACATTGCTATAAAGTTCAAATCAAGTACAAAGAAGGAAAGTCATAAAGCAACCTTCGGTACAACAGGGAAGTGACAGCTCTACTTTGAGCATTCTTCTGATAAACAAGAGCACTTCTCCATGAAGGATGTCAAGTTATCAGTCTCAACGGATCCAATCATTTAATGATATGTCTAAACGGATATAATCTAAAGACCGTTGAGGAAGTTGAAGAAAGCAAAGTACTCATTCTATAAATACTGGAAGAACTTCAGAGAGAAAAATACACATACAAGCTATGATATCAAAGTGCAAAAACGCTACTGAATTTGTTAACCAGGTTTACTTGTAAACCTTACTGATCTTAAACTTTCATATTCTCACACATAGTGAGTTATTAGATCAAATCTATTAATCTCTTTGTTAGAGTTAGAGCCTGAAGAGGCTTGATAGAGAAAGAATACTTGTATCCTGAAGAGGGTTGAATACTTGTAATCTATTTGGAGAATAGTGGAGAAAACCTTCAAGTAGAAGGGACTGGATGTAGCTCTTGGTTGGAAGAGAGTGAACCAGGATAAAATACTTGTGTGAATCGTCTAACCCTTATCTTTTACAGTTTTTGATTATACTAACTGTGGGGTTTTGAATCTGAGTTTATTAACTTTAAAAAAAAAAAGGTTTTCCTGTTTGTGTGTTGCTTTTATTGATTTACTTGTAATAGTGTTTGAGAAAAGGCTTTTTCGAAAAACTATTAAGAAACACAATTCAACCCCCCTTCTTGTGTTTCCCTGTGTTAACTTCAATTGTGGGCGGATCTGAGTGACGCGATGGAGGAGCTTCTGGTCTGAGGCAGTGGTTGTTGTGGGCGGATCTGAGTGGCGCAGCAGAGGAGCTGCAGTGTGTTGAGACCTCATAAGTCTGAGACACATTCCATGTGTAGATTCTCTAAGTTTTGATGATTCCAAATAGATTAAGTATGGTAATATTGAACCATATGAAATTACTGACATGTCTGATAAAGTGTGCAGGAAAATAGACTTAAGGTCACTCATCTATTTTATGACCCGTCTACTTTTTGAAAGAGCACAGTTTTTAGACTCGTCTAAAAACTACTCCTCTAAAAATCAGTCAACACAGACAAAGACCAAGTCAATGCTCAGTCAAGAATCTGGTATACTTGATGATGTGGCAAGAAGCATATGTCTGAAGAAGAATCAGTGGATCACTCGTCTAGAAAATAACCCCATCACTCGTCTGAGTTTCTGGCTCATTTCAACCCGTCTAAATCTAGAATCCACAAGCACTCGTCTAAAAATATAACACTGCTACATTTGTTAAAATGTCTGAATGTCGGAAAGGAAGTCCAAGTCAACCTTATTCAAATTAGATGTCTTCCTTAAGGATCTCAAAGACCTCTGGACAATAGCACCAAAGATAAAGAATAAAGAACGTTTGTTTCAAGGATTTAATGAATAAACACGCAATCTCTGTACCACAGTAGTAACCATTTAGCTGTTTTAGTACAAAGTAAAAAGTGCTTTCCAGAAAGTGGACTGAGTATTGCACTGAAAGAGGAAAGCTCTCTGCTGCAAGTACAAGAAGCCTGCTACTGCAACTCTGAAACAACAACTGCTTAGAACAAAGTGTACTCTTGGACTGCCTTATCAAAGCTCAATGTTCCAAGCATTTAATACTTACACAGAATGACTCTTTGGCATTTAATGGTGTCCCAGAAACTCAAATCAAAGAACACACTTTCTGAAGTTGTGCCTAACGGATCAAATTGATTGAAGTCTTTATATAGACCATACCATGAAGATGAAGACAAGAAGTTGAATATCAAACTCTATTTTACCCTTCTCTGTATGCTTGTGTGTTCTGTCTTAAAGTTAGACGTGTCACTCGTCTAATTTTCTATTGTCTTATTTTTTCTTGTTGTGCATGCGAAAATAATTTTCAAAGTTTCCTATAAAGTTGGTGAACACAATTCAACCCCCCTTCTTTTGTCAACTTTGGTTATTTTACAGTGGTGATGGGCGGAATAGACTCGGATGAACATGGCTAGAGTGGGTTAGCGCGAAGGAGCTGTATGGCGGAGGGGCTCTTTCTTTCTTTTTTTGCTTTAAGGAATATGGATTTGACAAAGAAATCAGGAAAATAGCAAATGAAATGCTCCTCTCTTTTTTTACTTCTCAGATAAAGTAAGAGCCCTCTCTGCACTCTGATGAGTTGACTTCATTGGGTGCATACTGAGAGGGGAGGACAAATTGTGCAGGAGGATGGTGCCATATGGGGGAACAATCTCCACAGCTGGTTCGGGGGCATAGCATTGCAGCCTTTTCGAAAAACAGTAGAAAAAACCAAGATAACAAGAAAGTAAAATTGCCTTATACGAAGGGAGAATTTGAGAGAAATAATAATGGATCTGGATACTCTACCATTAACGCACCAATTCACAAGTCTTTCACTGTTTCTAGGCTATCAGATAAATCTAACACTCCATAAAGTGACACCTGTCCTCTGCCACAGACCTGGTCAACAACTCGGACCATCACCGTCGTCATCGAACCTGGCGCAACCGCCATCGACACCACTGTTACCTTCTTGTGTTGTGCCGTCATCGACTCGTATGTGCTTCGATCGTTACCTTTGAACTCAGATCCGAATTCCTTTTGTATCAAAACACTTCAATGCATTTTTCGACTTTTCTGCATGTTTCAATCTGCAATTTATTTTTGGAGATGACTCAAAACCTACACACAGCAAGTACTCGAGGTGGTCATATATGAAGACAACATTTTTCTCTGCCTCTGAATGTCGTTTTAATATAGCCTCTTGTTTGTTTGTCATTATGCTAGTGAGCAACCAGGCATCCTACAAATAGAGATAATGTGTCTCTGACATGAACATTACAGACCCCCCTCTTACATTGAACATAAAAATCCTCCTATTACAACACCAGAACATAACAAGTTAACTAATATAATTCCAAGATAGTCTTGCATCCACTTGCATATTTAAGGAGGATAACAGTTCACTATGGCAGCAACCAGTTCACTACTTCTGCACATGAAGCAAATGTTCAGTTCATCCACCATGATCACAAATAGTCACCAACTTCAAAGTAAATAGAAAAAAGGTCTTGTATATTTTAAGAAAGGAAATCAGTTTCTACAGAAGCTCTATGTGCTCTAATATTGAAACTGAGCTTGCTTAAGAATGGCCATAGTTGTGATAGAGGAGACTTGGCGGTGCTGGAGGCGATGGCGGTGGCGGTGGCGACGGCGGCCTCGGCAGGGAGAGACTGATATATATGTTCTCCTGTCGTATCACCTTAGAAAATGAAGTCCGTCCAAGCTTCGGTGGTCGAAGTGGTCGGCGTGGTGGTCGGGGTGGCCAGAGTGTTCTTTGTTCCGAGTTGTCGAAGAAGATGAAGAGCCTGCGTTTTGCTTCTTCCATTTACTATTTCAAGTTTTTTTTATAAAAATATATGACATGTGTCACAATCCGTATGGTCCAGCTTGATCTAACGGTCCTTAGGTGTTGAAAGGCAGGGTAACTTTGGCACTCCAAAGTTAGAGAATCGGAATCCAATAAAAATAGTATTCCACACTTTTGGCACCTTTATGCAGAGGGAGAGTGTGAAAGAAAGTAAATCAGCTTGTGGTTCAAGGGCATAACATTGCACCCTTTTAGAAAAAAAAGTAGAAAAAACCAAGATTACAAGAAAGAAAGTAAAATTGCCTTATTTGGAGGGAGAGTGTGAGAGAAATAGAAATAGTATTCCACCCTTTTGGCACCCTCATGTGGAGGGTGAGTGTGAAAGAAAGCTTTGTCTCCATAGCTAGTTCAGGGGCATAGCATTGCACCCTTTTGGAAAAAAGTATTAAAAACCAAGATAACAAGAAAGAAAGTAAAATTGCCTTATGCTGAGGGAGAGCATGAGAGAAATAGAAATACTGTTCCACTGCTGGCTTCTGTTTTTAGAAAAAGTCATTCTGACAAATTTTAAAGATAACTCCCACAGTAAAAAGAAATAGAAGAAATTTGTAAAGAGTGACCTTTCATGAAAACCGCACACTGCAAAAGCCCCTTTCCCAATTTCTATTGAAGCCATTAATAATTAATAATAATGAAATGATGTTATTTGGCATCTCATTGATGGCAGGATGGGAGCGCATGATGAGAAACCGAAGTGCAAAGCGAATTGCAAAGGTATGAGCGATGGTTTTGTAATTTTTTCTCCGTCAGGTTCTGTTCTATTTGTATTGATTTTGGTTTTGCTGATCAATTTTTTAGAGATGGCGTGGATTTTTTTTGTTCTGCTTAATGTTGGAAAAAAATTTGATGAATTGAAATTTGATCAGTGGTTGAATTTTTCAATTTTGAAATGAAAAATTGGGAGATCATTAGGTTCATGGGAGAAAGTAAAAAATAGGGTTGGACTATGGTGCATCACCTACATTTTACATCACTCATTATATCACTCATGTGACAAATTTTGGGTCAATCAAATTGCCACATAGGTTGGTCAAAATTTCAAATTTTTTAGTTGTATTATACTGTAGTCAAACTATATGAATACAGTATATTATAGTATAATATATATGTTTTTTGTATTTACAAATTTAACTCATATTAAAATAATGTTTTTTATTAAAAAAAACTGATTATATTGTAAAATATTATTGACAACGAACATTATTTTAATTCATATTGAAATATTATTTTGGAATATAATCAATTTTTTAATAAAAAACATTATTTTAATATGGGTTAAATTTACGAATACAAAGAGTACATATACTATACTACAATATATTGTATTCATATATTTGACTACAATAGAGATACAACTAGAAAGTTTGAAATTTTGACCAAATCCATATGATAATTTGATTGGTCCAAAATTTGTCATATACAAGTGATGTAGTAGGTGATATAAAATATGGGTGGTGCACCTTAATCCAACCCGAAAAATCGTACCAGTGAGTTTTAGTAAAACTTGTCTTAATGGGGTGTTATCGAGGTGAGAAAGAATGATCACATAGGAAGCAATACTGAGTTTGAATACTATTTATGGACAAAAATTATACACTAAAACATGATGGCTCAAAAGTAATTGGTTTGAATACTATTTATGGACAAAAATTATACACTAAAACATGATGGCTCAAAAGAAATTGGTTTGAAAAGGTAGAAGCAGACCCTTGTAAGCAATACCTCTGACTTGGAAAGTTTTTTTTGCAGTGATATACAATCCCCCATTACCTTCCACACAGTGAAGGCAACTGTTGTAGGAAGTTGAGACCCCCCACCTGCAGGAAAATAGTAACCTCTACGGTATTATTTATAGTTTTTTTTAGAACAAATATTATTTATAGTTATAATTATTACACATTAATTTTTTTCTACTGCATTACCCATATGATTAAAATACTTAAATTCCCTTTTGACAGCAAAAGTTACAATTAACCTCAATACAACATTAAATCAAACTAGTGAGATTTGTGGATCTTTAAACTTGAAATTCTAGTTTTTTCTGTCTCCTGCACGAGTATATGCAACTTTCCATTCTCTGAATGAAAACGTTGTGTCCAAACTGTCATGCTTCTGTACATTAGGTTTACCTAAATTGGCTTGAGAACAAGCCAAGATGATGCAAGACATATAATCAAAAGTTATAAGTCCTTCCTTTGAATTAATTTTTTTTTGTTGACAGAATGGGGCTAAAAGCCCAAAAACAAACTACAAACTAACTACCCCTCTGACAAGGAAAAGAGTAGATATCAAACGGTAAAGGAAGTACTACAAAGGAAGGAGCAATATATATACCAGATGCCAAGGAGACTCCATGCTTGGCAAAAGCATCAGCCGTTTGATTTGCTTCACGAAAAGTGTGATTCCATGAACATCTCTCAAACTGAAGAGCAAGTTTCTTAATCTCAGTAACAATCCCATAACAAGCATGAGTAATTGGAACACCCTTCTGGATGAATTGAATTGCCATTTGCGAATCAGATTCAACCACTAACTTCTAAAGCCCTGCTAAAAACCAGCTTTAGGCCATGCCAGATACCCAAAGTTCAGCTTGCATAATGGAGAAAATACCCAAATTATACACACAAAAAAAACCACCTGGAAAGCACCCCAATGGTCTCTAATCACTCCCCACCATCTGCTTGGCCGCTGGGACTGGAAACAACACCATCACAATTAAGTTTAATTTCCCCCATCACCGGAGGTAACCACTTAATCAATGAAGCACCAGAAGCTAAATCCCTCCTAATCCTGATCTGAGAGTGCTCCTTTATATCACCCACAGATCTGGAATAGGCCCAGGACACTTCGAAACCAAAGGCCCAACATTGGGAATCCAATTATCAGCCCAAAACCTCACTTGAGTACCTTTCCCCACCCACCACATATTATTTCGTTGGACATCATCCCAACTCTTACAGACTTCTTGCCAGAAATTAGAAAAGCTGTTTCTAGGCTTTATTTTGGGTATTAGATCCTAACCACACCCATACTTGGACCTTACAGCATCAACCCATAAGGCATCCCTTTTATTACACAAGCCCCACCCAGCTTTCATCATATAGGCCTTGTTTACTTTAAAAGAAGGTTGAAGCCCCAAACCCCCCAAAGGTCTGGGCATGCAAATCTCCTTCCAAGCCACAAGATGAGTCTTCCTTTGGCCCTGACTTTATCCCTAGATAAAGCTTCTATTCACCTTGTCAAGATCATCGCATATAACCTTTACAAAAAAAAAAAATATATCATATAGACTTTGGAAGTAGCGAAACCTGCATCACATAATTTGGAAGTGCAGAAATAAAAGATTTCGTTAGAGTAAGTCTACCCTCAAAGGATAACATTCTAGCCTTTTTACGAACTCAGTCTTTGTGTTGTCTCATCAAGCACAATTTTATATGTCCTCCTGGACACACGACTATAATGTCGTTTGGAAGCCCATAACTTCCCTAATTTGACATCTAACATTCTAGTTCACATTTCTAGAGAGAAAAATTCTAGTTTTATCATTATTTATTTGTTGACTAGAACTCTCACAGAATAATTCCAAACAAGTAGAGATAATTCCCTTTGTGACGGACTGTCCATCACAAATTCAAGCCTCCATTTTCCGTTAGCAACTCTGCAAAATATTCTCCAATTTTGGAGCTTAAATTTTCGCAAAAAAACATGCAAGAATTTGTGATGGAAATGTTGTCGAAAACATTAAAAGGCGTCGCAAAATAAAGAACCACCAACCGTTATGGTTTGCAACGGCCAAGATCGTCATTATTTACAATTTTCTGACGGATTTATGGCTGTCACTAATTATCCGTCGCTAATCCGACAAATTCTTATAGTGATATCCACAAGAGTTTCTTTGATAAACACCCATTTTAGTCTATCATATGCTTTGACCAAATCAATTTTTATAGCCATCCATCCTTTTGTACCTTTCTTGGAGCTCGTGGAATGGATAACTTCTTGTGCAATAATAATGTTGTCACCACTATGGCAACCCGGGAAAAAGCTACATTGAACTGGGGTAACAATCTGATCAATAATTTGTCTCAACTTTATAAGGCAAGAATCTTTGTAATTACCTTATAGGATGCATTACAAAGGATAATTGGTCCAAAATCTTTAATAGAAGAAGCTGGATCAATTTTAGGAATTAACAAATCAATGTATCATTAATCTCAGCCACTTTTTGATGATTTTCAAAATCCTTCTTAACTAAATTGCATAGAGTTGGCCCCACAATGCACCACTGGCTCTGATAAAAAATTTCTTGGAGACCATCACTACCTGGGGCTTTAAAAGCGCCCATTTTACTAATAATGTGCTTTATCTCCTCATTTGAGGGAGAGACATCAAAGGTATTAAGCCTAGAAGCCTCAATAGTAGAAAACAACCAGTTAAGCAAAAGGATTAATAATCTGTAACATTTGGAAAAAAATCTTTGAAGTAATTTGTTACCATATTCTCCAAATCTTTTATATTTTTATCACCAAAAGCCAACCACTTACTATGCGATTTTTGAAACCAGAGAAGTTCCTCTTGATGAGAACCTCTTCACATTCCTTCCACAATTTCTTTAGAAGATTTTCAAGATAATAATTTGGAGATCCCGAAAGTTTTCTAGAAATTCCATTCAACCTTCTAATATACTCTTTCTTCCTTTTAAATATGTTTCCAAACACCTCATTATTCCATTGTTTGGTGAGCCAACAAGATAGGATAAACCAATCATGTCACCTATCATATCCTGTCCATCTAGTTAAAAACAGGATAGGATAAGGTGATTTAAAGTATAATAAAGTATAAAAATATTTTATATATTAAATAATTAAAGTATAATAAATTATAATATGGTTACCAAAAAGGTATAATAAAACATAAAATAAGTAAGGCAAGAACTATATTTATCATATTCTATCCTGACTACCAAAGAGAGTCCTTGTCCGGGAGCAGTTTCCAGTGTCACTTCCCTAAAAGGCTAATGTTGAATAAATCAAGATTCTTCACCCCTATGCCGCCTCTTTCTTTAGCTTTACAAACAACTGACCATTTGACCCACAGAATCTTCCTACTAGGAGAGATACCACCCCAGAGAAACTCCTTTTGCAACCGAACCACCCTCCTCCAAACCTCCTTGGGCAATCTCAAGTAGGATAAGTAATAGGTAGGAATTCCGGTGAGGACAGATTTAAGAAGCACTAGCCTACCCCCCAGGGATAGGTACCGGTTCTTCCGAGAGCTTAACCTTCTAAGTACACTACAAAAAAAAAACATGTTTAGTGACCGAAGAATTCGATCGCTAAACATGCTAATTCGGTCGCTATCCTATTTAGCGACCGAATCAAGGGGGTAGTAGAAACCCTGGTCGCTAAACGTTTAGCGGCCGAGTTTGTATTTCGATCGCAAAATGACGACCGGTAATTCGGTTGCTAAAATATATATTTCGGTCGCCGATGAGTTGGTCCCATGATTAGATAACCGAATTTGGTGACTGATATTTGGTTGCTATTCATGAATATATATATATATATATATATATATATATATATATATATATATATATATATATATATATATATATGTATAATTTTTGTAACTTAAGCCTAGCGACCAAATTTTGTTTTTCAAAAAATAACACCATTGATTTTTAATTTCTGATATAAACAGAGAACATCAATATATTATTTTTTCTGGATAAATAGAATACATAAATATAATAATGTACTAACGATTCAAAACACCACAGTCAATATGGCCAAGAAAACATATAGATTAACTGACTCAGGTTTAATAATGTTTATAAAAAAAAGTTTAATAATGTACTAACAATCAAAACATCAAAACACCACAGTCAATAATGTACTAACGATCCAAAACACAGATAAATTATTGGACATATCAAAACATCAAAACTTCTTCAGTTCAGCTTCTTCAGTTCATCAATCGTCTATTAGGATGAACATGTAGAAGCGAGAACCCCCAATGTACTTAAACTTTGCCAATGCAGCAATGGTCAACAAATACAACTCCCTGATAACATGTGTGTCCGTTGCAAAATATGGGCAATCCTCATGGATTACTATCATCCTATTGAACAGATTTCCACATAGTTCTTCAATAGTCACTGCACGTGGTATTCCTTTTCCCTAACGACGATAGAATGATCATGGAATTGAAATTAAATCTTGCAAATACACACAAACAATTTAGTAATGATTAGTTTATGCCTTAATCATCTTAATTGTCGTTAGATCGTTATTCTTCACTTGATGAGATACTATACCTGGTCCAAATGGATGATTGTCTCAGAACATTTAATCGGGTCCATTTTCTGATAAAACGATAGGGAAAAGTAACAAACACGATTAGGAAAACAAACAATCAATGGTATAAATAATATGAGGATTAGGAAGTAAGCACAATGGCATAAGTTCACACAAGTCATATGTCTAAACTTCATCAAGTGATAATAAGCAAAGATGGAAAGATCCATGTAGCAGACTAGCATGTTAAATAGAACAAAGAAATGTAACTTCACATGCAACTTTGCAGCAAAGTTATAAAATGCATTGGCTGTCAAGGCAACAAAGCTAATAATTTCAATCTATCCACACACACATGCATAATGCGTTGGGACTTGTGTATAATGCGTTGTGTTAGGATTTGAAAATATTGATGTGTTTGTCTCTATGTTTTCGTGTATTTAATTTAATGTTGGGACTTGTTTTTACAGATTAGAAGATATAGTAGTTTTCAGGAAAGCAGATGCTTCTACGTGGTTTTGAAGGATGGTCATAGAGAGGACTTTTCCTACCGGAAGTGCCTTGATAACCTAGTAAGGGAGAAGTATCCAGACATCGTTGAATCGTTCATCAACAAGTATTTCTGGAAACCTCAGGGAAGAGGGGACCGTGCCCGAACGCCAACTCCAACACTCCAGCTCCATTGCCTAGTGAAACAAATGAGTAGAAAACCAGAGCTATTTTCATAATATTGTGTACAGAGCTGCTTTTTAATGTGAATGAAGATAGCACACTTGTCAATAATGTTTGAATTATGATGACATGTCATGTGCCTGGCAAACTGTGCCCAGCCTTTCATTTTATCTAACCCTCAATCTTTTCTGGCTTACAAACATTTGTAAGATTTCATGCTAGCAATTAGAATCGACAATAATTTAAAAATATTATGCACACATCAAATTCATTTTCTATTATAGTGGTGAAGAAGAAAAATAGATAGAAAGAGACATAGTAGTAACAAGAAAAAAGTATCATTTTGCTCTTATGCACACAAGAATACTATTGGATATAGGATAACTTACCAACATATGAAAATTAACTTACAGAAAATTTAGGTAAACAAGAATACCGCATATAGTTTACATATTGAGTGCTACAGTGCAATTTATCATTAAATAAGTTAACATTGGCAGATCCATATATAAACTCACAACAGAAAATGACACAATATCCTTCAAATCACAAAGCATAACAGAAAACAAGTTATGAATCTCATTTGCAACAACACTCTTTCAATCCCAACAATATAACAAGCAACAAGTAAACCAAAGAAATTAGCCCTCCTCCATAAACAGATTATGTTTCTATTAATAACACATATTTGCTACATAACAACCATCACACAAAAAAGGTTGCAATAATTCAAAGCATCATTCTCAATACCACACACACATGCATATTAGGAAAGAAAAAAGATCATTGTCTATATAGGTACTTATGGAAAACATCAAACTCTTCATCCAATTTGTTACACAAATAATAAAACTCATGAAAAATTAATCGAAAACATTCGGTAGGCACTGACTATTGTAGACATTCCACTCAACATCAAACAGATTGTAGAAATGCAAATCACAAAGCATTTGCTTAACCACAAAGTCTGTCTTCCTAGTATAAAGCAATTTTAGGAAGGAAAAAAAAAAACAATTATATGTTCTTTATGATGAATTTTATAACAGAACTATTTCTAACTTGGAAGAAAAGGGATACTCGAGAATATAGAAGAGGGGACGATTTTAAAGGAAGCTAGAAGCTGAATGATACTTCAAACTTTAGATGAGAACCCAATTAGGACACAATATATATATATATATATATATATATATATATATATATATATATATATATATATATATATCAAATTCAGGGTTTTAATGCTAAAAAATGTTTCACTGACTGCATGACAGTTATTTGGTCATGTCTAGAACTCAATATATTTACTGATCCAGTCAAGTGTATTCAGCAGATAAAATTACAACAAGCGTGAAATTTTATCCAACAACCAACAGTGCATGGTAGTTATTTACTAATAAGAACAATAACTCAATATATTTGCAGAATTAAAACATACCTAGAAACTAAAAACTAATAATCGTTTCAAAAACAGTATTTGCATAAACCAGTATAGCATAAACCAATGTTGCACAAAAATAGTGTCGATTCTTTACAATCCTTTTTTTTTTATCAACCATGTGTGTGTGTGTGTGTGTGTGTATAAAAGAGTACTAGCAGACTCAAAAGTATACAAAGTCTCAACCTAGAGCATCCTGCAAGCTAATTTAAGCCCAAAAAACCAGAGACAAAAAAATCAAACCAGAGAGAGAGGCGAGGAGAGGAAAACTTACCAGAGGAGGAGGAGGACGACGGCGCTTCTCTGGTGGTGCCGGTGGTGGCCGTGCGGAGAAGGAGGGAATTGAGAGAGAAATAGTTTGAAACAGAGAGAGATATAGAGATACAGATAGAGAGAGAGAGAGGAGAGCTTACCGTGCTGGAGGGGATGGTGGTGGTCGGAGGAGGGGACGGCGGTCTTGTACCGTGGTGGCCGGAGGAGAGGAGGAGAAAGAGAGATAGAGTGAGAGAGGAAGAGAGATAACAATGAAGAAGAAAATGGGATTCTACGTTTTTAGGGATTTTAACTTTTAGTGACCGAACAATTTGGTCGCTAATTCGGTCGCCATACTTAATTTTTAAAAATGGTCGCAAAATCGGTCGCTACAGGGTACTATTTGAAATTTTATTCATCATAACTTTGGTCGCTAAAGGGAGCATATATAAATTTTTTAGGGACGTTTTAGCAACCGAAATTAAATCGGTTGCAATGTAATTAGAAATTGAATCGTCAGACTATAATCGGTCGCGACTTCGATCGCTAAAAGGTCAACAAAAGTTGACTATATTAATCTTCTTTGTTTAGCGACCGATGTGTTTGCTACCCTGTTTTGGGTAGCTATTTCGGTCGCAGAACTAATAATAACTATTTTTCTTGTAGATCCTAATATCGGTCGCAAATGGCAACTGCTAAATTCGGTCTCTATTTTCGGTCACTATTTCAACTATTTTTTGTAGTAGTGGCACATCCAAAAGAAGTTGTCAGGTAGAGAGCCTTCTTGAGAGCCCCAAATACTTGAATGATAGTGAAGCTGACTTACAGTTGAAAAAGTCAGCAGCCGAGATGATGAAGGAGTTAGCTACATTAAGTGGCGGGCACGCACGTCAGTGTGCTCACATGCACCCACTGATTTTTAAAAACAAATTATAATTACCTCATATATATATTCTACTTTTGCCCCCAGTTTTTAAATTATTTGCACCCATGCCACTCATTCTTCTCTTCACCGATTCTTCATCTCACGACCAGGCAATGAAAGTTCAGGTTTAGAAGGTGAAGAACTATAAAAGGGGAGGGGGCTGCGGCTAACAGTATAATGAAGAAGAAGAACTAATGAAACTAGGGGTTGGGTTAAGGTGCACCACCCATATTTTATGTCACCTACTACACCACTCATATGTGGCAAATTTTGAACCAATCAAATTGCCACATGGGTTTGGTCAAAATTTCAAACTTTTTAGTTATATTTCTACTGTAGTCAAATACACTACAAAAAAAAGGCCATTTAGCGATCGAAAATAGTGACCGAATTTTTTGGTTGCTGTTTGCGACCGAAATAGCGACCGATTGCAGGATCTACATGAAACACTGGTTAGAGTTGATTCTGCGACTGAAATAGCGACCAAAATAGAGCGTAGCAGATACATCGGTCGCTACTTCGGTCGCTAAACAAAGGAAAGTAAAAGTCAGAAATGTATGAATTGTTAGCGATCGAAATGGCGACCGAATTAAATGCAACGGTCAAACTGTATTTAGATTAGCGACCGATTTAGAAATCCGTCGCTAAGTCTATGAATTCACACTTTAAAATTTATTATATTTGCGACCGATATTAATTCGGTCGCTAAATGGCGCGTTAAAAAAATAAAATTGCGCATGTTAGTGACCGAAATTTAAATCGGTCGCTAAAATTACAAATTCAAATTAAAACTAACCATATTATCGATCGAATTAGCGACCGAATTAATTCGGTCGCTAAAACTGAAATCCCTAAATTCGACAGAACCTCCTTCTTCCTCATTTTTTCCGTCGCATTTCTCTCTCCCACCCACTGTTTCTCTCTTCTACGGCGCGCGCTCCGGCCACCTCAACACCCCAAGACACCTCTGGTCACCACCGTCATCTCCCCTCTGCTCAGGTAAGCTCTCCTCTACTCCATCTCTCTGTCTCTGTTTCTCTCGCATATATCTCTCTCTGTCTCACTGTCTCACTATTATGAAGTGCATGTTTTTGCTGCTGGTTTTTCTATTCAATTTCCATTGATTCTTTGGAATTTATATGTTCCCTGTTCTCTGGCTGGTGCATTAATTTGGAGGTGCTATCTTGGCATTGTCTTGTATATTTTGGTTTGTTTATGTGGTGTGGTCAAACTCATTTGTAAGGATCATTTTGTAGTTTAGGTGTTGGGTGAGGTGGTGACTAGATGATTTTTCATTCTGTTTTTTTTTTTTCACTTCTTGTTTGGACTGGTAGGTAGTTTAGAGAGGTTTTTTCTAGGTCTTTTTAGCTCTGCTGGTTCAGGTGGTGGCTGATATGGTTTATTTTTGGTTGGTCATGGATATTTCAATGTATTGAAATTTAGATTATAATCTCAATGTTACAATTCATCTGTCTCTCTTCAGTCCATCAATTTCCCTCTTTAATTCTGTTTTATGGTTGGATTGATTTCAAAATAACCCGTATGAAGAAACTATGATACATGAAGTCATAAACTTGTTATTGAATTAGAGTTGTCTATGACTATAGGTCTCTTACTACATGGCAAATTATTTTGCTACATGATACAAGGCAATGAAGCTACTGCTTTGTGTAGACATGCTATTCGATAGTATAATTTATTGACTGGAGAACTAAATTCAACTGGATTAGAATAATAAAACAATGTTGGTTATCTCAGCAACAGCATGAATGTAGATTGAAAGATTGTTTGCTTGAACCAGTGCTCGATTGTCTTTTGAATTTGACAAGAAATTCACGTTTATTTCCCCTGTAAACATGACATGTTAATGACAAAGATTTAAGCAAGGATACACATGTTCCTATGCCTAACGTTAATTTAAATTCTTACTTTTCACAAATAGGGGTAGGTATCAATTGCAAGGTGACTTGAATCCCACATTGGAAGTAGGATTTCGTTGTAAGGTTTATATGACCTTCAGCTCTCCAATCATAACAACTTTCGAGTTCTAAAAAGCTTACGATCATATTATTGTAACTAGATTTTAAACCAGATCTAGTCTATTGAAAATACAGAAATAAAGGATTTTTTTATTGACCAATAGTTAATTATCTGCATGAAATGAATTTTCCTTGCTACTGTAGATTGTGGAACAAAATGGGTGATTTTATGTAACACTAATGAGGTCCTTTCATTGCAAATTAAGCAACTTCTAATCATCTTCCCTTGCTTGAAAAGTTTTATAGGAACTAGTGACACTGATTTTTATAATGGAACTCAATTGTATCACAACTCTGCATATAAACATCAGTGATATCTTGTTCCCTTAATTGGTTGTTTCTTAGTTGTACTTCTGATATACTAATGCCTCCACATGTAAATTAATTAATTTCTCCCATCTATCACACAACTCCATCAAAAGTAAATTATTTGTCATAATCCAACAGTAGGAAATTTCAGCCAAACCACACGATTGCAGGATCCCTTTAAATAATGTCAAGGTGAAGCAAATATTAGCCAACCCCAAAACCATCTTTCTCCATAGTTTCAAAGCATCTAATTTCAGAAACCAAAAACTTCAAAACAATGACTCAGTTTCTTTTCCTTTGCTTTCTCTTAGCAAATATTTTCCTTGGTTTTGGAAGTTAAATTGCAATTATCCAGTGTAGGATCTACTACACCATTCTGCAGCCATTATATTAATTTGAATGATTTTAACGTTGGAGAATAATTGGTATGCCCTATGATGTTTGATAATTTACTATTGATTCAGGGAAATATAATCATACGTTTTCTTATTATTTTTTATGCTTCATTGATTATTTTTTCGTGAGCACATGCTTTAACACTAGATATTCATGAGATAAATTATTTAGGTATAACAATTTAACATAATAGAATAGTGATTTGATTTGAAATGAATAATTTCATTTATGCACGATAGGTCCTTGTTGTCATATTCTTCTACCTGGCTCCTCCACTTATCCTTGCTCGGTTGTGTTTTCTCTCTCAGTCAGTTCTCCGAACACTCAATGTAATGTATTATGTGAATTATCGTCTTGTTTGGTAGTGGAGAGCTGAGCTCAATAGGATGTGATCTTGTCTCGATTGTATGCTTTGATAATTAATTTAATGTTTATGCATGTGTTTGTCAATATGTGTTGTTTGTTAGTGGAGAGCGGAGCTCAATAGGATGTGATCTTGTCGATTGTATGCTGATAATTTAATGTTTATGCATGTGTTTGTCAATATGTGTTGTTTGTTAGTGGAGAGCGGAGCTCAATAGGATGTGATCCTGTCCGAAAGGCGGGATGCTGGTTGTGTACTGCTAATTTAGAAATTATGAATGTGTTTGACAATTAATCGCTACTTGTTAGTGGAGAGCGGAGCTCAATAGGATGTTTGCTACAATATTTAATCTAAGTTTGTATTGATTTACGCTGCAATTTATATAAACTCAACAATGTTGCAATATTTATAGGTTAATGGTTTTATTTTCTGTTAGAGTTAATAATTAATTTACGAAAGCCTTAGTTTCCTATTTGAGATTCAATATTAATGAGCATGCGTAACTTATCAAGGTATGCATGCTCATTGTATTGAATCTTGAATTGTCCAAGTGGGACAGTTTGGGAAAAAACCTTTTTCACACTCGTACAATAGTCATTTCAATGTTCAAATGCCTTATATACTTGTTGAAATCTCGGTCTGATGCATTTCCTTTTGTTCTCCTGGTGCATACTTGACCGCGGTGATTCTGACCGTGCTCGAGTCGTGTAACTTGGAGACCGATGGGAAATGCTGCCGAAATTTTGTCAAGTATAAGGTATTTGAATATGGGAATAACTATTAGTAGTCGAGTGTGGCAAAGGTTTCTTCTCGAATGGGATAGGTTCATACCTTGTCGTAAGAATGAGATTGATGGAGTTATTGGAATGCACCGTAATATATAAGTGTTATTGTAGGATTGGTCAGGCTATTTAATTGCCAGCAATGGATATTCCGGAGAATCGGAAATGGATGTATCGTAGGTTGGATCGGAATAAACATCTTAGGGAAGAGTATAGAGTTGGAGTGGGTGAGTTTATAGAGTTTGTTGTTAGCCAGGAGAGATTTATACGGCTGGGCGGTGATCAATTGAGGTGTCCTTGCAAAAGATGCAAGTGTCAATCTTTCAAAAGCGTGGATGGAGTTGTAGCCGATCTTTATGAGAAGGGCTTCATGCCTGATTACTATTGGTGGAGTAACCATGGTGAGACGTTGCCGACTTAAACCCGATTGTGTGGGTGAAGGTTCGTACTATGGAAGTGGTGACGGGAGGGAAGAATTGAATCCATACGAGCAGATGATAATAGATCATGCTTGGACCATCGGTTGGTGTTGTACTAGAAGAAGATGGGGGAGAAGATGGTGGAATGGGTTCCCAATACATAGAGGAGAATCCGAATCCCGAAGCTCAAAGATTCTATGATATGCTTGAGTCTTGCCACGATCTCCATTGTGGGAAGGATGTCAGGAGTACACGGAGTTGTCGATGTGAATGGAATGGTTGAGTATCAAATCCGACTACAATATGCAAGAAGGTCTGTTTTAATCGCCTCACCGTGTCGTGTCCAAGGCGTTGCCGAAGGCAATTGGATGCCTACAAGTTTTTATCATGCTAAGAAGTTCGTGGAAAATTTGGGTCCAGGGTGTTTGAAAATTGATTGTTGCCCGAATGGATGTATGTTGTACTATAAGGATGATTCAGCGGAAAGCATAACGTGTTGTCGATTTTGTGGTGCGGATCGGTATAAGACAACCACTAGGATGGGCATTGAGAAGAAGAGGTCGCTAAAAAGATGTGGTACTTTCCGCTCGTGCCAAGACTTACAAGATTGTACTCTTCGATGAGCCCTGCAGCTCACATGAGGTGGCATAGTGAGCATGAGAGGGAGCAAGATATCTTGTGTCATCCATCGATGGAGAAGCTTGGAAGCATTTTGATAGGGTTCATATGGCATTTTCGCAGGACCCTCGCAATGTCCGATTGGGGTTATCTCATGATGGATTTAATCCTTTTGGGCGATCGGAAAAGCATACTCTTGTTGGCCGGTTATCCCGACTCGTACAATCTTCCCAGGGATGTGCATGAAGCGGGAGTTTATGTTCCTAATGATCATAATTCGGTCCGTCTAATCCAAAAGGTAAGATTGATGTGTACTTGCAGCCACTGATAGATGAGTTGACAATGCTGTGGAATGATGGTGTGTTGACATATGACGTATCTTTGAGGCAGAATTTCATCATGAAAGCAGCTTTAATGTGGACGATCAACGACTTTCCTGCTTATGGGATGATGTCGGGTTGGATGACCACGGGGAAGCTTGGATGCCCAATATGTATGGAGCGATCGAAGGCATTCACGCTTAAAAACAGTCGAAAGATCTCACATTTTGATTGTCATCGTCAATTCCTTCCAGAAGATCATCCTTATAGGCGGAACAAGAATGCATTCAAGAAGCGTTGTGCGGAGAGAACACCGCCTCCACCACGTTTGACTGGTCCTAATGTATGGCACAGAGTACAGTACTTACCGCTCGTCCATGAAACCCAAGGAGAACATATTCCTGATTATGGCATCAACCATAATTGGACAAAACAAAGTATATTTTGGAGGTTGCCGTATTGGAGGACGCAGCTACTCCGTCACAACATTGATGTCATGCATACTGAGAGGAATGTGTTTTTGAATGTGTTTGACACTGTGATGGACATCAAGGGGAGGACAAAGGATACAAATAAAGCCCGATTGGACCTGGCTGACATTTGTAATCGGAAGGAGCTTGAGTTGCAGGACGGTGGTCGTGGCAGATGGGTATGCTTCCAGATGGGTAGATGTGTTGACATTAAGGAAGCAAAGTTACATGGAATGAAGAGTCATGATTGCCACGTGTTCATGCAACGGTTGCTTCCAATTACGTTCGACGCATTACCGAAGCAAATTTGGAACCCACTTGTTGAGCTTAGCCACTTTTTCAGGGAGCTTACATCGACAACACTAAATGTGAATCAATTAAAGGATATGGAAGTCAAGATACCCGTTTTGTTATGTAAGCTGGAGCAAATCTTCCCGCCGAGTTTCTTTGATTCCATGGAACACCTGCCAGTTCATCTACCTTACGAAGCAAGAGTTGGTGGCCCAGTCCAATACCGCTGGATGTATCCATTTGAGAGGTAAACAACATCAACTATTTTACTTAATACATATGAAATTCACGAACACGAGAGCGTAGTTTAGCTTTCCTTAAAACTAGTAATTATTTGTATGTATCCCTCTGTAATAGGTTCCTGCACTCCCTTAAACACAAAGTCAAGAACAAGGCACGAGTGGAGGGTTCCATTTGTGAAGCATACTTAGTAGAGGAGACTTCCACTTTTGCCTCTTATTACTATCCGGACGAAGTTAACACAAGAAGGACAAGGATGCCTAGAAACGTTGATTAGGGCGAAGGATGTTCAACTAGTCCTCCTATATCAATATTCAACTATCCGGGCAGATTTAGTGGCAAATCAAAAGGATATTTCTTGGAGTAGAGAGACATTAATGCTGCTCATCTGTATATCCTTCAAAATTGTGAAGAGGTGGCGCCATATTCAGAGTAAGTTTCTACAACGTCTTTAATAAGTTCAATTGACATTTATGATTATTAATCGTCCTGCTGTTAATCTCCCATATGTAGGATGTACGGCAATTTTCTAAGGGATCTCCAACCTGACATTTCAAACGATCAGGTTGCTCGAGAAATTACTTCTCACTTTGCTACGTGGTTCAGTAAATATGTAGGTTAAGCATCTTCATTTGTTGAAATACATTTTATCTCCTTAAATATATAGCATGTATAAGAATAATATAATATTTGATTTTTTAGGTACTAGATCCAGAAAACAATGTTCAAAATCCATTGTTGACAAATTTGGCATGGGGGCCTAACAGATGGGTTACATCATGGAATACTTATATTGTAAATGGATATAAATTTAACACAAAAACATGGAATGAAGGAATGCAGACGTGTAACTATGGTGTTTGTGTGCGAGCCACTGATGGCAATGTAGAGGATGATTTCTATGGGGTTCTAACTGACATCCTTGAACTCGATTATACCGGTTTCCCCGTGATGAAATTAGTTATCTTCAAGTGTGATTGGTTTGATCCTACTCTTGACGTAGGGACAAAAATAGATAAAAATTATGGTATTGTTCAAGTTAGGCTGTCTCGAAGGTATAACAAGGCGTACGACCCATTCATTTTTTCACAACAGGCAGAGCAAGTTTATTACTCGCCATATCCCGAAGGACATCATGGCTGGTTGGGTGTTATTAAGATAAAGGCTCGCAGTATAATTACTGATAATGTAATCAACCAGCCTGAAAAAGATGCTCCGTACCAAGATGATGAGTTTTCAAGACCCCACGTACCGTTGCAAATTATGTCGGACATTATTGTTAATTCTCTGGCGGACATTTCCGGAAATGGGGAAGAAGTTGAAAGAGAGTTAATGGATCAATCCGAGTTGGACGCATCTAGCGAAGGTACATTCCGATCAAGTGATACTGATGAGAGTGAGGGTGAATTTAGTGACGGAGATTCTACTTAGGTAATTTATTTATGTCATAATTCATTGTGTGAATGTCATTCTACTTATTAGGTAATTTATTTTTGTATTATTTATACTGTTGTGTAATCATCTTTTCATTTTTTTCACAGATGGCAGATTCCTCTAGAGGTAGGGGTCGTCGTGGAGGTCGTCATGGAGGTTGTGCTGCGAGAGTCCCTTCGCCGGCCGACCCACAGCCTTCAGATCGAGACCACCCTACCAGCACCTCTGTGGACGGGACACCCTCGGGGGTGATGGAGTTGCACCCCCCACCCAGCCTCATGTGGTCGGGACACAGGCTGCACCCTCATCATCCATACCTACGACGATAGGACCATCATCATCATCGGGACAGGAGAGTCGTGGTCCATCCGACAGGAGGATTCTTCTTATCCCTAGGGGGGATAACGAGTATGCTAATTTAATTTTTTAATATATATAAAGTATCGTTAATTTCTATTTACTTGTTTTTTTAATTTAATTATAACATTTATTAATGCTCTAATTTTGTCATGACTTTACGCCGCATGAAGGGCCCTTCAGATTCGATATCGAAGATCCTGCGACGCAAGTTTGATGGTCCATGGCCTACATGGAAGGTCATCCCACTGGGCCATAGGGATCAGTTGTTTCTAGAGTTTAAGATAACAATTTATTAAGTTTTTTAAATTAAATTTACATTATATATATGTACACACGAATTTCCTAACAACTGTAAGTTGCAGAAAGAGTATAGGTGGGACTTAGCTTTAGAGGCTCTCGTCAGGGACATATTTGAGCATAAAGGGTCCCTGGTCATGAAGAATCTGATGAACAAGCTGAGGAAGGGTCAGAATAAGGGGAGGTGGGTGGATCCTGAGATTAAGAGGCAGCTGGACCAAGATCTTGGGCTCCGAGAAGTTCCAGGAGATCCAAGCCACGGCTCGGCGTAATCGAGCTTCGATGGTGGCGCATGTGCTTGGACCAGGGTGGGTCTAAATCGCCGCCGCCCACTACGACGAGCTGGTAATACATTAAACTTTTGACTTAATATACTATTTAATTAATTAGTTTTCATTTTTAGTTATTCTTATGAATTTAAGATTATATTTTTCTGTGCAGAAAGCACAGAAATAGCGGGCCCCCACTGCTATGGAGTTGGTGGAGAGGACGAAGAAGTTGAAGTCGGGGACATGGGTCAACGACAAGGCCCGTAACTATCTTTGTAAGCAAAAAAATTAATTTAGTGTTTACTTGTAATTTATTATAAATGATTTGTTAATATTGGATATAATTTTAACTAAATCTCTTCAACTATACTTTGTAGGTGGGCTTCAACGAGAAGAAGGACGATGCCATATCACGTGCCTCACAGTCACAAGATGAGGCTTTGACTGGTGATGGGCCCTGCTCTCCTATCTCCGTCGACGATAATGCCATTTATTTGGAGGTCGTCGGGGGCAGGAACAAGAAGGGGCACGTGTATGGCCTCGGACACCTGGGAGCCGAGTTCATCGCTTCATCGTCCGGCACGCCTGCTCCTTCCTGCGCTGATACCATCCCTCAGGAGCAGTTCCACCAAATGCAGAACACCATCACGCAGCTGAACGCGGAGCTTCGGGAGAAGAGCGAGAGAGAGCAGCAGATGGCGAACCCATTATGCAGTTGACTCAGCACACACGGTGATGCGAGGCGAGCATCGAGCGGGGGCGGACATTGCGGCTGGTGTTGGAGCAGATGAGGATCCAGACTCCAGTTGCTCGGGATGATGCTCTGACGGTTGTGCCGCCTGCTGCCGCTCCTCCAGTTCCGCCGCCAGCTACTGATGCTGCTACTCCAGAGGACGATCAGCTAGCAGACGGCGGTGGTACGGACGCTGAGGATGATTGGATTCCTCCATCTCCCCCTCATCATGACTGATTTTTTTTCTCCATATTTTTTACTTTAAACGATTCTTGTACGACATTTTGGATTATTCTTTTTATATATATTTATTCTTTCTTATGATTGTATATTTCATAAGTAATTTGGTGTGTTTTATTAGTAAGTTTGCTAACGTTTAAAGAAAATCAGAAAAAAAAAATTTTAAAATTTTTTATTTTTTTTAAAAAATAATAACCAGTTTAGCGACCGAATTGGAAACCAATAATTCGGTCGCTAAACTTTATTTAACATTTACATATGAGGTATAGCAACCGAAAATCCGTCGCTAATATAGGTTAACAATGACCATATTTAGTGACCGAATTAGCAACCGATTATCGGTCGCTAGAAACGGTTACCCCAAAAATGCGACCAACCTAATAGCGACCGTTTATTATTATTTAGCGACCGAATTTACGGTCGCTAATTAGCGACCGAAATATTAATTCGGTCGCTAAAACTTTAGCGACCAGGTATTCAGCTACCACTATAAATCGGTCGCTATAATAAATAGCGACCGATTTACACTGTTTAGCGACCGAAAATTACGGTCGCTAAACAATTGTTTTTTTGTAGTGATATATGAATACAATATATTGTAGTATAGTATATGTACTCTTTGTATTCGTAAATTTAACTCATATTAAAATAATGTTTTTGATTAAAAAACTGATTATATTACAAAATAATATTTTAATATGAATTAAAACAATGTTCGTTGTCAATGATATTTTGCAATATAATCAGTTTTTTTAATCAAAAAACATTATTTTAATATGAGTTAAATTTACAAATACAAAAAGCACATATATTATATTACAATATACTGTATTCATATAGTTTGACTACAGTATAATACAACTAGAAAGTTTGAAATTTTGACCAACTTATGTGATAATTTGATTGTCTCAAAATTTAGCACATGAATGATATAGTGGGTGGTGTAAAATATGAGTGGTGCATCATAGTCCAACCCAAAACTAGGGTTGCTTGCTTTTGGACTCTAGATACATTACGACCAGTTTTTAAAGTGCGGCCCTTTTACATTTTATGATCAATATAGCCCCTTCATTCACTTTTCTATTAAGGGCTTTATTTTTCCCACCTCGTTAAGGGATATTGCTACCTCCTCATTTTAGTTTATTTACAAAAATATCCTTTCTCATTCCATTCTCCCTACCACACCTTCCCTTTCCAACCTTAAAGTTTCAACACAAGACCTTTCAAAACAGATAAAATTTCACCATCACTGTGAGTAAGACTTGCACGTCCTCAACAAATCCAGTCGCAGCCATCGTGCGTCATTCATGCCTAAGTCCGGCCATTTTTTTAACTAAATTAAAGATAGGAGGTAGCAATATTTATAAGTGAGTTGGGAAAAATAAAGCCCTTCTATTAAATATAATAACTGAATGGGCTATCTTTGTTTTAATATAATAATTAATTGGACTAACATATATTATTTAATATATTAAGTTTGGACTAATATTATTTAATATATTCACTACAACATATTAGACTTTTAATAGCGCACATTTTATAGCATTTCCGTGCGGAAATGGTATTAAAAGTGATGGGGGACTTTTAATAGCGGTTCCTTAAGGAAACGCTATCTTAGGTATCACCTAAGATAGCGTTTCCTTAAGGAACTGCTATTAAAAGTGAAGCTGTAGGAAAAGATAGCTCTTAACTAACCACCTAAGATAGCGGTTCCACACGGAAACGCTATCTTTTCTAAATTGCAATAAATAAATAAAATAAAATCAACTTTAGATAGCGTTTAAAATTAGAAACGCTATCTTAGGTGTTTGCTAATTTTCTACCCTCGCGCGCGTTTCATCCTTCCATTCTCAGTTTCTGCCTACCTTCACTCTGACTGACTTCGCAGAGAAATACCCAAGTCTGAAACCCCCGGAAACCGCCGCATCCGAACCCTCTTCGTGCGTCTCCGTTCGGTCACCGCGTTCACTGTTCATCTCCTCCACGCGCCACCTTTCAGCTCTCTCTCCTTCGTGCGCACCACTCATTTCTCCTCAATCTCTGCTCCAGGTAACCGCACCACTCATCTCTCTCTTATCTCTGCTCCAGATAAAGTTCATTTTAGATATTGTGGTTAAATATTTTACTTTGACACATATATCAGAGATAAAAATTGCTGACATTGCTGACTGGGGTTGCATGTTGCTTTCGATCGGGTTCCCTTTCTTGTTTGTCTCCTCTTTTTTCTTTGGTCTCGTTTTTACTTCTTTCACCTATTTGTGATTCTCTGTATTCTGGAATGTGCTATTATTTTTGGAATTGTTAATGTTTGGTTGGAATTCTTTCACCTGATCTCTGGAATTTTGGGTTTTTTTTTTAAATTTTAATTGAGGGGTTTGGGGTTTTATATGAAGAAAAAACATTTCATATATACTAATATACTAAATTACAGCAAACACTAATGCAGAATCTCGTCAGGTTTGTTTCAAGAAACACATGGAAGGAAATGACATAATAATTGCTCAGTTTGCTAAGGACAGACACTGCATGTTTGTGTGTGTGTTTTCTTGTATAAATTCACAAACCAACATACTCTGTTATCAGCAAAGTTCATTTTACATGTTATCAGCAAACATGGTTAAAATTTCAGTTTAAAGAACTCCTTATCAAGCTTTCTGCTCAATGCTTTTGTTTAGTTTGTCATTTGCCCCCCTCCTTTTCTTTCTGCAGATTAGAAGAGGTTCGCGTGTCAATAATGAGGAAATTTTGGGCTTTGCTAAGTTGTTTAATGATGAACTTACTCTAGATAATATAAGCAGGTTGGTCTCTTAACTTTGTTTGGCTTCAATATGCTGTTTGTCTCAGTTGTGAGCTGGCATCATGACTTATTCCTTATCTTTACTGCTTATAGGCCATGATTAGTCAATATGTGCAAGTACATGGGAATCAGCCCCTTCGACACTGATGCATACTTGCGTTATTTGCTACAAAGACGTTTACAGAGGTGAGATGCATTTTATCATAGTAATTTACATAAGATTTTTCTTTACCAATTTTAATTGAAAGTTGGAGTTTCCATAAAAATTAATTGTAAAAACTTGATTACAATAAGGATTTTTTTTTAAAAAAAAAATTCTATCTTCTCTAATAAGAAAGATAATTTGTCATTAGAAAAGATTCGATATGGTCGCCTCCTCTTAGTATGTTATTAGAAAAGAAAAGATAATGAAAAAACAAATAATCCTATGAAAATTTTGCAATTCAATACTAGAGTATAGAAATACTCCAACTTATGTGATGCTGATGTGGTAACAGCTGACCCCAGCTATATGATTCAGTTGGAGTACTTAGTTAGTTACTACTCTAGACTGTTATAGAGTCTGTTCTAAAATCTAGAATATGTGCCAGAACCTGAGGGTTCAGAATCAGTTCATTCAGTTTCAGTTTCCAGATCTAGTTTCTCTACATTCTCTCTCACTCTCTTGTTTTCTCCTCCTGTCATTTTCCTTTAGATTCTCTTATTTCCTCAGCGCCATAGAATTCTATAATTCCAATGTAAATACAAGAAGATTAAAAATATAGTAAGAACATTCCTATACTTGTAGCTACAAAAACAGCAACAACCAAAGTCTTATCCCACTAGATCAAGTCGACTGCATATATGACCTGATTTGGCTAAAAAAAATATCAAATTCTCAATAATCCACTGAGAGTAGATGTGCAGTTTGGTGCCTAGAATTGGGGTGGAATTGCAGTTGGGCCTACTAATTCTAGTTTTTTATGTTCTGATTGGAGTTTTTATGCTGTTTGTTAAGTTTTGTAAATTGGGATCATATGCATGATTAAGTTATTACAATAATTTGTTCTTTACGTTTGTTTAAAGTTTAACCATTTGAAGAGGAATTTAATTTTAAAAATAAATCATTTGAAGAGGAAAACTTTCCTTTGTTTCTTCCCCCTTTTGGTCTGAACACTTTACAAGCCATCTATTAAAACTTTGGACCAGGGAGGAAATGGATCTTATACACCAGGCTTGAACCTCACAATTATGGCCCTAAAAGATTGGTACTGATATTGGGTTTGTAATGTAGGCCTTGTTCAATCTTAATCTCCTTAACATATTTGATAAGAAAATATTGCTTCCAACTGCTATTGTATCCTACAACATTCGTTTTCAAGTCTTATAGATAACTATGATTAGCATTGTAATTGACAAAAGCCCAATGAAATAGTTTACCTTTTCACTTTAAATTTCCATTTAACTATACAACCTCATAATTGTGTGTCACATGCAACATTTCCCCTGTTTTGTTAGGATTAAGGAAGATGATAAATTGATTCAAGCAGAAGGTGTGGATTCTCTTTCAGAAACTGAACTTTGAGAAGATTGTAGAGAGCGAGGCATGCTGGGGTTGCTCTCTGTTGAAGAAATGCGCCAACAGGTTTTTTTGCTAAGAAAAATTCATGACTATTTGTGTGCTATTGAAGTACTGGATTTGGATGATGATATTGAAACCTCAATATTAATAGATATCTATCATATGTTACTTTGGTGTTTCTGTTATGAAGATTGTTAACCTGCCTATGCAGCTTCGAGATTGGTTGGACTTATCTCTGAATCACTCTGTACCATCATCTCTTTTGATACTTTCAAGGTTGTTTTAGCAGGGCCTCTCTCTAGGGTCAAAGAATTAAAAAAAGTAAAGAAAGAACCTGCTGGATATGCATTTTGATCTTGCTTGATATCATTTGCAGGGCATTTACTGTGTCTGGGAAGTTGAAGCCAGAAGAAGCTGTGCAAGCTACAATTTCTTCTCTTCCCAATGAGGTTGTAGATACTGTTGGTGTTACTTCTTTACCCTCTGAGGATTCTGTCTCAGAGAGGAGGGTGTTACTTCCCTGACTTCAAATGCTCCACATACTCCACTGCTCAAGTATCTGAAGTCAAGGAAGATTGGTGTCGCTATATTGTTGAAAAGTTTATTTGATTACGCTTGTTGTCTAAACTTTGTATTGTACTGTATAAGGATGAAACAATTCTTGGTTAAATTATATTAACTGATATGTATGCAATTGGGTCAGACTTAGTAGCTGAAGCGTATGCAATCGAGTCACTTTCATCTATAGGGACTATTGAGTAATAGCATTTGATGATTTGAAGATTTGCTATATGCCTTTATTATTACGGGTTCAATATATTGATGGTGCTACACAGTTTTTTGGTGGAATACTTTCTATCAAAGTAGCTTGTTATATGCATATGGTTTGGTACAAGTAACTTAGGTGTCTTGGTTTTATTTGCTACCCATAATTTGGATTGTGCTTCATTGTGTAAACCTTCTGTTTTTTATAAACAATATGCAAGAATGGAGGTAAAGTTAAGAAAATAGGTAAAAAAAAGGGGGGGAATAGATAGCGTTTGTTTTAACAAATTCTATCTAAAGGCAGACTTTAGATACCGTTTGTACGCGGAAACGCTATCTAAAGGCAGACTTTAGATAGCGTTTGTATTAACAAATGCAAGCTAAAGTCTGCCTTTAGATAGCGTTTGGAAGCGGAAACGCTATCTAAAGGCAGGCTTTAGATAGCGTTTGTACGCGGAAACGCTATCTAAGGTCATCTTTTAATAGCACTTCTTAAATGCTATCTTTGCTAACGACTTTTAATATATAGTGGTGGCATAGATAGCACTTACAAATGCTATTAAAAGGGATCCGGAAATGCTATCTAAAGCCTTTTCTGTTGTAGTGATTATATTAAATTTTAAAAATTATTATTTAATTATTATCGATTCAATCATGGTTAGACTTTTGAATCTTGAACTGGTATCTTCATCGATTTAATGATCGATCTGACTTTAAAATCATTGGTTTTAATACTGAGTTTTTGGAATGAAATTGAGAAATCCTTAAAACTAAATATTGAAAGAACCATATAGCCATTTTCATTGATTTTGCTGGACAATATTTTGTATATGTAAATGGGCTCAGTTTTTTCTGTGAAATAACTTATCTTTATGTGTACAGTGTCGAAGTCATCACCTCTGTGTTCTTCGATGAACAAGGAAACTCATAAATACATATTGTGATAGCTAACTTTTAGATTTTAATTATTATAAAAAATAAATTAACCCCAATGGCTCGGGGGCATGGATCCGTCACTGGCTACATTAACCCCCCATGATACGACTCATGAAAGTTGATTTTCTACCCAGAAACAAGTTCAAAACACGGCAAGTTGGGTTCATTTTTATTTTTATTTGAAATGTGAATATGTAATCTGCTTTTCCCTATAAGATGTTGACCGTTTTGTAAGACTAAGCCCTCGTTCATGTTTTGATGTATGACAAACTAAGTGTATTTTGCATAAGATTTTTAATCTTGACTACGTACTCATTTCGTGTTAAGCTGCATGCAAGATCACTCGTCCAACAAAGCAAAACAAGCTGAAGTCCAACAAAGCAAAACAAGTTGAAGTTCAACAAAGCAGAACAAGCTGACGTCCAACAAAGTAAAAAGCTGACGTCCACCGAAGTCTAACATAGAGCACGTCCACTGAAGTCTAACAAGAAGAACGCGTCCACTAAAAGAAACAGAAGAGCTCGGTTGCTGACGTGGAACATAGAGCACGTCCACTGAAGTCTAACAAGAAGAGCGCGTCTAGTAAAAGAAACAGAAGAGCTCGTCTACTGACGTGGAACATAGAGCACGTCCACTGAAGTGATCTAACAAGAAGAGTGCATCCACTAAAAGAAACAGAAGAGCTCATCTGCTGTCGTGGCACATATAGCACGTCCACTGAAATACAACATATAGCACGTCCACTGAAATACAACAAAAACACGTCCACTGAAGTAACAGAAGAGCTCGTCCGCTGACGTGGCACATGGAGCTCGTCTAATGAAGTAAAAAAAAAAAGGAGAGCTCGTTTACTAAAAGTGGCAAATGAAGCTCGTCTACTAATGATACGCGCTGTGGACTTACTAAGATCTTAACAAGAAGCTCCATCCACTAACATGGCATATAAAGCTCATCTACCAGTTGAAGCACGTCTAATAACTTGTGTTAGCACTCCCGTCTACTGACGTGGCAAAATGGACACGGCTATTTGCTATTCTTTCAGATAGAAACGGATGTTTTACTCTTCAATTAGACTTGGCTATCCTCTTAGATGGAAACGGTTATTTTTCGAGAAGGATGCAAACTCTACAAGAATCAATAGAATCTCATTTCAAGAACAAGAATCAAGAAAGCGGATTTTGTTAAATCAGATCCAAATCTGTTTTAAATGATCCAAACGTCTATAATTTGTCTTCTATATAAAGAGGGATCAAAGGAACACTTTTTACACAACACAACGAATAACAACAACACAACTCATTCTGATTATGAAAAATTACGAAAGATCCAAAAGTGCTTCATCTCTGAGAAAAGTGTGATATTAGTTAGAGCTTCAATTTGTATAATCAGACTTTTAGAGTCTTACTTCTACTCAATTCTTTTCATGAATTAGTGCGACTAAGAGAGGGTATCTCTTAGGCTTGAACAAGGATAGAAGGGATCCTTGGGTATAGAAAAGCTAGTGTGCTTTCTGGTGATTTTTCAAGCAAGGAGGTTATCCTTGTGTTGCTGTAATTGGAATTGTACGTATAATTGCTGATTATAGTGAAGAAAACCACAGAGGCGTGGGACTGGATGTAGGCTTACCAGAGGAGGTAGCCGAACCAGGATAAATCGGTTTGCGTATTCTTCTCATCTCTAAACTCCATATACTTGTTAACTTGAATCTTTAATCTGCAATCTGTGTTAAAATATGTTGTTACTACTTATAATTCTTCTTGTCATCAGTACTTGTTTCATAACCTGATTCTTGAGAATTAAAATTGAGTGAAAACCAATTTTCTTTAAAGAAACACTGTTTTGTTTTAAATTGTTGAAAAAGTTTTCAATATCTCAATTCACCCCCCTCTTGAGATCGTAGCCACTACCAACACGTTTTTTACGTCACTCAGTATCCTAACATTTGAAATCAGGGATGGCAATTGAGTGGTGATATTTTGATAACAAAACTAGACACCAATATAGGGATACTATAGTTTTGATGATGTTTTGAACCGATGAGTTAGAGAAAGAGTGAAGAAAAATAATAAACAAATATTGTATTGTATAAATGTATGGTGTTGGACAATAAAACTGTGTCCAAATATTATTAGTGATGGCAATTTCCATATGAGCGTGGGGATCCCCACGAGGATTGTCTTGAATGGGGTTATGTAGGTGGAGATTTTTTTTTTTAACGGGGATGGGGGAAAGGCATTTCAGAAACAGGAAATACCACTGTCCCGTGGAATCCCCATCCCCGATAAGATTACAAAATATACTTATAAATATGTGTATAATGTATATATTATATATTTATTTTAGTAATTCTAAATATATATTTTCATTTATCAATATAATATAATACTAAAAAAAATTCAACCTTAAATTTCTTAATCTCATTTGATTTCTTAGTTCCTCTTTTATAGTCTTCACCTTTCAGTCCCAGATGACCATAACTCTTCATGCATCTGGTCTCACACGCCGTCTGAGTAATAACTTTATGGGTCTTGCTAATGAGTGTCCTAAAAGCATTGGTTAAGGAACCCACAAAAGAAAAATTTGTATTGGAAAACTAAGTGGTACACTCTTCGAAATGCTAAATACATCATTTTCAATACAAAATTTCCTTTCTTGATTCCTTAAACAATACCCCAAAGGCACTTGTTAGCATTCTCCTAACTTTATTCCTCCACATCTCGTCACAGTGCCACTTGTCTGCCGTGCTGTCACTAAAATATTATTAAAGACATTAAATGTTGGACATGATAAGAAGAATTAAACTTGATGTGTCATAGATCTTATGATGTTTTTTTGTTGAATCTCGTGTTGGTACTATTTGAGTTTGAACTTATCACAATGTTTTGGAGAGTTATTTAACTTTAAATTTAAGGGCATTATTTAACTTTAAATTTAAGAGCTTTTAAGTTTTATTGGATTTTAGTTTTTTTTTATCTAAACCCAGTATATCCTAATGTTTTCAATGACACTAATCACTACTTACGGAACGTGACTTTCACTGATGAAGCATTATTGGATTTTAGTTTATTACCCTTTTTTTTTTTATGAATTTTTAGGATCCAACTACCCATGGGGATGGGAAAAATATTCCTCGTTGCGGGGAACGGGATGAGGACGGAAAGAAAATTTTCATAAAGTATTTAAAAAAAATTAAAGTGGGCTATAAAAACGCTCATATCCCAATTAACAAAGTTTATGCCATATTATTATCGTCAATGCGTTGAATGCTTTTAAAGTATATAGTGAAAAGTATTTAATAGCATTCCGGACGAATAGCATTTTCTAAAATGAAATAAGATTCTATACCTTGTAATGCTCCTTACCGAAACCAAATTTAATGAAAAGGAAAAAAATCTGTAAGAGAAGTAAAAAAAAGAAGCAATGAAAAACCACATTAAAAGTTTACCAAAAAAAAAAAAAAACATTAAAAAAGTACCAAAAACGGGAAAGTACCAGAACGTTAACCCGCTCATAACGCAGCTTTCCTACAGGCTTCGTAGCCAAAAAGCACTTCGCGTAGCAAGTGCTATAAATTCACAACCGTTGCCACGCTTATTATCATTATACTACAAACGCAAGCGAAATGGCATCATCAACTCTCACCAAAATCTCCTTGTCTCTTCTGCTTTTTTTCTTCATTTTACCATCATCATCCTCTTCAAGACTAACTTCTCTCACAACCAAACACCTTCGCCAATCTCCAGCAACCTACCTCCCAAAACAACAAGCGGAAAGGCTCATAAGGAGCCTTCCCAAAAGAACCAGTTAACATAAGAGTAAGTGACCATGGTTTTGTCCCTGGAAGCATCGTGGAGAAAAAGTTTTCATTTCTTGGTGATTCTGGACCTTCTGTTGAAGAGCTTGGTCACCATGCAGGGTACTATTCACTTCCTCATTCCAAAGCTGCAAGGTAAATATCTCTCTCTCTTCTGTGTAAACTTACTCTTTTATATTTTTCATTTTGATGTTTAAATTAGTTTTGCTTTTATCCTCTTGTACGTCCTAAACGAGAATAATCAGGTCACATAGAAAGTTCCGAAGCCAGATTTGTTTTGTGATTTTTAAAGGGTTATTTATTTTAGTCTGCATACTTTGCAACTTTCAGAATAACAATTCATGAATGGCAAATCGGTAAGAGTAATGTGGACAAAGTATGAAATATAAATATTTTCTTTACAATTATTAAAGTCAAACGATTGTTCAACCGTTCTTTTAAATTTTTTTATAAGCATCTGTTATGTCTTGGTTTCCTCATTATTTTTTTCCACGAATAATAATAACATGCATGTTTGTTGGCACCTGATCCTATGCAAAATATCATTATATAATTTATATATCACAGCTAATATAATTTCATAAGGTATATATATATATATATCATTGTGCTTGAATCTCAGTAATCCTAAATTCATCATGACATTTGGCATTATTGGTTTAGATTGGTTAAATTCAATAAATTTAAAATTAATCTTTTAATTTAGTGACAATTACGCGCATCTCAATTTGAATTGCTATGTTTTCCGGTATGATTTCAGGATGTTCTATTTTTTCTTTGAATCCCGGAACAGTACTACTAAGGATGACCCAGTTGTCATATGGTTGACTGGAGGACCGGGTTGCAGCAGTGAAATTGCCTTGTTTTATGAGAATGGACCTTTTAAAATTGCCAACGACTTGTCTCTTGTATGGAATGATTATGGCTGGGACAAGGTTTCAATCAACTCACCATGTCTATTTATATATCACTTTATTTTCAGTTCCAATATTACCTCCTCTATCAACATTTCCCTATTTTTCTATGCTCATAATTTGTTCCATTCAAAGTAATTATGTAAATTGTTCCTGTTCACATTGATAGTCATACAAAAGTAAGGCATTGGTTAACTCAAGTTATTACAACAACTTTTTTGTAGGCTTCAAATATTCTGTTTGTAGACCAACCAACTGGGACAGGTTTCAGCTACACTTCTAATGATGCTGACATTCGACATGATGAAGAGGGTGTTAGCAATGATTTGTATGATTTCTTGCAGGTAATTAATATAGCAACCCTCCTTTCCCCTCAACCAGAGAAGTCACATTGTAAAGTGTATAGATGTATATTTAAGATCCACTAAGTGTAACTACAATTACAGGCATTTTTCAAGGAGCACCCTCAGTTTGTTAAGAATGACTTCTATATTACTGGAGAATCATACGCTGGACATTATGTTCCTGCTCTTGCATCTCGGGTTCACAAAGGAAATAAAGAAAAGCAAGGAATTCCTATAAACCTCAAGGTCTTACTTAATTTCTAATATAATACATTTTATGAATATAAAAGGTTAAATTAATTAATTAATTGTTATGTCATGCTTGTATTGATTCTTTTTTATCCCACATGATTAATAACAGGGTTTTGCCATTGGTAATGGATTAACTAATCCTGGAATTCAGTACCAAGCATACGCTGACTTTGCATTTGATAGAGGGTTAATTACAAAGCAAGATCAGGATAGTCTCAATGCGCTGATTCCAGATTGTGAACAGGCCACAAAACCTTGCGGTACAATTTTTACCAATTTATTATTGCACTGTTGCACTTGTCACAAATTTATATTATTTCTCTTTTGTGATATTCATTGACAATCTTAGTGTTTGATTGATTTCGATTAGAAACTCATGGTGGGGAAAGTTGCACGGCTGCGTTTGATGCTTGCGAAAACATATTCAGTAGTCTCTTGGACATTGTTGGCAATATTAATGTAAGAAATCATAAAACACATGAGGATTTTGTTTACGTAAATCATATTTCACATATGCCCAATTTTAGATATATATTAATTTTATTTTCATCAAAGTCAATTGTGTCTATATATATCTTCGTAGTTTGATTTTACTTAGTGCTTTATGATAATATGGAACTGCAGTACTATGATATCAGAAAGCAATGTGAGGGACAGATGTGTTATGACTTGTCAAACGTGGATAAACTTTTGAACAAAGAGACGGTTAAGGATGCTATAGGTGTGAGGAGGGACTTGGAGTTCATTTCATGTAGTAGCGCAGTACACGCAGCTATGATTGGGGATTGGATGAGAAACCTGGAAGAGGGTATTCCTGCTCTTCTTGAGGATGGGATCAGGTTGCTTGTGTATGCCGGGGAAGAAGATCTCATATGCAATTGGCTTGGTAAGCCTACTCCACTCATTTGAAATCTTGTTAACATCAACTTTTAGACAATCGTACGTGTTTATCTCTATTTCTCACTTATTTTTTAATTTTTATCATATTTATATACATACATCTCGATAATACATAGAATAAAACATAGGTCCCATCTGATGTTCAAAAAACTTATTCCTTGCTTTTTGTAACGGTGTAATCTTTTGGAAATGTCTTGTGTTAGTAGGTATTCTTAATGTGCTTTTCTCATTGGGCAGGGAATTCAAGGTGGGTTCATGCCATGGAATGGTCAGGCCAAAAGGAATTTGAGTCTTCCCCTACAATCCAATTTTTGGTTGATGGTGCAGAAGCTGGGTCATTAAAAAGCCATGGACCTCTCTCTTTCCTCAAGGTTTGTGTTTCAGGGGTGTATTAATTAATGAGCGTGACATTGCTAATTCCACTTTTCCTAAATTTAATTTTTGTGATATAACAGGTAACTGAGGCTGGCCACATGGTTCCTATGGATCAACCAAAAGCTGCACTTGAAATGCTCAGAAGCTGGATGGAAGGGAAACTTGCCGTGACTAGGAAAGGAGATAATGTCTCTCCTAATTATAATTGATGCACTTAAAACCAAAACCCACCATTTCTTTCATAGATAGTAGTCATATATTTTCTTTTGTTTATAACATGACTTCATGTATTAAATTTGGAGGGTGCAAAATAAATATATATTTTTCTGAATCTGTTCTCCGGTTCCTTTTATTTATGCTTCTAAAAAATCCCTAGGACATAGTATCGTGCATTGAATGATATTCAACGAGAATGTTGGCTCCTTTCCTTTTTCATGGTGGTAGAAGGTTTAAGTGGTCTAATGAATGGTGCATTATCCTTAGGGTATTTCTCAGGGTGTAAAATGGGGAATGAGGGCCCAGAGATATCAATTTTATAATATGCAGATGATACTGTGGTGGTTGGAGAGGCAAGCTGGGATAACCTCCGAACAATGAAGTCAATGTTTAGATGCTTTGAGCTAGTCTCCGCCTTAAAAGTTAATTTTAAAAAGACAAGACTAATAGGAATTAATGTCGAATAGGAATTTACTGCATCCGTAACAGAGTTCCTTAATTGTAAAATAGGGGGACTTCCTTTTAATTAAGCACCTAGGTCTCCCAATTGGGGCGAATCCGAGAAGTCTATCTACCTGGCAACCAATCATTCATTCTCTGGAAAGTCGTTTGGCTGCTTGGAAGGGCAAGCATTTTTCTTTAGGTGGAAGGATCACTCTTATTAATTCTGTGCTGAATAGCTTACCTGTTTACTTCCTATCTTTGCCGAGAATTCCTTAAAGCAGTAATTAGAATTCAAAGGAATTTCTTGTGTGTGTGTGTGGTGTTGGGGGGGGGAGGACCGATGAAAAGAAAAAAAATACCGTGGGTAAGCTGGGCGGTCGTGTGTAAACCGCGGGAAGAAGGAGGACTCAGGATAAAAAACCTTGATTGGTTCAACCTGGTGCTCTTGGACAAGTAGAGATGGAGAATACTTAAAGAAAATTCTGGAGTTTGGAAACAGGTGCTGAAAGCCAGATATGGTGTAAGAGTGGAGGGTCCGGGTGGACTAGATGTTCAAGAAGGTGTGAAAAAGGGATCACCTTGGTGGAAGGATTTATGTAGGTTAGGAAGTCTCAATACTTGGCAAGATTGGTTTCAGCTGGGGTTGAAGAGGAAATTGGGGAGGGGGTAATAAAATCAGGTTCCGGGGGGAAGATGTGTGGTTTAGGCCAATGATCTTGAGAGAGGTTTTCCCAAGAATTTATAACATTTCATATGATAAAGAGAAAGTAATTGAAAACATAGGGGGTTGGTCAGGAAATAGGTGGGAATGCAACTTTTCTTGGAGGAGAAACCCATTAGCATGGGAGATGGGGATTATGTCTGAATTTCTAGATACTATTCTTCCGACTGCCCCTGTGCATAATGGTGAGGATGTATGGGAATGGACTCTTGAAGGGTCCATGTCTTTCTCCTCAAAATCAGCGTACAGGTGGTTGCAAGTTCACTGTACTAGCTTGGATGTGAGGGGTGAAGTGGAGAATTTAATTTTCAAACAGTTTTGGAAAACAAAAGCTCCTCCAAAAGTGTTAGCTTTCTCTTTGCAAGCAATAAGGGATAGGATCCCAACAAAATTGAATATGTTAAAGAGGAGAGTTCTTGAGGCTCAACAGGACTTGAGTTACGTTTTTTGTAATTCAGGGGTGGAGTCCTCAGATCATTTACTTTTAAACTGCAATATCTCAAACCTGGTTTGGAGGAAGGTTTTTGAAGGGCTTGGTGTCCAGGTTGCCATTCCGGGTACTGTAGAAGAGGTTTATTTGCAATTTAAAGGGTTTTTTGTAGGTAGAAAGAGTAGAAGAAGAGGTATGGTGATTTGGCATACAGTGGCTTGGTCTTTGTGGTTAGAGAGGAATGCAGCAATATTTTCGAATAAGCCTTTTGACATGATGCTGGTTTTGGATCTTATAAATGTCGATCATGGTCTTGGTTGGCAGCGGACAAAGAATGGAGATGTTCTTTGGCTGCCTGGTGCGTTAATCCTTTAGGATGTCTAAAGTGAGAGCATTGGTAGAGGAGGTCATTTTGCTGAGAGAGTGACGGTCTTTCTCCGGAGTGACATATTGAGTGATATCTTGGTGAGATGACATTTATTTGAGAGACACTAAAGTGAGAATATGCCTTAATCTAACAAGGAATTTTGGAAAGTTTGTTCTCTGTTTTCTGCAGGTCTTTTTATTGGGATGTGGGCTAACAAATGCTTCAGGACCCTAGAAGTGGGTGTATGCGAGTGAAACTCTTGAGTAAGGGATTTTTCTTTGGGTTTTGGTGTGAGACTACACATATTAGAGTGATACATCAATGAGGTCTTTTATTTACAGATTCTGGTGTGTGTTGTGTGAGTTCTGTTCTCTGGCTCTTTTCAGATCTTGGTGCGCTGGAACAGCCTAGTTTAGTCCTGAATGGGCTGTTTGTGGCCTTTTCTGGCTGGTCCTCTGTTACAAGCAATGTATATTTCTCTGCTGCAAGCAATGTATATTTGGGGTGATGTCTGGGTTATTGATAGGCTGGATTGAGCTTACACTGGAGGTCTATCTCATCTAATACTTGATGCTGGAAGGGGTGGAAAGGAGTGAAGCGGAGTGATCTACAGTGTGTCTAAATTTGAGGGAGAGTGAGGATCTGAGTGGAGGGTATTCTGGAGGAATAAGCTCTTGAAGAGAATTATCAAAGAGGGGGTGGAAACAAAGGTGTGGTGGAGTGAAAGGTGAGGGGAACAAACACCGGACATATCTATGTGAAAAAGGAAATGGTGAAAAATGAGGAGTGTATTTCTCTAATGGTTATATACATACTTGTTTTTTTTTTTCATGCATGTTTATTGGAGGCTGATGCTTAAACACAAAATAGTGGGTGGGAGTGAATAGTGTGAGGGTGAGACATAAACACAAACGTGAGGGGAAAAGGGGTGAGAATATCCTGAGTTGGTGTGTAAAAACGAGTGTTTTGTGAGCTGCTTTAATTTTGAGGTATATATGGTCTATTGGGTTCTGAAATACTTTTTGGCTATTATCAAATGTGATTTTCTCTATCATTATTATTGTTCCATAGCCCCTATGGTTAAGGTTACTTCTTGGTTACGATAGTCATATTCAAATATGTTAGACTCAATGATTGAGAGATTTTGATATATGACAAATACAACTTAATGTGTATGCAAATGTTTAGTGTCAAATTGTAAAGACGGGTATCAAGCAATATTCAACAAGTTCAATGAGCAATCAAAGGAGAATATTCAAGGAAGAACTTGGAGGAATCAAAGAGCAAGGACGAAGATCAAGGAATCATCAAGACAAGAGCTCAAATGAAGAAATTTGTGTTAAGTCTTAGATGATTTGTAAGAGATGAAATCTCTTATTCACAAATAGCTCAATTAAGAAAGATGCATGAAGAAAATCATTTTTCATAACCTGCATTAAAAGGAATAAGTTTTTGTTAATGAAAATGATTTTTGGAAATAATAATAGAAGCTCTCGTTCAACACTGGAATAATATAAGCGATCGTCCAACACTGGGAATAATAGAAGCGCTCCTCCAACAGTGGTAAAAGCTGGCGTCCAAGAAAGTGGCAGAAGCTCACGTCTACTAAAATGACAGAAGCTCACGTCTACTAAAGTGACAGAAGCACACGTCTACTAAAATGGCACAAGCGCACGTCTACTAAAGTGACAGAAGTGCTCGTCCACTAAAGTGATACAAGTGCTCGTCTACTAAAGTAATACAAGCGCTCGTCTACTAGTTGGAGCACGTCCAATTACTTTGTGTTAGTACTCCCGTCTGCTGACGTGGCAAATGAGCGCGACTATTTATTTTAATATGGTCGCGACTTTTTTCCAAATGGACTCGTTATTTTATGGGCGCGAATTTTATAAGAACTATCAGAATCTTATCTCAAGAACGAGAATCAAGAAAACAGATTCTGTTAAATCAGATCCAAATCTGTTTTAATTGATCCTAACGACTATGACTTGTTTTCTATATAAAGAGGGATCAAAGGAACACTTTAAGAGAATCATAACGAATAACAAAAGAATTATAACGATACACATATCATTCATCATCTTCATTGAGCTTATTGTGAAAAGAGTGTTTCAATACTCATAAGTGCTTCAATTTGTTTTATCTGACTATTGAGAGTTAGGAATCAACTTTTGTTTTTACTTTTCGATTGTAAAGAGAGAGGGAGTCTCTCTGAGTAATTAGGGTGAGGTATCCTTAAGGAAGAACATTGAGGCTCACAAGAGTGTGGTATCTCAAGGTGAAGGAGTGCTCTGTGGTGTAAAGGTTTTTCAAGCTATCTGGCAAAGCTTGTGTGTTAGTGTATGAAATCCCACAGGTGGAGTAGGGACTGGATGTAGGTGACAGTGGTGGTGACTGAACCAGGATAAATCTGGTTGTGTAGTATCTCTAAACTCAGACTCTTTAATTTCTGTTTTTGATCAAGACCATGTGATTTTGATGTTTAAAGTTCAAATATAATTTCTGTTCTTGATCTGTATAAGCTGCATTTTGTTATTACTGAGTTATTGAACCTGAACCTATTCGTTATTAATCTTTCTTATCCTCATCACCTTCTATTCAAGATTTTGTAAAAACCCTTCATCGGTTTTATAAAAGAATCTGAGAACACAAATCCGTAACTCTGATTTATAATGCTTTGTGAAAAAGTTTTAAGAGGAAAAAATTTTCTTTGAAAACTCAATTTACACCCCCTCTTGAGTCGCTGAAGCTGTTAAGTCTCTAAAATGTCTGATGTGCATTTCCCTAAGTTTTGATGAGAACTAAACATTGGTTAATTATTTAATTAACCTTCATATTGGTGGCTAACCTATCTATCGAGTGTGCAGATTAAATAAGAGAATCATTCGTCCAGCACTGTAGTGTTTGAAGCGCACGCCCAAAATGCAAGAGAAAGAAACCCCAGTCCACTAAAAGTATCAGAAGGCTGCGTCTACTAAAAGTATCAGAGGCCGCGTTCATTAAAAGTATCAGAAGGCAGCACCCACTAAAGTATCAGAAGGTCGCGTCCACTAAAGTATCAAAAGGCCGCGTCTACTAAAAGTATCAGAACGCCGCGTCCACTAAAAGTATCAGAAGGTCGCGTCCACTAAAGTATCAGAAAATCCCATCCAGTGAGGTATCAGAATTATCCGTCCAATGACGTGGCACTTGGAGCGCGTCCATCAAAGTATCAGAATAGCGCGTCCATCAAAGTATCAGAATAGCGCGTCCACTAAGGTATCAGAATGGCTCGTCCGATGACGTGGCAAAAGACTCTCGTCCACTAGAGTAACTGAGACTCTCGTCCACTAGAGTAACTGAGACTCTCGTCCACTGGAGTAACTGAGACTCTCGTCCACTGGAGTAACTGAGACTCTCGTCCACTGGAGTAACTGAGACTCTCGTCCACTAGAGTAACTAAGACTCTCGTCCAGTAAAGTAACAGAGGCTCTCGTCCCCTAAAGTAACAAAGGCTCTCGTCCACTAAAGGTGAAAGAGACTCTCATCCACTAAAGGTGACAGAAGCGCTCGTCCACTAGTCTTTGGACTTGATGAGTCCTTAATATAGAGCTCATCTACTAGCCCGAATGAAAACTCAAATGACTAGATAGACGTGATTATTTTCAAGATAGAAGCACTTGTCTTATGAACGCGAATTCTCTAAGGATTATCAGAATCGTTTTTTTCAAAAGCCAGAAAGAAGCTTGAAGTCTTCTCTCCTACTCAGTTTCACGATTATCAAGAAAAGAAGACTACTCTCTCAAGTAACCTTGGATAATCTAAAAGAATGCGTCCAACATGCTTTATTCCACGAAAAGGGGAGTGTGCTCAGCAAAGTGCAAAAAGCTCTCTGCACAACTCTGACATGGCTGTATCTCAATGCATAAAGTCATGATCTTACATGTTAGAGTACAACCAATATTCCTATTACATTAATGGCTGCTCAGAACGACTCTATTGCATTAATAGGTGCTCAGAACGACTCTATTGCATTTAATGAAGTTCTGCTTGAAGCCAACATCTGAGAGAATGTCTCTAACGGATCCTAAATGTTTGAAGACTATAAATACAGAAGTCATTGAAGATGAAGAAGAAGAAAATACACACTGCATTAAAAAGTCATTACTCTACGTATTAATTTCTTCATTTTTTCATTCTTTATTCTTCAATCATTTGAAGTTATTACGCAGACTTTCCTAAGTTTTACATTTAAACCACTCTCTGAGTGTTAGTGAAAGTTCTGCCTGTCTAAGTTGTATTCATTACAAACCAAATCTCTCAAACAAACATGAGTGAAGAGTTCACTTCTGATCTTGCCAAATTTGTTAATGGTAGAGACAATCTGACTAAGCTACTTGGCAGTCAGAAGCACTCTCTTAACAAAGAAGGTATTGGATATGTCCATCAGACACATCATAAAGTATCAACTAAAGCTCCTACAGTATCTATTAAGTCAACTGTAACCAAATCGACACCTATTTGTAACTTCTGTGGAAAAACTAAGCATGTTATGTCTAAGTATATCCATAAGAAGAGAAGGAAGTCTTTACAGACTCCTAGAACTAACAGAAAAGGACCCAGAAAAATATGGGTACCTAAAGATCAAATATTTTTTGTTGCAGATGTCCTCAACAGGACAAAGAAAACACCACTGCTGGTACCTGGACAGTGGCTGCTCGCGTCATATGACAGGAGAAAGGTCTATGTTCCTAGACCTCCAACTTAAGAAAGGAGGACACATTGCCTTCAGAGGGAATCAGAAAGGGAAAGTTATAGGAATTGGTACTATTGGTGGTAAACCCCCTCTTCCCTCTATATTTAATGTTCTTATGGTTAAAGGATTAAGACACAATCTGCTCAATATAAGTCAATTATGTGATAGTGGTTTTGATGTTTCCTTTACCAAGGATGTATGCATAGTTAAAGACTGTTGTGGCAAAACCCTCTTTTCAGCTAAAAGGCAACAAAATCTTTATAAGATTGAACTTTTTGATCTCTCAGATCAAAGTGTAACCTGTCTGATGTCTAAAGAGGATGAGAGATGGTTATGGCATAAGAAACTAGGACATGCTAGTATGGAACTAATTTCTGAATTAAAAAGGAATAATCTCGTGAGAGGATTGCCTGATATTAGCTTTAAGAAAGATGTCTCGTGTGATGCATGTCAGAGAGGTAAGCAGATAAAATCAAGTTTCAAATCTAAAAACCAAGTATCAACCTCTAGACCTCTTCAGTTGTTACACTTGGATCTGTTTGGACCAGTTAGTATTGCCAGCCTGGCTGGAAGAAAATTTGGATATGTCATAGTTGATGACTATTCTAGATACACATGGGTACTCTTCCTAACACACAAGGATGAGTCTTTTAAGGCTTTCTCAATATTCTGCAAAAGAGTTCAAAATGAGCATGGTTTCTTTATTTCTACCCTTAGAAGCGATCATGGGGGAGAATTTGAAAATGAGTTGTTTAGATAGTTCTGTGAGGAGAATGGAATCTCTCACAATTTCTCTGCACCTAGAACTCCACAGCAAAATGGAGTGGTTGAGAGAAAGAACAGATCTCTGCAAGAGATGGCTAGATCTATACTCAATGAAAATAATCTCCCTAAGTACTTCTGGGCAGAAGCTGTAAACACTGCTCGTTATGTACAAAACAGAATACTTATTAGACCTTTTCTAAAAAGGACTCCTTATGAATTCTGGAAAGGAAAAAGCCCAAACATATCTTATTTTCATGCTTTTGGATGTGAATGTTTTATTCTGAATACCAGAGATAATCTTGGAAAGTTTGATTCTAAGGTAGATAAAGGTATTTTCGTAGGATATTCTGAAAAGTCTAAGGCTTTTAGAGTATACAATTCAAGAACTTGTATTATTGAAGAATATGTTCATGTTAAATTCAATGATGGTTTAAAGACTGATAAAGAACTATCAGATCTAGAAGATGATCTTCCAGGTCTTGATATAAACAAGCCAGAAAGTCAACAAACCGATATAACCAAAACAGAACATGTGCCTGAGGCTGAAAGACAAGTGGAATAGACGAGTCAGCAGACAAGTCAAGATCTTCATGATGATCTCAAAAGGGATTGGAAGTTCAACACTCATCATCCTAAGGATCTTATTATTGGAAATCCTTCTGAAGGAGTAAGATCCAGATCCACATTAAGAGAATCAAGCAATGTGACCTTTATTTCAGATTTGGAGCCTAAACGCATTCAAGAAGCTCTTGAGGATGAAAGCTGGATTCTTGCTATGCAAGAAGAACTTAACCAGTTCACCAAAATGATGTCTGGACTCTTGTCTCTAAGCCTAAAAACAAGTCAGTTATTGGAACAAGATGGGTCTTCAGAAACAAATTGGATGAAGATGGTAGAGTTGTCAGAAATGAGGCAAGGTTAGTAGCTTAAGGCTATAACCAACAAGAAGGTATTGATTATACTGAAACCTTTGCACATGTAGCTAGAATAGAAGCCATATGCATTTTAATGTCTGCACAACACCAAATTACCCTATTTCAAATGGATGTAAAAAGTTCTTTTCTAAATGGTATAATTGAAGAAGAAGTGTATGTTAAACAACCCCCTGGTTTTGAGGATACTGATAAACCAGATCACGTTTTCAAACTTAAAAAGGCATTATATGGTTTGAAACAAGCACCTAGAGCATGGTATGTTAGACTCAGTTCTTTTCTTATGCATAATGGTTTTACTAGAGGACAAGTAGACACTACTCTGTTCAAAAAATGCTCTAAAGAGAACTTTATTATAGTTCAAATATATGTTGATGATATTATTTTTGGAGCAACTAATGAAAAGTTGTGCAAGGAATTTTTCAAGTCTAATGCAAGCTGAATTTGAGATGAGCATGATGGGAGAATTGAAGTTCTTCCTTGGATTTCAAATCAAGCAAACAAGTGATGGAATATACATTCATCAACAAAAATATACCAAGGAGATACTCAAGAAATACAAAATGGAAAATGCAAAGCTCATGAAAACCCCTATGCAACCCAATGCAAAACTAAGCAAAGATGATGAAGGTAAAAAGGTAGATCAAACTGTCTACAGAGGTATGATTGGCTATCTACTGTACTTAACTTCAAGCAGACCTGAAATTCAATTTAGTGTCTGTATGTGTGCTAGATTCCAAACTGATCCTAGAGAATCTCATCTTAAGGCTGTAAAAAGAATATTTAGATATTTGCTTGGAACTACTAATCTTGGTTTGTTGTATTTAAGATCAAAAGAATACAGATTAATGGGATATTGTGGTGCTGACTTTGCTGGAGACAGAATAGAAAGAAAAAGCAACAGTGGAGGATGTCACTTCATTGGAGCAAGTTTAGTCTCATGGTCGAGCAAGAGGCAGACAACCATTGCCCTATCTACTGCTGAAGCAGATTACATCTCTGCTGCTAGTTGCTGCTCTCAACTCTTATGGGTAAAACATCAACTTGAGGATTACTCTATTTATGAACATAACATATCTGTATGGTGTGATAATTCCAGTGCTATATGCTTAACTAAAAATCCAATTCAGCATTCTAAGGCTAAGCATATTGAAATCAAACATCATTTCATTAGGGATTATGTTCAAAAAGGCATCTTTGATATTAAGTTTGTTAAAACTGAAAATCAATGGGCTGATATTTTCACTAAACCCCTCGCAGAAGAAAGGTTATTATTTATTAGAGATAATCTAAACATGTATTGCATTGTTGAATGTCATGTATGAATGTTAACGAGTCTATGCTAAATCTGTCATTACTCCTATATACATGTTCTTTCAACTAAGCATTAGTTCAGGGGGAGTAATGATACAATAATTTAAGTGGAATATGTCTAATATGCTTGCTGCATTACTATAATTTTCTTAACAGGTTATCTTGCCTTTAACATATCTCATAAATAAAACTCGATAACCTTTTTTGATGTTGACAAAAGGGGGAGAATGGGAGAAATGAATAGGGAGAATGGGAGAAATGAAAATGGGAGAATAGGAGAAATAGAATGGGAGAATGAATATGATATGACCTGTTCACGCTTAAGAAAATTTCAACCTATACAAAATAGAAGAATGAATATGATATGACCTGTTCACACTTAAGAAAATTTCAACCTGTCTATATATGCTATTTTCTTTGTTGATATTTTCTGAGGTTCATTAAAGCATCTCAATGTTTGTCATCATCAAAAATGAGGAGATTGTTAAGTCTCTAAAATGTCTGATGTGCATTTCCCTAAGTTTTGATGAGAACTAAACATTGGTTAATGATTTGATTAACCTTCATATTGGTGGCTAACCTATCTATCGAGTGTGCAGATTAAATAAGAGAATCATTCGTCCAGCACTGTAGTGTTTGAAGTGCACGTCCAAAATGCAAGAGAAAGAAACCATCGTCCACTAAAAGTATCAGAAGGCCGCGTCTACTAAAAGTATCAGAAGGCCGCGTCCACTAAAAGTATCAGAAGTCCGTGTCCACTAAAGTATCAGAAGGTCGCGTCTACTAAAAGTATCCAAAGGCCGCGTCCACTAAAGTATCAGAAGGCCGCGTCCACTAAAAGTATCAGAAGGCCGCGTCCACTAAAAGTATCAGAAGGCCGCATCCACTAAAGTATCAGAAAAGCCCGTCCAGTGAGGTATCAGAATTATCCGTCCAATGACGTGGCACTTGGAGCGCGTCCATCAAAGTATCAGAATAGCGCGTCCATCAAAGTATCAGAATACTGCGTCCATCAAAGTATCAGAATAGCACGTCCACTAAGGTATCAGAATGGCTCGTCCAATTACGTGGCAAAAGACTCTCGTCCACTAGAGTAACTGAGACTCTCGTTCACCAGAGTAACTAAGACTCTCGTCCACTAGAGTAACTGAGACTCTCGTCCACTAGAGTAACTGTGACTCTCGTCCACTAGAGTAACTAAGACTCTCGTCCAGTAAAGTAATAGAGGCTCTCGTCCACTAAAGTAACAAAGGCTCTCATCCACTAAAGGTGACAGAGACTCTCGTCCACTAAAGGTGACAGAAGCGCTCGTCCACTAGTCTTTGGACTTGCTGAGTCCTTAATATAGAGCTCATCTACTAGCCCGAATGAAAACTCAAATGACTAGATAGACGTGATTATTTTCAAGATGGAAGCACTTATCTTATGAACGCGAATTCTCTAAGGATTATCAGAATCGTTTTTTTCAAAAGCCAGAAAGAAGCTTGAAGTCTTCTCTCCTACTCAGTTTCACGATTATCAAGAAAAGAAGACTACTCTCTCAAGCAACCTTGGATAATCTAAAAGAATGCGTCCAACATGCTTTATTCCACAAAAAGGGGAGTGTGCTCGGCAAAGTGCAAAAAGCTCTCCGCCCAACTCTGACATGGCTGTATCTCAAAGCATAAACCCATAATCCTACATGTTAGACTACAACCAATGTTCCTATTACATTAATGGCTTCTCAGAATGACTCTACTGCATTAATGGGTGCTCAGAATGACTCTATTGCATTTAATGAAGTTCTGCTTGAAGCCAACATCTGAGAGAATGTCTCTAACGGATCCTAAATGTTTGAAGACTATAAATACAGAAGTCATTGAAGATGAAGAAGAGAATACACACTGCATTAAAAAGCCATTACTCTGCGCATTAATTTCTTCATTCTTTCATTCTTTATTCTTCAATCATTTGAAGTTATTACGCAGATTTTCCTAAGCTTTACATTTAAACCACTCTCTGAGTGTTAGTGAAAGTTCTACCTGTCTAAGTTGTATTCATTACAAACCAAATCTCTCAAACAAACCTGAGTGAGCCTGAAGAGGCTAAGTGTGCAAAGAATACTTGTCTTTGAGCCTGAAGAGGCTAGGTGTGCAAACAATACTTGTCTTGAGCCTGAAGAGGCTAGGTGTGCAAAGAATACTTGTCTTTGAGCCTGAAGAGGCTAGGTATGCAAATAATACTTGAGTCTGTAACCTGATCAGTTATAGTGGATAAATCTTGGTGCTGCCAAGGACTGGACGTAGCTCTTTGCTTTGAAGAGTGAACCAGGATAAATAACTGTGTCAATCTCTCTTTCCTTAAACTCTTTAATTACTTTAGTTTTCTTACATCTATCAAGTGGTGTGTTTGCAAAAGTCACCCGTCGGTCCTGTATTCTTCCAGTCGTCCAAATTTAGCTTCTGTTTACGAAAAGATTTCAACTTTGCTTAAATTCTGATAAACACAATTAAACCCCCCCCCCCCCCCCTTCTCGTGTTTATACTTGTCTATTTCAGAAGCCAAAACAACAATTGGCATCAGAGCTAAACTCTTAAGTTTGGCTTAACAACTATAAGAGCATGGCTTACAATGACTGTTTAAATGAAGGGGCTTCCCTTGCCCGCCCGCCCGCCTTCAATGGATCTGAGTATATCTATTGGAAGGAAAGAATGGTAATCTTTCTTGAGGCAGCAGGTGTTGACATATGGGATGCAGTAGAAAATGGACCATTTGTCCCCTCTACTGTAGATGCTAATTGTGCTCCAAGAAATAAGCCTAAAACTGAATGGAATGAGGATGATAAGAAAATAATTCAATATAATGCACGAGCTAAGAATATTATAGCATCTGCTTTAAGCCGTGATGAGTTTTTCAGGGTTTTAAATTGCAAATCAGTAAAGGAGATGTGGGATACATTGCAAGTAACACATGAAGGAACCTCATATGTCAAAGGAGCAAGAATGAACACCCTCACACATGAGTATGAGCTGTTCAGAATGAATCAAGGAGAACCTATGACCGAAATGCAAAAGAGATTCACACACATCGTAAATCAATTGGCTGGTCTTGGAAAGACAATCTCAAATGAGGATCAAATTAACAAAGTCATGAGATTATTGAGTAGGGAATGGCAACCTAAAGTCACTACAATCTCAGAATCCAGAGATCTCTCATCAATGACCATTGCCACACTGTTTGGAAAATTGCAAAAACATGAATTGGAGTTGAACAGACTAAATGAGAGTGAAGAAACTGATAAAAGAAATAAGGGATTGGCTCTGAAATCACAAGTCAAAGAAGTAGAAGACAGTGATGATGATGATTCAGAACAAGAGGCTGAATCTGAAGAAGAGATGGGAATGCTAGTTAGAAAATTCAAGAACTTCCTAAAGAAGAAAGGAAACTTCAAAAGAAAGCCATCCACCTTTCAAAGGAGAAATTTCAGCAAAGGTGACAACTCTTCCAACAACATCACATGCTATGAATGTGGAAAGATTGGCCACATGAAGCTTGACTGTCCAAAACTGTAAAAGAAGGACAAAACAGAAAAGTTTGACTCAAAGGACAAGAAGTGGAGAAAGCCAAGAAAGGCCTATATTGCTTGGGATGATAATGATCTAGATTCCACTGAAGAATCTGAATCTGAGGAGGCAAACTTGTCCTTGATGGCCAGCAATAACAGTGATTCAGAAAGTGAAGTAAGTTCTAATTATCAACCTTCTTATGATGAATTGCAAAATGCTTTTGAAGAACTTCATAGAGAATCTATTAGACTTGCTAGATTTCTAACTAAGTCTAAGAAAACCATCACATGCTTAGAGGAGAAAACTTCTGTTTTAAACAAAGAGGTAGATACGTTAAAAACAGAAAATTGTGCTTTAAAAGAAAAACTAGTTACTATATTAGATGCACCTATATGTGGTAAATGTCCTAAATTGGAGAAACATGTAAATCATTTGAATGGTGATCTATCTAGAGTTACTAGTGATAAAGAAATCTGGAATGCATCTAGATGTACATTGACTAAAGAAGTTGAAAAACTGAAAAATGACTTAGCCAAGTTCACAAATGGTAGAGATAATTTGGATGCATTGTTAGGACAGCAAAAATGTGTTTATGAAAAGGCTGGAATATGCTATAAACCTAAGATACATGAGAAATCTTTCAAGAAATTTTTTGTTGCACCTATGACATCAAACACACTATTTGTTAAATGCTATTTCTGTGCTAGAAAAGGTCACACAGATCCTACATGTCATTACAAAAAATCTGCTTATAATGAGTCTAAATATATATGGGTTCCTAAAGGAACTAATCACTACTAGAAATCCATCTTTTTCGGACAGATTTATAGACGGATTTCGGATGAAAATTGGACAAATTTCGGACGGATAATTCATTTCGGACGGATTTCGGACGGAATGGCACCCGTCTGAAAAAGCCTCGTGGGAAATTATAAAATCCGTCCCAAATTCTTTCCGAAAATATTTACAGACGGATTGCGGACGGAATATGTACAACGTGCAAATCCGGATTTTGGTTATTGTTCGGACGAATTTCGGACAGATTTATTTTTGTTTTCCAATGGATTTGGGACAGATGTATTGATTTTATTGGTTATTGTTCGGACGAATTTCGGACAGACCATTTAGTGAAGCGTTCAAGGCAGAAGCTGTCACGGCCAGGCCGTGATGCCCATCACGGCCGTGACATGTCAACTGAGCCAGAACCCTTCTAGGCAGAATCTGTCACGGCCAGGCCGTGATACCCATCACGGCCGTGACAGACCATTTAGTGAGGCGTTCAAGGCAGAAGCTGTCACGGCTAGGTCGTGATGCCCATCACGGCCGTGACATGTCAACTGAGCCAGACCCCTTCTAGGCAGAATCTGTCACGGTCAGGCCGTGATACCCATCACGGCCGTAACAGACCATTTAGTGAAGCAACATTCAAGGCAGAAGCTGTCACGGCCAGGCCGTGATGCCCATCACGGCCGTGACATATCACTTCACTTACATTACAGTTTCACTATCTATGAGAATTATATGGCACCAATCACTAACATTTGCAGTTTCACATTCAATCACAAAATCATGAATTTGACTATTGTTACAAAATACAGCCTTGGTACCATACAACTTCTAAAAATCAAATACCAATTGCTGCATGCAATCCAAAAGTCGTGACTTAAAAACTATCAGAAGATCAAGCCACTGTGAACTGTGAAGGTCATGTAATGACCCAAACAAAAAAAATAAATAAAGTTGCCAGAAGAACTATGTGACCCACTTGAGTACTGCCTTGTCATGTTCTCTCGGTTTGAAAGTTCAACAGCTGCTCTTGCAGCCATGCTTGCAAGTTCTGCAGATTCTGCAGCAGCCTCTGCAGCAGAGGCAGCATCTTTGAATTCCATGTTCCTATTCTGCTTACCCATAGGAAAGACACTCCTATTTTCAGAACTCGAATCTCTAAAATCCATTTCTTGTCTTCCAGTTCCTGTAAGAAAGAATCCCAAATATTCAGGCAATAGAAAGAACAAAAGCCCCAAATTCATTTGCAATTACTGTCTTCAAAAATTTACCTGAAGGTCTAGTTTCTGGATTAGACACCCCTGATACCGTTGACTGATTGCCACCGACCTTTCTAGAGGCACCACTTGCATTCTGCTCATATGAATATGTAGATACATCATCCATCGGTCTAAGTTGTGAGGAAGCACCTATGTTGGGAGGAGCCTTTTCATCATGAACAGATGGAACATGGCCTTGAGAAGATTCTGGATAAGTAGCATTCTCAACAGTATTTGGACCAACCTTAACATATAAATAAAAATAATATCAAAATAATATAATACAGCAAACTTAAATTTTATATTAAATAAGCTAAAGATAATAATCCAAAATGAACAAAGCCTAGTAGCCCACCAACAGGTCTTGCGAAGACTTTCCATCATTATCTCCAAATGACTTGGGTTCCCAGTTGATATTATGCTCCTCAGTAATAGCAGACAGTATTTTTATCTTGGTGGGACCATCCGGTGCTTTGGCATACAATTTCTCAACCAACTAAAATGACAATATTAAATTAGAATAAATCTGAAAAGAAATGAGCTTTAACTTGATCCTATCCAACTTCAAGAAGCTAGAGAAACTTGCCAAGCGATTTACACCACAGTCAGGACGTAATTCAACAGCTGTTGAGACAAATATAGAGACAAGTATGTGCATCCAGCATATTTACATAAATGACATACATAGAATACCAATTTAGACATGATGTCAACAATAAAACAGATACAATTCTGCAAGTCAGTACCTAAAATCATTAGGAATGCAAGGTGCCACTAGCAAGCTACATGACTAGAGTTGCAGAACATGACAAACGATACTGCAAACAGTTACAAGTTCCTTGAATCCCCTCATAAAAACACCAAGCCATCAAACACTGACACTTAATACAGTTGTGTTGTCAAAACAAGGTTCAGTGACTAAACCAAGAGATAGTATAATAAAACCATGTTCCTAACAAAGAAAGCAAGCAATTTGTACAAGTGGCCACACCAACAACATGAAGAAGGAAACTTTTTTATATCATTCATGTAAAGTCTCCACAACAAAAAACACACTTTCACAAATTTGCATTCTTTTCACAGAAGGGTAGCCACAACTGAAACTATCACAAACTAAATTACAATAATAACTAATAACTGCATCTCAGCTATATGACTGCAACACAAATAATTAGCACTGAATTTTATAATTTCATAACATAGAAGCTTCAAAGATGGTTTCATGAAAAGTCAAAGCAGTTATTGGTACCTTGTTCAATCTGCGCAAATGAACATTCAACAGAATGATGAAATTGATTTAGGGAATAACTAATTAATAGTCCCAATTGCACAAAACAAGGTTCAATTTCAAAATTAAACTCTGAATTCAAAAGCTAGGGTTTAGGGTTTTAAAATCAATTTGGGGTTTTTCTGAATCTGAGCAAAATAGATGATATTTCACTTACCCCAGGAGAAGGGAAGAGGTACTGTGACGACGAAACAAGGTGGTGATGACGGCGGACGACCCGAGACAGCGGTAGAGCTCCATTTTTGCACTGCTACAACAGTTCAGGAAGAAATCAAACGACCCTACGTGAGGCTCCCTACCAGGCGCGGTGGTCGGACGGCTCTCAAACGACCTTGGACAGCACCGGAAGGCTAACCCGTGGCGGAGGCGCGACGTGAACAGGAGGAGCGAAACGAAGCAGAATGCGCGTCGTCTTCTCCGCTACCAGGCGCAACCAGACGGTGACCTCCCATGGCGGAGCACGGCTGGACGGCGATGGACGTCCAAGGGGTGGCGGCGTGCAGCTGAGAGCAAGGGAGAGGGTGGAGAAAATGAAGCTGGGGGAGAATGAAGAAAAGAAAGAAAAGAAAGGAAGAAGAAAGAAAGGGTATGGGTGTCGTGAGAAAAAAATGAGCCTGAGAGAGTAAAAGGGGGTAGGGGTTCGCGTGAAATAACTGGGAGGAGAGAGAAATTTTTGATTTGTGTATTAGTGAGTACAAAAGAGTGATAAATATAAGTCTAAAAATAAATATGTTTTTATTTGTTGAATCTAAAAATAAATGTTGACAAAAATATGATTTCAAAATTTGAATTAAGGTAAAGTTTGATAGTTGAATTGATCAACCCAGAAAATCAATGATCCTAAAATAAATCTCCGATTAATTCTAAATCAGTTTATTTTCAAATCTAAAATTACATAGAGTAAAATATATGATAAGTTTCTTTCAATCATGTTGCCTATTTTTTATTGTTGTATATTAGTCTATTGTTATAAATTTTTACAACAATTTAATTTCTAAAATTTAATTTTTGAATTTAATTTTACATTTTACATTTAATTAGTCTAAATATGTTTTTTAAATTTTTTCATAAATCTTGTTTACTTTTAAATTTATTAAGATAGAATCTTTTAATCATATTTAATTTGTAAGATAAATTATTTAATCTTTTTCAAGAAAAATATAAAAAATAACAAATCCGTCTGAAATCCGTCCGAAATTTTCAGACAGATTTCAGACGGATGTAAGGTAAATCAAGAAAAATATAAAAAATAACAAATCCGTCCGAAATCCGTCCGAAATTTTCGGACGGATTTCAGACAGATGTAAGGTAAATCAAGCAAAATATAAAAAATAACACAATCTGTGTGAAATCCGTTCGAAATTTCGGACGGATTTCAGACGAATCAAGGAAAATATAAAAAATAACGCAATCCGTCCGAAATCTGTCTGAAATTTCGGACGGATTTCAGACGGATCAAGGAAAATATAAAAAATAACACAATCCGTCTGAAATCCGTTCGAAATTTTCGAAAAATTTCAGACGGAAACATTTCCGTCCGAAAATTCAAGTTTTCTAGTAGTGAATGATCCAACTAACTCAAAAGGACCCAAACAGATTTGGGTACCTAAAGCAAAAACATGATTCTGTTTTGTAGGTGTGCTGGAAAGCCAAGAATGTGAAATGGTATCTTGACAATGGCTATTCCAAGCACATGACTGGAGACAAAAGCAAGTTCATTTCCTTTACCCCTAAGTCGAGTGGTAGTGTTACCTATGGAGACAATAATAAAGGAAGAATACTTGCCATTGGCAACATTGGAAGTGACTCAACAACAATCATTGAGGATGTACTATATGTTGAGGGACTGAAACATAACCTGTTAAGTATCAGTCAACTATGTGACAAAGGCTTCAAGGTAAAATTCAATTCCAATAGTTGCTTAATAGAAAATCGGCATGATGAAAATTTAAAATTAATTGGACATAGGACATATAACATCTATATGCTTGATTTAGATAATATCTCTTCAAATACTGCATGCTGTCTTATTTCAAAAGAAGAAGAGAATTGGCTTTGGCATAGAATAAACTGATTCGTAAAGATCTTGTAATTGGCTTGCCTAAACTAAAATTTGTGAAAGATGGACTATGTGACGCATGTCAAAAAGGAAAGTAAGTTAATGTGTCTTTTAAACCAAAGAACATTGTTTCAACAACTAGACCCTTGCAACTTTTACACATGGATTTATTTGGTCCATCTAGAACCAAAAGCTTTGGGGGTAACTCGTATGCATTGGTAATAGTAGATGATTACTCTAGATATACATGGACATATTTTCTATCTCATAAGAGTGGTTCATTTGCTGCATTTAAGAAAATGACAAAAATGGTGCAAAATGAAAAGGACGTAAAGACTGTTTTTATAAGAAGTGATCATGGGGGAGAATTTCAAACTGAAGTGTTTGAAAACTTTTGTGATGAGAATGACATTCAATATAATTTTTCTGCTCCTAGAACTCCACAACAAAATGGAGTAGTGGAAAGAAAGAATAGATCATTAGAGGAGATAGCAAGAACTATGTTGAACGACTCTAGCTTGCCAAAACATTTTTGGGCAGATGCTGTCAATACAGCCTGCTATGTGCTAAATAGAGTCTTGATAATACCAATCATAAAGAAAACCCCTTACGAGCTTTACAAAGGAAGAAAACCAAATATAGCACATTTTCATGTTTTTGGGTGCAAATGCTTTGTTCTTAACAATGGAAAGAATAATCTTGGAAAATTTTATGCAAAGACTGGTGAAGGAATTTTCCTAGGTTACTTCCTATCTAGTAAAACATTTAGAATATATAATATAAGAGAACACAAACTATTGAGGAATCTGTGCATGCGACATTTGATGAGTCTAACCCCAAAAGTTTGGGAAAGGATTGTGTTATTGATGATCTTGTAGATTCAATTGAGAAAACTCTCCTAGAAGAGAAACAGGACAATGAAGAAGATGAAAGCTTAAAGAACGAATCGCTATAGCAGGAGCAAACAGAACAACAGCCTGACCTACCAAAGGAATGGAGGACTGTCAGAAACCATCCAATTGATAACATCATCGGTGAGATTACAAAGGGGGTAACTACTAGACAATCTCTTAGAAATGTTTGTAATCATATGGCATTTGTGTCTCAAGTGTAACCTAAGAACATAGATGATGCTATAATTGATCAACATTGGATGATGGCTATGTAAGATGAGTTAAACCAGTTTGAAAGAAACCAAGTTTAGAAACTAGTGCTTAAACCCAAGAACTGTCAAGTAATAGGTACAAAATGGGTTTTTAGGAATAAACTAGATGAAAATGGTATAATTGTAAGAAACAAGGCTAGATTGGTAGCCAAAGGGTATAACCAAGAAGAAGGCATAGATTATGATGAAACATATGCACCAGTATCAAGATTAGAAGCTATAAGAATGTTGCTTGCTTATGCTTGCATGATATGATTTAAATTGTATCAAATGGATGTTAAGAGTGCTTTCTTAAATGGATTTATACAAGAGGAAGTGTATGTTGGTCAACCACCTGGTTTTGAGAATAATGAATTGCCTAACCATGTTTATAAACTATCTAAAGCACTATATGGCTTAAAGCAAGCTCCTAGAGCTTGGTATGAAAGGCTAAGTGATTTTCTCATTGAAAAAGGATTTAAAAGAGGTAAAGTTGACACAACTTTGTTCACTAAGAAAAAGGCACACAACACTTTACTTGTACAAATATATGTGGATGATATAATTTTTGGTGCTACTAATGAGCAGTTGTGCAATGAGTTTGCAAGTCTTATGCAGAGTGAGTTTAAAATGTCAATGATAGGTGAGCTAAACTTTTTCCTTGGACTGCAAATAAAACAAACTGAAAATGGAATCTTTGTTAGCCAAACCAAGTACTGCAATGAGTTGATCAAGAATTTTGGCATGGAAAAAGCTAAGGAGATGGCTACTCCAATGAGTACCTCCTGTTATCTGGACAAGGATGAGCAAGGTAAACCTGTTGATGTTTCTAAATTCAAAGGTATGATAGGCTCACTACTTTATCTTACTGCTAGTAGGCCGGATATCATCTTTAGTGTATGCATGTGTGATAGGTATCAAGCAAATCCAAAAGAATCACACTTAACAACAGTTAAAAGGATCATTAAGTATCTGTTAGGAACAAAAGACATGGGATTATGGTATCCCAAGGAAGCTACATGTAGGTTAATTAGCTATTCAGACTCTGATTTTGCTGGTTGTAAACTAGACAGAAAGAGTACTAGTGGAACTTGCCATTTACTAGAAAACTCATTAGTATCATGGTTCAGTAAGAAACAATCTAGTGTCGCTTTATCCACTGCAGAGGCTGAATATGTAGCAGCTGGTAGCTGTTGTGCATAGGTTTTATGGATGAAACAACAATTAGTTGATTATGATGTGCAACTAAACCAAGTTCATATTAGATGTGACAATACAAGTGCAATTAACCTAACTAAGAATCTCATAATACAATCTAGAACTAAACACATAGAAATCAGACATCATTTCATGAGAGATCAGATACAAAGTAGAGAAATTGATATTGAATATGTTGATACAACTAAGGAACTTGCTGATATCTTTAACAAGTCTTTGAACATGGAAATCTTCTTCTTCATTATAAGAGAATTGGGTATAATCGATCAATCCTATATCTAATCTCTAAAGAAACAAGAGAAAATCTAAAAGGGGAGGAAAATTAATGGACGCACTTATTCTTTGATTTGTCCCTGCACCTATCCCTCTATCAGGAACAATTTTATATGCTATATTCGAATGTTTAAAATGCTTACCTTCTCTATTGCTTTGAATGTTTCTTTTCTTTACCTTTTTTATGATGCCAAAAGGGGGAAGAAAAAGTAAGATATAGAGAAAGGAGAAAATAACAAATTGTACATGCATATGTTGACGGGGAGCTAAAGAGTTTATAAGCTTACATGATTAATATGGAGTAAATCAAATTCTACTATGTTAATACTCTGTTAATATTATTTTTTTGCTCTGATATACTTCTGCTCTGACTGCTTTGATACCATGATATAAATCTGTCAAAATACTAAGCGTTTGCTACACTTATATTCTGAGCTTATAATTTGTTAAAAGGTTTGTCATAATCAAAAAGGGGGAGATTGTTAGACTCAATGACTGAGAGATTTTGATATATGACAAATACAACTAAATGTGTATGCAAGTGTTTCTTGTCAAATTGTAAAGATATGTATCAAGCAATATTCAACAAGTTCACTGAGCAATCAAAGGAGAATATTCAAGGAAGAACTTGGAGGAATCAAAGAGCAAGGACGAAGATCAGGGAATCAACAAGACAAGAGCTTAAACGAAGAAATTAGTGTTAAGTCTTAGATGATTTGTAAGAGATGAAATCTCTTATTCACAAATAGCTCAATTAAGAAAGATGCATGAAGAAAATCATTTTTCATAACCTGCATTAAAAGGAATAAGTTTTTGTTAATGAAAATGATTTTTGGAAATAATAATAGAAGCGCTCGCCCAACACTGGAATAATATAAGCGCTCGTCCAACACTGGGAAAAATAGAAGCGCTCCTCAAACAGTGGTAAAAGCTAGAGTCCAAGAAAGTGGCAGAAGCTCACGTCTACTAAAATGACAGAAGCTCACGTCTACTAAAGTGACAGAAGCACATGTCTACTAAAATGACACAAGTGCTCGTCTACTAAAGTGACAGAAGTGCCCGTCCACTAAAGTGATACAAGCGCTCGTCTACTAAAGTAATAAAGTGCTCGTCTACTAGTTGGAGCACGTCCAATTACTTTGTGTTAGTACTCCCGTCTGCTGACGTGGCAAATGGATGCGGCTATTTTTAAAAATGGACTCGTTATTTTATGGACGTGAATTCTATAAGAACTATCAGAATCTTATCTCAAGAACGAGAATCAAGAAAACAGATTCTGTTAAATCAGATCCAAATCTGTTTTAATTGATCCCAACGACTATAACTTGTTTTCTATATAAAGAGGGATCAAAGGAACACTTTAAGAAGAATCATAACGAATAACAAAAGAATTATAACGATATACATATCATTCATCATCTTCATTGAGCTTACTGTGAAAAAGAGTGTTTCAATACTCATAAGTGCTTCAATTTGTTTTATCTGACTATTGAGAGTTAGGAATCAACTTTTGTTTTTACTTTTCGATTGTAAAGAGAGAGGGAGTCTCTCTGAGTGATTAGGGTGAGGTATCCCTAAGGAAGAACATTGAGGCTCTTCACAAGAGTGTGGTATCTCGAGGTGAAGGAGTGCTCTGTGGTGTAAAGGTTTTTCAAGCTACCTGGCAAAGCTTGTGCGTTAGTGTGTGAAATCCCACAGGTGGAGTGGGGACTGGATGTAGGTCACAGTGGTGGTGACTGAAACAGGATAAATCTAGTTGTGTAGTATCTCTAAACTCAGACTCTTTAATTTCTGTTTATGATCAAGAACCTGTGATTTTGATGTTTAAAGGTCAAATATAATTTGTTCTTGATCTGTATAAACTGTATTTTGTTATTACTAAGTTATTGAACCTGAACCTATTCGTTATTAATCTTTCTTATCCTCATCACCTTATATTCAAGATTTTGTAAAAACCCTTCATTGATTTTATAAAAGATCCTGAGAACACAAATTCGCAACTCTGATTTATAAAGCTTTGTGAAAAAGTTTTAAGAGGGAAATATTCTCTTTGAAAACTCAATTCACCCCCCTCTTGAGTCGTTGAAGCCAAAACAACAAAATGAACTGAGAACATAATTGGTTTTAACTTCTTGGCTCACGGGAAGAACTTTAGCTTTGAAAAATGTTGGTATCTGTGTGTTCCTACAAAATACTGGTCTTTGCAACATTTCTTTTGAAGCTTCTTTTTCTTGAAGTAACTTGTATATTAGGAAGACTTGCAGGGACGACTTCTCCTTGATCTTTGTGGTGTTTTCTGTCTATGATCTCTTTATTTGTCTTCATAATCTCTTGGTGGTTCATTCTAATTAACTTTGGTGCTGTGGTGCTTGTCATCTTTGGCTAAAGGTGTTTAGATAGAAAGAAAGAAGAAAACTTTTTGGGTCCTGTAGGGGTGTGGTTGTGGTTTGTAGTGATTTGCTGGACAACTTTTTTCACTATATGTTGCTGTGTTTTTCTTTGGCTATCTTTATCTGCTTCAGTTGGTTTTTGGCAAAAGATCTTGGCAATTGATTTTGGTGTTGCCTTGGGTTTCTTGGTGAACTTTTATAATTACTTATGATTAAATATGGATTGGAGGAGATGCTTTGAACAATATTGTGAGTGCTGTTGGTTGAAGTCTACATCTTAGTGCTATACTTTTCGAATCTGGGTACAGGAATTAGGATTTAAAATATGTCAGTGGTGAAATTTTCCTCTTGTGTTGTAGTTTACTTTGTGATTGGCTAATGGGCTTGGTCAGAATTCTATAAATGTGTATTTGATGAGTGTGATTTCACCTCATATTTCATTGACATTTTGCATGCATTTTCATATAGTTCAGGCATATGGAATTTGAATTTTGTTAATTTTTTACCTTGGAATTGGTAAGGCGGTTTTGTGGTGTTGTTGTGCAGGAATTAAGGATTAAATGCTCGGGATCAGCCATGATGGAGCTTGCATGAAGACGGAGCTTGAAAAGTGAAGAAAATGAGCCAAACAGAGCCCACCACGGCCTAGCCGTGACAACCATCACGGTCGTGATCAAGTAGAGCTTAAAAGAAAGAATGGAAAAGTCAGAATTGGTCACGGCCAGCCCGTTATGCCCATCACGGCCGTGACATGTCAGCTGAACCAGACCCTCACAGGCAGAAATGATCACGGCCTAGTCGTGATGGTGGTCACGGTCGTGACAGACCAATCAGTGAAGCAACGCCGAAGGCAGAATCCGTCACGGCCGTGACGCGCAATATTTGGATCTGAAGAAACTGATTTGATCTGAATTTGTGTTTGATTGGGATTCAAATTACCCTAATCTATAAATAGGACAATTAGGCAGATAAAAAGGGAGACTTTTGGGGTTGCTACACTTAGGCAAATTTTTAGGATCTCTCTTCTTCTTCTTCTTCTTCTTCTTCTTCTCTTCTCTTATTTTTTTATTTCATGTTTTTGTTGACCAAGCTTGTCATCACCATGGCAATGCTTGAGTAGTAGCTTTATTTCTAGGGATTGGGGCTATGCCCAAGATCTGATTTATGTTATGAATTGATGTCACTAGTGCAATAAGTGCTTTTTACGTCAGTTAAAATTGATTTTTTACGTCAGAATACTGACTGACGTAAATACAACTGACGTTAAAAGTTAAACTTTTAACGTCAATTGAGAACTGACGTTAAATATAACACTATTAATGTCGGTTCTTTAACACAACTGACGTTAATTTTGTCAAAATTAACGTCAGTTCTTTAACAAAACTGACGTGAATTTTGTTAAAACTAACGTCAATTGTTATCAAGAACTGACGTTAAAGGTCTTAATTTTAACGTCAGTTCTAATAAACAACTGACGTTAAAAGTGTACTGTATATTTTATAAAATACTATTAACATCAGTTGTATGATAAAACTGACGTTAATAGTATTTTTTTTAAATTCAGTTTTAAAATATCACTCCCCTCAGCTATCCCTACATTCAGTAAATATCCCAAAGAATACGTAATATCACACACATTACAGAATTGCAAAGGAAAAATGGAACAATGATCCATATGTATGCCTGTTCAGAAACAATATATATTTATTAACATAGGTTATAACTCAAAATAAATACAGAAATATAAATAAAAATAAATGTATACTAAGTTTAAACTACTTATATCAATATCCATTCGTGATGATCATCACGAGTGGCATGTACATCGTCCACCTGTGTCTCCTCGATTATAGTAGGCATGTTTGTTGAAAAAGAAGGAGTCTCAGGAATATCAAGATTTGAATCTTCATTTTCATCACTACCATTATACATGCTTTTTCCTTAGAGAACCATGGACAACCTTTTGTTAGAAGGATCGGTGATGTAGAACACTTGTTTTGCTTGGGAAGCCATTATGAAAGGCTCATTTATATGACCTAACTTGTTGAGGTCTACCAATGTGAACCCCAATTCGTCGGTTTGTACACCACCGTTACTATCAACCCACTTACATTTAAATACCGACACCGTAAGCTTAGTGTAATCGAGCACCCAAATATCTTCAATATATCCAAAGTAAGGTCTCGGTGCTGTAACGGGTTTTGTGTCCTTTGCACTAGAGAAGTGCATTGCTTCGGCCACGATCATAACCCCACTATTTTGCATGGTACTCTTGTTATCTTGTTCCTTTGTATAAAAGTAAAAGTTATTTATGTCGTATCCGCTCCAACATATGACGTTGAAGCTAGGCCCACGTGCTAGCCATCTTACGTCATCAGAAGTAGTACTACCATCCTTAAGAATTTCTTCCTTGAACCGTGGTAAGAAAGTCTTGTTATGCTTGTTCAACAACCACCTTTCTCTCATTCGAGGGTTTTCTTGATTGACTTTTCTTTTATGTTCAAATAAGAAAGGCTGAACACATTCGATGTTGTTCAATACATACAAATGTGCTTGAAGCACTTCCTCCCGATCCTTCCTATTAATTCTTAATCCATGTGTACCCTTACCTTGACATCTAATCTCATCATGACGAGGCTTAGGAACCCCTATAGGATCCGTGTTATGAAGGTAGTCCGAACAAAACTCAATAGCTTCTTCTGCAACATACCTTTGAACAATAGATGCTTCCAGACGATGAGGATTCTTCACGTACACTTTCAAGATCTTCATGTAGCGCTCAACTGGGTACATCCATCTCAGAAAAACCAGCCCACATAATCTAATCTCCCTCACCAAATGAACAATTAAGTGAACCATTATGTCGAAAAAGGAAGGAGGAAAATACATCTCCAATTGGCACAAGATTGTAGCAGCCTCAACTTCCAAGTCATCCAACATACGGGGGTCAACGACTTTGCTACATATAGAATTGAAGAATGAGAACAACCGAGTAATGTCATGTCTCACATTTTTTGTAGCAATACCACGAATAGCAACGGGTAGAAGTTGTTGCATCAAGATGTGACAATCATGAGACTTCAAGCCAACCAATTTAAGATCACTAGAGACAAGCCTCTTCATATTTGAAGAGTAACCATGTGGAACTTTGATGCCCTGAAGACACCCGCAGAAACTTTGTCTCTTTTTTTTTGACAAAGTATGACATGCTGGCGGCAAATAAGTCCGCTTACCATCCTCAACAACTGGAGCTAACTGCTCTCGTATACCCATAGCAACGAGGTCGAGACGAGCATTCACACCATCCTTTGTCTTGCCCTGAATGTTGAGAAGCGTCCCGATCACACTATCACACACATTTTTCTCCACATGCATCACATCAATGCAGTGTCTGACATCAAGCTTGCGCCAGTTTGGAAGATCAAAGAATATCGACCTCTTCTTCCATATGTTTTTCTCAGCATCTTTACTTTTCTTTTTGGACTTGTCGAATATAACATCGATGCCCTTTACCCTCTGATAAACCTGCTCTCCAATTAAGGCCGCCAGCGCTTCTTCTGTCTCTTGGCATCCATTAAAAGTTTTTTTCATCTTACGATATGGCTGATCACGTCTAAGAAATCTCCGATGCCCAAGGTAAACCGTCTTCTTTCCATGATGCAACTGAGTGTAGCATGTGCCTTCTTCACATATAGGGCATGCTTTATGCCCCTTGACACTGTACCCGGACAAGTTACCGTATGCTGGAAAGTCGTTGATGGTGCAAAATAACATGGCACGAAGCTTGAAAGTCTCATGAGAATACCCATCAACTACATCAACACCTTCCACCCACAGCGTTTTCAAGTCTTCAATCAAGGGACCTAGATAAACATCTAAGTCATTTCCCGGTTGCTTTGGGCCCGAAATCATCATAGACAACATCATGTATTTGCGCTTCATGCACAACCAAGGGGGCATGTTGTAAATCACCAACAGAACATGCCATGAACTATGAATACTACTCATGTTACCATAAGGATTCATTCCATCCATAGCAAGTCCAAGCCTTAGGTTGCTTGTCTCATCGGCAAAATCCGGAAACATAGTATCGATATTCTTCCATTACATAGAATCAGCAGGATGACGAACCTTTCCATCACGTTTCCTCTCATCATTATGCCATCTAAGATTCTTCGCATCTTTCGCATTGGAAAACAATCGCTTGAACCTTGGAATTATTGGAAGATACCACAACACCTTCGCAGGAGGACCATTTTTTCTCACATCATCAAGATCATCATCATCATCACCACCCTTCACTTTGTATCGTGATAACCCACATTTGGGGCAATCGTGATTGTCTTCATGAACACCGGTGTACAATATGCAATCATTGGGGCATGCGTGTATCTTCTTATACTCCATACCCATAGGACACAATACCTTCTTGGCCTCATAGTTATGGTCAGGCAATGTGTTGTCCTCCGGAAGCAAGTCTTTCAACACTTCAAGCAATTCCGTGAAGCTTTTATCGGTCCAACCATTTCTCGCCTTCACACAAACCAATTTTAGCACCGCCGATAACCGTGTATGAGTATTACACCCTGGATATAAAGGCTTATCCGCATCACCGCACAACCTATCATACACATGAGCTCGATGAAAAGATTCTTGTCCAATATCATGGATCATGTCCTCTACTCGATCATCCTCCATATCTACGTCAACGTCCTCACTTTGGGAGACACTCGCCGTACTACTCAACAACACATCACCATGCCATATCCATCTTGTATAACTCAAGCAAATCCCTTCACAAATCAAATGAGTACGTATATCCTTCACCGTACATTTCCTCGTATTCAAACACTTGACATAAGGACAACAGAACATTCCATTACTATTAGGAACATTCCTTTGAGCAAATTCTATAAATTCTCCCACCCCCTTCAAATACTCAGCACTAGTACGCTTACAAACCATCCAACTACGATCCATAACTAGATAGGTCCTGTAGACATACAAAACATATATCCAATATAAGGACAATACGGGAGATTGAAAACTATAGTTTTTGAAGATTGCCAAGCACTGGTCATGGCCCGGCAGTGATGTCCATCACGGTCGTAACGTGCCAACTGAACCAGACCATACCATCACAGGCAGAACTGATCACGGCCTAGCCGTGATGAGCATCACGGCCGTGATAGATCAACCAGCAGAGCAACATGCACTGAAAACCAAAAATAGAGACGTACATTCCAAACAACTCAAACTCACGGTTTCAAGTTTCAACTACTGAGACTACAGTTTCAACATACACTCAAAACCAAAAATACAAAAATGTGCCCTAAATACTCACCAGAAATAGGTGTTCGCATGGTGGTGGGGAGGGGAGCTCGAGTGGTGGCCAACATTCGATGTGGTTACTGAGAGCAGAGGGACAAGGAGAGTTAGTGCGCCGGAAGGGGAAACAAATATGTCAAGTTATTGCAAAGAATGAATGGAAAGACAGAGTTAGGGTTAATAGTGTACCTCACGGTGGTGGCGAAGAAGCCCTCGCGGTGGTTGCGGTGGAGATGAGCTCGCGATTAGGGTGTGGTCTTTGGGTGAGAGTGAGAGTGAGGGTTGAGAGTGATCTAGGGTTGAGCGTGATGAAAAGAGAAAAGAGACGTACGTACGAGAGCGAAGTGCAGAGGCGCGGGTGTAAACGTTATAATCAAAATAAAACAACATTTAACGTCGATTGTATTAAACAATTGGCGTTAAAAAGTAATTGTTTAACGTCGATTGTATTAAAAAAGCGGCGTTAAATATTAATATTTTTAAAAACACTTTTAACGTCGGTTGTTGAATACAACCGGCGTTAAAAGTGTTGTGTAAAAATCATTCTCTATATAAAGTACCATTCTTGTATCGATCTGCACATCACTCCTCTTCTTTTCCTCTATATTTCTATTCCTTCACAAAATGGCTCGAGACCTTTGTTATTTCTTCCTATACCTAGACTTAAAGGTCTCTGTCTTAATGGTCAAAAATCTTCTCGAGGTTGTGTAAATCACATTACATGGATGGTAAAGTTGAGTAAATCACGTAATGTGATTCCCTCACTTTATTTCATCCCAGTCATCCCTTTCACTCTGCTTTGGCTGCAAGTGACTGTGGATTTGAGATGATGCATCAAGGAATTCCAGTGAAGGAGGTGATGCAAAGATCCCTTTCACTTTGATTAATCACGATGCATCATGGAATTCAAGTGAGGGAGGAGATGCATCCATTTGAATTTCTGAGGACAGGACTGAGAAGAAAATGATGTTGAAGCAGAAACTTTTTTATATTTTAGGGCTATGTTGCAGAAATTTTTTATCTTTTAATCATGTAATTAATTGTAACTTATGAACGCTTCAATGAGATACATATATAACTTGTTTTATGTTAAGTGTTTATTTATCTTAATTTGCACAAGAATTTGTTTACTAATTCAAGCTAATTAATTAAGATTAAAAATAAACTTGTTTAAACAAAAAAGTTTAGAAATAAACTGCACTATAGATGTGGATTGACCTGTGTTAAGAGTGACAACATGGCATTTCAGATAGGGATATAGGATTATTTACGTCAGCTGTTTATTTAACTGAAGTAAAAATCACACTTTTAACGTCAGTTGTATAAACAACTGACGTTAAAAATAAATATTTTTTATTTTAAAAACACTTTTAACGTCAGTTTTATTCAACAACTGACGTTAAAAGTGTATAAGTTTCTGCAAAAGCATTCATTCCTCTAACTACTCTGCTACTTAATTACCCATTACTGCTGTGCTGCTTACCCATGCACATTGTAACCTATAATCCTCTTTATGAGCACTAAGTTTATACCTAAACTAAAAGGTCTATTTCTTCCTATTCCTTCGGGCGTTTTCTTTTCTGCACGTTTATAATATATTACTGCCAACTCCCAATGCACCTTGGAACCTAATGCTCTTAATGATCAATTTAATTTTTTAGCAACTTACGACGCCTAGTAACTTCATCCCCTACTCCTATAAATAGCTTCCTTCCTTCCTTTAATTTTTCTGCTTCACAATATGGCTCTGCCATGGAGATTAACTTCATCACTCTTTCTTCCTATACCTAGACTTAAAGGTCTCTGTCTTAATGGTCAAACAACTTCTGAGGTTGTGTAAATCGCATTACATGGGTGATAAGGGTGTGTAAATCGCATTATGTGAATTGCACACATTATCATCCTTCCGGAGAATCAGCAGCTACAGTTCCAAAACCTCAGCTTTGGAACCAAGGAATATTGCTGAAACAGATCGAGTGCACCCTTCACTCTGCTTTGGCTCCAAATTGACTGTGGATTCAGATGGAGCATCAAGGACTTCAAGTAAGGGAGGAGATGCATCCATTGGAGTTTCTGAGGACATGACTGAGAAGAAAATGACGTTGAAGCAGAAACTTTTTTATATTTTAGTGCTATCTTGCGGAAATTTTTTATCTTTTAATCATGTAATTGTAACTTATGAATCGCTTCAATGAGATACGATTTGATTATACATATAACTTGTTTTATGTTAAGTGTTTATTTATTTTAATTTGCACAAGAATTTGTTTACTAATTCAAGCTAATTAATTAAGATTAAAAATAAACTTTTTAAAAAAAAGATTAGAAATAAACTGCACTATATATGGAGTGATGATCTGCGTTAAGAGTGACAACAGGGAGATGACAACGAAAGAAAGATTGGAATGAGTTGATTATTTACGTCAGTTATTTATTTAACTGAAGTAAAAAATCACACTTTTAACGTCAGTTGTATAAACAACTGACGTTAAAAGTGTTAATAATCACTTTTAACGTCAGTTCATTAAACAACTGACGCAAATAATGATTTAATATTTACAAAACTGCCACCGCCTCATTTTTAACGTCAAACATATGGTCAACTGACGTAAAACGTTCCTGTATATTACATTATTTCCACTAGTGTGTTTTACCTTTATTAATTTCGATTTTGCTTTAGATCTGATTTCTATTGTTTTAATAACTCGTAAATTCGGTGGCCACTTATTTGCGTGTCGTAGATACTCTAAGGAGGAACCTAGCGGTGAACTTAGGTATCGGGTCTATAGAATCAGACTTAGGACTTAAATCACGAGAGTTAGAAGCGGTCCTTCGAGGGTTAACGAATTGTCACAAAGCTTAAAGGGTTCAATCTAAATTCAACTACCACGAGAGTAGGGGTTGGTTTAATTGGGCACGATTTTTGTAACCCGAGATGGAGCATTAACTTATTTAGGATAAATTCGCCTTCAAGGCAATTTTGATAATTAACAAGGGGTAGTCAATTTAGTAACAAACAATCTTGTTGGTAACCCAATTCCTAGGAATCTCTTTAGATTTGAAAAACCCCTAATTGATTTACTTCTCTGTTTTAATTGATTGCATTCTTAATTATCTGATTTTCTAGTTTATTCCTATTTTAAAAACCAAATATTTTCAAAACCCCTTTTTATATAGTCCAGTTTAATTGATTTGATAATTAGTTGTGATTTGAGATCACGGTCTCTGTGGGATCGATCTTTTTATTACTTGGCGACAAATCCGGTACACTTGCCGGAGTCACGCGACATCAGTTTTTGGTATTAAAGCTAGGGTGTAAGTTGGTTGTTGAGTCATCGGCAAGTGTACCGGGTCGTCGTAAGTAATAAACACGGTAAGTAATTACCGAGGTCGGACACAGGGATTGGGCTACCAATTCTACCAATTTGCAAGAAATTTGATACGTTTGACCAAGTAAAAGCAAGTGGTTGAGAAGATAGAGGAAATAGGATAGCAATTTAAATCAACAAATCAATTAGAGATAAAGTAGGTAGTGATAAGATAAGATAAGAATTAAAATCTGGATTAAACATCTAAGGTCACAAATCCACCTACCCAATCATGCATAGCACCCAAGTGATGATGATCCCCTCCCTAAGTTCAATTGCAATGTCAACCAGGACCCCCAAATTCTCCTAATGGCACTATCGTGCTCAATAGGACGTATTCAACGACTGAGTTAATTACTTGCTATGGTCACTACAAAAAAAAGGGTGTTTAGCGACCGATTTCATCGGTCGCTATTCATCAAAATTCGGTCGCTAAATAGGTTAACGACCGAATTAGCGACCGAATAATGACGGTTGCTAAAACCCTGGTCGCTAAATGATTTAGCGACCGAATTTGTAATCGGTCGCTAATAGCGACCGAATTATTCGGTCGCTAATTTATAAAAATCGGTCGCTAAATTGGTCTCCTGAAACCAGTTATGTGACCAATTTTAGCGACTGAAAATTCGGTCGCTAATTCGGTCGCTAAATTGGCCACCAAATTTAAAAAAATCAGTCACTAAATATGTCCCCAAAACTTGTTCTAGGGACCAATTTAGTGACCGATTTCTTTAAAAAACATATAACAAACCAAATATAATTTGATTTAAACTTCAATGCTGCAGGGAAAACATTTGACCTCCCAAAGTCCAGTAACCATCAACCTCATCTGACCAACCACGGCTTCCAACACCAGCAAAGCAGTATTTTATCCTAAAATCCTTAATGACCAGCAATGCAGAATTACACTGTCCAACTGTTAACACAGATGATTGAGACAAAAATATAATGCTTCCCTTCTACAAGAATATAATGAAACACAGATGATTGAATGAAAAATTGGATATAAAATGTATCCACAAATTCACAATCTTCAAAATCTTCAACAAACCTTGTAGGCTATAATCCTTTTCTATCAAGTTGTCTTATCAATAAGAGAAAGAGAAAGCATATCATACAAAGTCTAAAAGAAATGGGTAGGATTCATTTCTTCCCTTTTCTTTACATTTCATTCTTTCTAAAAGTTTCCACACAAAGTCTAAGAGATATGCTTTGTGGACTTACTCACGTGAAGAGATGTTCTTGTTGACATGTTCGCTAGAAACCAAACCACAAAAATTACCCAGAAATACATCATACCGTGCGAATAAGAAAATAATATACATGATATAATTCCAAAAAATGATATTCCCTAAAGCACAAATATTATCTTGACAAACATAACAAACCTTGATCATACGCTTCAAAAGCTGGAGAAACAACACCACCATTAGATACCCAACTGAATCCAATTCATTTTAATTTCTGCATGTCACACATAGAAATCACACTATATGATATTTCAATGCAAACTCAAACTCAACCAATATTAATCAATTGTTACATATCTTGAAACCACATATAACCAAAAGTTCAAAGATACTTGCTTGCTTATACCCATTAACAAGAGTTCAACCATTTTTATCATACAAAAATCTAAAATCAACATGCTGGAGTTCAAAACCAATTTACATCTCATACAACAAATAAAATTCAATAACACATTGAGAAATTGATTCAAGCATTTTCTCAAACAGATTATGTTCAATCTAACAAGTTGATTCACATAGAACTAGAATTCATAGGACAATAAAACCAGTTTCACAGTCCCAATTTCATAAAGCAAGCTTTAATTTTAAGATTAAAATCTGAAATCAAAGGGTTAGGGTTAGGGTTTCAAAATCAATTTGGGGGTTTTGAATCTGAGACACAAGAGAGGGTTTTGACTCACCCAAGGAAGAAGAAGAAGTTGGGGTGGTGTTGTGGGGCTCCTCGCGGCGGCGGACGGCGACGGCACGGCGTCCAGCAGCAGTGACAGTGTTCCTGTAACACCCATGTACTCAAAACTTGAAGGTAAGTCTAGGAGATGAAGGAAGGAACTTAAACTAACAAAGAGAGGTGAGAAACCACCAAGAATGGAAGTCAAACCACCTTACCATGGCGGAGGACGGCGCAACCGCAGCTGTGCGTGCCAGGAGGGCGGTGGCGAGTCGCGAGTCATCTGCCCTCGCCGTGCGGTGGCCGAACGGCAGCCTCAGGGCGGTGGTCGCGCGACTGAGAAGAAGGAAGGAGAGGGAGAGAGAGACGCGAGTGAGAGAAGGAAAGGGAGAGAGAGACGCGAGTGAGAGAGAGAAGGAGAGGGAGAGAGATATGTATGCTTACCGTGTGGAGGAGGTGGTGGCCGGAGAGGAGAGGGGCTTCTGCGGCGCTGCGTGTGAAGAGAGGAAGAGAGGAAAAGAGAGAAATGGGGGAAGAGAGGAAGGAAATCGCGATTTAGGGATTTCAGTTTTAGCGACCGAATTAAATCGGTCGCTAAATTGGTTAATTTGAAATTTGAATTCATAATTTTAGCGACCGAATGATTCGGTCGCTAAATCAGTCGCTAAAACACTCTATTTTAATTTTTTACGCGCCGTTTAGCGACCGATTTAATATCGGTCGCAAAAGATAACTTAATTTTAACCGTTGCATTTAACTCGGTCGCCATTTCGGTCGCTAAAAAGTCATAAATTTATGACTTTTACTTTCCTTTATTTTGCGACCGAAATAGAGACCGATATCTCTGCTACGCTCTATTTCGGTCGCTATTTCGGTCGCAATATCAACTCTAATCAGTGTTTGATTTAGATCCTACAATCGGTCGCCATTTCGGTCGCAAACAGCAACCAACAAATTCGGTCGCTATTTTCGGTCGCTAAATAACCTTTTTTTTGTAGTGGGTCTCATAACCCAATCATCAAACTCTATTAAATCTTGTTCCCTATAAGGTTGCACTGATCTCCTACTCACTCTCGTGCAATATTCAATCATTGATCCCAATTCAAGTTCTAAACGCGAATTGCCTATCAAGCCTCATCTCGTTAACTAGTCAATCATGCATGCTTATGATCAACGCAATAAATTCAGAATTGGAAAACATGAATTGAGGTAAATGAGGGAAACATACATCACATTGAATGCTACACCGTCATCGGTGGTTTCATTGATCCATTAGACAAGGGAATTAGTTCCTCATGCTTGTAACAACGCACAAACAATTGGAGTTCATCATAATTGTAAAATAGGAAAAGAACATAGGGAGACGCAGCTCCAGAGAATAAGGATTTGTCTCCAAAAAACGATCTAAAACAAGTGGTGAACAAAAGGTGTTTAATCTGCCGTAAAACAGCCTATAAATAGAGGCTCTGGGTCGCGCCCGCTCGCGGGGCGAGCAAGCTCTCGCGAGGCGAAATTCAGTTTTGGCTCCATCTTGATTTGAATACTCGCGAGGCGAGACAGAAAAGGGTGACATCTCTGGCACAGTCAGGCCTTCAGGTTCGCGGGGCGAGACGGTGATTCGCGAGGCAAGACAGAAAGGGTGACTGTTACTGTTCAGGCTGGTCTTCAGGCTCGCGAGGCGAGATCCTGTTTCGCGAGGCGACACTTCCAGCATTGCTTTTCCACTGTTTTCTTCATTTTCCTTGACTCTAAGAGCTTCACTTTTAACCTGAAACAATAAAAGGAAACCAAAAACGTAATTCTACTCAAAATAAACTAAAAACTACTAAAAATGCATTAAACGAATCAAATTCTAACTTAGGAACAAAACAAGGCCAATTTGGGAGATTAGCGAGGTTGACTCGCCCAATTAGACACAAAATCTACCCCTTTTCTAGCTGGAAACTAGATGAGCCAGGGGCTTATCATTGGTTCTCAACCGAGTAGAATATTTTTTTCTCTTGGTTGAAAAGTAACATCTTTTCACTGTCATCTTTTGGGTATTGTCTTTTGTAAATGGATTAGAATATCCCAAGTATTCTTATTAATAAATTTTTTGCTTATAAAAAACTAATAAATACTACAGGATGAAAAGCAACAAAGTTTATATATATATAAAATAAAAAAGATATACAAGTTAATTAACTTATCCCCGCGTTAACAAGTTGCGTACAACTTTGTATTGATTTCTTGCAAGAAAAATGTCAATTTTTGAACAAACAAATTCAATATGACACCAACTGCTGAGTGAGTGATTATCGATCTGTTCATTTGTCATGTCATATGTTGGCTGTGAAGTATGGCTAAAAATGAAAACAAAAGAAAATGATGTAAAATTTAAATGAGAATTGGAATTGGGAATTTTTACGTAGAAAGGAGTCTTTGAGCATTTAAAAATAAACCCAAGTGATCAGGTGAAGTCTTTGACTTAGGGTCCGTCATACTCCAAGGAGGAGCCCTCCGTTACATAAAATAAAATAGTAATGAAAAGGGACGTTCAGATAGACATATGGATATCAAATTTTCTAGCTAAACGACCATCATATCAACATTTCCTTTTACTTGTACCATAACAAGAGTCAAGAAGGGACTTTCAGATAGATGCTTTGGAAGAGATGAATTGGCTACATAAGGGTTTTTTTTTAAAAAAAAAAGGTAAGAGGAGAGGCTTGCAGGTGTGGCATGCGGTTATATGCACAATATGCATGGTTAGAAAGAAATGCTGTCATTTTCTCCGATAATTCCTTTGATTTGCTACGGATTCTAGATTTAATAAAATGCAGGTCTTGGTCCATATCCTATCTGACTATCAAACGAGTCCTTATGAGTAAGGCAAGCCACAGTAAATCTAAAAGGCCTACGATGCTGGTTAACCTGATGAACCCGACTTGGGACCAATAAAAGAGGACAATGATCAGACTTTAACGATGGAAGATGGTGCACATTTGCCTCTTCATAACAAATTCTGCAGTTAGCATTAATCAGAACCCTGTCGAACCTTTGATATAGATCACCCCTCTGCCATGTAAAGGGATTACCTTGATAGCCCATGTCCATTAACTCACAATTCTGGATCACTCTGCTAAAATCGCAACACCGCGACGTTCATATTGGTGCAGGATAGTGTTGAAATCACCGCCCTACAACCCAACCCTCCGTCATAGAGCTCCCAATATCTCCGAGTTTCTGCCATAAAATACCCCGATATTGGATGTGAGGACTACCATAAACAGCAGTCAGAAACCAACTAGCCGAGTCTCTCCATTTGACCTTCATGTGCACCGATTGATAAGTATGCTGAAGAACTTCAACATTCCAGCTCCGAGAGTCCCACAAACCTACCTTTGTTGTTGTCTCACTATAATCGTATCATCCCTTTATTTTCTTTGGATTATAGAGAAGCTAATGAATTGCAGTCTCTTTTGTTCTTGCTCGATTCAATTCCTTTTTTTGCTTATTCGGGTTAATATGTTTGATGAGTAATGGAATGGAATGACGTGAAGAGATTAAATGGAGTGAAAATAATGTTCCGATGTTTGGATATTTATGAAAGATTAATAAGAGACCGAGTATATTAGTAAAATGTAATAATATTAAAGTAGTATGTACGGTTAGTATAAAAAGTTTTGGCAAAATAGATAAATTGGTCATATACGTTTATTTTATTTTTCATTTTAGTCCTATAAGTTTTTAAATTTTCAAATTGGCCATACACGTTAAGTTCTGTTTCCATATTAGTCCTTTCCATCAATTTTGACCCAACGCGGTCAGTTTTATGCCATGTGTCCGACTAAGATGATAGCTACGTCAGATCAAAACTGACGGCGCTAGGTCAAAATTGATGGAAATGACTAATGTGAAAACGGAATGTAACATGTAGGACCAATTTGAAAAAAAAAACTTATAGGACCAATGTGAAAATAAAATAAACGTATAGGACCAATTTACCTATTTTGCCAAAAGTTTTACATTGAGATATACTAATATTTGGACATGTGTACTTTTATTTTAATAACTAAGAGAAGTAAATAATAATAATAATAATAATAATAATAATAATAATAATAATAATAATAATAATAATAATAATAATAATAATAATAGTAATAATAGTAATAATAATAATAATATTGATTTGTTAAGATTTTATTGGATGTTGGTGTAAAAATCTTTCATACTGACAGTGTATTAAAATTAATCTCTTTAGTAAAATATACTACTTATTTTTTAAAAAACATTATATATATATATATATATATATATAATATATATATATATATACACACACACACTAGTGTATGGACCCGTGCTATAGATGGAAAATATGTTAATTTTTTAGGATTTCATAAAAAAATATATATGTAATTGTTGATTTTATATTTTTGGTTTTAAATTTTTTTTTTGTGGGGAATTATATACCAAAAAATATTTTGTCTAAATCGTCGATCACAGATTGTAACAGGAATTAACTTAATAACTATTATTGATATTATAATACAAATAATAACTTTTAAGTATAAATGGTAAGTACATGCTATCTTGTAAATATACACTCTAGCCTGTTAGATGTGACATAGGTGGAATATCACAATATTCAAAGGAAGATATAAAAAAAATGTTTGCATGTGGAGAAAAAAATTAAAGGAAGAATATTGTTATTTTAAAAAAGATGCTTATTTGAAAAGAAAATTTAATGATAATACAAAATGATTTTATATATAAACACCATAAACAAAATTATGATTAATCAAAAACATGTTTTTTTCCACTACCTTAATATCTTATTTCTCTAAACATTTAATAGTAAATATATATTTTCAAAGCAACAACTGCATTTTAAGCTAATTAATCATTTGCTAATATAATTTATTTAAACATTAATACTAAACACAATGATATTCTTAATGATATGAATTGTTTTTTCTCTCTTAAAAATATATTTGATTCATTTCACCCTCTATTCTCGTGTAAGTTAACCATTTTCAGAAAATATATTTATTTATCACATTGTTTTTTTCTTCTCTATCTAAAATATATTTGATTTCTTTCTTCTCGTTTCCCGTGCAAGTTAATCATTTAAAAAATATATGATTATCTATCATATTATTATTTTCATTCCGCCTCACGTAGCTCCCTAGGGTTTGCATGGTGGTTTATGGTGGAAAAGATGGTTGTGTGTCCGCGGCGGTGCCTTGCTCAGTTGTCTCCTTCACCCTCCTCTCACTCTCCTTCGTCTTCTAAGGATCTCACTCATGATCCTTTTTCTTCCTCAATGTCTCCACAGAGGAAGACTTCTGCATAAGCACTCAGTAACACTTGTGATATTCCTTATAGCCAGCTTCCTCGTCCATGCATCAAGGGGGATGAAATCTACATTAAAATTCCAGAGGAAGAATATAAGGCTGGTCTTGAGGGATGCAAAAAACCATTTACATGGTCGGTTGATACTTGCGAAAGGTGATGCACCAATCAAGGCTGAGGTGTTACACACCAAGCTATCAGAATTATGGAAGCCTTTAGGTCACTGGGGCATGATATCTTTGGGAAGAGGTTATTATGAATTCTCCTTCTCATCTGTGGAGGACCTTGGGAGTGTAAGATCGGTTGTTTTTTGGATTTTGAAGCCAGGTTTCTTTCGATTATTCTCCTGGACACCTGATTTTAACCCCTTAAGTCAAAAACATACAACAGCACAATGCTGGGTTAGAATAACAGGTTTAGCTCAGGAGTATTGGAGACATAAAATTATCTTTGCAATTGCAGGGAGTATAGGAACTCCAATATGTCTAGATTCTACTACAAGTAAGTGCACTATCGAAAGGAATTTTGACCATTTTGCTCGTGTTCTAGTTGACATTGATTTGAACAGCAATTTGAGAAGCAAAATTTTAGTTGAAAGAGAGAGTTTTACTTTCTTTGTTGGGGTTGAGTATGAAAATCTCCCTGAGTTTTGTAACGCTTGTCAAAATATTAGACATTCTTTAGCTTCTTGAAAAAATAAAGGAGTTGCATTTTCTAAAGATGTTCAAGAAACTCGAGGGAAATATGTTGTTTTGGAGAAACATGTTCATCGCATGGTTTCAAAGTATGTTCCAAAACAAAATGATGATAAAGGAAAAGAAAAGATTGATCTTACTAAGGAGCCTGCTATGATTGGTGAGGGAACCGATAATAAAAATAATCAAGATCAGATTATTGATTGTACTGTGGCTGATGAACCTGTAGACAAAACTGAAATGGCTGGGGTGAACAATGTTGCTATTTTGGGTCAGAATCTACAGGAATCAAAAATCCAATTTTAGGATTTGTTACCAATAATGAGATTGTTAATGCTGAGGTTAATATGCAGAGGAATTTAATTGAACACAGAATCAGGGTTTCAAAATGCGGCTGCGGTCGCGGTTGCGGTCGCTGCGGTTGCGGTCATTGCGGCCGCTGCGATACGTAATGCGACCGCTGCGGCGTGAAACGATTTGAAAAATTCACAAATTGAAAATAAATCAATTTTTTTTTGTAATTCTTTATATATCTTTTATTAATGATGTTGCACAAATTTCTATTCATTTTTAATACATTGTATTATGTTTATGAATAATTTAAACTTAATTTAGTGAAAATAAATTATAAATAAAACTTTTAAGCACATATAAGTACAAAATTACAAAGAAGTAAGAATGTCAGAAACTTAATAGTGCATAAATATATATGAATCACAAATAAAAAGATATTAGTGTCACATATAGGAATACATACACCCAGCTGCAATTGTGATTCTAAAATAACGTCACATTGTCACCACTTAGAGATACGTCTTCACTACAAAAAAAAAAGAAGATAAAAAGTAAATAAATTAATAAATTTAAAATAATAATAATAATAATAATTAACAAATATATGAATCAAAGATAATAAAAATTGAACTTACATGATAATTGCTACCACATGGTGGAATGACGTGGTGGTTCATAACCTCTATTCTCACTTTGGCTATCATCTTGTGTAGCTCCTTGTCCAAAGACATAATCAAAAAATCCACCACTTGATTGTTGATGATAAGGATCTTGATAATTGATTGATGGTTGGTAGTATGAGGGAGGTTGATCACTTGCGTATGTGTTATATGTGTTGAAATAAGGATATTGATAATAAGGTGGATGAGGTTGTTGACTACTCTGAGAAGAATCATCAATAGCAAAGTCACTAAAACTTTGTGCAATACTAGAAGAGGAAGAATCTTCAAGTGGAAAATTCTGTTTTCTTTTTCCTCTCCTCGAATGTGACCCACCTCTGCTGCTCTCGGGTAATGAACTACCAGAAGGAGCCATATCAGTCAAGCTCCTATAACGCCTATTATATGGTGAATCTTGAGATGGATCATTTTGAAATTGCCCATCATCATCACCATCACCATCATCATTATCATCACCGCCACCTTCTTCAGCTTCTACATCACCACCCCCATCACCACTATTATTACTTGGTGGACTTAAACCACCACCATCTTCATTAGAATCATCATTATCATCAACAACTTCCACATCTTCATCATCTGTATCCACTAGAGGCAGCCATTCTGCATTTTGTACTCCATCTAATAGTGGATCTTCTCTCTCTTCAATCCATGGAGATAATGCATCTTCTTTAAATATATAATCAAGATTGATAGGATTAAAACTTGCTTCAATTTCATCTTGACTTTTTCTCATTTGATGCCTCATTTTCAATTTCATATTGTAGTGCGTGAAGACAAGCTTTTGCAGCTTTTTATACTTCAATCTATTCCTTGTCTTTGTGTGGATATAACTAAATGTGCTCCAATTTCTCTCACAATTTGTGGCTGAAGTTGTTTGGCTAAGAACTTTTATAGCCACACATTTAAGCTCAGGAGCACATACACCAAAAAAGGACCACCATTCAGCTTTTTAAAGGAGCAACAAAAGGTAAACAAATTATTAGTTATTATATTAAAAAATAAAGTTAAAGTTCATTGATTTATAAAAAAAATATTATTTTACCTGGATTCATCTTAGACCAAGCTGCTTGAGCTTGAGGAGTACCAAATGTTTCAACCTTATGTCTAAAAAGTACTAACTGTGAAATATAACATAATATGTCAATATGTAAATATCTTCATTTGATAAATAATGAATTATAAGTTTAAAAATATAAATATTCATTACTAACCTGGTTCAGAGCTTTAATCTGATCATCGATGTTTCTTTCTATTCTGAAGATGACTCTATTTGTTCCTTCAAACGTTTCTTTATAGACATCATCCCCATGTTCAACTCCGTATTGAAATTGCGGATTAAGAAAATAACCTAAAAAAGGATAACATATTATTATGGATGAAAGTATAAATATAAAATTACATGATAAAAATAAATTTATAAATTATATCAACATACCGGCAGAATGAAGATCGGAATGCATGTAACTCCATCGCTTGTCTATTAAATCATTATATCTGGAATGATAACGAGAATTTTGTCTAATTGCTTGTTTAGCTCTATCAACGGCTTCATATATGAAACCCATGGTTGGTTTCTCGTCACCATCAACAAGTCTCAAAACTTTTACTAAAGGCTCAAACACCTTCAATATGTCTTGGGACTTACTCCGAATTCACTTGTCATTAACAATTGTTCTTGCTTCATATGACGGTCCATTTTTCGCTTTACCAAATTTAGATCGCCTAAACTCTTCGGAGTTGAACATGTTTCTCAGACCTTGCTTTTGCTGTACAATTGCTTGAAGTTGTAGGAACTGCGTTGCAAATCGGGTAACACCGGGACGGACAATTTCTCTACCTCCAAGTATATTTTTTCATGAGATCGATTGTCCATATATGGTTATAGAGAAAATTTGTCACGATCTTTGCATCGATTAATAACTTCTGTACATTTTTCTTTTTTCCTATATCCTCCAAGCAAAAATCTAAACAATGAGCCGCACAAGCAGACCAATACAAATGAGGCCGCTTCTCCATCAGTTTCTGACCAGCTGCTTTCAGTGCTGCTTCATTATCTGTAACAACTTGAACAACAAACTCTTCCCCCACTTCTTCAACAACTTTATCTAATAACTGAAAGTAGTAATCTGTGTTTCTACTAATAACATCAGAAGCATCAATAGATTTCAAGAAAATTGTCCCCTTACTACTATACACCAAAAAATTCATAATATGAGTATGGTTGATACCGTCCGTCCAACCATCACACATTATTGTCACCCCTTTTTCTTTCCATGTACCTCTCAATACGTTCAACCACTTCTTCATTTTCCTGTATTCATTCTCTAAATATACATCTGAGATTTCATAAGGGGTCAGACATTTAACCCCTTTACCTACCTCAGCAGCTGTAACAATCAAATTATGCAACCAAGGAGAGTTAGCTAAATTCATAGGTAAGCGTTCATAAATAAAAAACTTGCTTACTTCCTCTCCTAGCTTCCTCCTCAATGTCTTCATGATACCCTTACTGATTTTCGGTTGCTTCATGCTTTTGCTCCTCATAAGATCAATATTTATAGATCTCAACTCCAGAGTAACATCTTCAGGCCTTTCAACCCCACCAAAACTCGCATGAGAGCTTCCACCTTGTTCATATATATTTCCACGCCCTCCTGTTTGTTGTCTAAATTGTTGCCTGTCTTCCCATTCGCGATGTGATCTAAGGCTTTCCTGTGTAGCAAACCTCATTCGTTCATCAATAAGGTGATCCACATCTACAGCTTCATCTTCATCTTCTCCTCTCAGGCGTGCTTCAAATTCTTCTTTTCATTTTTTGGAGTCATTTTTTTTGCTTTTCCTTCAAGAAGAAGTTTCATCATACCTTCTCTAGCCAATTTGCTCACTCTAGCACAACCAGACACCTGTCCTTTCATATGTGCTATATGTTGCTTCACTCTTGTAATGCCACCTTTTATTATCTTGTGACAAAGTTTGCATTCGATATTGTTACGACTTCCGGCTACTGGGTTTCCAAAATGCCATCCAATGTCATCACTCGGAGCACCATCTAATCTCTGTGTAGGAAATTCTTCTCTTTGAGGCATTGTGTAAATTTTATACAACCTGTTCAATATTTATAAATAAACATTAATCAATAATTCAACCAAACTTACAACTTTAATCTAAACTAACCTTCAAAAAGAAAACTTTTATATAAACTAGTAATTAGCAAAACACAGATAATCTAATTAATAATTACAGTAAATTATTTAATACAACAAATCAATTATTAGCATATAATTTGAACAATAAATACTAGCTAAACATATACTAAATCAGTAATTAGATTAATATATCAATATATATTTTATTTCTCTCTCAAATTTTTCCTATATTATTCACAAATCTTAATTAATTTCCCACCTAAAATTTTTAATTAAAAAAAATTCCCTCCTAAAAAATTCCCCCCACCCAATTCAGTCCTCCCACCCCACCCAACCCAACCCACACACACGGCACACACAGTGGATAAGATTGGTTCACTGAATTCTTCTTATCCTCTCTCTCTGAGTCTCGTCAGTCACTCAGTCATCCACTCGTCCCTCACCTCACGCCTCACGGTTCCTCAATCCTCACCATTTCTTCCTCCTCACCATTTCTTCCCCACCATTTCTTCCCCTGCCCCTCACCTCACGCCTCACGGTCCTCAGTTCCTCACCATTTCTTCCCCTGTCCCTCACCTCACGCCTCACGGAGTCACGGTCCTCACCATTTCTTCCCCTGTCCCCCTTCGGTCTTCCTCCCCTGTCCCTCTGAGTCTCTGATGACCCTCTCTCGTCCCTCACGGTCTCAGTCTCTCAGACTCTCACTCACTCTCACAGTCTCTCACGTCTCACCTCTTCTTCTTCCCCTCCTCTGTTTCTTTTTTTTCTTCTTTTTCTGCAACCCTCGCTGCATGGATCTGCAACCCTCCTCTGTTTCTCGTCCCTCACCACGGCACTCACCAGTCACCACTCACCACTCACCCCTCTTCGGTTACCCTCCATCCTCCTTCGTCACTCGTCCGGTGCCGCGGCTACCCACCGGCCAAAACCCAGATCGCGGCCACCCTCGGCCCCTCCCCCCTCTCTCAGGCTCAGTCTCACCTCTCTCTCACAGTCTCAGGCTCCGCCTCACGACCCACGGTTTCGGGCCTCCACCTCACGGACCTCCTCAGTCACGGACTCACGGTCACGGTCTCAAGGACTCACCCACTGAACCCCACACCCGGAGGACGACGGCAAAGCAAAGGAGGAAATGAAGATCTTACCTGAGCAGATGAGCAGATGCAGATCCACTGGAGGAGTGTGAGACTGAGGAATGATCGAAGAGGTTATACGAGTGAAGTGAAGCAGATGAAAGAATGAGACACTGAGTCTGAGTGAAGTGAAGTGAAGCAGAAGCATAAAGCAAAAGGAGATAAAGGCAAAAGCATTTGATCTGAAAAGAAGCAGGTTAGGAGAATACAATCTGTACAAATATTTTGAAATGATTTGTCTGATTTGGAGAATTTGGTTCCATTCAACCTGTGAACACTGTTTTGGCCTTTTTCCTTTTGGCTCTGTTTGATTTTGGCTTTGTTTTTCCTTTTGGCTCTGTTTGCTTTTGGCTCTGTTTGGAACCCCGTTGCGGCTGATGCGGCCGTTGCGGCCGTTACGGTGTTACGTTGCGGCCGTTACGTTGCGGCCGTAACGGGTGATTTGGATTCCCACCGTAATTGCGGCTCGATGCCGTTGCGGTGCGGTCCGCAACCGCAATATTGCGGCCGCATTAGCGGTTGCGGACCGCATTTTGAAACCCTGCTCAGAATGAGGGGGTTGTAATTTAAGAAAAGGGTTATGATTCACAATGAATTTGTGCAGAATACTCCAGAGGGGGACAAGGTAATCATAGAAGGACTCCATCTATAGTTCATAGTGAATTTTCTCCATTGGCAACACAACAATTTACTGCTAATGAAGTTGTGCTGGAAAATCTCGTTGAAGGACAACAAATACACTCTATATCTAGCAGATCCCCCATTGCTAATTAGGGCGCACAACAATTTCAATCTGTCAGTTCAGGTACCAGCATTCAGCAACACACAATAATTGAATGAAGTGGTCCAGAATGATTTAAGAGTAATTAACCAGATTTGGGATGAGATGGTTGATCAGAATTTAACTAATGATATTCAAGCATCGGTCTCGAGATCTTTGTAGAAGATGGATTTGAAATAGTCTTAACAAAGTCTCAAAAGAAGAGGCTAAGGCGAGAAAAATAGAAGGAATCAAAAATCATATGGACAAAGAAACAGAACAAGGGTAGGATGACCTAGAAATCTTTCCTAATGAAGTGAATCTATTGGAATGTTAGAGACATTGCCAACCCCTCAACTAGGTTGGTCTTAAAAAAGATGTGTTCTTCACAAACCAGATTTTGTTTTTTTTCCGAACCTTGGTTGATGTTGGATAAATTTCCCTCAAAATTCTGGAAAAATCCGAACCTCGGAGTTTTTACTGTAATGAGAGAGATTCATTAAATCCCAATCTGTGGTGTTTGTGTTCTGAACAATGGGACCCTAATGTTATTTCAAAGTCTTCTCACCATGTTTCCTTTACGGTCATTGTTCCGTCCAAAAATCTCAAATAAGCGACTTCCCGGAAGGAACTAGATCACTCAACTCTCTCACACACAATAAAGTATATTTGGGTATTCAGCTTGACAAAACTAGGGTCCTGCTCATACATATTCAGTATGGAATCAAAGCCGAGACGTAGTTCTATGGGATGTGACATATTTATAGAGTGGATTGTTGTTTTTCGTTGGATAGTATTAGTGAACATTTTACATGTGCTCCTTCTTCATCTCCACGATTTCGGGCAATTAATGCCCATTATTCTTATCTTATTTGCTAATAAATGCGGGTATATCAGGAGTAGGAGCGTCGTCCAGGCTATCTCTGTCCCAATCCAATCCCTTGATTCACGCGATTCTCCTGATCATTATTTATTTGATGATCCTGACTTCCCCTCCCTATTGTGGCTAGCTCGGCTACCATATCCAACCTTTACCCTCCAAAGAAAATATATCCAACCTCATCAAAATGGATCCTTTTACCCCCTCATACTGATGGTGTTGATAAGGATGTTGTCCCTATTTGGAGTATTGTCCCAAGCAAGAAGGACCACCAAGACATGCAATGTAGAAGGTCCAGGACTTACAATTATAGGAGATTCATTTTAAGCAGAGAAGTCGAATGGAAACAATTTGTTCATCCAAGAGAGTATGGCACTCTGTCTGATGTGGGGGACTACCTGATGTATGACCATCTAATGGCTAAATTCTCAATGCCAAGATTCTTCAGAGCTTCAAGCTTTGTACCTCGTACCTGGTTGTATCACTATCATAAAAATAGGATTGGCATGGTCCCTCCTAAGATATGTCCAAGACTACCAATAGATTGATCTCAACAAAGACAATGATGGGAAGTTCAGACCTGTCAAAGTATCCCATCCTCTACCTGGAAAATGTATGTTGGAAGTCAATCAGGAAGAGAGAATGGATGATGATATTTTGGCTATCTATTTGACCGGAAACGAAGAAAAGAACTTTGACAATGAGGCAAGAGGTTGGGGGAGCCATATGAATGCTCCAAGCAGGCCTCCTCTTATGGTGTTCCTGCTGAAGAAAAGAAAGACACCCCTGTTGTAAGAGGAGAATATGGCTTCTCTGATATCAGGTTTTTCATTCACAGTGACACCCTTGGCATCCCTCTCAGAAGTTCTTACATTTATGAGGATGAAGTTCATTGGGTAGAACCTGTGACTGAACCTAAACAAGAGCCATATGTGCATGAAGGTGTAGATTGTAACAGCCTGTTTTTAATAACGCTTTTTTAACAGTAAAAATGTATTTATTTATATTTTTAATTGAGACTTAGGAAATGATTTTGGAGAAAACAAAATCATATTTGGAACTTACTCTACGGTAGGAAGCTCTGGTTAAATTTTGGGTTTAAAACTCAGACGGAAATCGGTCTGCGTTTTTTAACTGACAGTATAATTTTATACTGACAGAAAACCCTAATTTGGCCCGAAAACTGAAATTTGTAGATTTTTTTATATTTTGTCCGTGAGTAAGTCTACTTTCCAAATTTCTGATCAGAAATAAAATATTATGTTTATTCGGACGAATTTTGGTAAAAGTTCAGACACAAAACAGTCGGTGTTTTCACTGACAGTAAGATTTTAATGATCATAAAACCTAATTTTGACTCGTGAACTAAATGATTTATACTTAAATCATATTTCCAACGAGTTTGGTTAGTTTAAAATTTTTCAGTCAAAAACGAAATATTACACTTTTTTACGGGCGTAAAACCCTAATTGGGGAACCGACGGAGTCAAGAAGGGAGGTGTAGAGACAAAAACCGGCCACCAGAGGAGCTGAGTCATGAGGTGAGTCACCATCATGACTCACCAAGCATTTATGAAGCATTAAATGTAAATTTAGGTGAAATGACCAAAATGCCCTTTTAGCTTAACCTAACCAAAGTTAAGTTAGATTTTAACCATGATTAAGGAACCATGACTAGTTTGTGTGGTCCAAAATCAGCCACACCCTCCACTAAATATGAGCCACATATTAATTAACCTTAGTTAGCAAGGTAACCTTGGTTAAGTTAATTATTAACTATGGTTAAGCTTATATTAATGAGATATTCCTAAAAACTACTAATCTAAGCTTAACAAACCAAACAAGGCATAAGATTACTCCTATATATACTCCCAAAACCGCATCCCCCTTCCCATTTTCTCTTCATCTTCTTCACTTCATCTTCTTCATATTTCTTCACTTAAACTCCATTGTTAACTTTCCAAAGCTTCAAGTGCTCTTGTAACAAACTAGCTAGGATCATCATCCTCCTTCATCTCCTTCAAACAAGTGAGGTAACATGATCATCTCCTTTCTTTCTAAGATCTCGTTCTTCATTTTTTTATGATTTTATTTTCCTAGATCTAGAACTTAAAAGAATTCTAGAAAATTGTAGAAAAATCCTAAAAATGTAAAACCAATTTCTATGATCGATTAATGAACCTTACTTTCATTGTCCAAGAACATGTGATCAAAATCATTTTCTTTCCTATTGAACCCTATTTGGCCGAACCTAGGTAGTAAAATTGGTTTGGTGTTTTGTTGTTGTACAGCTATAGTGTCATTGCTTTGCATGAGCATTCTCACCATGGATGAGAATGTGCACGGGCGTTGGGAACGAGTCACTTGGACGACTGGCTGACATTCCTAACGAGGGATGTGTGACAGGATTAGCAGTGGACACGTCAGCATAAAGGTTTAGTTGCATGAGTTGGAGGGTAGAGGATGATGTTATAAAGTATGGATGATTGTAAATTGTGAGTGATGCATTTTTGTGACTATTATTGTATTATATGCTATGAATCTTTTCTGCTTGTGATGACATAACTGTTTCTTATCTCCCTATTTTTGTATTTTTGTGTATGTCTACTTTATTACGTTATAAGACCAGATGGAGGAATATGTTGCTGAGGAGATGGAAGGAACCCTGTCCGAGACGGAGGTTGTTGAGGAGTTGAATGACATTCCGTATGAAAGCGTGACGTAGAGAACAACCTACTGATCCTAATAATATAGTGTAGTAAGTTTAGGGCCAGTGAGTCATACAAGACATTTTTATTTTCCGCTAGTTATAAGCAGTTTGTATAAATAAGTACCTGTGCGGGATCCTACTGAGAGGATACCCTAAACAGTTTTGTGTGAAATAAAGGATAATTATGTGTGCATTTATGTAATATAACTTTGGAGTGTTTTATATTTGCAGAAGTTATATGATTATTAATCGAGTCTTTAATTTTTACATATTTCCAACGATAAGCGCGCGATTAAGTAAACAAATAATAAGGTTTTAATTTAATAATACAATGGGGCATAACGGGGTGTCTCATTTGGTGGTATCAGAGCAATTCGATTCTAATCGAATTGTGAGGTCTAGGATGTTGTTACTGGCCGTGTCTAGTTGAGTCCACATCGGATTTTAACTATTCTTAGAAGATGGGTAGTGTGTCTGAATCCGATGTGATAATTAACATTAGTGTGGCATATGGTATTTATATACTTGTCTATATGGTATTATATGTCATACTGATAAGAGCGAATAATTTCTTTCACAGAATCATGGCTCGTGGAAGAAGATGTCCGATCGATAGCGGTGACAGAACTCCTAAAAGAATTGTTGGAGCTAACAATGTAGAAAATAATCATACCGGAAATGGAAGGCGGTCATTTGAGACTCAAGATATTATGAAAAACATAGTTACTGCTCTGTTATTACAAATACAACAGAATGCTAAGATGCTGCAGATGAACAAAGAGCAACAGGAACAACAGAATCAAAGGAGAGCTGCAGCAGCTGAAGATGCCAGAGTGGCTACTTTCCTGAAAGGGAAGTCACCCCAATTCCGAGGAGATTATGATCTAGAGAAGGCAGAATGGTGGGTGCAAGAGATCGAGAAGATATTCTATACCATGCACTGCAGAGAGGATAGGAAAGTGACGTATGTTGCCTTCAAGCTAACAGGAGGAGCAGAGTCTTGGTGGAGAGGCAAGCGAAGATTGCTGGAGGCCGAAGGCAGATTTATCAACTGGAAGCTGTTTAGTGACTGCTTCTTTGAGAAGTATTTTACGCGTCTAGTTCGACGCGAGAAAGAGAGGGAATTCATGAGTCTCAAACAAGGCAACATGACTGTTGGTGATTATGCATCACGATTTGAGGCTCTGATTAAGTATTCCGAATTTTATCAGAGATTCCCAAATGAAGATTGGCAATGTAGAAGGTTTGAGGAAGGACTCCGACATGAACTCCATAGGGCTATAGTATCTCTTGCTATCCAGAGTTTTCCAGAGATGGTGGAAAGATGCAGTGCGATCGAAAGTATAGATCAGAGGCTGGCTAATGAACAGAAACAACTGAGGATTGGAGGTCCTACTCGACCGAGCTTTCAGAGGCAAGGAGGTAGTAACTCTCAAGGGAGGCAGAGACCATATGCCCGACCAGTGCAGACACCGGCACCAGCACCAGTGGTTAGAGCGGGTCAACAACATCAAGGCTTAGCTTGTTTCAGATGTGGAGGACCGCATTATCTTAGAGACTGCATGGAGCGACCTAGTTGTTTTCACTATGGGGAAATAGGTCATATGGCCCGATATTGCAGACAGCAGGCTAGGCAACAACCGATAGCTACAGGTAGAGGAAATTGAGGCAATAGGGGTGGAGCTGGAAGAGGAGTCACAACAGCAGGACAACAGGGAGCAAGACCTCAGGCCACTGGAAGAGTGTTTACCGCGAGTGGAGCTGAATCCTCTCAATCTGTTGATCTTATACAAGGTTTGTGTTTGATAGCTGATAGACTCTCGTATGTGTTATTTGACTCAGGCGCTATGCATTCATTTATTTCGTATGAGTGTGTGGATCAATTAAAATTAACTGTTTCTCAATTACCTTATACCCTTACAGTATCTACTCCAACTAGTAATTCTTTGACTGCTATGTCTGTTTGTTTACAGTGTCTATAGTTGTTGAGAATAGGACATTTATTGTAGACCTAGTTTATTTGCTTATGCAACAGATAGATGTTATTCTTGGCATGGATTGGCTTTCGGCTAACCATGTAATGCTAGATTTTTCTAGTAAGACCTTATCATTTCTTGAGTCTTCTAGTATAGTCTCTGCCAATGAAGGAGTATCCATGAGGAGTGACGATTCTCGGTAGTACGTGATGTTGTTCGCTGTGGAAACTAATGAGGCTCCTAGTATAGATTCTATGCCTATTGTGAGAGAGTTTCCTGAAGTTTTCCCTCCCGACGTTCCAGTTTTGCCACCAGAGCGAGAAGTTGAATTCACCATAGATCTTGTACCAAGGATAGGACCTATATCTATGGCGCCTTATCGGATGTCACCTATAAAATTGGCAGAGTTAAAGAAACAGTTGGATGACATATTGGGAAAGAGTTCATAAGACCGAGTGTTTCACCATGGGGAGCTCCGATGTTGTTTGTTAAGAAGAAAGATGGAAGTGCTAGGTTGTGCACGGATTATAGACAGTTGAACAAGGTAACAATTAAGAATAAGTATCCCTTGCCTAGGATAGATGATCTGATGGATCAATTGAAAGGAGCAGCAGTATTTTCCAAGATTGATTTGAGATATAGATACCATCAGATTAGAGTAAGGAAGGAAGATATACTCAAAACGGCTTTTAGGACAAGGTATGGACATTACGAGTATTTAATTATGCCGTTCGGTGTGACTAACGCGCCAGCAGTGTTCGTGGATTATATGAACAGGATATTTAGACCGTTCCTTGATAATGTGTTGTTGTGTTCATCGACGACATCCTTATCTATTCTCGTACATGGAAGATCATGAGAAACATTTAAGGGTGGTGCTGCAAGTTCTGAAGGATAGGCAGCTTTATGCTAAACTTTCCAAGTGTGAGATTTGGATAGAAGAAGTCCAATTTCTTGGACATGTGATCAACAAGGAAGGTATAGCAGTAGATCCAGCAAAGGTTGAGGCAGTTCTTAAATGGGAACAACCTAAGTCAGTAAGTGAAGTACGAAGTTTTCTAGGGTTAGCTGGATATTATCGAAGGTTTATAGAGGGTTTCTCGAAGATTTCGTTGTCTATGACGCAGTTGACGAGGAAAAATATAGCTTTTGTATGGACGGACAACTGTGAACAGAGTTTCCAAAAGCTGAAGGAAAGGTTGACTACATCACCTGTGTTGACTTTACCTGATCCATTAGGACAGTTTGACGTATACTGTGATGCGTCGTACCAAGGTTTAGGTTGTGTTCTAATGCAAGAGGGAAGAGTTGTGGCTTGTGCTTCCCGACAATTGAGAATTCATGAGAGGAACTACCCGACTCATGATTTGGAGTTAGCAGCCATAGTGTTCGCTTTAAAGATATGGCGAGACTTTCTGTATGGAGCAAAATTTAATGTTTACAGTGACCATAAAAGTCTGAAGTATCTGTTCGACCAAAATGAGTTGAATATGAGACAGTGAAGATGGATGGAATTTATCAAAGATTATGAGTTTGATTTACTATACCATCCTTGGAAGGCGAATGTGGTAGCAGATGCCTTGAGTAGGAAATCATTGCATGTGTCCACGATGATGGTTAAAGAGTTGGAATTACTGGAACAGTTCAGAGATTTGAACTTAGGAATGGAGTTGGTTGAGGATAAAATTTTCTTAGGTATGATCACTATTAGTAATGATTTTATGAGAGATCTTAAGGATAAACAGGTTCAGGTTCTATATCTACAGGAGATAAGTAGAGGAATAGATGAGGGTAAGATTTCTGAGTTTAGTAGAGGAACAAATGGTGTACTGAGGTTTAGGGATAGAATATGTGTGCCAGAGGATTTAGAACATAGGAAGGTGATATTAGAAGAAACACATAAGCGTAAGTTGAGTATTCATCCTGGATCCACTAAAATGTATCAGGATTTAAAGAAATTGTTTTGGTGGACGAGGATGAAGAAAAAGGTAGCCGAGTATGTTTTATCTTGCCTGGTGTGTCAGAAGGCTAAGATTGAGCATCAAAAGCAGGCGGGTTTATTGCACTCATTAAATATCCCAGAATGGAAATGGGATAGCATAGCTATGGATTTTGTGGTTGGATTACCATGAACTCCTAAGAGACATGATGCGATTTGGGTTATCATTGACAGGTTGACGAAGTGTGCTCACTTCTTACCTATGGGTGAAAGGTATAGTTTGGAGAAGTTGACCCAAATCTACATCAAAGAAGTTGTTAGGCTGCATGGTGTGTCATCGAGCATTGTCTCAGACCGAGATCCTAGATTTACATCTAGATTTTGGAAACAGTTGCACAATGCTTTAAGGACCAAGTTGAGGATGAGTTCTGCTTATCATCCCCAAACAGATGGACAGTCGGAAAGGACGATTCAATCATTGGAGGATCTCTTAAGAACTTGTGTTTTGTAACACACTGGTAGTTGGGATGAGTTCTTGCCATTGATTGAATTTACTTACAACAATAGTTTTCACAGTAGTATAGGGATGGCACCATATGAGGCTTTGTATGGTAGGAAGTATAGGACCCGATTATGTTGGTGTGAGATTGGTGAAAATCAAGTCTTAGGTCCAGATGTGGTGCAATAGGCTACGGAACAAGTTAGGAAGATAAGGGAAAAGATGAAGGAAGCACATGATAGGCAAAGGAGCTACAGTAACAAGAGAAGGAGACCTTTAGAATTCCAGGAGGGTGATCACGTGTTTTTGAGAGTCACTCCGAATAACGGAATTGGCAGGGCTATTAAAACTAGAAAATTTACTCCTAGATTCATCGGACCTTTCCAGATTCTTCGAAGGATTGGTCCAGTAGCTTATCATATTGCTTTACCACCTAACCTTGCTAACCTTCATGACGTCTTTCACGTTTCTCAGTTGAGAAAATATTATCCTGATCCTTCACATGTTATTGAGTCTGAGTCTATACAAATTGCAAGAGAATCTAGAGTATGAGGCTCTACCTGTAAGGATAGCAGATAGAGAGATTAAGGAGCTTCGCGGTAGACAAATTCCTTTGGTTAAGGTCATATGGGATGAAACTACTGGAGATGCTACTTGGGAACGTGAAGCATATATGCAACAACGATATCCACATCTTTTCTGAGGTTTGTAAATTCTGAGGACGGAATTTTTTCCAAGAGGGGTAGTAATGTAACCACCTGTTTTTAATTACGTTGTTTTAACAGTAAAAATATATTTATTCATATTTTTAATTGAGACTTAGGAAATGATTTTGGAGAAAACAAAATCATATATGGAACTTACTCTACGGTAGGAAGCTCTGGTTAAAATTTGGGTTTAAAACTCAGACGGAAACCGGTCTGCGTTTTTTAACTGACAGTATAATTTTATACTGACAGAAAACCCTAATTTGGCCAGAAAACCGAGATTTGTAGATTTTTTATATTTTGTCCATGAGTAAGTCTACTTTCCAATTTTATGATCAAAAATAAAATATTATGTTTATTCGGACGAATTTTGATAAAAGTTCGGATGGAAAACAGTTGGTGTTTTCACTGACAGTAAGATTTTATTGATCAGAAAACCTAATTTTGACTCATGAACTAAATGGTTTATATTTAAATCATATTTCCAATGAGTTTGGTTAGTTTGAAATTTTTCAGTCGAAAACGAAATATTATGCTTTTTTACAGGCGTAAAACCCTAATCGGGGAACCGACGAAGTCGAGAAGGGAGGTGCAGAGACAAAAACCGGCCACCGGAGGAGATGAGTCATGGGGTGAGTCACCACCATGACTCACCAAGCATTTATGAAGCATTAAATGTAAATTTAGGTGAAATTACCAAAATGCCCTTTTCGCTTAACCTAACCAAAGTTAAGTTAGATTTTAACCATGGTTAAAGAACCATGGTTTGTTTGTGTGGTCTAAAATCAATCACACCCTCCACTAAATATGAGCCACATATTAATTAACCTTAGTTAGCAAGGTAACCTTGGTTAAGCTAATTATTAACTATGGTTAAGCTTATATTAATTAAATATTCCTAAAAACTATTAATCTAAGCTTAACAAACCAAACAAGGCATAAGATTACTCCTATATATACTTCCAAAACCGCAGCCCCCTTCCGATTTTCTCTTCATCTTCTTCACTTCATCTTCTTCATATTTATTCACTTAAACTCCATTGTTAACTTTCCAAAGCTTCAAGTGCTCTTGTAACAAGCTAGCTAGGATCATCATCCTCCTTCATCTCCTTCAAACAAGTGAGGTAACATGATCATCTCCTTTCTTTCTAAGATCTTGTTCTTCATTTTTTTTTATGATTTTATTTTCCTAGAACTAGAACTTAAAAGAATACTAAAAAATTGTAGAAAAATCCTTAAAATGTGAAACCAATTTCTATGCTTTAGTAATGAACCTTACTTTCATTGTCCAAGCACATGTGATCAAAATCATTTTCTTTCCTATTGAACCCTATTTGGCCGAACCTAGGTAGTAAAATCGGTTTGGTGTTTTGTTGTGTGTTTTGAAAGTTAGTACTTGATTTAAGTTCTGTAATACTTGTATAGCTTAAATCCAAGAGCTTAGGTTCAAAAAAAATCCCTAGCCTAATTTTCTTATAGAGGCCGAAACCCTAACATAAAAGGGTTGAAAAGTTTTTGATTGATTTGTGAAATCAAATGCTTGATTTATGCTCTCTAACACTCTAAAATCATTTATCTAACAGATTAAGTTGATTTGGAAATCCTAGCCTATTTTTCTATGTGAGGCCGAAATTCAATTAAATAGGGCTTTGAATATTTTGTTCATGTTTTCAAGTTATAGCAATGTATCTAAGCTACCTAGGACCTAAGTAATTAGTATCCAAAAGCTTAGGTCACTACAAAAAAAAAGGTCATTTAGCGACCGAAAATAGTGACCGAATTTGTTGGTTGCTGTTTGCGACCGAAATGACGACCGATTGTAGGATCTAAATCAAACACTGATTATAGTTGATATTGCGACCGAAATAGAGCGTAGTAGAGTTATCGGTCTCTATTTCGGTCGCCAAATAAAGGAAAGCAAAAGTCAAAAATTTATGATTTTTTAGCGAACGAAATGGCGACCGAGTTAAATGCAACGGTTAAATTCCATTTATCTTGGCAACCGATGTTAAATCGGTTGCTAAAAGGAGCGTAAAAGAATTAAAATAGAGCGTGTTAACATCGGTTGCTAAAAGGAGCGTAAAAGAATTAAAATAGAGCGTGTTAGTGACCGAATTTTAAATCGGTCGCTAAATTTTTGAATTCAAATTTCAAATTTACCCGTGTAGCGACCGATTTAGCGACCGAATTATTCGGTCGCTAAAACTGAAATCCCAAAATCGTGACGTTCCTTCCTCTCTTCCCCCATTTCTCTCTTTTCCTCTCTTCTCCAGCTCCTCTCCGGCCATCATTCTCTCTTCCTCGCGAGCTCCAACCGCCGTCAGGTAAGATCTCTCCCTCTCCCTCTCCCTCTCCGTTTCTCTCTCTCTCTCTCTCCATCTCTATCTCTGTCTCTCTCTCCGTCTCTAACCGTTTCTCTCTCTCTTAGGTCCGTCTTCCTCCGCACGTCCAGAGCAGCGCCACCACCGTCACCACCAGAGCAGCGCCACCATTACCACCGCAGCACAGTAAGTCTTCTTCCCTTTGGCAAAATCAGTAATGCGCGTCACGGCCGTGATGGCCTTCACGGCCAGGCCGTGACGGATTCTGCCTGGAAATTCTTCCTGGTTGGTCTGTCACGGCCGTGATGGTCATCACGTCCTGGCCCTGACAGCTTCTGACTTTTTCGTTCTTCTTTCTTTAAGGCCAAACCCACAAAATCTGCCTTAAGGCCATGGTCTTAGATAATGAAGGATTAAGTATAGGGTTAGATAAAATGAAGGGTGGGGCACAATTTGCCAGTCACATGACGTGCCATCATCATTCAAACATTATTCACATTAGAAAGCAGCTCTGTACACAATATTACGAAAGCAACTCTGGTTTTCTACTCATTTGTTTCACTAGGCAATGCATCTTTCCAGAAATAGTTGTTGATGACCATCCTTACTAGGTTATCTAGGCATTTCTAGTAGGAGGGTCACTTATAGCCCTCTTACAAAACAACCAAACATAACTAGTTTTATATTAGATTTGGGATTTGGATAGAAACCTTATAAAGTAATATTATCAAATGTTGTCATTTTAGCTCTGACACGATTATTTTTATTTATGCATTATAGTGTGCAATGGCAATGACACCCACTGGGTCATATTGAGGATAATCTTACCAATGTTAGCTGTGATAATGTCTGAATAAAATGTAGAGGGGTAATGATGGCCTATACACACTATATATCTTGTTGTTTGTTAGTGGAGAGCTGAGCTCAATAGGAAGGTATCCTGCCTGAAAGGCAAGATGCTGATTGTGTGCTGATAATTTAATATTTATGCATGTATTTGCAATTATGTGTTGTTTGTTAGTGGAGAGCAGAGCTCAATAGGATGTGATCCTGTCAAAAAGGCGGGATGCTTGTTGTGTGTTGCTAATTTAGAAGTTATGCATGTGTTTGACAATTATGTGTTGTCTTGTTAGTGGAGAGCGGAGCTCAATAGGATGTTTGCTACTATATTTTATCTAAGTTTGTATTGAAATATGCTTCAATATATATTTGTTGAAGTATGTTGCAATCCTTATAAGTCAATTGTTTTATTTTCTGCTAGAGTTAATTATTAAGCTACGAAAGCCTTAGTTTTCTACTCTGGTTTTCTACTCATTTGTTTCACTAGGCAATGGAGCTTTCCATAAATAGTTGTTGATGACCATCCTTACTAGGTTATCTAGGCATTTCCAGTAGGAAAAGTCCTCTCTATGACCATCCTTCAAAACGACGTAAAAGCATCTGCTTTCCTGAAAACTACTATGTTTGCTAATCTGTAAAGTTGCATGTGAAGTTGCATTTCTTTGTTCTATTTTAACATGCTAGTATGCTACATGGATCTTTCCATCTTTTCTTATTATCACTTGATGAAGTTTAGACATATGACTTGTTTTCCTTATCGTTTTATCAGAAAATGGATCCGACTAAATGTTTTGAGACAGCCATCCATATAGACCAGGTATCGTATCTCATCAACTTAAGAATAACGATCGGATTCACGTAATGATGGTTAAGGCATAAACTAATCATTACTAAATTGTTCTTGTGTATTTGCAGGATTTGATTTCAATCCCGCGATCATTCTACCGTCGTTGGGGACAACAAATACCGCGTGTTGTGACTATTGAAGACAAAAGCGGAAATTTGTTCAATGGGAATATAGTAATCCATGAGGATCGCCCATATTTTGCCCCAGACACAAATGGTATCAGGTAGTTGTATTTGTTGTCCACTGGTGCATTGGCAAAGTTTAAGTACCTTGGGGGTTCTCGCTTCTACATGTTCATCCCTTTGGAAGATTGATGAGTTTTGATATTTTGATTAGTACTTATTGATTGTGGTGTGTTTTTATGTTTTTATCGTTAATTAGTACATTATTAAAAAAAATTATAAACAATTATTAAACTTGCGTTAATTAATGTATATGTTTTCTTGATCATATTGACTGTGGTGTTTTGGATCGTTAGTACATCATATTTACGTTTTCTATTTATTCAAAAAAAATATTGGTGTATTTTGTTTATATCAGAAATTAAAAATCAATGGGGTAATAGTTGAAAAACAAAATTTGGTCGGTAGGATTAAGTTACAGGAAAATTTTTATTAAAAAAAAATTTGAAATTTGCGACCGAAATAGCGACCGAATATCGGTCACCGAATTCGGTTATCTGAGCATGCAACCAACTATACGGCGACCGAAATATACAATTTTGTGACCAAAATATCGATCGCAAATTTGCGACCGAAATACAAATTCGGTCGCTAAACATTTAGCCACCAGGGTTTCTGCTACCCCCTTAATTCGGTCGCTACACAGTATAGCAACCGAATTATCATGTTTAGCGACCGAAATCTTCGGTCGCTAAATAGGTTTTTTTTTTTTTGTAGTGGGTTGAGAAAAGAACTCTAACCCTCATTTGGATGAGTTGGCCGAACCTAGTATCATAGGTTCATATTTAGATTTGTTGATTAATTTGTTAATTTGTTGATTTGGTTGAAGGTGGTTTTGGTAACTCGTGGCGGGATATCGAGGATCGTCGATTTCGTATTTTCGATGGTAACTTAGGTGGGAGAAAGAACCATTCCATCGTCGGAACCGATAAGTAATATATAATTTATAATAATGGTGTAGAGAGACCTAAACCCTACTAGTGGTTGAGTAATCGACAATACCAAAATCACATTGGAAACTTTTCCGTTTTACCAATGACGATTTGGGAATTGTAGGTTTATCATCTTAGGTTAATTTTATAATATTGAGGATGTCTGGATTATTTATTATTGACTGTTTGTGATACGCTGTTTGATGTACTCTACTGAATGTGACGTTTTGTTTTGATGTTTGAATATTTTATTGATTACTGTGTTATGCATGATCTGCATGTTTTGATAAATTGCTTAGTTAAATTTTAAGTGGAGATATATGTTGCTCAGAGGTATTTTGTTTGAGGTGAGAGCTTGAATATAAATTAGAGGTGCCTAGCTATTATTTTATAGAAGTGATGTGATTTAGAATGTAAGTGGAGGTTATGAGGAAAGCTTGAGGCACTAGGTTGTTGTTGATAAAAGTCAGTGAGAATCATATATTGCATTGTTGTTCATAACCGTGTATTTGAGATACACGAGGTCCGAAGTTCTCGTGGACCGTTCCAAATTAGAAGTTAAGTTGTACAATTATAGTGTCATTGCTATGCATGAGCACCCTTGATAGAGTTAAGAGAGAAAATCAGGGTGTGCACCGATGGTACTGTGCAGCTATAGTGTCATTGCTTTGCATGAGCCTTCTCACCATGGATGAGAATGTGCACCGACGTTGGGAACGTGTCACTTGGACGACTGACTGACATTCCTAACGAGGGATGTGTGACAAGATTAGCAGTGGCCACGTCGGTATAAAGGTTTAGTTGCATGAGTTGGAGGGTAGAGGATGATGTTATAAAGTATGGATGATTGTAAATTGTGAGTGATGCATGTTTGTGACTATTATTGTATTATACGCTATGAATCTTTTCCGCTTATGATGATAGAACTGTTTCTTATCTCCCTATTTCTGTATTTTTGTGTATGTCTACTTTATTACATTAGAAGACCAGATGGAGGAATATGTTGCTGAGGAGATGGAAGGAACCCTGTACGAGACGGAGGTTGTTGAGGAGTTGAATGACATTCCGTATGAGCTGACGATGTAGAACAACCTACTGATCCTAATAAAATAGTGTAGTAAGTTTAGGGCCAGTGAGTCATATAAGACATTTTTATTTTCTGCTAGTTATAAGCAGTTTGTATAAATAAGTACTTGTGCGGGATCCTACTGAGAGGATACCCTAAACAGTGTTGTGTAAAATAAAGGATAATTATGTGTGCATTTATGTAATATAACTTTGGAGTGTTTTATATTTGCAGACGTTATATGATTATTAATTAAGTTTTTAATTTTTACGTAGCTCCAACGATAAGCGCGCGATTAAGTAAATAAATAATAAGGTTTTAATTTAATAATACAATGGGGCACAACGGGGTGTCTCATAGATCAATCTGAAGAGATTGAAGAAATTGTTGTTGAGGGCCCAAAACAAGCTGAGCAAAGGTCTGAGAAGCACCCAGAAGCACCAGAATAATCTCTTGTTCTGAGTACAAGGCCTGAACTAGGTCATCTGGATGCCACTGCTGAAAGCTCCAGGACTACAATTCCTCCAGAGCTGAAGAAATAATTACCAAAAAGATTGAAGACTAGGAGGAGAAAAGTGTTCACAAAGCCATTCAGCCCACCAATGCCATTCTTCAGCAGATGTTTCAAATGCTATCCAATCTGGGTTTCCAGTAAAATCAAAGCCCTCCTGCCCCATATTCACCTCCTCCTCCATCTTCTTAAACCCCTATAACACCCCGGTTTTTAATATTCTTCAATAATAGTAAATATCTGTAAATGTTTTTTTTTTTTTGTTTAGTTTTATGTGATTTGGTTTGAGTAATTTTAATTACTCATTTAAAATTTATTCTTGAGTGCGTTAATACTGTCTTATGTCAGTATAGGCACGATTACTAGACAATACTATTATGTTATTTTCACTATGAGTATTTGTTTAGAAAAAAAAATATTTGTAATAATGAGATTGGAAGAAAATTATTGTTATATATTTATTCTATTTAATTTTAGAGTTAAAAATATTTTGGTTTGACATTAATCGGAGATTAATTTTGGATCGTTGCTTTTCTTAGTTGATTAGTTCAACTATCAATCTTGACTCTAATTTAAATTTTGAAAGTATATAATTGTCAACCATTATTTTTAAATCAAAAAGCCAAAAACATATTTATTTTTAGGCTCAATATTTACTACTCATTTTGTACCTACTATTACTAATCACAAATTTTTTTTTCCTCCTTATATCTCCCACTCCCGTACTCGACGCCCACCCCTTCTCTTCTTCTTTTTTTTTCTTTCTTTCGTTCTTTCCTTAATTTCTTATTCTTCTTCTTCTTCTTCCTCAAACACCAAAACCTCCTCCCACTCCAAGCTCATCTCCTTCATTCTCTCCGTTCGGCGACACCTCCCACCGCAGCCATCGTCCGACCGCGTGCCGCGCCACCTAGGGACGCCGTTCGGCCACTTCTCAACATGGAGAAGACAGCGATGCGACCCAACTCGTCTCCTGCGCATGCCTGGCCACTGTTTCGCCCTCCACCGCGCGACGGCGTTGCTGCCACGAGAAAACGCCGGAGCCGCCGCGTGCTGTCTGGAACACCGGAGCCGCCACTCGTTCGCACAAGGAGGAGGAGCCGCGAGGTTGAATAGTCACTGGCCGCCGTGCTCCGCCACCTTCCGCAGTGCCGGTTGGCCATCCAACCACCATGTTCTCTTCTCCTCACTTTGGGTAAGTGTTTTACCCCTAATCTCTTCTGTTTTGTAAATCCCCAAATCAGTTTTCAAACCCTAACCCTAGTTTTTTTATTTCTATTTTGAATTCTGAAATTGAACCTTATTTTATGCTATTGGGACTGTGAATTAGTGATTCTCTAAGTCAATTTCATTGTTCTTGGACTAAATTGATATTTCCCCAATCTCACTAAAACCCCAAATTTCCCAATTTGAAACATTAGTCAAATTATGTTGATTTCTCAATTTTGATTATGTTTTAATGTAATTAAAGTTGTTAATTTATGATTCCCTAGCCTAATTTCATATTGATGGATCAAAATTGGTTCTTCCCAAATTTTTAGTGAACTCTAAAACCCCAATCGGGTTTTAAGTGAAAAACCAATATCGTTTCCTTAGTTGAATTAATTATTTAAGTTGTACAAACTTATGTTTTGTGATGATAAGTTTCTGATTTTTCGTTGTACTTGCTATTGGCTATGTTGATGACCAATTTCCGTCTATGTGGATGTGACGGTCATAGTTGAAGGAGAAGAGGGTAAGTGGTTGGACCTATCTCGAAGTTGTTATAAGCGTTGCGAAGTGTTAGAGGAACCCGGAATGAGTGATCTTATTCTTGTCTTCAAAGGTAAGGGGAGACTACCTGAGGGATTTTCGGTAACTGCATGCTATTTGTATCGTATTTGAGTTTATCTGTTGTGATGTGTGGTGTCAATTAAGTTGTTATATGACTGTTATGTGGTTTTTAATATTTTATGTGAAAGCATGATTATACTGTGATGTATGGATATCTGCGATGTATGGATTATCTGTTGGTTGGTTGATTGACTTAGAAGCCTGACATTGGTCAGTGCTTAATTAAATTAAAGATAAAAGCATTAAAAAGCTTGAGGAGGAATTCAAAGGATTTGATTTATGGAAGAAAAATATTGAAAGTATTTATGTTTGATGATGTTTTGGAGAAAAGAGTGAATTATGAGTAAATAGAGAGGACGACATCTTGAAAATATTTCAGTTACATTGTCTTTTCCAAACAAATTCAAAAATAAGACGAAAAGTTATTCTAAGAAATGTAAGTGTCAAGGATATTTTAACAGTGTTCGAAAAATTAATTTACGACAAAGAGTCCTATTTTTACCTAAATGCGTCTTGAAACAGCAAACGACGGACAATTCCGTCAATATTTACCAAAGTGTTTTTAAAGAGGGTATTATTGAGAATTTGTCTCAAATAAGGTTTTACAGTTCAGATTATTGATTTTTGAACAAAAATAAGTTTTAAGGAATTTTTAAGTTTACAAAACGAATTTCCAACGTAAAAGGATTTTTGGTAAACATCGAGTTATTTCCATCAACTTGGATAGGTTGAGGAAACTTTGATTTTGTTTTGTTTTTCACAGAACGAAAATGGTTTAAACGAACCTAGAAACCGAGACGTCGAGTCTAGAGTTATAAGATATGGGCCTGGGGTCCGAAGAGGAAATTATGGACTACAATGTCCTATAAACCGTATATTTGGTTTTGTGCACTAAAATCTACGCGTCCAAGACTGGTGCATCGGTCTGGGTTTCGTGATTTGCACACCTTTTGACTTGGAGTCAGTTATTTTGCAATGAGGTATTAAACTTAAAAGTTTAAATTGGTGATTTAGTCGTGAGACTTTTAGCTCCGACACCCAAATATTGATCACAAAGAAAACAACGAGAACAAAACATTTTACATGCATTACAGAGCAGACGTGCCTTTGCATAGGACTTGAATGCTTGATGACAAGTATTCATGCAGTTTGCGTCATTGTGCCTTGATGGATATACGACCAAGTAGACCATGTGCTATATGTAGTCACCACTTTGCCTTGAGTTGGACTGTGGAATGGTCAATAGAACTTTGCCATATCGGGCATTGATTCTGCCTTAATTGGCAACTAGAGCTTGATCAGCTCATTTATTTGTTGGTTGGAGCTCCGGAGATTAGGTCTCAAAGTTAGTTGTGGAATATTGAAGTGTCATGATTTTTAAAACGGGTACGACTGTCGAGTGTGAAACCCTTTGATAAATATATTGTTTATCTTTGAATATTCATGTTAAATGGTAATTGAGAGTCGTGCATGTGGTTATCGTGTTTAAATCCATATATTGGTATCTCACCCTTGCATGTATCTGTTTTTCTGGTTTTGCTATTGTATCTTGGTATACGCATACAGAAGATGCATAAGAGGTTTCTAGTTTCGCTCGGGGATATTAATCTCAATCCTGGAAGATGTATAATGTCAGATATAATGTGAGAACCATAGGGGTCTTACCCATGAATATCGTTTAGAACGACCAGCTTAGGTTTTGAGACGATGTTGATTAATGTTAATATGTATGTTTATGGCTCGGAGAGCCTTTATTTTTGGAGGGAATGTAAATGGCTCGGAGAGCCCTTCTTTTGGATGAAAAATGTAAAATCTTTCATTTTGGTCAGGTATTTGTTTATGTAAATATTTTCAGAAAAATACCATCTTTATGTTTCTTTGTATGACTAGAATTTCTGTGATGAAAATAGAAATATTTCAACAGGTGTTTTTATTTTGGGATGTTGCAATTACAGAGGAGACTCTGTCAAAAATTTTATAAAAATATTCAAGCTTTTTTTTTATTTAAGTACATTTCAAAAATAAATAGGCTTGCCAGGCTAGGCTTGTAAGTATGTGCGTCGGTCACGGCTTAGGTTTTAGGTCGTATAACAAGTGGTCTATATATGACCAGAATTTGTACCATGATAGGTGAAAATGTCACGTTACTATTTCAAAACAGGTTTAAATTTTACCGTAACCGTATTTAACAAACTTTAAACCTATTTTCTGGTGCTTATATATTTATATAAATTAATTTCCGAAAGCAACCAGCAAAATTCCCTTTTAATTTTATTTCCGCACTGTTTACAAAGTAATGCCCAAGGGGGGTGTTACAACCCCTCCTTTTTTACCTCTTTGTTATCTTTTGTATCATAACTGGCAATGATGGTCCACTCCTCTTACCTTTTTGTCCGGTGACAAAAAAGGGGGAGATATAGAGAGATAAATAAATTTGAAAAATATTTTTGAAAACATGGTTCTTAACTTTGTTTATATAACTGATTTGATGCATATTGCTCTGATTCATATCTTTGAATATATATTCTACGATACATGATATATCTGTTTTGCGTATCTGAGTACTGATATTAGACTTGTTATATTATTTGAATGCTTTGTTTTAGGGGGAGTTAGACTTTGTTCACTCAAATTTAATATGTTTTTGTCATCATCAAAAAGGGGGAGATTGTTGGAACCAAAGTGGTTTTAGTTAAATAATCTCTTGAGTTTTGATGTTAACAAAAAGGTTAAACTTGTATGGCAAAGTTAAGTTGTGAACTAACTTGTCTACTCTAGTGTACTTGACTGTTTTAATTATCGCTAGACAAGTGAACTAGTCCAATGTTCCTTCGAGAAAGTCCAAAAGCATTGCGAGACCAAACTGTGTTCGCTAGACGAGTGTTTAATCTGTTCTAGAAAAGAACCAGTCTAAAACAGAATCACCAGACGAATCTTTAAAATTAACTATGTATAAGAAGTGCTATATGAGTCTCTAAGTCTATCAGGAAAAATAACAAGTCCAAAGACTTGTAGTTCACCCGAGAAAAGGTTAGACGATTTTATAAGTGGACTACCCGATAGAAGCTAGACGAGCAATTATGTAAAATACATGTTTAAAAGCAAAGTAATGTTACACTAATCTACCAGGTAGAACTGTTAGATGAGATATCAGTAGACTACCTAGTTGCTCTATGTTCAATGTTGAAAATGCACATCCAAAGACGTACCTCTCATGAACCCGTCTAGTTAGCGAATTTATTTCAGATGATTGTTTATTTAAATTTGAATGTTTTCATGTCTTTACCAGTGTTGTTTCTAATGTTTACACTTTGTTTCTTGGTAAGAGAAACGTAGTACTACTGATTACACAAACACTTTGTACTCTGACACAAGCAGCTGTAAAGTTGATTAAATTACAAAGAAGAAAAGACAAAAGACAACTTTCGAGTACTACAGAGAAGTTACAGAACCATTTCGAGCTTTCTGATAACCAAGAGTGCTTTTCTGAAGATCACATATCAAGTTATCAGACTCAATGGAACCTATCATTTAATGCTATATGTAAACGGATATTTCTTGAAGACCGTTGAAGAAGAAAGAGCTCAAACTGAAGCCCTTCTATAAATGCTGGACGACGCCAAGAAGGTGACCAAAAACTACTATAAGCTCTAATATTTGAAAGTGCTCAATCTTTGTTAAACTTTCTCTCGATTACTTTGTAATCATTTGATCTTAATATTTCATACCCTCACACATAGTGAGTTATTTGATCAATCCTTTTGTCTCTTAAGTTAGAGAGAGACTGAAGAGCTTTGACTAGAAAAGAATACTTGTTTTCCTGAAGAGGTGTTGAGTATTTATAAGATTGTAAGCCCGAATAGACAAGTTAAAAAATACTTGTAAAGCTATTAGATTATAATGGAGAAAACCTTCAAGTAGAAGAGTCTGAACGTAGCTCTTGATTGGAAGAGAGTGAACCAGGATAAAATAACTTATGTGAATCTTCTATCCCTATTTCTTTACAGCTTTCGTTTATATTAACTGTGAGGATTTGATTTTGGGTTTGTTAACTCTTTGGACAAGTTTTTTATTGTGTGTTTATTTCTTAGATTGCTTGCAAAAGAGTTTTCAAAAGAATTTTGAAAGATCTGTTAAGAAACACAATTCAACCCCCTTCTTGTATTTCCCTGTGTCAACTTCGCTATTTGTTCAGATGGAGGACAACCAATCGCAGGTCACGTTTTGATTTTCTAGTTCAATATTTTGGTCTCTTCCAACCCTAAATACAAATTTGAAGAGGATTCCAGGTCATGTTTCACTTCAGCAAACTTAACAACCTCTTCAGGGAACCCTAACTCAGGGACTCAATTGAAAATTTTATATAAGTTCAGGGACTCAATTGAAAACTTTATAAAAGTTTGGGGACCCAATTATAAATTTTTTAGTATACGAACTTATTTGAAAATTCTCAAATAATTTAAGGACCTACTCAATATTTAAACCAACAAAATATCCAACATAAATACCATTTACTTCCATTTAACGCAAAGGAGGTTTTTCAAAGAATAAACTGGCACATTTTAGTAACAAGCTTTCAGTCCTCATTCAATGTTTTACCCAATGTTTTATAAATCGAATCGGACCGACCGGTTCAATCGGGAATCGAATGTGTCTACGGTTCGGTTCGATATGGAAACCTGCTAGTCTAAAAATATCGGAAAAAAATCGCCAAAACCGCTCGAACCGGAACAAAATCGGATGAACCGGTGAATTGGCTCCGGTTATAAAAAACCGACCGGTTACTGTATGTCCATCAAACAGTAACACAAACAGCCCTCCTCCGCCTCACAGGACCGTCACGACCCCTGGTAACCCACCCCACTGCTGCACCGGCGATTTGTCAAGAGAGTCAAAGCCAAGAACAACGTCAGACAACACCCCTTGGAAATGGAGATCTATGCTTTTCGATCTTCCCCTGGAGAGAGAGAGAGAAAAAAAAAGGGAGAGAGAGGAGAAGAAGAAGAGAGATGACACAACTCTGCTCCATTGTTGAACTCAGCCTTCTAATTTCTGAGTATTCATCGGGGAGAAAGAGACAGAAGTGAAGAGTCGGTGTTATTTTGGTGGCTTACAACTTGCAAGGGTTAGCCTTATCATCTAATATTATCTAATCTTTTATCTATTAAATTATCAAGTACACTGATATTGAAAACTGAAAAGTCATGCTCGCTGGGTCAAGTTCACTGGACCGGAAATTATCAAGTCCAACATGAAGTTAATATACTATTATTTTTTTGGAACTTCATCCACAAGTACTACAACGATTTGGTTTGTATATCACTCATTTGGTTATTTTAAATTCGGAAAAGTGCATACACACCCCTTAAACTTTAATCAGTTTGTAAATAGGTATTTTCAACTATTAATTCTTTCTAATTAATCCTCAGATTTTAATTATTAGTGAAATTAGTCCTTGTTTTAACCCAAAGATATATCACCAACTACTATCGAATCCAAGTGTTTATTTTGCTTTAATTTGAATCATTGATTACATTTATTTTTATTATTAAATTTAAAAATTGAGGGGAAAAAATAGAGATGGCTAATTGTCTTCTTCGTGTGTTTTCTTTGATGAAGTGGATAACTATCTGCACACCAGCTTCTAGCATAACTTAGCTTTTATGAATTCCCCTTGCATGTCTCTTAGTACCATCCAATGTTAAAACCTTGAGCTCCTTCAAATATAGGTACATCAACATTTGACATTGTTAGGAGGTCTGCACCAAGCAGTAGCAGTGCATCATCGTTGTCGTGGTGGCTATTCTAGCTATCTCGCCCTTAGACATGCTTCATGGTTAGCATAAGCATTGGTAACAATTCAGGATGGTGTGTGTGGGACTTGCCCCATCCAAATCTTGTTACTCACCCAGGTTGTAGCAGACCATGGTTGTAAGCTCCTGATTTGGCACACTCCTATATAACCACGAATTCATTGGCGGCAAAATGGAGACTTCTGCCTTGAGATGGTATAATATATTGTGGTACCTTGCATTTCATGAATAATTGTGGGCTTTGCATTACAAAAATTAGAGAGACATAACTTTGTAGCTAAAATGTTCCTGCACGTGCCCAGAAGAATACCTTGGCTTTCAGACCTGCACGAGGAAGAAGAAGGGGAGTAATCTCTTTCCTTTTTAATAAAAAAAATTAAAAATTAAAAATAAATACAACGAACGGTTCATATTAAAGTGAAATAAATGGTAGGATTTGATCATCGTTAATAATCTAAATTTTGGTTATCAAAAGGTCTAATTTTACTAATAGTTGGAGTTTGAGGACTAATCAAGAACAATCAATAGTTGAAGGTGCCTATTTGCAAATGAGTTAAAGTTCATGGGGTGTATATGCATTTTTCCTATTATTAAATTTAAAAATTGATGGGAAAAAATAGAGATGGCTAATTGTCTTCTTCGTGTGTTTTCTTTGATGAAGTGGATAACTATCTGCACACCAGCTTCTAGCATGACTTAGCTTTTATGAATTCCCCTTGCAAGTCTCTTAGTACCATCCAATGTTAAAACCTTGAGATCCTTCAAATATAGCTACGTCAACATTTGACATTGTTAGGAGGTCTGCACCAAGCAGTAGCAGAGCATCATTGTTGTGGTGGTGGCTATTCTGGCTATCTCGCCCTTAAACATGCTTCATGGTTAGCACAAGCAATGGTAAGGATGGTGTTTGTGGGACTTGCCCTATCCAAATCTTGTTACTCACCCAGGTTGTAGCATACCATGGTTGTGAGCTCCTGATTTGGCACACTCCTATATAACCACGAATTCATTGGCGGCAAAATGGAGACTTCCGCCTTGAGATGGTATAATATATTGTGGTACCTTGCATTTCGTGAATAATTGAGGGCTTTGCATTACAAAAATTAGACAGACATAACTTTGTAGCTAATATATTCATGCACGTGCCCAGAAGAATACCTTGGCTTTCAGACCTGCACAAGGAAGAAGAAAGGGAGTAATATGTCCTTTTTTAATAAAAAAATTTAAAAATAAAAAATAAATACAATGAACGGTTCATATTAAAGTGAAATAAATGGTAGGATTTTATCATCGTTAATAATCTAAATTTTGGTTATCAAAAGGACTAATTTCACTAATAGTTGGAGTTTGAGGACTAATCAAGAACAATCAATAATTGAAGGTGCCTATTTTCAAATGAGTTAAAGTTTAAGGGAGTGTATATGCACTTTTCCCTTTTAATTTTGATGTTTAATTAATACTATGAGACTTATATTTGTTATATATTTTTATAATTTTTTTATATGCATATCCTTATATTTTTATTGTATATTTTATTTATTTATTTATAAGTCAACCGGTTCGATCATTGGTGGAACCGATTCAACCAATTGAATCATAATCCGAAAGCCTCACCTGCTCGATCTCTAATCCGATTTTTAAAATATTGGGTTTACCAAACCAAACTCACCATCCTCCTTTTCTTCAATTTCATCCCTTCACTTCTTCCACCACCTTTCAACCACGCCAAACATCATCTCTACCCTCTATTCCTCTGTTTCCCTACCTTCTTCTCCATCAGGTAACAGTTATAAAAGAACAAATTGAGTCCTTAACGTTTTTACCTTCAACTTTTCCTAAAAACAATAAATTAGTCTTGTTTATTCCAATTTTAGGCTGGAACAGAAGTGGAGTGCATGGAAGCAGCATTGAAGAGCAATTATAGGAAAGACATGACCATAAAATTCAGCCCCCAAATGTTGTTCTTAGACGACAATGTTGCTTCTTGCGAAGACTTCGTTGTCGACGACCTCCTTAACTTCTCGCACGAAGAAGCACTTATCGAAGAGGAACAAGAAGAACCACAGCAACAAAACCATACTGCCTCTGTTTCTGTTTCCCCTCAAAATGAGAACCAAAGCCATGAAATTTGTAACCTTTCCTTCGCTAGCGAACTCACCGTTCTGGTACTCTCTTTAAAAACAAAACAAAAAAAAAAAACCCTTTTTTATAGCTTTTTATAAGGTGGTTTTTTATGAAAGTTGCAATTTTTTATAGGAAGAAGATGCTGCGAATTTGGAATGATAATCTCATTTGTTGAAGATTCCTTCTCGGAATACTCTATTTCCTTACCCACAAGAACCTCAACAGAGAGCCTTGCAGAGAAAGTGCCTGAACCGAGTTCGGCTGAACCGTTTTTCAAAACCCCGGTTCCTGGCAAAGCCAGAAACAAGTGAACTAGGATCGGGGTTTGGGTCTGCCTACTCCTGTCCCCTTCCCTCACAACCACAAGCTCCACCACCACCACAACCACCTCCTCTTCCTCTATGACTCTAAACTCTGACCATGTTTGCTCGGAGAAGAAAGCGAAGAGGAGGGCGATGCCGGACGGGGAAGGGTGCGGGGGAGCGCCGGGACGGTGCAGCCATTGCGGTGTCCAGAAGACCCCTCAGTGGCGAACCGGACGGGTCGGGCCGAAAACACGGTGCAATGCTTGTGGGGTGAGATACAAGTCCGGTCGACTATTACCTGAATATAGACCCGCGTGTAGTCCCAGTTTCTACAGTGCATTGTACTCGAACCACCACCATAAGGTGCTTGAGATGCGGCAAAAAAAGGAGGTAACTAATGAACCGGTCTCGGTGGCCCCTCTTCCCGGTTTTTTATAACTATTTTTTTTCTTTTCTCTTTTTTTGTTTTGTAGTAAAAGAAAGTAGGACTAGGTAGAGAAAACTAGAGAATAGAGGTAGAGGTTGAACCCGGTTCAATAGACCCCGAATTAGTGCATGTGTATATTTTTTAACCTGTTAGGTTGGGTGCAGTAGGTGTTAATGTTAATTGTTAAGCATTGTGGTGACTGATTATAAACTTTTGTATTGAAGTGTTTTCCTTCTTTTTAGTGAAAATTTATAAAAGCAGTTTCCAAATTAGATATGTAATAATGTAAATGACAATGAGGTTGGGGATGTGAATGTGATGGGATAAGCATGGGATGGTTGTGGCCTTGTGGCAAGGTTTACAAAATCGGACCGGCCATCGAATCGGTGAAGGCAACGGTTCAAGATTCAATGGTCCAACCGAGGTTGAACCGTGGTTGAACCGGTTATAATTAAATAATATTATTTTAATTTTTAACATAATATTTGTAACAATATTAAACAAAAAAACAACAAAACAACTATAATTATTAAGCACAATTTTTTTATTTTGAAATTAAACTAAATAAATGTAAAGATATATGTTAAAATCCTTCATAGGGAAAGCCAACCCAAAATTTACAACTAGCCCACATATGTTACAAAACAAAAGAATTGAGTTTTGGCTAGGATGACCCAAATCCTTTTATACTAAATTTTTTTCTAGGAAACCGGTCCAGGCCGGTCCACAACAAGTTATGACCGATTTTACCGGTTTTGAACTGGTTCGACGGTTCTGAGACCGGTTTCAAGCAAGGCCGGTTCTGGGGGCCAACCGAACCGGCCTAGGTCCCGAATCCCGGTTAAACCGGTCGGACCAGTCGATCCGATCCGGTTTTGTAAACCTTGCCTCGTGGGTGAGTTTGAAAGTGTGCAATGCAACTTTCATTTGGGGTTCGGGTGGGATAATTCAACTTATTTGAATTAATGCTATGTTTGGGTAAGGAGAGACATAGGGAAGAAAGAAGTAGGGAAGACAGAAGTAGGAGAAGAGAGAAGTAGGGTAGAGAATGAGTAGAATTTTAGGTTGTTTGGATCGAGAGAAAAAGGAAAGAAGTAGAGAAGAAATGAAAGTTTTAATACAATGATATTTTTACCCTTATAAATATCATTGTTTAAAATAAAAGGATGAAATTATAATTTTAAATTTTGTCCCCACTGTGGTTAGTTTTCTTTCGACTTCTGGAGAGATTTTATTTTGTGTAGGTCCCACTTATTCTTTTTCTCTCTCCCCTATTTTCTCTCCACATCCAAACACACAAACTTGCCATTTTCTCTCCCACTTCCTTCTCCCCCGCTTCCCTCTCCCCAAAATCACTCAATCCAAACAGTGCGTAAGGGTATAAGTAGTTAAAAGAGGTGGAGGTACTAGATTCAAACCTTAATAAATGAGAAAATCTAACATAACAAATAATGTATTAACATTTGGCTATTAAAAAAAACGTTGGTTTGGGGTCGTTGGAAATAAGTAAAGAACGTCCTTTATGAATGAGTTATGAAAGAACACAGAACTGGTTAAACGCTTTGTCGTGGCGTAAGATACTTTACTTTGGGAAACCGAAGCATGTGACATTGCACCTTTATTTGGACTTTTTGAAGAACGACCCATGAAATGGTGAACCTTTTGCCATCACTTCCAATAAAAGAAAGGGCTCTGCTAGTGGCACCATGCAATTTGCTAATCACACCTTGCATCCTCATTTAACATTTTATCTTCCAAAAATGTCCTCTTGACTCTC